>JAVLUX010000015.1:22622500-23222500 GCA_032164185.1 Moxostoma hubbsi
GTGATATTTTGCAATGTACCTTTTCCAATAAGAAAATGGTCGAATTTGTGTCTTTTTGTTCGCATAAAGTCAGAAAAAAACAACATATGAATCCAAATTAACATGTGTTTATATTAAAGTAATACAAAAATGTCTACAAAAGATTTAGAAGTGAGTAGTTTTTCGAGATTTTAGATAATTCATGGCTTTGAGGCTCCAGGATGAGTTGTTAAGGAAGAGCCGGCACTCAGTCTTGTTACAGGTGATTCCGTTTGCCTCGAACAGACTGGTCACATTGTGACAGAAGCAGAGCCCATCTTAACGGGTGAAGAAGCTGAAAAAGGTTGGTGACGCTTCCTCTGCGACTTGCACACTTTCATCCAACAAGTTCCACTGCTTGAGCCTAGATGTCAAAAGCTTGGCATTGGACTTGGTGAGACCAAGGTCTCTAATCAAGTCGTTGAGGTCTTTTTGGTTGGGGTAGTATGGGTTTCTCTCCTCTGCTCCACCTCTGAAATCCCTCTAAGTCCATATCCTTGATGCTCATCTTGATCAATTTAAGGGGAACATGGATCATACTCGGAGGAGCAAGGCCAGCACTTCCATCAGGATATACTGGACTTTGAACGCTGCTACAAATGACAGTATAACGAGAACATGATGGGAGATACATTTGGGGGCTGTTTCGTGAAAGTGATTTACAGTATAATCGTAAATCTCAAAAAACTACTGGCTTCTAAATCTTTTGAATTAATTTTTGTATTACTTTATCATAAATACATGTAAATTTGGATTCATATGATGTTTTTTTTCTGACTTTATGTGAACGAAAAGAGACACATTCGCCTGTTTTCTCATTAGAAATAGGTACATTTCAAAATATCTCTGCCCTGGTCACTAAAGCAAAATGTGTGCCATTTTGTGGAGTATATCTACTGTAGGTACTTATATCATAGTAAATGATGTAACAATAAAGAGAGAGGAAAAAAATTATATATATATATTTATATATATATACAAGGACTGAAGTTATATAAAATGTTTCTTTTTGGATTATTATTTCCTCATTCAAGAGCACCTTTAGATATTTTTTTGAATAACTTTGAACCATACTGTTTTTTGAATCTCTTGTTTGTGTCCTGTTTCACCCCAAGTACAAACTATGTTGTGTAGATTCTTTGTTTTGTCATATTTGGCTGTGATATCTGTGTTTTTTACTTTATTAATCATATGTGTATAAGTGCATATACACTTACCAGAGGTTATCAAAACCTCAGATCTCCCTCAACACATACACAATGCATTGACAGAGTCCTTCTCTCTCCCTCCTCTGTGTTTGTAATGGGGTTTAGGAACTTGCAGCTGTTGATTTTTACAAGCCTCTTTGTTTGCTAATCTTTTTATCCAGTCACTTAAGTGTGTGTGTGTGTGTGTGTGTGTGTGTGTGTGTGTGTGTGTGTGTGTGTGTAATGCTAAAATATTCAAAGGCCCATCCAAGTTTTTATGGTTTTGTTTGATGTCACACAAAAATTTTTTAGAGTTCCCAGCTGTTAGTTTGTAACAGAGTATGTGAGTGGAGCAGCAACAATTTTCCCTCCACGCTCAAAGCATTCTATAATCACTCTGCTCCAGCTCCTCTCCGGGTTTTCCAATTCCCGCTCCCCACTCACTGATAAGAGAAACCCACCCTGTGTTCACGCCATAGCAACATTTGTGACTAAATACAGCTCCAGTGTAAAGTTATTTTAGTATTTTAAATATCTTCTGTGCAGAAGATGAAAAATAAATACTGAATACTTGGAGAAGAGATTAAATGTGCTTTTATTTAAAACTAACATTATTCCGGGGCCTGCGTAGCTCAGCAATTAAAGACACTGACTGCCACACCTGGAGTCGCAAGTTTGAAACCAGTGCTTGCTGACCGAGTACCAAATAAATAAAATATAACACACACACACACACACACACAGATATATATATATATATATATATATATATATATATATATATATATATATATATATATGATTTAATTGATAAATTAACCTCACCCTTTAATTCTATTGGGGGGAAAGTTTGTTTGAATTACATAATCAGAATGTTCTGCATATTTGATCAAGGTTAGATAAGACTATCCACACTATATATCCAATGCTGAGTTTACTATTAGAAATACTAGCTTTGGTATCTTTTGAATGTTTTAAATCTACCTCTCTCTACCTCTGCTTACACTTGCTATCTTCTTCATCTGCTAATGTTAGTTGCATAAATTAAGGCACTAAATAAATTTTAGATGGCAGTCCATCAAACTACACAATACTAACAAATTGACAAGTTCAGTTGGTGTTTTAGACTGTTAAAAGATCAATTCTATTTATTGCATGCCATAATACGGTTGAGATGGCGATGAATTAGATTAGAATGATATAAATATTTAATAGGAGCGAGATATGTATTGCTGACCTTAAGATTTTCTTTCCACATGTGAATGGAATACTTTATTGTGTTTTCTGACACATGCCTTCCGTAACAAACATTTGGTCATGGCAGTCACCTCCCCACTAGTGTTTTTTCTTTGCCGTCACTCCTTTTCAATATACAATAGTTTTTTTTAATCACATTCTTTCCATAATATCAGAAATTCAATATTTATTTCATGCCTATAGTGTTTAACACTGCTTAACACAGTGAATTCTTGCAGCATTATGGGCCGTTAACATGTGTGGTGCTCATGATGGAGTGCTCTTGGATCTAGAGAACAACAATGCTCTAAGAAAAAACCCACTGCTTGCTTTGCTTCCACTCCGCTCACATACTCTGGTATTTGGGGGTTTTAGTGAAAAGTCTCAGGTATTTGTTTAGTATTGTATTTAATGCATGATTTTGAGAGCTGAATATGTTTGACCAGCATGTTTGAAATAAGCAGTCCTGTGATCAGGTCAATGCTCAGTGTATACTGAGATGAATGCTGGACAAAACTGTTATTTGCTTTTGCAACAAAATAAAAAAAGGAACATTTTCAAAAAATGTTTAAGCCTATTTCTTTTGCTATTATTTGCATTTAGCATTGTTTTGCACTACTATCTGCCACCCTATCAGAACAGACTGGTGACCCAATTTTTGCTTTCTGTTTTGGAGACACCAGTTTCTGTTTTCATATTCATCTTTTACACTTTTTCTCTGTCACTGTCTCTCCCTACTTATACCTGTATATCTCTCACACTCTCTTTCAGCACGCAAGCTGGCCCCTAATGAGTTCCCTCATAAGCTCTATGTGCAGAACTACACATCTGCCATCCCAGGCACCTGCCTCACGCTCCGCAAATGGCTCTTCACTACAGAGGAAGAGATTCTGCTCAACGACAACAAGCTGGCCATCAATTATTGCTTCCACCAGGTCTGTGCTCGTATACAGTATGTGTGTGTGAAAGAGTGTTTATTTTACTCTATATTAGTGCTTAATGTTTTCTGTCTTCTTTCTCAGGCTCTAAACGATGTGAAAAAGGGATTCATCAAAGTGGGGGAGAAATCCTACCAGCTCCAAAAGCTTACTGAACAGAGGAAAATGACCATGGTTAGTCTCAAAACAGTGCAGATTCATGATCCCCAAATGAACAATACCAGTCTTTAAAAGTGATTGACTGTTAGGAAAATCCTAATGAAGCAATGTTCCCTGTCCATTTTCCCTCTGTAGTATTTAAATATTCTGAGGAAATGTGAGGGCTACAATGAGATCACTTTCCCTCACTGCTCCTGTGACTCGCGTAGGAAAGGTCACGTCGTCACTGCGATAAGCATCCACTACTTTAAACTCCATGCATGCACTGAGGATGGTACTCTAGAGGTGAATGTGTTTGCTTTTAAGGAGTGAAAAGTTATTTCTTTACTATTTATCTTACTTCATGATGATGACTCATGCTGTCATGGCTTCAGATGAAGCTATTGGTACCACTCCATAATTTACTCCTTTACAGTATCTCACAAAAGTGAGTACACCCCTCACATTTTTATAAATATTTGATTATATCTTTTCATGTGACAACACTGAAGAAATGACACTTTGCTACAATGTAAAGTAGTGAGTGTATAGCTTGTATAACAGTGTAAATTTGCTGTCCCCTCAAAATAACTCAACACACAGCCACTAATGTCTAAACCGCTGGCAACAAAAGTGAGTATACCCCTAAGTGAAAATGTCCAAATTAGGCCCAGAGTGTCAATATTTTGTGTGGCCACCATTATTTTCCAGCACTGCTTTAACACTCTTGGGCATGGAGTTCATCAGAGCTTCACAGGTTGCCACTGGAGTCCTCTTCCACTCCTCCATGACGACATCACAGAGCTGGTGAATGTTAGAGACCTTGTGCTCCTCCACCTTCCGTTTGAGGATGCCCCACAGATGCTCACTAGGGTTTAGGTCTGGAGACATGCTTGGCCAGTCCATCACCTTCACCCTCAGCTTCTTTAGCAAGGCAGGTCTTGGAGGTGTGTTTGGGGTCGTTATCGTGCTGGAATACTGCCGTGCGGCCCAGTCTCCGAAGGGAGGAGATCATGCTCTGCTTCAGTATGTCACAGAACATGTTGACATTCATGGTTCTCTCAATGAACTGTAGCTCCCCAGTTGGGAGCTACACTACTCACCTGGTTTCTGCCACATACGCTTGACACCATCTGAACCAAATAAGTTTATCTTGGTCTCATCAGACCACAGGACATGGTTCCATTAATCAATGTCCTTAGTCTGCTTGTCTTCTGCAAACTGTTTGCAGGCTTTCTTGTGCATCAACTTTAGAAGAGGCTTCCTTCTGGGATGACAGCCATGCAGACCAATTTGATGCAGTGTGCAGCGTATGGTCTGAGCACTGACAGGCTGACCCCCCACCCCTTCAACTTCTGCAGCAATGCTGGCAGCACTCATACGTCTATTTTGCAAAGACAACCTCTGGATATGACGCTGAGCACGTACACTCAACTTCTTTGGTCGACCATGGCGAGGCCTGTTCTGAGTGGAACCTGTCCTGTTAAACCGCTGTATGGTCTTGGTCACCGTGCTGCAGCTCAGTGTCAGGGTCTTGACAATCTTCTTATAGCCTAGGCCATCTTTATGTAGAGCAACAATTATTTTTTTTCAGATCCTCGGAGACTTCTTTGCCATGAGGTGCCATGTTGAACTTCCAGTGACCAGTATGAGGGAGTGTGAGAGCAATGACACTAAATTTAACACACCTGCTCCCCATTCACACCTGAGACCCTGTAACACTAACGAGTCACATGACACCGGGGAGGGAAAATGGCTAATTGGGCCCAATTTGGACATTTTAACTTAGGGTGTACTCACTTTTGTTGCCAGCGGTTTAGACATTAATGGCTGTGTGTTGAGTTATTTTGAGGGGATAGCAAATTTACATTGTTATTCAAGCAGTACACTCACTACTTTACATTGTAGCAAAGTGTAATTAGTTCAGTGTTGTCGTATGAAAAGATATAATCAAATATTTACAAAAATGTGAGGGGTGTACTCACTTTTGTGAGATACAGTAGATTAGAATTTAGAAAAACTGTATAATGATGCAGCCTCTTTTTCAATAAAGAATCAGGTGATTGCGTTTGAATGGTCAGAAATGCAGAGATGGGACACAGATGAAGAGGGAATGGCTTTCTGTTTCGAGTATGCGCGAGGGGAGAAAAAGCCTCGCTGGGTCAAAATCTTCACTCCATACGTGAGTCCCATACACTTGCAGCTAAAATGATCTTGCATGCTGCATTTGTCTTTGTGTGCTAAAAATGTCTTCTATTTTCTAGTTCAACTACATGCATGAGTGCTTCGAGAGAGTCTTCTGTGAGCTCAAATGGAGAAAAGAGGTGAGCTACTTTATTAAGAATTAAGTTAGTGTGCGTTTGCTCTTTTGGTCTGTGTATTGATCTGTGTATATGTTCAGGTTGAAGAGGAGGCCACAGAAAAGGACAATAAAAACTGCAGTAAAGATGGTATGTGCAGTAAGGTAAGGCTCTGCCTGCCTGTCTGCCTTTTTTTTTTTGCTTTGTAGATATCATTGTCAGAGTCCAGAATGTGTGCCCTGAAACGCTTCTCTTTTGCACAGAATATCTTCCAAATGTTGAGACACAGAAGGGATGGAGGCACATGAACGAAGAGATCATCTCCTCTTGAGTCCTCAAGTACACGCATACGAATATACACGAACACTTATAGCTGCATACAGAGGCCCAAATAAGAACTACAGTATTTCAAACCAGTCACATACAGTTTAATCTACAACACATTATTAAGTACTCTTCTTCAAATCCAAGGCTGAGAAAAAGAAGATATAAAGCAGGAAATTACACAACCACAGTACAGTGAAGAAAATAAGTAAACTTTTAAAGATTTTCGGCATCACATCATTTAATTGGACTGGACTGATCTGGCTAATGCACCTGGAGACAGGAATTGTGTGGTTGAATGTCATATGCCATTCATAACTTCAGATGAACAAATCCTGGTCATTGACATGGCACCAGCATTGCAATTGGTCCAGGTGACTAATTCACATTGTGTGGCTGGTCACAAGACAAGGTCTTCAGACTGGTTACTTTTTCAGATGTAAGTGTTTACAAACTTGAGTTTAAGAGACAGTGTTCCTTGGAAAAGTGGTTAAAACGGAGAGACAGGAGTGTGTTTATTTAAAAACATGGAAACCTCAGTGGTGGAACTAAGGCATCATACTGACACTAACACATGTTCATACACCTGTGAGGGCAAAGATGCTCTCAGAATGTATCAATTAAAAAATAAATTGCTAGATTTTTCACTTGGACAATCAGAGTGAGAGAGGGAAAGAGAATGTGCTTTTTCAACCTACCGGTATTTAAAAAGAGGGCAAGAGAGACTGATCAATACTTTCCATTTTTTTTCACACTAATTTGTATTACCTCACTATTGCCATTATGTTGGTAGTAGGTTTGTACAGATTGTCAGCCCTATTTTTGTTCTCTCATCTGTCTTTTATTCTCTAAAGCAGTATTTGATTGCATTAGCCATTGCCAGGCCCAATGGAATTTTTAGAACTGATTTGGGGGGTCAAATATCTGTGGAATTCTGCAGTATGAGTTTACTGCAGAAGCTTGATCAAAATAGCCAAAATATTTAATAAAAGAACAAGCAAGGGGTGGGGAATACATTGAGCTTATGGGTCATTGTACGTTGAATGGCTTTGGAATTCATCTGAGCTTTCTGCTGAGTTACGCGGGTGTAGATTCCATATTGGCCTTGCCTTTGCCCACTAATTATCTGTTCCAGTGCTCTGTGTGGGTGCTTTCTCTGCACTTAAAGAGATAGTTCGCCCAAAAATTTCTCATCATTTTCTCATCCTCATGCCATCTCAGATGTGTATGACTTTCTTCTGCAGAACACAAAATATGATTTTTAGAAGAATATCTCTGCTCTGTAGATCTATACAATGCAAGTGGAAGTGTGCCAAACTTTTGACACTCCAAAAATCGCACAAAAGCGTCATAAAAGTAATCCATATGACTCCAGTGTTTTAAAACCATATCTTCAGAAGTGATAGGAAAGGTAGACTCATACAATGCAAGTTTTTTTGAAGCTCCAAAAATCACATAAATCAGCATAAATGTAATCCATAAGACTCCAGTGGTTAAATCCATGTAATCAGAAGCAATATTATAGCTGTGGGTGAGAAACAGATCAATATTTAAGTCTCTTTTTTTTATGCTAGAAAATCTTCTCCCTGCCCAGTAGGAGGCGATATGCACAAAGAATATGAATCACCAAAAACACAAGAAGAAGAATGTAAAAGTTAGAGCGGAGATTGACTGGGCATTTAGGAGAATTTATAGTAAAAAAGGACTTAAATATTGATCTGTTTCTCACCCACAACTATAATATTGCTTCTGATTACATGGATTTAACCACTGGAGTCTTATGGATTACATTTATGCTGATTTATGTGATTTTTGGAGCTTCAAAAAAACTTGCATTGTATGAGTCTAAAGAGCTGAGAAATTCTTCTAAAAATCTTAATTCTGAGTTCAGCAGATGAAAGAAATTCATACACATCTGTGATGGCATAAGAGTGAGTATGAGAGAATTTTCATTTTTGGGTGAACTATTCCTTTAAATGACTTGATTTGTTTTAACAGTGTTATGATTGTGAAATACTGAATTGGAAATCCAGATTAGTTATGTGCTAGTTATGTGTGAGTGAATGTTGGACTGATTGGTTTATGAGTTTTGGGCTGTCATGCCCTCATTGAGCAGTGGATGGCTCTGACTGCACCCGATGCCATCTGCCTTTGTCATTTTATCTGTTTGTTTTACTTTTCCATTTTAATTATTGTAGTGCAGGCGCATACAAACCTGTCACTCCAGACCAGTCATGACATGATTTGCACTTTCTAAATGATGTATGTGTGAGCCTATGTCTGTGTGTTGAAGACTGACTGCATGTCATTACTGTCCTGTAATGTTCCATGAACCTTCTGATGAATTTCTGAGTGTCATCGCATTAAAAGACAAACTGAGTGAGCAAGCGATGTGAATTGAATGACCTGAGGATTTGTGTTCTGTTGGAGCTGTCTTAGATAACAGTTATATGCTGGTTATCATGGGATTTCACCGAATCTTGCAAAGCCTCGCTTAAGCATATGGTTCATATCTCTCTTTGATCTTGTTAAAATTATAGCTTGTTACAGACTTTTGTCTCGTGTGTGTGTGTGTGTGTGTGTGTGTGTGTGTGTGTGTGTGTGTGTGTCTTCCCCTCACTAATTTTCAGCTCTTCTCTTTCATTCTCTCTCTGTTCGTTTGCTCTGGTTGTGTTCTTTCTCTCTCTTTGACTGAAATTAATTTATTATACAAATATCTCCGTGTACAGTATTTTCAGCTGTGTGAGTTTTTGGGTAATTGTTTCAAATAAGGAACAAAAAGAGCATTTACAAAGCAACTCCAAGGAGTAGTGCAAACTGAAAAAAAGCAATGTAGAGAGCATACTGCAAATAAAACCAAAAGCAAGACAAACAGTATACTAGGAGGTTTTGATCTAGAAATGTGAAGTTGACATGGACAAAATTTTGTGTACAAGCAAAATGTTTGGTAATGTTTGGTCATAGCATTATAATAAAATTTAACGTATTCTTTTAAATAAATTGATTTATTGACTCAACTATGGTGTGTGACTTCTTGCTGGCTTCTCAGTAAGGTTCAGCCTGACAGAAGGTACAGTTCATCCAAAGGATGTGGGCAAGAGGTGCCAACACAGAAATAATTGAACAGCCTTATAAATTGTGAAAGGGATTAGTAACAGTAGTATTGCTTTCTGTGGGTCAGTATGTCACTGACATTAACCCCAGTGATTCTATCAGGCACTTAACAATTAAAGAACAAATGGGACCTGAAACACAAGATGAGTTGTGGCACTATTAGCAGCGTGAGCATCAGAGCTTCAATTCTGTTTAACAGGTTGTAGAATAGGTAATATCAGCTGGATCACTATAGCAACACAATATATTTTCAAGATCTCATCATTGACATTTATGTTAATTTTAATAGGGAACTGTAAAGTGAGATCAAAACAATATTAAGTCACGCATTGCACATATGTGAGATATGTGAGTCCCGTAGATAAGTAATATGAGGTTCCAATATGATATACCCAATTGTGCCAGCAGCACCGACCGACCGTTGCAGTTGCAGACTGTTGCGAAGTCAACGTCATCAGCGAGCGTCAAAAATACCGTCGCAGCTACGCGCCACATTTCATTGTCATTCACCTGCAGTGTTTTCAATCTGCATGTGGCCTCTATTTCGGATCATTGCGGAATTGTGCACATTGCTTGCTCATGTAAGTATAATTAACTCTCCGTCATGTATAATAGCTGTACTTTAGCTACCTCATCATTGTGTTTCTGGCAACAACAAATAAAACGAAACGGGAAAACGGTGGAATGAGAGTGATGTTTTGGCGCCGGAGAGATCCGCAGTCTCTCAGATCGCTGTTTAGCGTTTGCTGTCGTATATTAAATACACACCGAGTTTGTTGATACATTGTGATAACTTGAAGCTTGTTTGTTTCCAAGTTATAAGGTACTGCATGCTTGCATTTGACTCGTATTGAAATGAATATCAAAGGCATTACGTCTTGACCTATCTAGCGTCTTATTCGTCTTAAACCGATATCAGCCTCTAGTGTCCTTGCAATGTAAGTGAGCAAGTTTTGTATTTTTGTGTGCTTTTTCAATCTAAGTGTGGATGTATATTTGACTGAAACGATTAGTAAAGGATTTGCTTGTGTATCGTTTTTTCCCCATTCATAATTCTCGTAGAAAGCTACAAGAAGGGGACTACTCTTCATCATCGGCATCGTGACATTCATACAAATTTATATTTGGATGATTAGATTGTTACGTGCGCCTGCTCTTTTGCTTTTGTTTTCATATAGATGATAACATTTATAATAAAATTGTTTGTTGTTGTGTATATAATATAACAATGATATACATTTTATAATATGACTACTAGTATGGCAATACACATTTTTTAGACATGTACTATACACAGGTACCATGCTTCGGCCACAGTACTTTTATTGAGTCTGCTGAAATTTTATGCTCCTGTCAGTTGTTTCGTATTTAAGCACTGAGCTACAACAGTTGCAAGTTTGCGTGACTGTATATGGATAATCTAGGTTATGAAGCGCCCCCGGGAGACATTCAGCATCCGTGTGCTCGACACAGTGTTAGATTTGATTTTCCGTATATGGCCCACATGGGGGGGGGGGGGGGGGGACCTTCTCTTCTAGAGTGAAGAAGACGGGGTTAACGCATCCCCAGAACCGTTTCCACTCTCACGGGCACTTCACAAAAAATTCGCCACAGGGTTCTGTTGTTAGGTTATAAACTGCAATGCAGTTTTATGTCGGTCACAGTACTGTAACCTCATGAATTATGCATCTTAAGGGTCGCAGGTTGAGGTTGGCTTTCCGTCTGACGAGTAGTGAAATCTGAACCGTAACCGATTGCTCAATGGAGTATCATAAAATGAGTAGTGTGCAGCAGTGTTTATATGTCTTGCCGTCAATTGATGTGCGGTAGTATAAATACTAGGTTAAGATGTAATATTTAAGATGGAAGTGCAGTTTCGTATTTTTTTTTACCCTTTTTTTTTAATTATTATTCTTACGTATATTTCCATGTACATTTTACTCAGTTATTACAGTAATGCAGTCAAGTATAATCTGACGAAACTTTAATAAAGCTTGTGACTAATTCCGCCACCTACTGTCGAGATCTTTTAGCAGAATGGAAAGCGAAACCTAACGTGGTCTATGCTTAGTTTGCGTTGTAGTTATCCTAAATTGCTACATTACCGCCTTTACGTTTTTCTCCTTTCATTGATAACATTTTGTATATATCACTTTCCTAATTAAATTAGTCTAGACAAGTCTGTGGATCATCCATCCCGTGTAGTAGAGTTTGTAGGCCTAAAGAATTTGCAAATGTAAAGGAGGATAACATCGTTGGGGTTTAGCTGATCTATTTTCAGTTCTTTTTCTGCTTTAAAGCATATCAAGTGTTTAGTTTAGCAGTCAAAGCACGAATCTGAGCCTCATTCAGACCTGGAGACAGTCGCAACGCTGATTCCGGTTATACAATGTCAGGCTCAAAAGTATTTTACCGCCAGTTGTTTTTGGATTATGTATGTCTTTTGAATATGGTGTACATTTCTTCACCTGGACAGGTATTCTCATGTAAATTCTAAGTTTCCTCATTTGTAGAATCTATGTTGAAAGCTAATCATTGTACAGATATAAAGGCATTAAATACTAGATACAATATATATATATATATATATATATATATATATATATATATATATATATATATATATATATATATATACACCTATATACCTACCTTTATACCCTTATAATGTTTTGGGGTGATATGCTGAATTTGTTTTAGATTGTTACAGTTAAAAGATTGACATTTTTAAATCCTTTCAAAGGAAAAAGAAAAATACTTTAGTCTACTACTGCTATTAATTTAAATGGCAAAAATGTTAGTCTTTTAACAGGAGGCCTTTTCAACCTAAACAATTTCTTAGTTGTTTACATACAAAAAGTACTGAAGTGTCATGGGAATATTGTCATGTTTTTTTAATATGTACCATGGAACATGGTCATATGTAACACGGCTGTAAACACCATAGATAAAATATTTTGATTAATGGTCGATTTATGATAAATTAAGGGAGACATTAGGCAGGATGTTAGGGCACTTTCATTGTGTGGAAAAAAAGATGCTTTGAAAGTCAGTGGTGTAATTTATTGTGATACCATCACTATACTATAGTACTGCAGTCTGCTACAGCACTTTTCTAAGGGCTTAGTACTTATGTTGTGAACCGAAGACACCAAACCCCCACTTGCCAAAAGCTGTTTGTTTTTTTTTTGTCTCCTATATGCACATGGACTACCTTCCCATTCACTTCAGCTTCATTTTAGAAATAGCCATTTATATTTATTTTGGTACTCTGGAATTTAAAAAAGTGAAGTAGAAAAGAAAGTGGATAGAAATACAACCATTTTTTTCCACTCTTTCACATTCTGCTTATGGTTATGCATCTTATCTAATATGTGGTAACCTCACTGTTTCAGTGATGTATTGTTGCAATTAAATGAAATGCAAAAAAATAATTTGCATGTTATTTTAAAACATGAGAGCACTGTGATTCACACCAGACCTACACTAAACTATACAGCACAGCAACATGCATTATCATACCTAGTGCTAGGTTCAGTCATCTATTTTTTGTCTGAATATGTTATTTTCTGTGTTTTGGGACACCCTTAAAAATCAGCTTTACTATTCATTGTACTCATTTTGATCATGGCTATTGTGGTTGCTCACAATGGGAGAGAATGTCCTTGAAAATTTCCTTCCCTCTAAAACCATAGACACTTTCCCTTGCCATAAAGAACAGCAAATTACATGATAAGCCAGAAATAAATTGGTTGTCACAATAAGTATTAATAATTAATATGAGCCTTTTACTAGGTTCTCAAATTAGTCTGCTGTGTTGCAAAGAAATGTGCAGACAGGTGTGTGTGTTTGCACATGCGTTCCAGAAATGTTTTGTCCCCTTAGCACTAACTTTCATGTACTCTTATGATGCGCTCTCTCTCTCTCTCTCTCTCTCTCTCTCTCTCTCTCTCTCTCTCTCTCTCTCTCTCTGTGTTTTGCAGAATCAGTGTACAGACTAAGCCTTTTACCATCTGTGTGACATTACATTCACCAGATATCTGAGTCTCATTCTAACAAGGGCACATAAGTGGACAACCTTACAGCTTTCTCGCCCCCTGCGCTATGAGCAGAGGTAGAGGAGGGACTAACAAAGATTGCCAGCGATTCTCCCTCCCAAACCACCAGGGTCAACCTCTGATTCACTCCACGTGCTATACAACCACCAATCACCCAAGGGGCCCTCGTGTCCCAAGCCCCAGCTCTGTATCTGGCAGGTACCCTCATCCTTCCTTTTACTCTTCTTACCCTGCTGCTCCTAGTGTGCCTCCGCGCTGCCCTCTTTTTACCCACACTTCCTCAGATTCACCCCTGTGGGCATCCAGCCAGCACAACACTGATCAGATCTCTGACTCAAACCGTGTGAGCTTCCAACAACACCAAGTGCAGTTCCTCAGGGGGGAGAGTGCACAGGCTCCGCAGTTCAAAGCACTCCAACAGCAAGGGTCCCAAACCTCCAGCCGAGGGGAAGAGGGTGCCACTGGGCCTTTCCAGTACCAAGCAGGTTATTGCAACTTTGAAAGGAGAGAGGGCTATAGCCGCGACAGGGCTAACTGGCAAAGGGAGCAGAACCTTGGATATACATCTGGACCTAAGAGAAGGTCAGGTTGGAATCACCCACACCAAAAGGGACATAATTATCAGAATCTAAATGCAAAGCAATACTGGAAGGCAGATGATGTGTCAGGTCTGTCCTCAGGCTTCCGTAGTCTGCGCTTAGATGACCGGGTAACAAGGATAGAGAACTCTGACAACCTTTTGACCAGCAGCAACTTTGCCAGCAAGGTTTCTAGTTCATCTGGCGCAGTCAGAGACTCTTTGTTTTTGACCTCTGAGATCCAGAACCTGGTCCTCTCTTGTTTGACGTCACTCGGGCCAGACGAGACCCTTCAGGCCAAGGTCTTGGCCAGAAAACTCCATCTGCCCAAGAAGGTTGTTAATAGGGCATTGTATACTCTCTCAAAATCAAACCAAGCAGTCAAACAAAGTGAGACTCCTCCTCTGTGGAGACTCCGTAAGGAAGAGGACGGTGTGCCCATCAAAGGGAGAAACATAACACGGTGTTCAAAGGACGCTGAGAAATCCATAAACCAAGAGACTAGAGCAGATCGCAACAGCACTCACTCAGAAGCACAGACCCTTGTTGAAGCTGTCAGTGATACCAGTGACGAATCGGAGGACTCTGAAGGTGACGATACATTGTTGCCTGACCTGGATCAACAGACACTTTTACCTGCAGCACTGTCAGTAAGCTTGTCAATAATGGCAGATCCTAAAGAAAGCAAAGAGCAGATCCTACAGTACCTCTATGAATCAGGCACAGCAAGTGCGCTTGTGATCGCCAAGAACATCGGCCTGCGGAGTGCCAAGCACACAAATCCTACACTCTATGCCATGGAGAAACAGGGTGACGTAAGGCGTAACACAGACGTTACACCACCTACCTGGGAGCTTAGTGCACACCGGCAAGATAAGATGGAACGCCAGCGGAAAGCTGCTGCGCCCACAAAACAGGATGTGAACAGTGCTCCGATGTTGTACTCACCAGTTGAAGGGATTGCAAATGTTGCTGCTGTTAAGTTAGAAGCTGCTGGTGGAGATGTAGGGTTTTCGAGTGGTGCCAGCGAGTTTGCAGCTGCAGAGCCAATGGACAGAGGTGACAGTCTATTGACCATGTTGGCTGAGGACAAGGACAAACTTTTTGGGAACACAACACATGACATGCCTGGTCTTGAGCTGATCTCCAGCAACCCTAGTGACTTGTCCTCCTCCACCTTCCCCTCCTACCATCACCATGAGTTTTCTTACTATCAGGATGTGGCTAGTAATGGAGGAGAACGCTCACAGTGGGCGTCTGACGATATTCCAGAGTTCCTCAACACAATCAGGTCAGAGGTTGCTGTATCGTTGGCTGCTCCCCCTCCGACCCAAAGCCTGGAGTCAAGCAAATTACAAAAGTTAATAGAGGCCCGCTCAAAGAACCCAGTCAGTGGGCTGATGGAATTTGCTCAGCACCTTGGAAGCACTTGTGAATTCCTTCTGCTTGACCAGTCTGGACCCTCGCATGACCCCAGGTAAATTAGTGAGCAAAAGTTTTTATTTTTTGAATGGATGTGAGTGTTTGTCTGTGTCTATAATAGGGATGTGCAAAATAACAATTTCAAAATGTACTAGTTGTGGTTTACTAGTTGGTGTTGATGGTTAGTCAACTAGTCGGTTAATAAAGCCCTGTATTATAAGGGTGGAGTTTCCACAAGACACCAATCAGACGCATTTCTTAAGGCTGTAGACACTAAGCACATCACCTCAATACGAAAACAGATAGGCTATTCCAAATATTAAAAACTTTAACTTTTGTGTGCACAAAACTGTCAAAGTCATCAAAACCGAGACTTACGAATTATGTATGAAACAACGGGAACATTGCTCAATGTCAGATGGTAAAATATTGTTGTGGTGCTTTGTTTTTCTGTAGCTGTTTTTCACCCTTAAATGCGTGTTTTGCCAACACCTTTTGTTGTTCCTATCTTCATTACCTAATGAGTAAAATGAATAAATTTTAATATAAATGAAGTAAAAACAATAGTACTAATTATAGCAGCCAAAATACTAAAAACAGCATGTGGGTAACATTACGCATAGCTGTGTATGAATTTCTTTTTCCTTCTGAATACAAATGAAGATTTTTAGAAGATGATTTCAGCTTTGTAGGTCCTCAGAAACCAAAAGTTTTAGGTGTGGCTGAGAAGCAGATTCGTATTTTAAGTCCTTTTATTTAGTATAAATTTTTTACGCTCTTTTGTTTTTGGAAATTTGCATTCTTCGTACATATCGACACCTACTGGGCATAGAAAATAATTTATAGTTAAAAAAGGACTTCAATATTTATCTGTATCTCACCCACACCTATTATGGCTTCTGAAGATATAAATTGGAGACTTATGGATTACTTTTATGCTGCCTTTGTTCATTAAAAAATTTGGTACCCATTCACTTGCATAGTATGGACCTACAGAGCTGAAATATTCTAATGAATGTCTTTGCGTTCTCCAGAGTAAATAAATTCATACACATCTGGGATGGCATGTGGGCGACTAACTGATGAGAGAATTTTAAATTTTTGTCAAACTACCCCTTAAAATATTATTATTATTATTATTATTATTATTATTATACATCCCAGCAGACAGGAGCCGATCCAAAGTTTTGAAACTTTTAAAAAAGTGATGTTTTTTAGCCAGTGAATGTTCGTGGACTGGGGTAGCATGAAAAAAAAATTGGTCTAGCAGTAACGCAGTAACTACTTATTTAATATATTTTATTGGATGCGTATCCTAATGTTTTGATGTTCATCTTCAGGTTTCGGATGCAAGTCATGTTAGACGGTCGCAGGTTTCCACCGGTTGAGGCATCAAACAAAAAAGTGGCCAAAAAAGATGCTGCAGCCATTACCCTGAAGATTCTTTCCAGGGAGATGGGGGGAACAGGTGGAGAAGAAGAGGAAGACCAATGCATTGAGGGAGCTGAGTCAACTATTGACTTGGCAGATGATACCCATGTGAGTTTATCTATATCTTGGTGCTAATAATGCCAATGTCATGAGTTTGATACCCAGGGAATTTATTTACTGAAAAATTGTTGAGCTTGAATGCTCTGTACTAGGGCTGAAACGATTAGTCGATGTTATCGACAACGTCGCAATAAAAAATTGTCGACAAAATTTTTTGTTTTCGAATAGATGTTTGATCTCATTTAATGTAACATGAGATCACATTAAAATCCAATGATGGTGCACGAGAGGAGCACTTCAGTTCGCGCCTGATTGAGGAGAGGAAGAAGACACCGCTCACAGTCCAGACGCACTTGCAACATTCCAAACAGCTTAAGGTGATGTAGATTGTAAAGTATGAGGAAATTGTACAAAATAAGAAAAATACAGAAGCATTCTTATTGTAAATAAAGTGGAACCGGAGCTGCTATCTCCCTCGTCCGTGCTTGCTGCTGCTAGATTCTTACATTATAGCGGGACATAGTGAATCCTAACACATATGTATGTGTTGCGGTGTGTATTTTATCGTGAAGAAAATCAGCGATACGCAGCTCTTATAACAAGAGAGAATTCGTTTTTTTGTTAGTTAAAGATGGATCGAAAACAAGTGAACAAAAACGTGAGAGAGGGTAGTCTTCTCCCATTATACACTGCAACAAAAGTTTTTGATTTGTTGTTTTGGCTTGTATTCCAATATAAATTTATAAAAACCTTTAAAACAACATACATTTACTTTAGGAGCTATACTGCAGAAAAAAAAGTTTTTTAGAGAATGTTGAATAAAACATTAAATATTTTAAAATACCTAAAAATACTTAAAACAAGATAGATTTACCTAATAAGCAACATGTAAGATATTTAGACTTGCTTTCAGAGAATATATCTTGAATGGAAGTATATTTTGACTCTACTGCACTTGCAGAAGTGAAAAAATACGCTTGTATTCAAGAAATATCTCTAAATATCTTATATGTTGCTTCGCAAGTAAATGTATCTTGTTTTAAGGATTTTAGCTAATGGAAAACAAGTTTTTGCAGTGAATTTAATGAAATAAACTTAATAAAAAATGTTTTCCTTTAATTCAGTGAATGTCATTTAGAGGTATTTTTAAAAGATGAGTTTGTACTCTTTATCGTTAGTATGTTTAATACAACCTTTTACGTCAAGGCACAAGCTGAATAGTCGGATAAGAGCTAACGATTAATCGTTGCAATAATCGCCCAAATAGTCGAATAATCATTCTAATATTTGTTAGATTAATCGATTATCAAAATAATCATTATTTGCAGCCCTACTATGTGCGTAGCTTTGGATAAAAGTGCATAATTGTAAATGTGTGTCAAAGTAAGTGGCTTGGTGCTGAGAAGTGCATAATCATGCTTACAAATCTTTTTAATGTTCTGTTGTTGTCGTCTCATTTCTAAAGGGTGGTAAAGATACTCTGCCCCAAGCTCTGTCCAGGTCTCTACCTGGAGGAAAGAACCCTGTATCTGTACTGATGGAGCACAGCCAGAGAAGCGGGCACCCCATCCAGTTTATCAACACAGGACAGGAAGGCCCCCCCCATGATCCACGGTATAAGTAGCATTGTTTTTGTCTCTCCCTGTCTGTCTCTTACTCTCTCAGTTTGTCCTTTATTCCTTAGCCAGCATAGTCACTCATTTTAAGGGCAATGAATCACAGTGCCTGCTTGGTCTAATGTCTTGGTCTGTGCCTCTTTCTTGCCTTTTTTTCCCAGATGATCTTCCTTTTAGCTTAAGCTGTTTTCACATATTGTGTTTGCTCTAAAAGTATTAAAGGAGATAGGAAGCTTTGTTCCATTTGCATTAAAGTCTGTACTAAATCCCTGTTTTTGCATGATGATTTTGCATTGACATACAATCATGTAGCGTTAACCAGCTTTCAATGAAAGGTGTACAACACCTAGGTATGCAAACCCTCAGCCACACCAGATCACAGCACAGAGACTCAACTGTGAAACTGAAGCTCCATTGAGAAATAAATCATGCTCCATTCTTCATAAATGGGGCTTTTCCACTGCACGGTACAACTCGACTGGACTCTTTTTGGTGTTCTCCACTGTGGATACTTTTTTAGCACCACCTTTGTCGAGATTCCAAGCAAGCCGAGCTGATGCTAAATGTGACGTCAAAACCCTGCAGATCACTGATTGGTCAGAGAGAATAGTCACTACCAGCATCACTGGATTTGCGACACGGGACATCAACCCGCTAGTTTAAGTATTAAATTAGCAACAGCAGTGTCATTTGTTCACGCGACTTTCGAATTGTAAAAAGAAATGGCTGTGCGCAAAACCACGCCGTGTTCAATAAACGAAGTGCAGACATTCCTCTCGTTAGCAATGAATGAAACAACGTGAAATCAAAAGTCTTTCAGGAAGTGTCTCAGCTGTTGGCAGCACCGCTGAGACACAGTTACCACCGGACCTACCAACAGTGTAGGGAAAAGTAAAAAAAAAAAAAAAAATTAATTGATTACAGAACATCAAGAAAAAGTGGAAGTGGTTCGACCAAATGGACGCTATCTAGACTGGTGATTAATGGGAGGGAGAGTGCCCTGGCTGGAGTCCACAATGGAGGATGGTACATTAACTCTATACTCTGCTTGAAAGCTTCACTTTTAGTTGACCAGTTACTGGAAAGCTTGCTTCTAAAACAACTAGGCCAATTTAAATGTTACACTTGTGTAAAATCACCATGCAACAACTGCTTTATGCAGCACAATGAGCTAGAAGCTAACAGCCAGCAGTCCTGTTATTGTTGCGTTTAAGATGATGTCACGGCAGTAGAGGCGACGCAACTATGGCGTTCAGCCTATAATCCCACCCACGTTGAGGCAGCACTAAACTGCAGTGGAAAAGAAAGCTCAGAAGAGTAAAGCGAGTCGAGTCGAACTGTAACATGACCAAATAAGAGAATTGAGCAAATATTCTGTATAAATGCCATGAGCGACGCA
Organism: Moxostoma hubbsi; assembly: GCA_032164185.1. NCBI lineage: Eukaryota > Metazoa > Chordata > Actinopteri > Cypriniformes > Catostomidae > Moxostoma > Moxostoma hubbsi. The sequence continues at coordinate 22,642,320 of JAVLUX010000015.1, forward strand.
TTTATGTCATTCAGTTGATTCAGTTGAGTGTCACTGAGCAGCACCGCAGACGTCAACCAGCTCCTTTCTAGAAGAGCTTCTCAAGCGCTCTGAATCAGAAACACGCGGGGGTTTGGTGCGAGCCTCTGCTGACAGTACACACTTAATCAGAGATTCGCCTACTCAGCATATTGATGAATTATATTGATGAAACTCCTGCGAAAAGATAAATGAACAAGTATAAACTCATACTGAACACAAAGCGCTTCGGTTTCACTTTAAATAATCATGTTGACGGAGGAGGAGACGCACGATTTATTTCTGTGGAGTGATGAAATAATGAAACGAAGGTTTTACATCATGAAAAACAAAGGCTTGTGGGTTTAATCAGAGCATTAAAATTACATGTGAAAGTGAAAATATTAGGACAGAAATATTTTACTATTCCAAAATATAATAATTATATAAAAATATACAATGTAAAATCTATGAGTTCATTAAACAGTGTAAATGTAAAATTGACCAAAACTAAAGTTGACCAAAAACAGACATTTTAATTATTTAGAAATATTTAGATATTTAAAATATAATTGTTCATGTCATTTGTGTTTTTAAATCCTTAAAAGGAAAGCACATATCCCTATTTTATTTTTTATTTTTATTTGTTTTCTTATGTTTCAAGTGAAATATGTAAAAATGACACAGCCCTAAAATAGACAATTAATCGTCATAATCACAATTATTTGTTTGGCAATTATTCGTCAGCCAAATTTCAATATCGTGACGGCCCTTCCAGGGATTAAATCCAAATCTTCTGAAGTGATATAATCAGTGTGGGTGAGAAACAGATAAATATATGTCCTTTTTTATTGTCATTTCTTTACTTTCACTTCCAGATTCTGGTGTAGAAGTGATTTTCACATTCAGCCACCTATAGGTTGGGGCTGGTCAACTGTGGAGATTTATAGTTAAGGGAAAAAAAAAAAAAAGGATTGGGTGGCTTTAAGCTGAGGTGTCATTTCTGCGCCACAGAACGGTATTGCAAAAATAAACAATGTTTTCAAAACGGCATTCCAAATACAACCCCCATCTTCTGTTGTTTGAACCTTCAGATAGTCCCACTCCAACTCACGCCATTGATTGAGTAATGTTGTTGGAGTGGGTCTGAGCCAGTCACTCAGAGCTGAGATATTCTTCTAAAAATCTACATTTGTGTTCTGCAGAAGAAATAAATGCATACACATCTGGGATTGGTAAATGTTTAAAAATTTACCAATTTCACATTTCTATATTTTGTCCTTATTTGTCCTATTTTATCTTTATGTTGTCATGAAATCGCATTTTTAATGATACAAGCTGTGTGCTTCATGCACACAACAAAGTCATTTATACAAATTTAGCTTGGGTCATATTATAAAGTAAGGGTATATGATTTGCTTTTCAGGCTTTAGAACATGACAATGGATGACAATCAGAATGACAATCAAGTATAAAAGTGTTACATTTAAAATAATTGAAATAATAGTTTAATGATCAAAATATGTCTAAGTAACTAAAATATATATCTTTGTCAGATTTACTGTTGAGGCTTTTTCAGTATTGTTTTCTTTTGCTTCTTTTGTAACCCAGCCAACCTGTATAGCTATTCTATTATGGAATTATAAAATATTTCTTAAAATAAATTCTTCACTTTCACACAATTTTAAGGCTCTCAGATTAACTCACAAGCCCTTATTACTCGTGAAGGAAGACTTTGAGATTCTGTTTCTTTCATTGTATCATCTCAACATAAATAGAGCAGGGCATCTCCTCTGTCTCACTGTGTGAATAAACCCACAATGACCACAGACCTTTGCAATTACATGGCTGTTAAGTGAAACTGGAGTGCTTTGCATTCACAAAATGAAGAAGTTTATACCTTGTTTATATTTTCACGGAAGTTTGGCGCACGCCTCTGTAGACGGCATGCACATCAGAGCACTTGAGAAGCGGTTCATCTTCATCCGTGGTGCGGTTCAACTGAGTGAGAGACAAGTGCTTTTTCCTGCATGCTCATTAGACAGCATACAGGGAAATATGCGGCTGAATCCAGCCTCTTAATCAACTTTTTATTCTGTAAATGGGCTTGGTGCTTCAACATTACACAACTCTTATCACTGGTGAGTGAAATGTTAATATTTAATTACCAATGGCTAATAACAGAAGTTTTTTGGTTGCATAGTGCGAGTGATTTACTCGCAATGTAGAGGGATTTTTTGGGTAAACTATTCCTTCAATCTAGGATTTGGTTTAAGAAAGCCTCAAGCGTACATATATAGAGTTCTCATGTGCTGGTGGAGTAAATTTGGCCTTAAGTGCAAGAATGACTCTTTAAGAAAACTTGCTGATCTTGATTTAAAAGTGGCACTTGTTGCCCAATTAGCATGACCAGTGGAAAAAAAATAATTCTGTTGGATTAGAAATCAATGAAAATTAGTCAAGTTGAGAAAGAAAACCATATCATTCAATGCCACTTTATCAGATGAAAAAATAAGAAAAGGATTTTATGATTTGTCATTCTCATTAATTTTTCCTCATCTTTCCATTTTTGTTGTCTTTACTTCCTGTGTCAGGTTTATATTCCATGTAATGGTTGGGGAGCGGCTCTTCCCAGAAGCCTCAGCACCCAGTAAGAAAGCAGCAAGGCAGCTTGCGGCGGAAGAGGCTGTGAAGGAACTAATGGGAGATGGGCAACTGCATCTTAACAAGGTAAAGAAGAGAGGGAGAGAGACAACCTTCATTGTAAAAAAGAGGGTTGAAAGAACTATGTGACAAGGGAAAAATGTTATATAAAACAATTCAATCAAATAGCTCTAACAGAGAATTTTGCACACATTTATGATAAAAAGAGGTTGTGGCAAGGAGGATGGCTGGGCCGGGCCGTGATGACCCACGCCCTGCCCCTAATCAAGCTATCCAAGCCGACGAGAGGGATTAAGGTCACCAGAGGTGGCAGTTCGGGAGAGTGAGAGAGCCATATGCAGCTACCCTGTCTGCATTTGTGTTTGTGTCTTTTTGTTTAATTAAATATTACTTTGATGCTTCGTCTGGTTCTCGCTTCCTCCTTTCCCTTTTACCCCTGTTACATTGGTGCCGAAGCCTGGGAAGGAGGAGGGATGCGCTGTAGTAGAGTCCTCACCGCTACCATCCACCCCAAAGGAGCAGCCCGGCCTCCTGAAAGTGGAAGAACGACCACTGACCGAGAGGTTAGGAGTGGCTCCTTAACGACCGCCTGCAGTCGGTAGCATTAAAGTAATGTTTAATTAAACAAAAACACACAAACATAAACACATACAGGGAAGCTGCCTGTAGCTCTCTCTTTCTCTCTCTCTCCTGAACTGCCACTTCCAGCAGCCTTTAATCCCTCTCATTGGCTTCATTAGCCTGATTAGGGGCCAGGCATGTGTCATTACGGTCCTGCCCTCCTCTTTGCCGCAGAGGTATATTTTTATATATATATATATATATATATATATATATATATATATATATATATATATATATATATATATATATATACACACACATACATACATACATATATACATACATACATACCCACTCACCTAAAGGATTATTAGGAACACCATACTAATACTGTGTTTGACCCCCTTTCGCCTTCAGAACTGCCTTAATTCTATGTGGCATTGATTCAACAAGGTACTGAAAGCATTCTTTAGAAATGTTGGCCCATATTGATAGGATAGCATCTTGCAGTTGATGGAGATTTGTGGGATGCACATCCAGGGCACGAAGCTCCCGTTCCAACACATCCCAAAGATGCTCTATTGGGTTGAGATCTGGTGACTGTGGGGGCCATTTTAGTACAGTGAACTCATTGTCATGTTCAAGAAACCAATGTGAAATGATTCGAGCTTTGTGACATGGTGCATTATCCTGCTGGAAGTAGCCATCAGAGGATGGGTACATGGTGGCCATAAAGGGATGGACATGGTCAGAAACAATGCTCAGGTAGGCCGTGGCATTTAAACGATGCCCAATTGGCACTAAGGGGCCTAAAGTGTGCCAAGAAAACATCCCCCACACCATTACACCACCACCACCAGCCTGCACAGTGGTAACAAGGCATGATGGATCCATGTTCTCATTCTGTTTACGCCAAATTCTGACTCTACCATCTGAATGTCTCAACAGAAATCGAGACTCATCAGACCAGGCATAATTTTTCCAGTCTTCAACTGTCCAATTTTGGTGAGCTCTTGCAAATTGTAGCCTCCTTTTCCTATTTGTAGTGGAGATGAGTGGTACCCGGTGGGGTCTTCTGCTGTTGTAGCCCATCCGCCTCAAGGTTGTGCGTGTTGTGGCTTCACAAATGCTTTGCTGCATTCCTCGGTTGTAACGAGTGGTTATTTCAGTCAAAGTTGCTCTTCTATCAGCTTGAATCAGTCGGCCCATTCTCCTCTGACCTCTAGCATCAACAAGGCATTTTCGCCCACAGCACTGCCACATACTGGATGTTTTTCCCTTTTCACACCATTCTTTGTAAACCCTAGAAATGGTTGTGCGTGAAAATCCCAGTAACTGAGCAGATTGTGAAATACTCAGACCGGCCCGTCTGGCACCAACAACCATACCACGCTCAAAATTGCTTAAATCACCTTTCTTTCCCATTCTGACATTCAGTTTGGAGTTCAGGAGATTGTCTTGACCAGGACCACACCCCTAAATGCATTGAAGCAACTGCCATGTGATTGGTTGATTAGATAATTGCATTAATGAGAAATTGAACAGGTGTTCCTAATAAACCTTTAGGTGAGTGCATATGTATGTGTGTGTGTGTGTGTGTATGTATATATATATATATATATATATATATGTATGTATATATGTGTGTGTATATATGTATGTATGTGTGTATATATATTTATATATGTATGTATGTGTGTGTGTGAAAAATATATATATATACTGTGTGTATATATATACTGTGTATCGTCCACCTAAGCCCAATTCGGAATTCATTAATGAATTTTTAGATTTTCTTACACTTATATCACCTCTTTCCCCTAATGTTATTCTCCTTGGTGATTTTAACATCCATATTCATAAAGACAATAACTATCTCACAAAAGACTTTATATCATGCCTTGATAGTTTCGAATTGCAGCAGTTTATTAATTTCCCCACCCATTCAAAGGGCCATATCTTGGATCTACTTTGCTGCTTTGGTGTCACTCCTTTTAACTGTACTGCATTGGACCTTCCCATCTCTGATCATAAACTTATTTCATTTAATGCTAAGGCGACACTGTTCAAAACAAAACCGTCACGTACAATTTCCTTCCGTAACATCAAGTCCATTGACCCAGCAGCTCTAGACTCTGGTATTGCCAATCTTCCCAATATTGACTTCACATCCACCCCTGATGAACTGCTCAGTCGCTATGATTGTGGCCTACACCATCTTCTCGATACCCTGGCTCCAATAAAAACACGGACTGTTTCCTTTTCCCAATCTGCACCCTGGTTTACTTCTGAACATCGCCAACTGAAAGCTAGAGGTCGTCAACTGGAACGCCTCTATAGAAAAACTGGTCTGGCTATTCACAAACAAATGTTTTATACCCATTTACTTTCCTATAAAGATTCTCTTTCCACTGCAAAGTCCATCTACTATACAGACTTAATTAGCTCAGGCTCTGGTAACTCTCAAGCACTTTTTTCACTGGTCCATAAAACACTTCGTCCACCTGATTCTCTACCACTACATTTTTACTCCACTGATTCCTGTAATTCTATTATGACATTTTTTTCTACTAAAATTGATCGTATATATCTACAGTTACCCCCTCAGATCTCAACCTTTGAACTATCGTCTGATTTTCAAATATCTTCTTGTCATCTTTTATCTACCTTCACCCTCCCCTCTGATGTTGAAATAACCAACCTTGTTCGTAAATCCAAACCATCAACTTGTCAACTTAATCCTCTTCCGACTATATTGGTTAAAACACGCATTCACTCCCGGACCCCTCTTATAACTGCAATTATCCATTCCTCGCTTATCACTGGTATTGTTCCGTCAGCTCTCAAATCAGCGGCAATAACCCCTATTCTTAAGAAACCTGGGGCTGACCCCAGCAACTTTAACAATTTCCGTCCAATTTCTAACCTCCCTTTCCTTTCAAAAATTCTGGAAAAAACAGTTGCTTCTCAGATTCATGACCACCTCACCTACAATAGTCTCTATGAACAGTTCCAATCAGGCTTTCGTACCCTTCATAGCACCGAAACAGCTCTTGTTAAAATAACCAATGACCTCCTCACGGCTGCGGACTCTGGATTACTAACAATCCTCATCCTTCTGGACCTGAGTGCGGCTTTTGACACCATCTCCCACACCATCCTTATTGACCGATTAGCTTATCTTGGATTATCTGATACACCCTTGCACTGGTTTAAATCATATCTTTCTGGCCGTACTCAGTTTGTCAAACTTAAAAATTTCCGATCCCACTCTGCCCCCCTTTCCTCTGGTGTTCCCCAAGGCTCTGTCCTTCTCCCTCTTGGCCATATTTTTCGTAAACATAACATCCAGTTCCATTGCTATGCAGATGACACCCAGCTCTACTTATCCACCAAACCCAATATATCTCTCCCTCCCACCTCCCTATCAAATTGCCTTCAGGAAATCAGATCCTGGTTCTCGCTAAATTTTCTCAAGCTTAATAGTGATAAAACTGAACTCTTAATTGGCACCAAATCCATCCTCTCTAAAATAAATGATTTCTCCATCTCCATCGATAATTCATCTGTGTTTCCCTCTCCTCATGTTAAGAGTCTGGGTGTCATCCTAGATAGTACTTTGTCATTTCAGTCCCACATTAATAATATCACTCGGTCAGCATATTTCCATTTACGTAACATCTCTCGCTTACGTCCAACTCTCTCCTCTAACAGTGCTGAAATTCTGGTTCACACCTTGGTTACCTCCCGCTTAGATTATTGCAATTCTCTCCTCTATGGGTTACCTGACAAATCTATTCATAAATTACAACTTGTCCAAAACTCTGCTGCCCGTATCATTACCAGAACCCCCTTTATTAGTCACATAACACCTGTCCTGCAGCAACTTCACTGGCTGCCCTTCAAATATCGCATAATTTATAAAATTCTTCTCCTTACATTTAAAGCTATCAATAATCTTGCACCTAAGTATCTCACTGAGCTCCTTCATATCAAGATACCCACTCGTTCTCTCAGGTCCTCTTCTTCCATTCAGCTCATCCTTCCACAGGCTCGTCTGGTTACCATGGGATATAGAGCTTTCAGTCATTCAGCCCCATATCTCTGGAACTCTCTGCCCCACTACATTCAACACTCCACGTCCATAACTACTTTTAAAACTCACTTAAAAACGTATCTTTTTAGACATGCATATTCTCTTTAACTTTTAAATGCGTTTCTCTGTAAGGATCCCATCCTTTCTCTCTGTTTTTTAAATAGTATTTTATGTTATTATATTGCATGCTTTTGCTGATTCAATGTTAATTGGATTGAGTGTTTTATTGTTGATTTTGTAAGGTGACCCTGAGTGTTGAGAAAGGCACCTATAAATAAAATGCATTATTATTTATTATTATATATATTTTATTACACTGTTAAGTTGGTAATTGTGGTTCTTTATTAAAGAGTGAGTTCATCCAAAAACATAAATTGCCAAAACCTACCGTCATGTTGTTCCTAACTAGTATGTCTTTACATTCTTCCGTGAAACAATGGAGATATTTAGCAGACTAACAACGTCAGTCAACATTCACTTTCTTTGTATCGGAAAGAGCGGCATCATTTTTTTTTTTTTTTAATTATGTGAACAATATGAGGCAAGTAAAGGATGAATTTCATTTTTTCGAGAACTACCCCTTCAAACTATCATTGAATATAAAACTTACATGTTTACTTCATTACACGCACATTTGGGTCAATACTCGCACATATTCACATCCTCTTAATTTTCTGTCCTCTCTACTTCACCCTCCCATATTAACACTTTCATCTCTATGTGCTGGTCTTTTGAACACAATTTTTCACTTCCAGACTCCAGGTAATTTCTGCCCACTGGGTGAAAGCGAGTCACAGCCAGCAATGCCTGCATGTCCCTCGCTACCCCCCCTGACGGCAGAAGAGCTCCAGGCGGCCCATGAAGCTGGTGTGGGTGACCTCATCAACCACCTGAACAACAATGCCGTATCCGGACTGCTAGAGTATGCCCGTGCACGTGGCTTTGCTGCTGAGATCCGTATGGTGGGCCAGTCTGGACCCCCACATGAGCCCAGGTACACACTCACAAACACTCTGATTTTCCCGCTCTCACACTCACCTGGTCACGTTTTAGTGCTTTATCCTTATTACCGAAGCAGCAGGATTCTCATCTTAGCATGCCTGAATCCCCCACTGCTCTGCTATACAAAAAAAACGACAAATGTCTAAAAAATTTACCTCCCTCTCAGGTTTACATACCAGGCAAAACTGGGAGGCCGGTGGTTTCCTGCAGTGTGTGCTAGTAACAAGAAGCAGGGCAAGCAGGAGGCAGCAGATGCCGCTCTACGAGTGCTAATAGGAGAGGCTGAAAAAGCAGCACGTACTGGAGAGGTCACACCAGAGGTATTAAAAACACAAATACAGATGCATATCAAGGTTATTACTGTTAACAAAAATTATCACAAAGATCTAAACAAGAAGTAATAAAATATTTTTAACTAAATGTACATGTTTTCTGGAAGACACAATGTGACAAATTAAGAAATGGCCCAGTATGATTATTAAACAGTGTGATTTAATGTGATTTAATTAAATATAAAGTCTGCATGTGCTGCAAACCTTAAAATGAAAGCAGTGCCGCTCTGCTATCTACTTTTATGTTCTATTTTGTGTGATATATATTTAGATAAATACTTTTTGTTAAATTAATAATAATCTATTATTGTTATTATATTTAAGCAATACCAAAACAAGATGACAAGCAACAGCACGCTGTGATTCAGCTGTAGCAGACTTGTGCTAGATAGATAATACAGATTGTTTTCAATGAGTACATTCTTACAATCAAGCTTGGTTGTGGAGAAGTTTATTTGACTAAATTTAACTCCACTATTTTGTTGAAAATTGTTATGGTTTAATTTATTAAAATTGTATACATTTATTTGAATAGACATCGTTTTGATGATATAAATTTATCCAGAAACTATTTAACAGAAAACAGAATTTGGGACAAAAATAAATCTGATTTCATTGGTCCCTATCTAAAACTATAAATGTGCACTCTAACATAGTAATTTTCTGTCATTCCATTTAGTTTTTGTCTGAGTTCTAACTATCTGTGCCATTTAAATTGACATGTAAAACAACCAACCACAGTACACTTGCATATGTGACTCGGGTAGTTTTAGAGCTAGTATTTCAAAATCAAATCCCTTTATTGTCCCTCAACCATATACACAAGTGCACATAACACAATTTACACCTAATAATAAGACTGTTTACAATAAAAATACCTCCCTACCCCCCCCCCCATGTAATCAGTGGAAATAAATATGAAATGTGGTGTTGACATTCAGCTGTCAGTTGATAGTCAGTTGCCAGTGTGTTATTAAGAGAAGTAGAAAATGTGAGTCAAGTCTGAGACTAATAAAGTGCGTTGCTGATATATGTATTGTGAGCAATCAAGAGTTCAAAATTCTGATTGCTTGGGGGAAGAAGCTGTCATGAAGTTGCCTTGTGCGGATCTTGATGCTGCGATACTGCCTGCCTGATGGTAGCAGTGAGAGCAGCCCATGGCTCAGGTGGTTGGAGTCTCTGATGATCTTCTGAGTTTTTTCACACATTGCCTGGTATAGATGTCCTGGAGGGAGGGAAGTTCACCTCCGATGATATTTGATATGTCTTTGTTTTGTTTTTTAACAAGTCTGTGGGGTGTGAGATGCAAAACCTTCATGAAGTTTAGTTGCTAGTATGTGGGAAAGGTCTTTAACAAAAGGCCTGTTCATGTCAATTTTCTATATACAGTGCTTTGTAAAAATATTTGGCCCCTTCCTGATTTCTTCTATTTTTGTAATTTGTTTTCATACTAAATTGTCAGCCTGAGTAAACGCAAAATACAGTTTTCAAATATATATTTTTTTATTGAAGAAATAAAACTTAGCTTGTTGTGCCACCATTAGCTGCAACTAAATACTTCTGATAACTGGAGATCAGTCTTTCACAACACTGTGGCGGAATTTTGGCCCACTATTCTTTGCAGAACTGCTTTAGTTCAGCCTCATTAGAAGGTTTTCGAGCATGAACTGCCCATTTAAGGTCCTGCCACAGCATCTAAATCAGGTTCAGGTCAGGACTTTGACTAGGCCACACCAAAACTTTAAATTAGCTTTTGAGCCATTCAGAGGTGGAATTACTCCTATGCTTTGGATTATTGTCTTGCTGCATAATCCAGTTGCGTTTAAGCTTCAACTCACGGACTGATGACTGGACGTTCTCTTTAGGATTTTCTGGTAGAGGCCAGAATTCATGTTTCCCTCAATTATTTAAAGTCAAGTCATATTTATTTGTATAGCTCTTTTCACAACAGGTGTTGTTTCAAAGCAGCTGTACGTGAAATTATGCTATAGCAGAAAATGAATGAATATAATGCCAATATAAGTTATTTATGTTTAGAACTATTTGTAATTTAAAAATAGCACACTAAGTGTTGTGGGTCAATGATTAAACTAAGTTTTAAAGTCCTTGAAGTCATTAACTGAGGAAATACACGTAGATGCAATACATGTAGATGCATTGTGCTTTTGTTAGTAGTTAATTAATTTATGTAGTTTAAGAGAGTGTTGTCCCTCCATTGACAACACTCAAGTTGATGTATCATTCTATGAAGTGCATCGCAGTCTGGCTGGAAACTTATTGCAGGTAATTTTGGTGAACTCCATCCTGAACCCATGCTTCAGACAGTGGCTCATGAAGAATCCCATGTCTTTTGAGTTTACATCAATTCATCCACTGTGAAGTCCATCTTGGAAGACTGTTGCCCTGTGCCCAAAATTTGAAGCAAATTTTCCCTTAAGATTGTCCTAAAGTTTCCCTTAAATATTAATTTTTTTACTTGAGTATTCCCTTAAGTGTTACATAAAGCCCCTTAACTGCCATGTGTTGGCTAAGAGTTATAAGGTTTATAAAAAGGATAAATGGCGGTTTATAGAGTACAGTATACCAATGCAAATTTTTCATGATAGAGAGAGCTCTATAGACCATCTTGGCGATAGTAAACAAGGACAGGATTACTATGGGGAATCACTATCATTATGAAAGGCAATCTAATGTCGCATCTAACACCTCATTCACCTCACTATTCACTATAAAGTGTCTTCCTGAAGTGAACACTCAAAGGCCATAAAAGCAGAATCGTTCTTTAATTGCACCGTATGATAAACTCAAGACTTTTTTAATTCACACAGAATAGTGTACACAATTTTAGTACATTTTTTTAAAATGTATTACTTTTGAGGTTTGAACCTGAGAACCATGAAAATCTGCCCACGTTACCTCCAGAAAATTAGTTTTAAAAATGTTTATGCAGTAATCACAAACAACTGTAATTGGTGCATCCAGAACAGTAATGAGTAATCTAACGTGCCATGTGACAATGCCATTTATGTACTAGTTCAGAAGACAATAAATTACACTTCAATAATGATACTGAGAAACTTTAGTTACTAAAATGAAAATAAAAACAGTAAAATGTTAAAGTATTATTTTGATTCAAATTTATCAAATGTGCATTATAGATCAGTGGTAGGTACATGGACAAATGTGTCCATGGTAACGTATATTTTTATTACGGTAAAACATGTCTCACTGTAGTAAAACCCGTAACTGTTTCCCTTACCTATGAAAAGTGTCTAAGGGATTATATGCAACACCCTCAAGTCATTCCCCTAGTTAAGGGAAAAACTTTAGGTGCTTTATGCAACTGGGCACTGGCCGTGAAGTATCATCACACTACACCACCATGCTTGACCCTAGGTATGAGGTTCTTTTTGTGGAATTCTGTGTTTTGACTAGGGCTGCACGTTTTCAAGTTTTTCATTAACCGTTAACCGAGGCCCTTAACGGTTAATACTCGGTTAACCATAGTGTGCGCCAGGGATGGAAATTAACTTTTTTGTCCACCGGCCACTGTGGATTTCAAAATCTACCAGCCACTCAGTGTTTTTACCAGCCACTTTCTTGTTTTTAACCGACAATGTGTAACTGCATGTGAAAATTAATACTACAAGATCTACAATACTTAAGCCGTTTATTTAATCTCAAGTCTCAATGAAATACTGGCATTTTCTCTTTCTCTCTTATAGCCTACACACACAATCCATGAACTGATATTCATTTCAGTTCGCATACGAGGAAAACACAATGTTACGGACGTGAGCGCTCTGAAAGCGGCACTGAAAGATGCTTTAAAACTTCCACAGAGACATCAAACAGAAAGCACAAAACCTTTCTTTAAAGTGAATTTCGTTTTGTATTAATTGTGTCTTAATTTTAATCAATGTTTCATCAACCAATTGCCTGGATTTAATAAATAAGAATTAAATATAGCAGACGATATAATCGCGGAGGCGCCGACGCGTGAACTGGAGCTCGTCTCATAAATGAACCGAAACTCAGTTTATAAGGTAGCCTTGCCTCACAAATAATTCAAAACTAAAGAAAACAGACACAGACTGCTCTCTGCTTATGTAATCCGTAAGAAATGTGCATTTCTCTCTGGTGCGTTACTGCGAAGACCGCGAGTCAGCATCGTCAACTTCATCTTTGCAAATGACACGGACAAAGAAAAGACTTGTTTATTAATAAATAATTAAAATATCTCCTTGCTATATTTTACATATTCATAATCATTACTTTTGCCGGTTCTTTGTGACAGATTTTAGGAGCTTTATTGGCAGCGCCACGCCGCCACCCTTACATGAGCGCGTCACCGCACCCACCAGAATAGCCCTGTTTTTTTGTTAAGGATTTGTTTACTGTGTTTGATGTGCTTTCCATTAAATTGAGTTGTCTTGCTAATCAGTGTCTCCTCGTTTATTCAAACTAATTTGTCCTTTAACAGACGAACGTTGCATGATGCTATTTTTATTTACCCACCACGGTGGCCGGTAGGTGAAGCGAGTTTACCTGCCACAACACAAAATCACCCGCATTTGGCTGGTGGCGGGTGCTAATTTCCATCCCTGGTGTGCCCGGGTGTTGGCTGTTGAGATGGTACAACAACGAGGTTGTACTTGAAGTATATCTAAGCACTGCATTGCAATACTTGCATTTTGCCCCGTCATTCTCGATTTTAAAGTGCTCCCACGCTGTGCTTTTCTTTGCCCACTTCATATTAGAAAACTGGTCAAGACTACTTCTTGTGGACATTACAAATGTCTGGGAGCGCTCTGGTGGTGCAAAAATGTATTACAACTAAATTCAATGCACGCCATTGACGCCACTTAACCGAGCAAAATGTTTCACTCGGTTACGCAATTTTTAGCGGTTAATCGGTTAACCATGGACACCCCTAGTTTTGACAGATGTAACGGGACCCCTGTCTTTTCAAATAGTTCCGCTTTCAGCTCATCATTCCAGAGAACATTCTCCCAAAAGCTTTGAGGATCATCAACCTGTGCTTTGGCAAAATTCAGATGAGCATTAATGTTCTTCTAGGTTAGCAGTGTTTTTCACCTTGCCACTCTTCCATAGATGGTATTTTTGGCCAGTGTCTTTCTGAAAGTGGAATCATGAACAGTGACCTTTTTTGATGTGAGAGGGGCCTGCAGTTCCTTAGATGTTGTCCTTGGATTTTTTGTGACTTCCTGGATGAGTCATTGTTGTGCTCTTGGAGGAATTTTGGAAGGTTGGCCACTTCTGGGAAGGTTCACTACTGTTTCAAGTTTTCTCCATTTGGAGATAATGGCTCTCACTATGGTTCTTTGGAGTCCCAGAGCCTTTGAAATAGTTTTGTAACCCTTCCCAGACTGATGTATTTCAATCACTTTTTTCCTCAATTTGTGGAATTTATTTAGACCTTGGCATAGGTCTAACACATTTTGGCATTTTCACACAGGCCCAGTTGTTATTGGTTAATTTACCAACTCTGTTCATTGTGTAGTGGCTAGTACTGTTACGTTCCTTTTTCTCATGCGAAACAGAAAACGGACACGTCGCACAAACAATGAGAGTTGGCAAACATCTCCAGTAACACATGTAACATTGGTTCCCTGAAATGAAGGGAACGAGACGTTGGAGTGAAACGATTTGGGTAATTCCTTCCCGACCTAGTATCATAATGCCAATTTTATGATTGGCAATGGTGTTTCAGCCCTGCCCTTTTAGGCATGCATTTGCCCTATATAAGTGGGCACTCAATCACCATTTCTTCATAATTTTCTGACTGAAGGATAAGCATCGTACCTCAACTCTGAAGTTGTAGTGCTGCTAAGTTTCCCAATGTCTCTGTAACCGGAGATGTTCCCTATCGATTCTTGAAACTAGCGGTGAAACTTTTTGGGGTCCCATCACACCGCACTGCATGATATCATACCCCGAGAGATACACCAGGGTATAAACACTTGTAATAGAATATGCATATAAGGTCACAGGCCTGCCAGGTGGTGACTTGTTACAAAAATAATGAATAACACCACATGGTGACAACCAGACTGGAAGTTAATCTTATGCTGGGGATGTACAGCTCTGGAAAAAATTAAGAGACCACTGCAAAATTATCAGTTTCTCTAGATTTACTATTTATAGGTACGTGTTTGAGTAAAATGAACATTTTTGATTCATTCTATAAAGTACTGACAACATTTTCCCAAATTCCAAATTAGGGTTGCAACAGTATGAGATTTTCACGGTATGATAACCGTCTCAGAAAATATCATGGTTTCACTGTATCACGGTATATGGTATTACACAATTACTATTATCAATGAAAACAGAAAGGTTATTTTAATTTATTAATTTGAGCAAACACTTTATTATAATTGAAACTTGAAACCATTTATTTTATTGAAGTATGTGTAAAAAAAAATTCTGTCTTTTGAAAATAAAATAAATAGAAAAATAAGAAAGCTAACAGCATTATAATAATAGATCGAATTATAAACATGATAAAAAATATCATGTAACTAAAACATGTTATATAACTAAAGCATGTTAGTTTATATGTTAAATTATCTACTAAATGAAAAATAACATCACCTGTGTGAGCTTTTGAAGTAATGTCCTATGATTATTAACAGTTAACATATACTGTAGGTGCATGACAGCGCAGCCAGACTGCTCCTGTCTGTACCTTTTAAGTCAGTGCTTCTCAAATGGTTTTGCCTCTTCCCAAGCCTGTAAAATTAAACTAAAACGCCTAATCAAGGCATACCCAAAGTAAATTTAAAGCTGTTCTTGAACCTTTTGGAGTACATGCATGGTTTTGGTCACACTTGAAAGGTGACACTCTGAAGTTTTTTTTCCCAGCAGTCAGAATTACTGTAACTGCTACTGATTTTGAGTAATAGAAGTTTGAACACAATGAATTAGAAGTTTGTTTTTCCGCCTGAATTTTTTTTTTTTTTTGCATACAGATGCCTGCAGATGACTAATTTGTAGCTATTAGCTTGAGAACACAATGGGATCACAGCATGAAGCCTTACCTTGTCCAAGTTCAAATTTTATAACAATACCATAAAAAATGTATATTTAACACATGTTTTTCTAAGGGTACACCCAGGCGTTTTACAAAAGTGCCTTTTGGATACTCCAAAGGATCCTTGGTAACCATGGCCATGTACCTAGGATAAAGAGGCTACTACTTTTGAATGCTTCAACGTACAGTCATAATTCAAAAACAGCTGATGTATAAACACATTAGAGTGCCTTTTCCCTTCTTGAAACTAAACGTTGTACATATAAAAGAGTTAAAACTAGTGCTATGGTGGAAAATTTGTTTATATAAAAAATACACTATTTACATACATTTTTACACAAAGTATTTACAAACAATTATAAAATTGTACATGTTTCTAGCAACATGCCAGTCATTGTAGCAGTCACGTTTGGGTACAAGGCACAAAGGCACATCACAGGAGGAGCACTTCACTGGTGTCTTTGCATGACACTGCCTGCACTTCAGACAACCAGCGGTGCTAGATTCGGTGATGTGCACCGGCCTGTGATGTGCTCTTTGTGGAGCAGGAGATACGAGTCTGGCTGTGGAGTGAGACCCCAACTCTGCCAGCTCCTCAGCAAGGGTCTCTCTGAAAGCCTTCTGGTTCATAGGGACCTCTCCTTTACATGGGGCTCCTCTCTTGATGAGGTGCTGTCCTGCTGCTCCACTCTATGTGACCGCTTGCTGAGTGGGGGAGTAGTATCCGGCTCCTAATTGCTATCTGATTCATCAGATAATTGCCTATAGTGAAAATAAAGAAATAAATGTAATTTACAAAGCTAGACAAAACTTGTCCATCTTTTCTGTATTCTACATTTTACATCTTGCTTCTTCACATCTCAGCAATTCTCACAATGAAACAGAGACACACACACACACACACCTCCCCCAAAAGGTCAGCAGTGAAACCAAGACACACAAACACAACATATATTCTTATTTTCAACTTAACCTAAATAAATATTTACAGTAAATATACAAAACATCTATGTAGAATGTTAATAGAGTTAGATCTGAAACAAACAAACTAAAACCTCACACGCACAAACAAATACAAACAACTCCCGCAAACAGTTCAAGACACTCGCTGGGGAAACGCGACAAAAGGTAACTACAAAATGTGTATTCATTATTCAAACTAAAGCTTATTTATGTGGAATATACAGTAATATATGTTATAAAACACAAGAAAACACTTACTTGTCCAGAGCAATGTCTCATCCCTCCATAAACATTTCCTCTGCCTCTGAATCAACATATGACGAATCATCCATATTGTTTTCTGAAATTGAATCTCCAGACTCATCGCTTTCACGCCAAATGCATTCTTCTATCACATCCTGGAGCGAAAATCTTGTTTTTCTCGTCCGTTTCGCCATATTTAAATCTCCAAATGTGTAAACGGTTCCAAAACGACACACTTCAGCATTTACGCACAGACACACAAATCACTCGGTAATGGCAAGACAACTTTACGCACACACGTTACAGAAACAGTCTCTAAACTTCCCACTAAAGCCGCATATCATTGTTTTCAGAATTTCATTGGCTATACGATGCGCCAGTCATCCGCAAACTCGGCTGCAATTGGCTCAATCTTTACACAAAGGAAAGTGGGGAGGCCCTTACATTTGACACGGACTATGGTTGGCTATTGAGGGCTTTGGACAGGACATGGAAGCTCCTATTCTGTCAAATGAGGTGTCAATCGAAAGGTCAGAGTGCAGCATCCATTTTAATACTGGATATAGGAAATGTTTACATCTGAACTGAAGTTATTGCCGAGAATATGTGAAAGATTAGGCACAGCTGCCAGGTACTTTGAAAGAGTCTGTGGGTATTTATTGATGTAATAATGTGATTTGGACTAAACATTTTACTTGATTTGATCGTTTGGACATTTGACAATGTAACAACACCGTTTTTGTCGGATGTTATGGATCAGTGGAGTACTATGAGGCTTCACTGGTGAGTTGCCTACATTTTGTTATTGTTTGGTTATATGTTGTTGGTCTGACAAAGATATAGATTGTACCTGCTGTTGTGATTTTATATCTTAAAATGGTTTATATAAATAGAATCACAAGAATTTTAGCTTTCCAAAGATATGTGGCATGTGTTCCAATGTACAAAGAGCAGTCGTGTACATTGCATATTTTTTTTTTTTATATTCAAGGCCCGTCCGCGGGCTGTTACCACGAGATGGCGTTAAGGATGCAAATTATTTAATGTATCTTGGGTTGCATTTCCTTTTATGTTGCATAGTTTTGTTCATGGATTTCCAGTACAAGGACTTGCATCAAGCGACATTATTTTTGTTTTTGATATCAACGTTTGAATTTCAGCGAAGGGACTTCAACATTTCTAAATTGCACAAATAATAAATACATATACATATTTGTCTCTGGCTTGCTTTTGCTTGCATGTCAATGATTACTCCTCCATGTGTCAGTGATGCCAAGATCTACTTTTATATTTAATTTAATCACTGAGAAGGTCTACCTGCAAAATTAGTAGCACCAAATATCACAAGCAGCCTCAAGAATGGACACAGAGTAGCCGTATAACACTTTTCCTTGAGCAGAATATCGCACTACAGATCGCTAAGTTTGTTCAAAGGGGAAAGCCAGATAGAAATGGCGCACTTGCCTGCATGGTTGCCAGATTGCACAAAATAAGTATAACATTAGGCGGAATATTTCCAATTTGCGCAAGTATAAATCTGAAACTGGGGGTGTTGCGTCTCTTATCTGGCAACCATGAGCATGGTAAACACTTGTGTAGATGTGTTAGGTCCCAATGCAAGTTAACTGAAATATCCAATGAAAAATAAAAACGCTTTTATGATCAATGAGCCAGGACCACATTAAACTATGTGGAGGGCCTGATCATTAAATCTGCCTCGGCAGTCCTAAATAGTCCATCAATTGGGCGGCCGCCGAAATATCTTCAAAGGGAGAACCATGGCATTGCTCTTTCCCTGCTGTCCGCGACCCAGTCCGAATAAACCAGTTGAGAAACACTGCTTTAACTCACACACACACACACACACACACACACACTCTCGTCAGACCCCCCCGCCTCTTCTCTCTTGACATTTTCTCCGCTGCGTGTGTGTTTGTGTGTGACGCAAGTTGATGAGTCTGACAGGCAGACAAGGAGGAAAGGAGATGCGCAAGCGCATGTGAGATTCTCCATCCGGTTGCATTTTTTTCTCAATACCATAGATAAGAAAATGTACATGGTATGATGACCATTAATTTTCAAACCATAGTATACCTTGAAACCGGTATACCGCTGCACCCTATTCCAAATAAATTATTGTCATTTAGAGCATTTATTTGCAGAAAATGTCAACTGGTCAAAATAACAAAAGACGTAGTGTTTTCAGACCTTGAATAATGCCAATTCATATAGATTTTTAAACAACACAATACTGATGTTTTAACTTAGGAAGATTTCAGAAATTAATATTTGGTGGAATAACCCTGACTTTCAATCACAGGATTCATGTGTCTTGGTGTGCTCTTTACCAGTCTTTCACATTTGCTGTTGGGTGACTTCATGCCACTCCTGGCACAAAAATTAAAGCACCTCTGATTTGTATGATGGCTGGTGGCCATCCATCTTCCTCTTGCTAACATTCCAGAGTTTTGAATGGGGTTCAGGTCTAGAGATTGGGCTGGCCATGACTCGGTCTTGATCCGGTGGTACTCCATCCACACCTTCATTGACCTGGCTGTGTGGCATGAAGGATTGTCTGGCTGGAAAACCCAATCCTAAGAGTTAGGTAACATTGTCAGAGCAGAAGGAAGCAAGTTTTCTTCCAGGATAACCTTGAACGTGGCTTGATTCAAATGTCCTTCACAAAGACGAATGTGCCCAATTTCAGCCTTGCTGAAGCACACCCAGATAATCAACAATTCTCCAAAGTGTACTGTGCAGGAATCTAGATCTAAATGATTTGTTCCAGTTGCCAGTATCAAGTACATTGCATGATCAAATCCAGAATACAGACATACACATGATTTTTTTTATGTTCCAGCTGCCAGTTTCAGGCAGTACACTGCATGATCAGATTGCCATGCTGAGCCATCAGCGCTTTAATGCACTCACAGCACGCATCCAGCACAGCCTTCTGGGCAGAAAGATTCTCGCCACCATTGTGATGAGGAAAGGATCGGACAGTCTTGGGACAGTTGTCAGCCTTGGGACAGGTACATACACACACTTGCACACAGAGACAGTCAGCATGATGTGTGCACCTTAATAAGAGGTTCAAGTAATTGTTATTGCTTTACGCCTGTAGGAAACCGCTGCGTTAAAGGAGAGGAGCTGAGTCTTCGAGGGGACACTGTTAATGATTGCCATGCAGAAATCATCTCCAGAAGAGGATTAATCCGGTATCATTTTACAGCAGATTTTTCTCCCTGGCTCAGATTGCATTTCATAATTCATTTGTCCTCTCATTTTAGCACTCTTGCCATCTCGTTCTTCAAGACAGAGGGAGTCTTGTTTCACTGCAACTCATTAATATATTGACTTTATACTCTGTAGCTGTTACTGCGAGAGTAGTACAGAATGTCTGCTGTTTTCCATATGCATTTTTCTCTTTTCTCAATGTTTCAATACACTTAACAGGTATGAAATGAATGATACATATTGACAACAGTAAAGTGTAAGATGTTAGTTATTAAAGAGAATTAAACAAAGTTGTAAAAGTAATATATACAGGGTTCCCACATTATTAGGGAATTTAATATTGTAATTTCCTGGCCATGGAAATGAAAAATCTGAAAAGAAAAAAAATATTTTTATAGAATCAAAGTAGTCTTGCTTCCTCTTTATAAAATGATTTGTAATCACAAACAACTGGAAAAGTCATGGAATTTAATTTGTCAAAAGGTGTGGGAACCCTACAAATATGAACAAGGTGTTTCTGGTGTATCTGTATGGCTTAGGTTTTTGTATGGCGAGCTTATAAAGCACTGGGAAAGCCCTAGCGATGAGACTATATTTGAAGTGGCGGAAGATGGCAAGCTCAAAATCAAATCTGGCATCACCTTTCATCTCTACATTAGGTGAGATGCATACTCTCTCTCTTGCTCACTCAAGTAACTTTTTGAACAGCTATTTATCAGTAATCATTAACACTACTTTCAAATGCCCTTTTTTCTCTTGCAGCACTGCTCCTTGTGGGGATGGTGCTCTCTTTGATAAGTCATGCAGCGAGACCACCGAGGTGAAAAGTTCTGGACACATGCCTCTCTTTGAGAATGTAAAACAGGGCAAACTCAGAACCAAAGTGGAGAATGGTGAGGCTAAAAATGCTTTGTGTATGCATGATGTCTTGCATACTGAGGTCCTTGCCATTAGTGTCAAAATTACTGTTTTAAATACATTTTCCGAACATTCCCCCATGTGCCTTTGATCAGCCAAACAGGTTGCCACGCCATACTCTCACTATTGGTTGTTTATGCTTTTTTTGGAATGAAACTATGACTGTCTTACAGTTTCTCTGATTATTGAACAAGGATAAGTATTTTAACATCGAGAAATTACAAACTTTGCCTTTACATGATGGAGTGAGAGGAGAATCGCTTTAAGACATAAATAACAGTTAAAATGCTCCCAGGCCTTTTGAATGAGATCTTTCACTATGGGTGTTAAGTGTAGCCAATTTAAGCTAAAAACTAATTGAATAACCCCAAAAAAACAAGATATACAAGTGAAATGTCAGATGAAAACTGAAAGCAAAGAAAAGGCTGGCACATGCTGTCATGGTTTGTATTTGAAATCCCTGATCTTAAATGGCCAACTACACACATGCTGTGGTGTAATCACCAAACGACCACAGGTATGCTAACTCTAATGTGCTACCTGTTGGAATAAATAACACATACACAGCAGTGTTCATCAGAGCCATCTGGTTACAGTTATCTCACCCCAGTGTTTCTCTATATCCACCTAAAGGTTCGTTTGTTGGGCAAAACAGCTGATAACTTGTGTGACAAAAGGACAGAACATTTGTTGCCATGTGGGCCGATTAATTTTTGTGGGTTCAACATAAATTGGCTGTTGATGTCAACTTGTTCTGTGGTAGCTTATGTGACAAGGAAGCAAAACAAGGAAGCAAAAAAATTCAGGCACATGAAAAATTGTGCGCACATTTTTCTGACATTCCAGTGTTTGATGTCAGAGAATATTAAACGCTTATGTTATTTATATAGCTATCTAGATTCCCATAGCTGACAGCTGCACTAGACAGTGTTTCATTCGTGTCAGGTACAGTGGAGAGGAACTATAGTGATTCTTGATCTGCCCATGAGGTTTCTGTTTACAGCTCATTGCTGATGTTATGATGCCATTGCTGCTATCCAGAAATAATAGATTTTAATAGATCATTAATAGATCAATACTGAGTCAGGTTTGTAGGCCTCCTTGCACACACATGCCTTTTCAGTTCTGCCCACAAATTTTCTATTGGATTGAGTCAGGGCTTTGTGATGGCCACTCCAGTACCTTGACTTTGTTGTGCTTAAGCCATTTTGCAACAACTTTGTATGTATGCTTGGGGTCATTGTCCATTTAGAAGACCCAAGCTTTAACTTCCTGGCTTATGTCTTGAAGTTTCAATATATCCATATAATTTTCCTTCCTAATGATGCCCCCCCCCAACAACATGATGCTGCCAACCCCCATGCTTCACGGTTGGGATGGTTTTCTTCGGCTTGCAAGTCTTACCCTTTTTCCTTCAAACATAACAAGGGTTATTATGGCCAAACGGTTACATTTTTGTTTCATCAGACCAGTTGGCATTTCTCCAAAAAGTAAGGTCTTTGTCCCAATGTGCACTTGCAAACTGTAGTCTGGCTTTTTTTATGGTGATTTTTGGAGCAGTGGCTGAGAAGTCTTTCAGGGTATGATGATATATGACTCATTTTCCTGTGGATATAGATACTTGTCTCTCTGTTTCCTCCAGCATCTTCACAAGGTCCTATGCTTTTGTTCTGGAATTAATTAGCACTTTTCGCACCAAAATATGTTCATCTCTAGGAGGCAGAATACATCACCTTCCGGAGCAGTATGATGACTGCGTGGTTCCATGGCGTTTATAGTTGCATACTATTGTTTGTACAGATGAACGTGGTACCTTCAGGCATTTGGAAATTGCTCCTATGGATCAACCAGACTTGTGGAGGTCCACAATTTATTTTTCTGAGGCACAGTTAACTTAGTGCATGTAAACTTCTGACCCACTGGAATTGTGACAGTCATTTAAAAGTGAAAAGTCTAAACAATTTTTGGAAATATTATTGTCATGCATAAAGTTGATGTCCTAAATGACTTGCCAAAACTATAGTTTGCTAATATTAGATTTGTGGAGTGGTTATGTAAACTTCTGACTTCAACTGTAACTGTATATAAACTCAGCAAAAAAGAAATGTCCTCTCACTTTCAACTGCATTTATTTTCAGCAAACTTATCATGTGTAAATATTTTTAAATAAACATAAAAGGATTCAACAGTTAATACATAAACTGAGCAAGCTTCACAGACATGTGACTAACAGAATTAGAATAATATGTCACTTAACAAAGGGGGGGTCAAAATCAAAAGTAAGACTCAGTATGCATTACCAGCTGCATTAAGTACTGCAGTGCATCTGATAAAAAGGAGTCTGACCATCACCCCTGGTGAGACAAAACTGTGACTCGTCAGTGAAGAGCATTTTTTGCCTGTCCTGTCTGGTCCAGCAGAGTGGGTTTGTGCCCATAGGCAACATTGTTACCCGTGATGTCTGCTAAGGGCCTGCCTTACAACAGGCCTACAAGCCCCTCAGTCCAGCTTCTCTCTGCCTATTGCGGACAGTCTGAGCACTGATGGAGGGATTGTTTGTTCCTGGTGTAATTTGGGCAGACATTGTCGCCATCTTGTACCTGTCCTGCAGGTGTGATATTCGGGTGTACCGATCCTGTGCAGGTGGTGTTATATGTGGTCTGCCACTGCGAGGACAATCAGCTGTCCTTCCTGTCTCCCTTTAGTGCTGTCTTAGGCTTCTCACTGTACATACATTGCAATTTATTGCCCTGGCCTGCAGTCCTCATGCCTTCGTGCAGCATGCCTAAGGCACATTCACGCAGATGAGCAGGGACACTGGGCATCTTTCTTTTGGTGTTTTTCAGAGTCAGTAGAAAGGACTCTTTTTTTTTTTTGTGTGTGTGTCCTAAGTTTTTATAACTGTGACTTTAATATCCTACCGTCTGTAAGCTGTTAGTGTCTTAATGACTGTTCCACAGGTGCATGTTCATTAATTGTTTATGGTTCATTGAACAAGCATAGAATCTGTAAAGTTATTTGGACTTTTACAAAATTCTTGAAAATACAGTGTCCTGAAAAGGGGACTTTTTTTTTTTTTGCTGAGTTTATATATCATTATCCAGTGATTTGTAATTGACTATGGAAGTTTATTGGTCAAAAAGTGTGGGAACCGTGGTTGATGTACAGCATGTTGAAGACTGAAAATGCACACACATCAATAGTGTTTAAATATTTTCCTGTTACTAAAGGCTATGTTACATTAAATAGCATTTATAATATACATAATGGTTGGTACACTGAGTTTTTATAGGCAGAGATTTGGAGACTTTGTGATTCAGAATATATTAATATCCATAAAATTGCTATTTCTCTTTTTTTATTTTTACCTATTTTTCTTAGGTCCCCTACTGTATGTCCTGTTTTCACATCTTAAATGTTCTCACATTTTATTCACTTGATGAAGGCTTCCCATTGTTTCCTTGTTTGTTCTCATTGATGTTTCCTCTCTCAGGTGAGGGTACCATCCCAGTGGAGTCCAGTGCAATTGTGCCCACCTGGGATGGCATTCAGCATGGTGAGCGCCTGAGGACCATGAGCTGCAGCGACAAGATCCTGCGCTGGAATGTGCTCGGCCTACAGGGGGCACTGCTTTCCCACTTTATCCACCCTGTTTACCTGAGCTCCATCACACTTGGTAATACACTCCCACAATGCTAAAGAGTAATGATGTCAAGGGTTTAAAGGAAACCCTTCATTTAGCATTCAATCTAGGCGTTACACAGAAAATGCTCAAGGACTGTTTAGTGCAGTATTTCTCAGTGGAAGAAAATGTATTGGGTCACAGACAGCAGGGAAAATACAGTACAAAATGCTAATAATAATATACAACTAATCATACGACCATGCATAGTTAGAATGGCAAAATAAATAGCCTTATCAAATACAAATAAAATTTTATACGCTAAGCAATTTTGGTACAGTGTTGTTGCCACTTGATGTCCATTGTAAAATACCATTTGAGAACCATTATTTTAGTGCACTGAGTTGTCAATAATTACTTAATTGTAAGTTAAAGCTTCATTTATGGTGAATGTCTTACTGTGTCTGTTCAGGGTACCTCTACAGCCATGGTCACCTGACTCGAGCGGTATGCTGCCGACTGGCTAGAGATGGGGATGAGTTCAAAAGGAGTCTACCAGCAAACTTTACTCTCAACCACCCTGAGGTACACTCACACAACATACACATGCAAACAAGATTTATGCTAGAAAGGTCATAAAGTGTTCCTGTTAGAGTATAGCACTAACAACACCAAGATTGTAGATTCAGGTCCAAGGGAAAACATGTATGATATAATACTTTTTCGAAAAACTGTACAAATGTATAAAATAATTTAGTATTTGGAATTTTTTCTTTATTTTTTTTCTTTATTGTTTTCTGCAGGTGGGCAGGGTAACGGTGTATGACTCAACACGCCACACAGGTAAGACCAAAGAGTCGAGTGTTAACTGGAGTCAGCCAGACCTGCTCAGTGTGGAGGTACTGGATGGTACCACGGGCAAAGTGGACAGGTGAGAAACAGGGGCCTATCATTTTTACCAGCCAACACCAAGACACTTATTCAAAATGTGGTTCTATTTGGTTTAGAGAGGAAATCCAGCGCATCTCGCTAATTTAATATCTTTTTCCTCTGTACTTCCTAGACCTTGTCTCCTGCTTTATATTTTGACACCTGCTTTCTCTTTTCATGCCAGCCACAAGATGGAGGTATCGCGGGTCTCCAAGTCCAATCTGTTCCGTCTCTTCCATGACTTGTGCCAGCATGCAGGCCGAGCTGATCTGCTGGCTTTGCCGTCGTATGCTCATGCTAAAATGGCTGCCACTTCATTCCAGGATGCCAAGAGGCTATTCTTCCTGGCGCTAAACCAACATGGATATGGCGCCTGGATTGGGAAGCCCTTAGAAGAAAAAAGTTTTGATGGAGAGGCCAGAGGCATGGATAGCGGGCATGCATGGGCTCCAGGCCTTTGGGCGAAGCAAGGCAGTGCTGTTGACCCTAATACTTGCTCTAGCTCAAACAACAACTTTCACTAAGGGCTAACAGGGGGAGATAGGGAAGGTGGCTGGGGGAATTGGATGAGTGGAGTGAAAGAGTGGCCAGCAGCAAGAGAGAAGGAAACTGATTTGTGTGAAGAGTTGCTCTAGATGTAGGAGGAGATTTATCGTATAGAGAGTGGAAGAACAGGGTAAGCCCTGTGGGTTTGGGATTTGAACCTTGTCATGACAAAGCAGAAAATGGTGCCTCTGACAACAGAACCGCGAACCTAAGGTAAATTAAGACATGATTAGGCAAGAGAAAATACAGTTCTAACATTCTAAATCTATTTTAATTTTAGAATGCTATAACTATGGGACTTTATTGCATGTGGGTTTCCCCCCTCTCTGTGTAATTGTTACCATTGCGACCATCAGAATACTGTATCTCCTTACTGCGGTGCTATAATTGCAGTGATATTTTAAGTGATAATTCCCTCTTTTTTCACTTTGTCTCTCCTTGGTCCTTTTGAGAGTCATTCAATACATTTAGGTTAAGCACTTCACAGTCAATAAACAGGTTTTCAGAAATGGCTTTGATCAAGTCAAGTTTCTGATGTTTATCTCATTTAGAATTACTGAAATCAGTAAATGTTGGTTGCAATGGCTCATTTGTGACTTATGGAGGTTTCAGTTTATTATGATGTACCAGTTTTTGATTTTATCCACTTTTAATTTCATATAGATTACCTGTGTGCTCTAATTCTGTGTGGGATTAAACTGTGTCAGTGTTTATATAGGATCAAAACATTTTCTTTTTGCAAAACACTTTCTCACAGTTTGTGAAGTTCTGCACACCCAAACTTGACTGCTTGAAATATATACATAATGTACATACAGATACATATGCACACAAATGTATATATAAGGTCTATTGTACGAGTTTATATATATGTGTGTGTGTTTATGTATTTGTATATATTGTATGTATATATTTTGTAAGGATTCGTAACTTTGAAATCCATATTTTCTATCTTCATTTTTAGAATGTCTTTTTATACGATGAGTGTGTTCTGTTTTAACTCGTTTATGTGCTTTGTAATAAAATAGGGAGCTCCTGGTAGAAAGTGCATGCAGCTGCACACAGTCTACATTGTGCTACCAGTTTCTGTTGTCACGAATCACAAACCAATCATGCACATTTGTGTGTGCCCTTGTGTGTTTGTGCACCTTTGTGGATCAGAATTATTTTTTTTTAAATATTTCTTTGTTCCCTATTTTTTCTCCCTATTATAAACTAGAAAAATCTGCTATGCTTATGTTTTATGTGAATGGACACAATTGATGCACTGCTTCAAGATTAAAGCAATACATGCATTATTTCCTGCAACGTGTATGTTTTTATGCTTCCGACATTTTAGTTCAAGCCATTAAAGTACTGAATAACATGAACATTCAATCTTTTTAAATTCGGTTCATGTAAAAGTTAAATAGAAGTATTTTCATTCCATCTATTATCAGCGACCTTTCAGCAAAGATGTAACAGATAAACAATTTGAAATGTGAAATGCCCATGTTCTAAAAACAGTTTAATATTTGGTTAATTCTGCCTTAAATGTCTTAATGTTATAGCAATAGCTATAGCAATTAGGTAATATAGGTATATAATACTACAGTTTTAGTTGGGAAGATAGAATGGCCAAACATTGTTCGTATTTAAGACTGAACTAGGTGCTTCAAACCACTACTAGAGAATACGAGCATTTGTGCAATTAGTCTGACTCAAAACCTTCAAAGTGTTTGATATACAGCCTGTATGATGCCTATTCCCGGCCTCCAATGTTTTTTTTGTTTTTTTAAGAAATTAAGTAGTAATACCTCTGGATGTCGGCCTTTCCCCGGATTGCGTCCTCCACAAGTGCATTACACAATCCGCGGTGGAGATTGCTGCAGAACATTAGTGTGAAATGTTTCATTTTCACCTCATTAATTTCACTGGCAAGTCTACTGATTCGGTCTAAGGGCGTTTTATAGGTTAGGTAATGAGTAAAATTCCACCTGTGGAAGTAAACGTTATTGGGGGTTTACACACTAAAAAAAGCATGTGGAGTCTTAACTTGATCTGGAAACAAAGATCGACAGTTGTCATGTTTTTTTACAATCTGTCAAAGTGTTGTGTATAGCTGCATCCAATTCACTTAAAATCCCAGGAGATCAGCAGTTACAGAAATACTCAAACAAGCCCGCCTGGCACAAGCAATCATGCCATGTTCAAAATGACTCGGATCACATTTTTTTCCTTATTCAAATGGTTTATGTGAGCATTAACTGAAGCCCCTGACCCATATCTGCCTGATTTTATGCACTGCTGCCACACGATTGGCTGATTAGATAATTGTATGGATGATTGTTGGTGCCAGATGGGCTGGTTTGACAATTTCACTGTTGATCTCCTGGGATTTTCTCACACAACAGTCTAGAATTACCTGAATGGTGCCAAAATTAAAAAACATCAGTGAGCAGCAGTTCTGCGGATGGAAATTGTTTGTTGATGAGAGAGGAAAATAGAGAATGGCCAGACAGGTTCGAACTGACAATGTCTACAGTAACTAAGAGAACTGCTCTGTATAATTGTGATGAGAAGAATATCATGTCTGAATGCTGTTCTGAGATGTGGGTTGGCACTGTTTTGGTGGCACGAATGGGACCTACACAATATAAGGCGTATGTATGTATGTGTGTATATATATATATATATATATATATATATATATATATATATATATATACATATACACACACACACACATACATACATACATACACAGTACTGTGCAAACATCTTTGAAAAGATGTTTCACAAAAGCATTTTAAGATGATTATTTATATCTGCTACTTTAGTGTCAATAGGAAATATTAATTTTATTTTTGCATTTCTTTTGTAAATAGAATAGAATAGAAGAACAGTGTGCCCTGCAACAGATGGCATGGCCATCACAGTTCATTGGGTCAGTCTGTGATTACATGAAGAAACAGAAGTAATTGAGAGAGAATAAATAAATTAAACTGGCAAGAAGCTTAGTACATCCTACAGTATCTGCCAACAACAAAGAAAATCTGTGTCCAGGTGCAAGTAGGAGAATTGGTGCTGCTTTGAAGGCAAAAGTGTTCACACCAAATATTGATTTAGCTATTTTTCTGTTTTCTGGACTTTGTATGACGTTAATTGTAGAATTAAAACAATTTATATCATATTTTTTTTTTCTCACTTTGAAAGTTTTCACAAGTGCCTAAAACTTTTGTGCTGTACTGTATATTATACTTAATGTTATTTTAGATTAAAATATATAATATACCATGCTATTATTATTATTATTATCATAATGATTATTTTGCTACATTCAAACTGAGGCTAAAGAGACAAGCACAGAAGAGAAACGTCTACGGTTGTACTGCATGACATTTAAACATTCACCTGCAGGCTTTATTCCCAATGTCGTTGCATCCTGAGATGGTCTGAGATAATATGCAGCTTTCTTATAGATGACAATATTCTTGCAAATTGTTCCCAGATAAATTCGTCATATGCACGTTTCGCGAGACACACTCACGCTGTGCATGTGAATGACAAAGTGCCAATAAACCTCTGAACACATGGCGAATCAGTCATGCAAAGCAACGGCTTTCCTTTTGTCTGTTCTACAAAATATAATCAAGTGTGCTTCTTTAAACCCGCGTCTTTGTGTCAAACGGCATTTATTGTTTGTCACTCCGAGACGTCTTATAGATCACCCGCCACAGTGGCGGGTAAATTAGCGAAACACCCTCGGGTTGCGGGTGCTAATTTCATACCCTGCAGTAGGTCATCATCTGGGTATTTTTCGCCTAGTGTTTTTGAATTCTGAAAATTTGCTACGTGGGCAAATTGGTACCAAAATCAGTTGGTAGAGCGGGTTGTTCGATTCCCACATGACGCCGAAGTGTCCTTGTGCAAAACACTGAACCCCAAGTTGCTCCCAATGGCAAGCTAGCACCTTGCATGGTTGCTCTGCCGTCATTTGTGTGAGAATGTGTGGGTGAATGAGACGCAGTGTAAAGTGCTTTGAATACCGCTAAGGTTAAAAGGACGCTATATAAGTGCAGACCATTTATTTGACATATTGGCTGAGTTTGGATTGGCATATGCAGGGCTGGACTGGGAAGTGAAATCGGCCTGGGATTGTACATAGCAACTTGATAACAGAAATGAAAAGATTAAAAAGCTATTTTCAGAACACTGATCACCATTTTAAATCATAATGTATGAAACAATTGCATTAAAATCAATTTATCTGTAAGGTTTAAATTTCCCTTAATGCTGACAGAGCGTTATTGTTGTGCATAAAACCTGTTCAAACAATGCAAGGAATGCAAAAAAAATGCTAAATAATCAAGATCACTTGGCACGTCATGTCTTGCAGAATAGTGGAGGTAGAGCAGCCATGGGAAAAGATTGGTACAGGGGCTTAAAAGAAACAATTCACCCAAAAATAAGAATTCTCTCATCATTTACTCACCCTCATGCCATCCTGGATGTGTATGACTTTCTTCTGCAGAACACAAATTAAGATTTTTAGAAGGATATCTCCGCTCTTTTGGTCCATACAATGAAAGTGAATCGGTGCTAAAATATTGCTCCACAAATCACATAAATCAGCATTAAAGTAGTCTAATCCATGTGCCTCCAGTGGTGTAATCCATGTCTTCAGAAGAGATATAATAGATGTGGTGAGAAATGGATCAATATTTAATTCGTTTTTTTACTATTAATTCTCCTCCCTGCTGTCAAGTTTGTGACATGTGGAATATTCTGCAAATACGCTTTTTGTCCTACTTTTTAAATTCACTTTAGACATAAACGACTGCATTTACATTATTGCCTCACCAAGACGGACATTGGCGGAATTATAAAGTGTGTTTGATCATTTAGGTGCTCAAACATTTGTTTGATCATTTTATTGCCCAGCCCTATTGATAACATTGTATTAATCTCTCACAGCAGTCCAATAATCTCAGTGATAGATCATTAATTTGCAGGCTACATTATAGACACACAGAATCTAGTAAACAGAAATATTAAATTTACCTCGATATGTTTCTTCAAATTAGAGGCAGGATTTGCTGATATCTGGCTTGAGCAAGTTAAACTCACATGATACGATCAAGAAACTGGCCTTTTTCACTGCGAAAATCCCTTCCAGGTCCGCACAGTTATGTTCAACTGTAAACTGTGTTTGAGGCATTCAGCTGCCGTTCAAGTTTTTTATGTGTGATTTGATTTGACAGGAGTCACAACACTCTCCCCAGCCAATCACTTTGATAGATCAAAATAAAATCAGGACAGGGAAGTAGGTTCGCTACAGATGGTGGGAAAAAAGCACAGTAAAAGTACATACAGCACTTAAAATGTACTCATGTAAAAGTGAATGTGTACAATTTTTATACTTCTTAAAAAAAGTTCAATTCTTGGGGAAAAAGTAGTTAATTACAGTAACGTGAGTATTTATAATTCGTTACTTTACAACCCTAGTACAATGCTATTTTGAGCCTCAAGCCAAGTCATTATCTAACTCCACTTCTGTGTGAAGTATTTCGACAGATATGTCAAAGAAGTGTGTATATAAAATATTAGTCTGGTCCACAGGCCGTGTAAATGAGGCAATCGATGCACCCAGATAAGAATGAGTGATGGAACTGCAAAGACCCTGGGAGACAGCAAGAGAGGGAAACACAGAATTGAAGCTTACAGGTGGTGGATAATGAGAATGCCAAGTAAAGGCCACTAAATGTTGGTATTTATATGAGTGTTGCTCCCAGTGCTTGTGGCATCCCAGTGATGAGTCGCAACAACTGACACTGTTTTGAGCCCTGAACTAGAACAATTAAGACTGCTCACACATTGCTCTTCCATGAAAAGCATACACATTCTCAGCAGCTGACTGAGTAAAATCAAAGATGTTCTGCAGGACTGCCTTGGAGAGAATGACAAATGCACTAATTTGATGTGAAATGTGTGTCTCTGAGAGAGAGTGAGTGCATGTGTGTTGGAGAGATCAACCTCGGAGGGCTTTCCCTTCTAACTTCCACCTACACACCAACTGTCACAGCACAAGTGTTATTACTGTATTTAGAATTATGTGCATATCTGTGACTTACATAATGAGGTTAGAATGTGCTGCAAATCAAAGTGTATGCCAGATCTTTTTAGTTCCTTTCATAAAACAAACACATTTGAAATGAGAAAACCTTTTGTGTCAGGCTCAGAGGGAACTTTGTCTTTAAGGACACCCTTGTTGTTTTTACAGAAGCATCAAAAGATTTGATACTGTTACTATGCATCATAGGGGACAAAACAGGATTGTGACATCGGTAGTATAAATCAGGGAGGCGAGATTGACAGCGAGGGAAAGAGAGTTTCCAATGAGGAAAGAAAGAAGTAGAATTAGAGCGAATATGTGGATTAATGAAGATATTTTATCCATATGCATAGTTCAGAATGAAGGGAAAGGCAAATAAAAAAAAAAAGACAGCAGTTAATGGAAGTTGAAAGAAAAAATTGAGTGGGGGCACAAGGGGAGTGCTGAAATGGAGAGAGCAGGGAATAAAAAAAGGTGAGTGGAAAGTGAGAGTCGAGGGAAAGGATGATGGACTGGTATATGAGCAGTAATCTGTTTATAGCAGGCGAACCCTGACCCCTTCACCTTTAGTTTGGGGATTTTATCCAGGGGGTGGTATGCGTGTAATTAGAAATCATTAAAGGATTTAATTTCTCACTTAAGTCAGAGAGAGATCAGAATAAATGTCCTCACATGCCAAGTACAGCAGTGACCTGCAGTGTTTGAATGAGGTCTTGGGGAAGCCCAACTTTTTTTCTTTAATCCATGTGATTAGTGAGTGGCAGCGTGTCAATCCAATTCACGATAGTTTCTGACCATGTTTTGTTTGTTTAAATATAGAGTGTCAAGTAAAAAATGATTCGATCAAAACACATCATGCTCAAACAATATTAAAAACTAAGAGAAGGACACACATTTGTAGTATGAATTGCTGGAAATATGTTGTGCTACCTCTTGAGTTCTTTGCAAATCAGGGGCCAGATGTTTTAAAATACTGACCTCCTCCTAAAACCATATGTGTTTGCTGGATTTATACCCACGTAAAATGGTACTTAATTTATTACAATACCACAATAACAGTCACGCAAAAGTAGAATACGAGGATTACATTTGGTTAGTGTTAGTACATCTTGATTATCTGCCTAACTAGATAAATATACTTATTAGCATTGTAGTGCATGTAGCAAAAAGAGGAGACTAAAATAGGGAGAGAAATCAAACGGGTTAATATAGGGCAGGTGTAACTTATAAAACAATAATGAGCATACAAGGAGGCGGGGTGTGACGTAAGACCGAGAAGCATGTGGCACTCTAGAAACATAACAAAAGCCGCGTGTTCACACAAGCCGGCAACACATCCAATTGGCATGAGCACACATTGTCCAGACAATGAGGCGATACACACTCATGCAAATTGACAAACAGAATGAGAACAGACACTTGTGTGAGAGTTCGGCCACACGCACACCTGACAACTCAGTGGTTCGAAGTGTCCAGACCTCAGAACAAACATGAAGACAGCTCACGACCTGGGCACGTGGCACAAAGCGAGTGCAATGCGCAGATGCGAGAGACAGACAAGGATTACTGACATGAGTGTATGCAGCCAAGATGACACAAGCGGGATGCACCCACATCAATAACAGACAGAAGAGTGTGCGGCTTCTGTTATATTCCCTGTGCTTACATAGAGACAGACCATGGCCCCATCAGGCCAAAACCCAGATTGACAGAGAGGTGGGACCGTGACAACTTGTCTATGTTTGTGCATCTGTCTCTCTCTATCTTTCTCCTTCTGCCCCCCATCAGGGGCGTAACAGTCATTTTAAAAGTGTCTTGCACAGACTAGGGTGCTCTGACACCAATCATTTTGTAAAATGTTTTCATTAAATGTTATGATCAAATTGTGTTTAATCAAATAGAGTACATACTGTACAGCTTTAATCAAATGAAAATCTAATACTTTTCAACAATATATCAACAAAAGTGTATATATATATATATATATATATATATATATATATATACACACACACAGGCATTTGGAATAATGTACAGGATTTTGCTGTTTTGGAAGGAAATTTGTACTTTAATTCACCAAAGTAGCATTCAACTGATCACAAAATATAGTCAGGACATTACTGATGTAAAAAACAACACCATCATTATTTGAAAAAATCTACACTCCAACATCTTATCATTCAATACTCATGCTAAATTGCTAATTCGGTACTAGAAAATCACTTGCCATTACATCAAACACAGCTATTTGGTTCATTAAATTAAGCTTAAAGGTGCAGTGTGTAAGATTCAGAAACCCTTGTTACTAATGACACCTGTTGCCGTTAAGTGAAGTGCAGTGCAGCCATCTACCTATTGCTCCTTATGGCGCACACGTAACGGACAAAGAGGCTGAACATGATCATGCAAACAGATGAGGTAGCATAAGTAAAATTACACAGTTATGATTGTTTTACTATGAACTTTGAGACTGTATATTATATTTCACTCGAATATGTGGAGATAGGTCTGATTATGCGAGACTGTAGTTTGAAGTAATCACTTTTCTTTGAATGATACATTGACTGCATTTATATGATAGCCTATGTTGGAATTAGCTAGCTAGCCAGTTTTATCAATAGTGTGAGACACCAAAAGTATGTACACATTTGGATAATGTTTATGTTCAATAGATATAAGAATATCCCAACAGAAATGTGATGATTTATTGCTGTGTTATTTCTTGTGGACAATTGACTGTATTGAAACCACAGTTTTCCATTGAATGAGAATTGGACTTGTATTTTGAAAGTGGACTGTGGCTTTGAAAGAGGAGTTTGGTAGATCATGGGTGAAAATAGAGATACTGTGCCTGTTTGCCTAATAACTGCTGGGGATTATGTGCAGCGTAGACCTGTTTCTCCCATCTCTTCATTTTATCCTGTTTTAACAGGTTTGTTCTCATCTGTCAGCCCGGCCCAATATATGGGGTGTGCAACAATAGCTGTTAGCAAAATTTGGTGGATGATGACAATAGTTGTTTATAAAATAGACTGTACATTATAAATATGTTGACACACTTCAGTATTGATGTGATTCCATCACAACTGTCATTTTGATATATCGATGTGCTATTAGTTTCTAACAATAAAATGTATATATTTTCTGTATGACCATGTTACACTAACGAATGGAGCTTTTTGCATTTTATTTGAACATTGTCTAGCATTCATTTCATGTGTTTTTGTAATTTTCCTGACTGAATGATAACAGATTAACATTGACAGTAACCTGACTTTTAGTACAAAGAGAAGATCGTTGAAATTATTTGAAAGTTATGCAAGTTTCTTACATTCTTGTGTAGAATCTCGGGTGTGTTGCGTCATAAACATAAATTGTTTAGGTCACTGTGTCAAGTTAAATATAGTTTAATACTTGGAACACAACTTGAGATCCCTTAGTTCACATTTGCTCTCCAAGTGTTTTGAACGCAAGAACGTAAGGCATGTTTGTTGTTCTGCCTACTGAAGTGTTTTCTTCACTGTATAAAGTAAGCATTGCTCATACAGCTGAAGTTACACTTACTGCCCTCTGGAGTAAACAGATGGTACTACAAGCTTTAATTTCTCAGGAATCTTCCTTATTATGATCTGGGGCATGCAATTAACACGTTATTTTTTTAAAAAAATTAATTGCACTGAATTAACTCGTTAAATCAACAGCTCTAATGTGTGTGTGTGTGTGTGTGTGTGTGTGTGTGTGTGTGTGTGTATATATATATATATATATATATATATATATATATATATATATATATATATTAGTAAATAAAAAAAAGATGTACAACAGAGCATTACAATATTAATGAAAACAATCTGATTACCTGAGGCTGCCATGGCTGAATCACAACGCTGATATTCAGTACGCTTGCTTATGTGATATTGCTTACAGATAATAGTACTAATAATATAACCATTTAATATTATATTATTGTTGTTACTATGAGTATTATTAAGACTGATTTGAATATTACAATTTTATACAGTAGTACAATTTTTCTGTCCTATTGTCTTCCATTTCATGCCGTCAGTTGAATGGAGCTCTCTGTGGCAGGGCAGAGGGCCCCTAATTAGGCTAATTAGCCCTTGAGAGTGATAAGAGCCGACAGAAGATGGCAGTGCGACGGAGTGAGAAAGATTTGCGGACAGCTGTTTTTTTAAAAGTTTTTTAAATAAAATGTTTATATTCTCAAGCCGGTTCTCGTGCTCTGATGCTGGCATACAGAACAGTCACTGGGTCTGCTCCAACATACCTAAAATCATTTCTGCAGAGCTACACACCCACTAAAAGCCTGAGTTTGGCTAAGGAACGTCGCCTTGTTGTACCAACACAAAGAGGCACCAAAACACTTTCTCAGACTTTCAGCTTCATCATACCACATTGGTGAAATGACCTTCCCAACTCCATCCGTGAAGCAGACTCACTCCCTGTCTTCAAAAAATTTATTAAAAAGCATGTTTTCCAAGAGCACTTAACTAGTCATTAAAAAAAAAAAAAATAAAAATGTGCAATTGTGTTTGTTTTGAATACTATTCTGATGCTAGTGAAACTTTGTAATATGGTACTTTTGTACCACTGTCTCCTTGAGATGATTCGCTTATGTTTTCCTCTTTTGTAAGTCGCTTTGGATAAAAGCGTCTGCTAAATGAATAAATGTAAATGTAAAAAAATGGTCAAACGTATGAACTCATCCACTGCAAACCAAATCTACCTATGGGTATAAATAAAGTATCCTGAAACTGAACCTACGCGTTGGCCTTTCCCTCTCTTTTAAAATTTACTTTTTTAGGGGGTACTGCACTGTTACAGGGAGTACCCCCTGTGTTTTTAATTATTGTTGTTTCCCTCCCTCTGTCCCTTCCCAGATTCAGGAAGGCGGGGATGGCCTGCCGGCAGATGGGGAGGAAGGCATGCCCCTCACCAGGGAAAGGGAGGGTGTACGTCATGCCCGGCCTGAGAGAATGAAGGAGGAATGTGGCAGGGCGGGGCCGGGTCATGATTCCGCACACCCGGGCCCTAATCAGGCTAATTAGCCCTCGAGAGGGATAAGGGCTGACCGAAGATGGCAGTGTGTGTGAGAGAGAGAGAGAGAGAGAGAGAGAGAGAGAGAGAGAGAGAGAGAGATTTACAGATAGCTGTCCAACACTTTTGCATGTTTGTCTTTTTGTTTAAGTTTCTTATTAAAATATTATTTATATTCTCAAGCCAGTTCTCACCTCCTCCTTTCCCTTTAACCACTTTACACTCTCATTTCAGCGGGACTTTTATTTTCAAAGATCTTAAGTTCTTCCTGTATAGGGTTCTTTATATCAGGCTTCCCACAACTCGCGAGCTGAAATCTCTGTGCTACAATGGAGAAAGTGTTAATTTGAAGACCCTGATCTGTGGCTACTATTGGACACACTGCATGAAAATCAAGCATTAGTATTGAGTGTTGCGTTTGTGTGTGTCTGTCTGTACTTACAGTACAGTGTTTTTTTATTGATTTGTTTTTAATTTTCTCCCCAGTATGTATATTGTTAATATATACATATTATTTACTTATAATATTGGTAGCATTTTAAAGATTCAAGTATTGCTAAATAATTGGCAAATTTTGCAAAATTAGCTGCAAAAAATAAAGGCGTCTTGTGGAGCACTTGCTTCTGTTTCACACAATACAAAAAAAGACTGAGCACAAGCTGGTCTTGAATAAATGATTTAATCAATTACAATAATGGCAATTGTGCATGTGCACCATTTTATTTTTACATTTTATTTTAAATGTATCCAAGTAGCTTGAGTGTTTTGACTACATTCACAAAAATTCATTCAGGTCCATTTAATAATTCAGTGACCATTTCTATTGATGCCAGAAGGTGGTGGCAAATGGGTGTCTTGTGTGAAATTAGTCACTGAATCAATTACCAAAATAAAATATTAATCCTTTAACATTTTTATGTATACAGACCTACGAAGAGACTTTAATGTATCCCTTTTGCAAAATCCTGAATTCCAACAAATGTCAAAGGCTGAAATCAATGTTTATATGGAGACCAACTGGTCTTCAGTATCCTCTGTGGGTGTGGCTTGGGAGGCACTTAAGGAAATTCTTATGTGCTGGATCATATAGTATGCCTCATTCACCAAAAAATCCAAAGCACGAGAACTCGTAGAGTTGGAAGGGAATATTAAAATGCAGAGGCAGAGCTGAAGCGCTGAATGTCACCTGATGGCCTCAGAGAATTTACCTGAGTGAAATACAGATATAATACTATTTTGTTGCAGAAGGTGGAGTTTTGGCTATTCAGGGCAAGACAGTCATACTTTTGAGTCAGGGGACAAGGCAGGAAAATGTCTGGCTAGATATATAAAACAGAGAGAGTCTTTTTCTACCAGTCCCTCAATGAAATCTGCTGGTGGTGAAATGTTTACCAGAGCCATTGATATTAATAATGCTTTTAAAGAATTCTATCTTGATCTCTATAGTTCCACGTCTTCGTCTTCTGATGAGGATATTATAAACTTTGTGGAACCATTAGAAATTCCTGGCTCCGCTAGTGCTAGAAGTTTACACAGAATCATTAAATGATGGAAAGCTTCTGCCAACCAGTAATAAAACGCAAAAGAATACTGTATACAAATCCACCATTTGGACTCTGTATGGGTTTAGCTTGAAAAAGTGCGGGGGATAAAAATCACCTTTTTAAAGAGTGTGGGGGACGTGTCTCCCACGTCCCCGAGGCTGCTACGCTCTTGCCCCCCATCGCTCACACTCTCAACTGTCTGTCATTTATTTTCCTAATCGTCCTCCATTATCTCATAATTCTGCATTTCTTTTCTTGCTTCTTTCTGCTCCCACTCTCACCCCTTTTATCTGTCTCTCATTGTGCTCTCAAATTTCTCTGCTTCTGTCAATCCCGCAAACCCTTTTGTTCATTACTATCAAACAAGAGTTCACACGTGTATGTGGAAGCTTGTGCACAACTGTGAGCGTGAGAGGAAAGATTGAGTGAATGGCTAAGGGAGGAAAAGATTTTGGGCAATGACTCAATCAGCAACCTGACATTGCTCTCGATTTGATGGAGTGACTGTAGAGAAGAGGAGATGATTTTAAAACACTGCATGTGTTTGCATGTCTAGTGAGTCATAAGGGTCAGCATGTTTTACCAACACCTCCCACTGACTTCGAGAAGAGTGCGTTTAAATGGATGGACAGGTGATGCATGGCTGAAGTGTAGTATTTTGCTGAGTTTACATTTGCAGTAAATAAGGTGGGTTTGTTTTCTCATTGCTGCCCACTGAGTGATGCTGGATGGCTATTGATTATCATTGATGTGTGCCGTAATTTTACGGGCTGTTGGATGCGTGGACGTGGCATCCCCTCCGCACACTCATGAATCAAATGTGCTGGGCCTACACATCTATTAAAGAGAAGTGCTATTGAAAAAAATAATGAGATCAAGGCTAGGTGGATGACTGCTCCTCCCATGTGTATGTGGACTGTATGGCACACTGAACAAATGGTTTCATACAACAGGGAAAAAAGAGAAGACAACTGTCTGTATACTCTGGTGTTGGCATGGTAACCACTCTGCCTGTGTTCGTTCTGTTGTTTGGTCATATTGTACATATTTATCAGGCAAAGTGTTTTTCAGCATTTATCATTCTCTTGCTGACTTTCTCACTCTCTCCTAATGTAGTACACAGCTTAGGAGGTGTCCTTTAGGAATGATGCTGACCTTTTATCTTCACAAAAGGAGCAAAAGTCTTAGTTCTGTGTTACTATCTTCCCATCTCTGTGTTCCCAGTATCCAAACCTTCCCTGCCAGAGAGAGTGCAGCATAACACAATTCTCCTTTCTAGAGATTTTCTGTGATTCAATCTATTTCTATTTGTAACATTGCATGTTCTCTGAACAGTCCTGTCTGTCTCCCACTCTTGTTTTCACTTGTTGTCTTCCCATGCACACTCAGTTCTCCAGATATAACAGAACAGCTGTGCCTCACTGTGCCACTGTACTCGCACAGTCATCTCTGCCCATTCCAGTGGGGTGAGTGGGGAGGCTTTCTGTTGCTCTGAGCTTTAACTCTCCTTAATCACTCTTTCCCTTTCAAATTATGTCTTTTTGTGTTATTTTGTGTTCCCCCTTAAAACGTCTTTGATCTTCCCACTTTCATTCAGTGCCATTGTTTTAATATCATTTGGATACGCTTGTGCTATGTCCCTAGATTCTGAGACTGCAAATATGCCTGGACACATACATTGGAAGTGTGACACCTCATCATCACTATGACTACTGTGCTGGATGATGACTGTGCTTGATGCCGGTGATGTCACCAGGGTAACATATGGCTTAATATTTAAAACTTGAATATTTAATTTATTAATACCTGTCAAATTAAATAATCTTTGTCCACACTGATGGAGCATCATCCTGCTACAGCCAGTTCTCTAGTGTGAAATGTTGGGTTTAACGTGGTAATTACCAGAGCCAGAAATTAATGACATGATGGAGAGCACACTGTTGCCATGAGATAGCAAGAGATGAGCTACTTTCACCTGGAAACCATTTTAAGCCAACTCATTTCCCTTTCTTCCTATTTTTTTTTTTTTAAAATCTAGCCTTCTCAATGCAGTGAATTAGAAAGGGTCAGCGTCATGTGCATTCTTCTTCTGCTGGATAGGCGGTTGTAGCTCACTTTTCTTCTGCGCTCATCATAAAAAGTGGATGTCAACATTGGTGAAGTGCTCACTTTAAGATTCTAGCAAGGATATCTGAAGCAGAACAAACTTGTTAGCTTTAGGATTGCCTTTTAGACTGTTATGGCCAGCTGTGTGGGTTCCGGTGACAGGTGTTGATTTTGGAAACAAAGGGGTAGTTAGGTTAACTTTTGAGGGAATAAGCAGCTGTGCCCTTTGCCACCTGTTGCTGGGCCTTTGACTTGTTCTGGCTGATGCATGTTTATGCATCTCTTTTGATAAGATATTGACAAGATATGTCATGAACTGAAGCAACAATGCAGACCATAGGTTTCATCTTTCTTTGACCATTGCAGTGGGTCTCTCAGTTTTTTTTCGTGCCTCGTGCAGGAGCGCTGCGTTTTATAGATGCTGTAACCAGTTTAAAAGAACGTCAACTTTTAAAATCATGTCTCGAGCAACATGATCACACAGTAGTTACGGTAACCAAGGATCGATCACATTATGCTGACTCAACAACAAATGACATCTCCTTTCAGACATTTTTGCTTTGGAGCGTGATAGACATGGTTTCTGTTGCTGCGTTGAGAATAGGAAGTTATCGTACATAATCAGTGACAAGCGAAATTTGGATGTTGCATTTTTTCCTCTAACATTACATTGTTACTCCACTGATGGATAGGTTTAGGTTTGGTATGGGGGATACAGTTTACAAAATATGCATTCCTCTTAACTATATTACAGCCTGTACAGCTAATGATAACTCACTTTTGGCACCCCTCTGTTGACATTTCATCTGGGAAATGGAGCTCACATGTGTATATGCCATACAACACTGCTTAGGTTACTGGAGACAGTGTTTGGCATTTTAGTAAGCATGGAAAAGTCAACCTGAGACACCAGCATGCCATTACTTTCACTGCGTCAATTTTATTTTTTAGTGCAAGAATGTGTTTGGTCTGAATGAAGCGCTTAAAATCAAGTGTTCATGTGAGGATGTGCTAGAATTCACCATAGTTAATTCTTATATTAAAATTCACCATGCCTTAGTAACTACAGGTAGGTCTGCGGTGGTTGCTGGTAACTTGGTATTCGCCCAAACTGCTATGTCAATAAATAAATCCCAGTTTGAATTAGATCCCATATTCATTTATTTTGATTTTACAGCAGTGACAGTGTATGACTTGGTGTAGCTAAGTCTTTCGGTTATAATGGTAAACTTATAAAGTAACTGTTATTAATATCATATAATTGTATTAGGCATATATGATTTTTAGAATCAGAATTGTTATTATCATAAGTTATGTTCAAATTGTTTAATATTTTATAATAGTTGCTGTTAGGTTTTATTGAAAATTCTTTATTCTACACTGTTAGACCATACAGTGGTTTTTCAATAGTAACATACTGGCAACACTGTTGCCAGCTAGTTACTGTAAAAAGCTGGTAACAGTAAGCTACTGCAATTGTTGTGTAAAGTAATTTTCTGACTACTGTAATTGGTAGCTGAGGTATATTACTGTAAAATATAAATTGTACAGTAAATAACTGTAAAAATGTCATACTTATTATTTCTTTATATTTTATTATTAATAGTAAAGAAAACACACTTGTTTGTAATATTATTGGAGCATGACATTCAGTAATTCTATATAGTAAAACATGAAAGGGATAGTTCACCCAAAAATAGAAATACTCTCATCTTTTACTCATCCTCATGCCATCCCACATGTGTATGACGTTCTATCTTCTGCAGAACACAAATATTTCTAGAAAAATATCTCAGCTCTGGAGGTCCATACAATGCAAGTGAATGAGGACTAGAAGTTTAAATCTCCAAAAAGCACATAAAGGCAGCAGAACAGTAATACAACAGTAAACAGTACTATATATCTATTCTATGTTCCAAACAGTGAGGAAGGTCAGAGAAGGTCAACACCAGGAAGGTCAGACTATCTTTGGCAGTGAAGGTTTGGATACTTCCTA
This sequence comes from Moxostoma hubbsi, assembly GCA_032164185.1. Lineage (NCBI taxonomy): Eukaryota > Metazoa > Chordata > Actinopteri > Cypriniformes > Catostomidae > Moxostoma > Moxostoma hubbsi. The sequence continues at coordinate 22,685,292 of JAVLUX010000015.1, forward strand.
ACTGAAATTTTATTAAACCAAAATGTTTTTCAATTTCCATATTCGATTCTGTTTCCTGGTGCTTTACAAACTGGCCAGCCATCCAAGTTTGTTTAAAATTGGTGAAATGTTCTTGTATCAGCCTGGGTCACCGCTTCTTCCATGGACTTTTGTCTTGGTTTTGACAAACTTGTCTCTCAGATTTTTCCATACTTTTCGGCAAATCGCTTCTTCTTTCCCCAAAAAGATCATGGGCCATTGACAGCAGGGGGTTAAGCCCCCGAAGACCCCCTCGCAACGCCACTGGTTGTACCTGAGGTAAAGTTTGTTTCCCACCATTGGGGATGGAGGGAGGCCGAGAGAGAGAGAAAGAGAGAGGCAAAGCCAAGAAGATTACAATTATCGCTACAAATATACAGTTTTATCTTATTACCAATACCAAATGTTAGAATATATTTGAATATCATTAAGGCAAGTTTCATCATTTAACTTACCTGCAGTTGTCTCTGCGTGTCATCCATTATAAACTGAGCATAACACTATACACTGATGACACATTTTTCCTCTAAAAATGCTCCGAGATCAAACAGAGTCTGCCTATGTGCGTGTTAATGACAATAATTACCGGGATGTATAAATAAATTTTAAAAAAAAGAAACAGGAAATGCAAATAATTACCGGGATGTATAAATGAAAAAAAAAAAAAAAAAAAGAAACAGGAAGAAAATAAAAAAGTATGAATACAACATAAACCCCTCAGGAAAAGACGATGTGGGTTTTGCGACGATATACAGTACATCTACAGTAATTTGCTGTGTTTAGACACAGTTTGTTTCTCTATTAATAAAAAGTTACTGTTATTAATGAGTGAAGTCACCAAAATGACCCATGATGCAGTGCATATTACAGTTAAATACTGTATTATTATATTATAATAATTTACTGGTCATTTTACAGTTATTTACCCTATAAACTACATTAAGGGTTAACAGTGTAGGGAAGAAGGAAGAGGAGTTTTACTAATTAAATTTTCTCTTTAGTTTTTTCATAGCCTATTTCTTGGTTTTGTGATGTGTCCAATGAGAGGAGCATAGAGGAGGGACCGGGGCGGAGAGACGGAGCAAAATGAGAAGTTGAGAGTGAGAGAAAGAGCGAGAGCATGAGAGACGTGCTGTCAGAGTAAGATCTGGAGGATATGCATCTATCTCTAGACGTAGTATCTAGCCACTGTTAATTTTCACCTGTACTCATTTCCAGGTGCCTAATTTAAATCGTTTTCTTTTAAAGGGGGCCAATAATGGCTTTCGAAGTTATAAACGCAACGAGTGGATTCATTCCCTAATATATTAAACAGCGGAGAAAATCTGAATTTTATCCGAAATTTATTCCCGCTTTTTTTGAGGCTACTGTTCTCTCGTTAAACTCAACAGTCGCTTTCGTCCTTTGAGGTCTTATATTTATTTATCAAAAAACGCGTTGCTGACAAAAAGAGGGATCCGTTGACTTCTGTTAACCTTCAATCTGGAGTCACAGGCTGTCGGCAACGAAGCGAATAAGAAATGATGACATGATTGTGACAACATGAAAAAGAAAAAGTGTGGAGGAATATTTTTCCACCGCTTTTGAAATCACCATATGAACGTGGAGAAGGACTGACAGAAGAGAGGTAAGTGACTGAGAGAAAGAGGAGTCTGGAAAGATAAGAGGTTGTAGAGAAAGAAATAAAATATAATTGAGTGGCTATTAAATTATTCTGAATGCGCTGTTATAAAATGGATGCCCTCAGTTCCTTTCATGCACATTTGAATAAATAGACATTTGACATATTTGAATCAATAAAATGCCTACAACAGTACAGTGCATTGATGGTAATATGTTGAGACTTGCATTTGTCACAGGTCAGCCATGATTTGACCATTGGAGAAGTTTTTCAATAATAAAGAGGCTCCTGGTTGCATTTGTGTGACAGATATTGCTGGAAGGAGAGAGATGAGAGGAGGGGAGTCAGAGAGGAAAGGTGGAAGAAACAAGGCTAGAGAGAGAGAGAGAGAGTGTGTGTGTGTGTGTGTGTGTGTGTGTTTAGAGAAAAAAATAACTAAGTACTCAGGTTGGCGTAGTGACTCGCCTCAATCTGGGTGGCGGAGGACGAATCTCAGATGCCTCCGCATCTGAGACTGTCAATCTGCGCATTTTATCACTCCTTTTCACTTAAAATTACCTTTTCTGTAAACTTTAACTCTCAAGCATGAATTTGTTTCACCTATCACTTATTAAAAGGGAAGTCCCCATCCTACATCCAGTCTCCTCTAGCATCTGCAAAATTTTATCAGTTATAAATAAAACCATCCTTCTGTCGCTCTCTGTTCCTTTCTCATTTGCTTCTCTCCCTCTAACTTAACTCCAGAGTTGAGGAGCAGAGCACAAACAAACCTGCTGGAGCCTGGTTGCCATGGATCCCCCTCCCTCTCTTAGTCTGGCCCTTCTCAGTGGGAGCGAAGATGAAGAGCAGTGTCCGAACCTCCCTGTTAGTGGTATCTCACATGCCTCCCATGCTGGCAACTACCCTGGAACCAACCACTCTAATCACACAGGAGGCAACAGCAGCCTGGAGCGTCTCAATGGCACTCCTTCACCCACTATGGCCAACCTTCCCCCAGCATCTCTGCCCAAGTTACCCTTGTCCACAACTCCCCAACTGTCCACGCCAATCCCCAATGCGCTCCACCCCACCAGCACGCCACTGTCCTCCTGCCTCGGTAGCCAACACAGCCTGAGCGGAGAGGCCTCACCTGTATACAACGCACTGTTCTACTCCTCTCATTCACCTTCTACAGAGAGAGAACGAGAACGGGAGAGAGGATGTAAGCACAGGCAGGCCAGTCCCTTGGTACACAGGAGGGACAGTAACCCCTTTACAGAGATCGCCATGAGCTCGTGCAAATACAGTGGTGGAGTGATGAAGCCACTCAGCCGCCTCAGCGCCTCCCGCAGGAACCTCATTGAGTCTGACAGCAGCAGCGACACCAAAGAGGGTGGGCAGAGTGCAGGCCAGAGTGCCGCACCCTCCTCTCAGCATAGCCAAACACAATCCCAGAACCCACCAGAGATCGTTATATCCTCTAAAGAGGATCCGCCTTACGTACATGCTTATGAACTTGATGCATCTGCCAATCAAATGTCCATCTACCACCAGAACCACGCCCTCTCTGAAAGTAGGGGCATGTTGGGGATAGGTGGCATCACAGGGGGTGGGACTAATGGAAGGAGGGGCGGTGCCGTGGGAGGGGTAGGGAGGACTGCTTCCAAAGCTGCTAAACGGAAGAATCAGAACATCGGCTACAAACTAGGCCACAGGAGGGCGTTGTTTGAAAAGAGGAAGAGACTTAGTGACTATGCTCTCATATTCGGCATGTTTGGCATTGTTGTCATGGTGATTGAGACCGAGCTGTCCTGGGGTGTCTACAATAAGGTGAGACGTTTACTGGACTTTGTGTTCTAGGGACTTGAATGTCTTTATTAGATCAATAGAGCGCAACAGTGTCGCCCACTTTTTCAGCTGTCTTGGTTTCGGAAGTATTTTTCACAGAAATTTTTTTCCATAGGGTTTTCAGAAAAGAGTTCTAGGACAAAGGCTAGCTCAGAAATGAATCAGAACATTACAAACATTGATTCTAGGCAAATGTTTTTATTTTTTTTTACATTTTAAAATGTGAAGAAAAAAGACAAAGGTGCAAGACTGTGTATTTAACATCTATCAACCACAATACCATGAAGCACTGTGAATTACATAATAATAATAATAAAAAAAACTATGGCAACATATAAAAATATTTACTAAAGTAGTTTTGTAAAAGTGTAGAATCAAAATATTTAAATTCTATTGCAAAATATTCAGACAAATGCGCATATATATATATATATATATATATATATATATATATATATATATAGTTAAAGAGAGTAGTGAGATTGACTCGATTGCATCATTTACAGTGTGTCATTGGAGTGGGCGGTCGCTGCTGAGCTGTTTTTGTGCACTTTGTTGGCCGTGTTAAAATAAAGCAGACTGATAGCTTCAGGAGAAGCATATGCAATTGATTAACAGCCTCAGTGCTCACAATAGATCTGTCTTTAACTGTTTATAAGTTATAATTAAAAATAGATTCACATATGGAGAAACATTTTTACTTTGGAACCCACTGTTTCACTGGTCATGCATACTGGTGGTCCTACTGTGTGTTTGAGTGAGAAATATATTGTTTGTGCTTCCAACATTATGTTCCTATATTAACAACATTTTCACTTGTATACTATACACAATGTATAGCAGTCTGTAATATAAAGAAACGAACAGTAAGCAAGTTAGATTTTCGATCAGTCATTATGACAGATGCAGTGAAGATGTTTATAAATCAAAAGTAAATGAAAAAATCTTAAAGTGTTTAAGTGACACTTAAAGGGATAGTTTACACAAAAATTAAAATTCTGTCATCCGTTACTCATCTTCATGCCATTCCAAAGTAACTTGATTTTCAATGAGATGATAGACTGAATGTAAGCCTCTGTCACAATTTACATTCATTGCATATTTTTCCATACATTGAAAGTGAATGATGACTGAGGTTTCATTCTGCCTTCTTTTGTGTTTCACAGAAGAAGGAAAGTCATAAGACTGAAAACAGAGGCCCTTATTAATTTTAAAGAAGTTGATACCTTTTTAAAAAATCTATTTCAGACGTACCTTCTCTGAGCATTTAAAGATCTTGTAATTGGCATCGCAGGAACCCATCGCAGGACATTGTGTTATTTGGGTAATGCCAGACCATATTGTGTTACATAATCAAAGTCAGTAAAAGTGCTTTGAAAATCAACTCTCAAAACAAACAAAGTCCATGGATAAGTGCCATGGCATTTGACACATTTATTTGCATCAGAAGACAGTAAAGATGAATGTGTGTCTGTGTGTGATCATGCATGTTTTAAATAGTTTGTGTCTATCTTAGTAGACATACACATGTGCAGTAGGCATTTGAGGTTAGTATTCTGATACTGTCAATAGCACCACAGCTTGTGAAGAGAGATGTACTGACAGGACATATCAGATGTCTGTAGGACAGCTGACCAGGAGATCTTAATACATAAATTCATGCATAAAAGAGAAACAAAGGAAGATTTTGTTAGATGTGTTTAGAGATAATTGTTGTGTGAATAGGCCATCTCTGGAAACCCATATTAATGGAATGTTCTGTGGTAATGCATAAACAGAAGTTCCCACACCTGGAACAGTATTCCCACAACTAAAGGACTTATAACGTTTTGTGAAGAATAAATGCGAGTGCTTTATCAAAAATATGAGCTCACATATTTGTTTTTAAAACCTCCAGAATTACCCCATAGATTTCCATTGTTTGTTTTTTACAATAAGTGTGGTGAACACTCCAAAATGATTTGTTGTAACTGACAGCATGGCACCAATTCTGACGAAAGATCTTAAAGCTCACATAAAGGAAAATTCTGTCACCAATCAATCACTCCCATATTGTTCCTAACCAATATGACCTCCTTTCTTTTGTGGAAAACACAATGTTAGGCAGAATGTTAGCCTCAGTCACCATTCACCTTTATTGCAACTTTTTTCCATTTACAATTATAGTAAATGGTGACTGAATAATTTTCGTCATCAGCAGTTGCCCAGAATTTCTCGACCCGCAGATGGGGTCATTGCCTGTGCGCATCGTTGAGATGTGCGCCAACCATTGACTCTACTAAAAGAGTGTCAAACATCAGTTGTAGTGGGCATAGGTCAGGACAGGAAAACTAAGTATTCCCAGGCCTTATTTACCTAACATTCCCTATAGTGTTTCACCAAAAAAAAAAAAAAAAAAAGGGTTTTGATTGGAACAACATGAGAGTAAGTCAGGGCTGGACAGGGAATAAAAATCAGTCCTGGAAAAAAACAACCCATCTAGCCCACGAGTCCCCCTTGATTGTTTCGCCGGGCAGAAATGGGGGTGGGGGATTAACCTCCTTGATCGACCGGCACACCAAGTAAAGTGCTACCAATGTCCAGTCCATCCATGGGGGTGAGTAAATAATTTGAGAATTTTTATTTTTGGGTGAACTAACCCCTTATTTTGTTTTGAACCAGTAACATTTTATTTATTCATTTATTTTTGTGGATTGTCTCACCTTTTCTCCCCAATTTGGCATGCCCAATTCCCAATGCGCTCTAAGTACTTGTGGTGGCGTAGTGACTTGCCTCAGTCTGGGTGGCGGAGGACGAATCTCAGTTGCCTCCACATCTGAGACTGTCAGTCTGCGCATCTTATCACGTGGCTTGTTGAGCGCATTACTGCAGAGACCTAGCGCGTGTGGAGGCTTCACTCTATTCCCTGTGGCATCTACGCACAACTCACCAAGTGCCCCACCGAGAGCGAGAACGACATTATAGCGACCACGAGGAGGTTACCCCAATGTGACTCTACCCAACCTAGCAACCAGGCCAATTGGTTGCTTAGGAAGCCTGATTGGAGTCACTCAGCACACCCTGGATTTGAACTTGCGACTCCAGGTGTGGTAGTCAGTGTCTTTGTTTACTGAGCTACCCAGGCCCCTTCAACCTGTAACATTGATTTAATTTTGAAAAGTTGTGTAGTTTAAATAGCGTCACGTGAGTGTTTTTCAATTTTCCTAAAAGCATTGATTTATAGATGTTGGGTTTATCTAAAATTATTTATTTATGACAAACTTGAGCTTTTCTCTGCATAAGGTTCAAACTCATGATCTTCAGAAGGGAAGGCGAGAACACACAACAACACAGCATGCTCTTGAGACAAAAATCAAGTGTTGCTTGATTGATGATCAAAGCAGATGTATCTTGCACTCCAGCCTACAATTTCTTATAATGCCAAAATCAGTGTGCGTATAAGTTCGCTAAATGACTGATTCCTGTGCTATTACTTTAAAAGACCTGGAGGATTGAATGTAGGCTAACTGGCAAAGCATGTCAAGGTGAAATATTTTCCAGCCTAATAGCTGCAGCCACAGATTGAAGATGCTCAAAATGTGCGTGTGTGTGTATGTGTGTGTGTGTGTGTGTGTGTGTGTGTGTGTGTGTGTGTGAGTGATAAAGCAACAGAGTTGAGCTCATTATCAACAAATTTTGCTTTGGTGTCAGGTGTGTGTGTGTGTGTCTTTGTGCGCAAATGGGTTTGTGTTAGCATTATGAGATGTTTTCTTATATCTGGCACAGTTCTGAATGGATCTGTCTCAGCATGCATTCTGGAAAGCACTTTGTGCATGTGCCTGTTGTCCTTGTTCTACAGGTGATTATGATATAGCAGACATATAGGAATCTTGTTCCATGTCAGTGTCTCTTATTCGCTACTTTACTCTCTCTTAGCTGTCTGTCTTCCCTCTGGCTTTCTCTTTCTGTCTCTCCTTCTTTTCCGCTTATGCTTTATATCACTTTTCTCTCTGTCTCACCCACAAATTTTTCTCCTTCTTTCTCTTTTTCACACTCTTATACTTTTTTCCCTCTTCTTTCTCTTCATCTCTCCCTCTCTGAATCTTCTCTGATGATTCCTTATCTCTTCTCTCATGATAATTATTCTTGGTCTGGATCTCTTTCTTTCTCATTCTCTCTCTCTCTCTCTCTCTCTCTCTCTCTCTCTCTCTCTCTCTCTCTCTCTCTCTCTCTCGCTCTCTCTCGCTCTCTCTCAGTTCAATTTAGCTTTATTGACATGACCATATACAATGTACAATGTTGCCAAACATTGAGTAATAAACATATTATAAACATGATTTTTTTTTTATATAAAATAAAATAAAGAATAAAATACAAACAAATGACAAAGTATAATACAGAGCAATGAGAAATGGAAGAAAAAAGGAAATTCAAATAGTTTAATAGAGCTCTAATATGATGAGGGGTCAGCCTCTCTCACACATATGACGACAGGTGAACACATACTGTGCTGCTAGCTGAATACACTCTACTTTCTCTCCCATAAGATACAAGAGTTTGTCTAAATCAATGATTATGTCCTGGAATTCAGATAGAATATGAGCTATTTGTGTAAAGTAAGTGTTTCTAATTGTCTCATATTTACTGCAGTGAGTGAGGAAGTGCAGCTTGTTCTCCACGGCTCCTTCAGTGCAGTGTGAACACAGTCTGCCCTCTCTCTGCTTCCAGCTCTGCCTGTGTCGGCCCATCTATACAGACAGACTGTGCTCACGATACTTTGACAGTATCTTTCTTAGCTACATAAATTAAGCTTTTCAGTAGCTTAATTTATGTACTTTTGTGACTTTTTGCATCCAATCATGAATGTATTCTTTCTGGGTGATTCATTCTGTCAGTTTCAGTTTTGCCGGTCTGAACTGGATGGATGAACTTAGTGTATAATTTTCCACTAAATATTGCAGAAGGGTCACTCTCTGAGTGTCCTGCTATGTGTGCCTAAAGGCACAGTGGTTTTAGTTATCTGGAGGTGTATCTGACAAATGAAACCAGAACTTGGCTGCTCTCTTCTGGATTTCAGTGAGGAGAGGGAACCGGCCCAGTTCTGCATTACAACCCAGATTTTGTGCATTTCTGTGAGTTCCCAGGATGTTTTTGCAGAATTTGAGGTGCAAAATTCCAACAGGGCTTTTATCCCAGGATTCATAATTTAATTTATATTTGGGGCCCCAGATTTCACAGCCATGAATTGAAATAATGATTTTCTTATACTATAATAAGTTCTACAGGATTTGTAAGTCAGATCTTTTATTGACAAATCAAATTGTCCTGAAGCAGAGATTGTAAATCCTAAATAATTAAAGCAGTTGGCATTTTTCCCCATTTTCCCCATTTGTACAAATATATTTATTTTTCATAATGCAAATTTTTTTTCTTTTGAAAAATCTTGACTTTGGATTTTATTTTTATTTTTTTTATCTCCATGTCTACTGGTAGGGCCCAATCACTGCTATATTTTTCTAAAATCCTTCTATTTATCATGTAGCATTATTAATTTATTTAACCCATCTTAATAACAATGTATTTTAAGTATTAAAATTAAGAGATGATAGCGTATCATGAACTGAAAACTCTTTATTTCTTGGCAGGAAACATGTGCAACATATTCCACTCACTCTCTTAGAGACACAACTTAAACCATAGCAGCCTATGCTTGGTTATTGGGAACAGCTTAGAGCTTAAATAATATAGCTTTCCTGTGGAATAAATTCACAGAAAATTTACTTCAAATTTAGACTATAAAAACTGCATAAAAAAAGGCTATAGCCAAAATATTGTTTCAAGTCTTTTTCAAGTTTTTCTCTGCATTAGGAGATAAAGGATCATGGGCAATAAAGTTGTACCTCCATATCTGTATCTATCTATGTCACTTTATCTCACTTCTCAGGGCAGGCCTAACAAGCCAGGCCCATTGTAAGTTCACATCTCTTGGGATGTCAAGAAACACAGCTGACACTAACAGAACCACAGCTGCACTGTCATGACGGCTCTTGCATCATGAGTCAATGATAAACTCTGGAGTAGCTGCTTTTTGTTCTAGAAAGCTTAGGCAGTTTTTGTGGGCTTTTAGAGAGGAGTAGAGAGAGGGAGAGTGGGGTAGAGAATGGCGGGGGATAGAGATTAGTAGATTCCTTCCCAACCCTTACTTCTTAAGCATCAATGGCAGGTTTTTCTTTATAAATATAAGCATTTCCGCATTTTTTGCAGACAGCTTGTTCCTCGTCTCATCTATGATATTCCCTGCTGTGCTAAAAAGTTGCAGCTATCTACACTTGTGCACAGTGCACAGATGTAGGCTTGTGCTAGTGCGGGAAAACGGCTTTTATTATCCTGCTAAAAAACAAGCGGCTGTCTGCTCCGTGGGATAACTGGCTTCAATAGGTAGAGGTTCATCTGCGATGTTGTTGAGCCGCTGATGTCACCGCCACCATGTTCCCCATCTTCATCCAACAACTCAGCATACATAGAATGCAAGGAGCCAGCTCGTGGTACTTACTCTGGGGGCTCGTAGCTGCTTGTTGCCAAACTCGCCTCACCATTCTGCTGCTCCAGTCTAGTGGCCAGGACATCAGAAAGCAGCCCAAGTATCTGGGGCTTGAGTGTGTCGGGGAAATATCTGTCTTTATACCTTTTAATTAACAAGAAAAACAAAAAAATTATTAATTTATAAATAAAAAAATCAGATTCAGAAATACTTTATTGATCCCCAAGGGGAAATATTGTTAAGTTACAGTTGCTCAGAGAAAAGCATAGAGAAATTATAAGAAAATATAAAATACAGAATAAGAAATTTTCTATTATTTAATGCATTTCGTAGGTTGTTTTGATTAGTTATAGTCTTGGCCTCATTGCATACTCCATATTTGCTTTTTTATTCTGTAGTCTTAGTATTAACTCTTCCAAATGCTTATTTTTACAGTACATTTAGCCAAATTTGAAGGAAATGCCAGCCAGCCTACTGCCTACACAAAGAATAGCCCAACAACTCTTTATTCATTTCAGCTGTTGCTCCTTTTATCAGTCATTTAGGCCAAGCTAGATATTCTTGCAATATGAATTGGGGAGCCATACTAGAGTTGTAAAAAATATAGATTTTTCAATTTATATCGATTCTGAATTTAAATGTTTTCAATACACATTTGCCTTCTTTCTCGCCTGCTCTTTAATTCGCTTCGACAGCGACACAGCTGGACATACACACACACACACACACACACACAGGAATGTGAAGAATGTTTGAATGAAGTTTTTTCACCTCGGATTGAGCACTGTAGCGATGGTATACAGGCGCTCATATTCAATGTCACCGAATCTGTTCTGGACCACTTCCAGCAATGTGGATTTCGAAGTTTTTACACCATGGCCAGTCTCTCCTGTTTTCTCAAGAAGACGAATGAAAGCTCTGATGGATTGTATAACATCTGCAGCCGATGCGGTTGATGAGCTGATCTGTTGCGTGAGCTCTTCAAATGGGGTGAGTAGAGAAATATATTTTCCACCAATTTCCACTGGCTGCTGGTGAACATGGAAGCAAGTCATAGTCAGCTCCATAAGCACACAGGGCACGTTTCTGTTCCAGCAGACTGTGTAGTATATATACAGTACTGTTCCATCTGGTAGGTACATCTTGCTGTAGACTCTTGATAGGCTGGCCAAGTTGTTTCTGAATATTTTAAAGTCGGGAGTAGGCCAGCTGAGAGTGTTTGAAATGCCCGACGATGCGTCTTCCAGAGGCTATTATATCAGCTATGCGGTATTGTGACAAAATTCCTTCGGCGACGATGTCCTGGTGTGTATGAGCCATGCAGGGCAGGCTGGGTAGGTCCTCATCCCTCATGGCCTTTACCATGTTCTAGCCATTTTCCCTTAGAATAGCATGCACTTTTTCCTTCTGGATTCCCAATGCTCGAAACATGTTGCTGAATGCGGTTGCAAGAGACTCCGCAGTGTGTGACCTGGAAAACTCTTGAGAATGAAGAACAACTTTTTGTAGTTTGAAGTTTTGATTAATAATCTGTGCAGTTAGGCTCACCATGGACATTGGACATACACTCGAACTACAAATGTCACTTGTGAAACTTATTGATGTGATGTCCTTCATAAGGCTGACGACATGTGTAAACAGTGTTTGGTATAACTGTGGCAGGCATACATCAGTTAAATATTTAATTTTTAATTTTAATTTAATTTTAATTAATTTTAATTTTTAATTTTTAATTTAATTTTTTTTTTTAATTTAAAAAACGACTTTTATTTTTTTTTTATTTACGCCCTGGCAGAGTGTAGCATGAATCCAAGTAGGACATTATTTTGGCTGATATTTCTTTTTGTTTCTTACTGTCATTGCTGTAGGGTTAATGTTGTTGCAATTTCTCTGTTACTGACATCTGAGTGAGTGGTGCCTGAGCTGCTAAACGGTCACACTCTCTCTCTGCCTTAGTGCTAGCTAGCTTTGAAAACTGCTCATATTCCTTTACGTGACTAACCTTAAGAATATGTATGGTGAGGTTGGTGGTGTTGAAATGTTTTTGGTGCTTTCCACCTCGTGGTATTTGGCAATACCTGGTAGAACTTTAAGAACGCTGAATATCGTGAAGCCCTTTTAGCTGCGCATAGAAAAATTATTTTGCATCATCTGGTCGGCCTTTTTAGAGACCACCAATCAAACTATTTAAAGTGATTATCGGCCAATAACGATCGTCGGTCGATCGATCGGAGAACCCTTAGTATATATGATAAGTTGTTCTCTGTTTGGGCATGACTCCAATTTGACATTTATGTAGTGTATTGTGTTCTTGAATGAAATTCACTAACACCGTATGTTATTATTAATGCAACAGAATGTTTTCCAGAGGTTGCTGCATACTGTAATGCCCCTGTAGTTATTTGAGTTGTACTTGTCCCCTTGGGGTGATTTGATTTTCCTTCCAATTGTCAGGAAAGTGCCTGATTTTAATAAGAGATTAAATCATTTAAAAATATCATATCTCAGTTTTGGGCTTCAGTGTTTCATCATCTCATTATATATTCCATCCAAGCCACAAGACTTTTATTTTTGATGGATTTCATCTTTTCACTCAGTTCATTTAATGATATGGGCATACATCAGTTCAGCTGTGTCCATATGGTTTGATTGGTCTTTTATTGTGTGTTCCTGTTTATTTAGTTGGGAGGTCAAATGTTTTTGTCTGAGGTTTGGTTCATTTTGTGGAATTGAGGTTTTTTGGATTTATATAAATTGTTCCAAAAATCTCATAAGGAATTTTTATTGGCATCCTCCTCAATCTTGTTGAGCTTTGCTCAGCTCTTTTCCTTCTTAGTAGTGACTTTTTTCAGGGTCTCTGTGTTTTTCATTTGATAGTGATCATAATCACTCCTTGTCAAACCAAAAGGCTTTAACAATTTATATTTTACTTATGTACATTTTTCTTTTTCTCAGAGCTTTGCTGGCCACTGTAGAATTATTTTCAGTTAACTGCTCTGTTGCCAAATGTATACTTTTCTTGTCTAGTCCAAATTGTCCAAAATGTGTAATTTTCTGAATTTGAATGCTGTGGAGCTTAGCTTCATACCATGCATGACTGTAAATTTTCCATATAAATTTGGTAGGGATGGAATACAATTACATTTACATTTATTCATTTGGCAGATGCTTTTATCCAAAGCGACTTACAAAAGAGGAAAACATAAGCTAATCATCTTAAGGAGACAGTGGTATGAAAAGTGTCATACTACAAAGTTTCACTATCATCAGAATAGTATATAAAACAGATTTAAGTGCAACAAGAATTATAAGTTTTATTTATTTATTTATTTTGTTGTGAGTGAGTGTGCTCTTGTAAAAGATGTGTTTTTAGACGTTTTTTGAAGATAAAGAGTGATTTTGAAGATAGAGAATTTAATTTTCTGATCGGAAGATTGCAGATTTGTTGACTTATTTTGACTAATGACTATGTGACTGATCTGAGAAAGGAAGCTGTGGCATCATCATAAAGTAGTTGATTTTATTGTGGTCTATATCTGATATAGCATAGTCCACTGTGCTGCTGCCTCGAGGTGAGCAGTAAGTAAATCGACCCTGATGGTTTGCAATGTACAAATTTTACATTGGTGCAAAAACACTAGCTATCTCTTTATTAATTGCATTAATTATATTTTGTGGAATGTCTCTGCGAGGGAGAAGAGTAGAGATGAAGACCTTAGCACTAGGGTAGATCCTGGAAGTTGTTTTCACCACTTTGGTCAGAGCTTTAGCGACACCACCATTCTGGGGTTGAGGTTATTAGTCCTGGAGTGCAGTATGATGTGAGAGGGCATGCCCAATACACCCTCTCTCAGCAGCTTCAGAGCGGATCCGGTGGTGGAACACCAGAATTTCCTCACAGTCCACCTTGGGAACAGCCGTCTCTTGTCGAGGTGGTTGTGACATTGTTGTCCTTTCTCCTCCGTTCACTATTGGGTGGTTTTGTGGTAGGTGGATGGCTCTGCCTGCTGCTGCTGTCTTTCCTCTTGGTGTTCAGTGAAGCCTGAGGGGTTGAAGGGGTAGAGGTGCTGTGAGTTTGTGTGCTGACAACTGCTAATGTTGTGCTGTGTTTGTGAAGTTTGCAGTATTCTTGTATAGCTGGTTTCTCATCTCCTCCAGCTGTCTCTTTAACTCCTGTCTGTGTTGGTCTCTTCTTAACACCTCCTCTTTCACACTCCTCAACTCCTGCTGCAGAGGCTGCTGGTAGGGTCTTAATCTTGGGAGAGACAGGAGTGTCAGTGTGTTTCGTGTTAGAGGTGTGCTTGAGCAGGGGCTGGTGCTGGTGGACAATGTAGCACTGGGCACAGTTTCTGCACTACTCTTCACCTGAGGATATGACTTTAGTTTCTGAACCTCCATCTTAAAATAGTCTGAAATTCTTCTGAAATCCATTAAGGCTGGACTCAACCATGACTGTACCATTGTGATAAAGGATCACAGTCAGCTTTATCTCTTTTTCGCCTTCCATATTGAGTTGTCTGCCTTTGCTGATGCCCACTTTTCTGCTACAGGTCATGGCAGAGTAGAGGGTGGTGTGCCAGGCTGATGGATTTTTAGGAAAGAAGAGCAGGTTACAGCAGACTCTATTGTCTTCTGCTCTACTGTAGTCAGATAGAAGCACCTCTGGGTTCTCTCTTAAGACCATCTCTTTTGTCTTCTTCTTTTCTTTACTAGATTTAACTTCTGCTGGATAACATTTTTGAAAAATGCCTCAGGGTTAGGTTGGCCCATGATGTCAACACAAGTTTTAACTGCCATTGAATCTTAGCTTAGCTACCAGTTAGCTTGATGTGTTGATATTTTTAGGAAGGTCTTAGACTTTTTAGAGGTCTTACCTTAATTATCGTATGCCTCTAGTGTTCTTAATGTAGTATCCAATTATTTAAACAATGTTTGAATTGTAAAAACATATAATGTCTGGAAAAAAATTTATGTTAAATCAGGAGCTTATCTCTGTTGCTGCCCATTGCCAACGGAACTCTCTCTCTCTGTTATTGTAGTGGGCGGTGAACGGGGGAGTGTTATTGGAGAGGGGGAGAAAAGAGAGTGAGTGTTAGGAGAGATGAAATCAAAGGCTGTAATAAAATCTCTTTATTTGAGATGGAAAATGGATGAGTGAGTCAAGTTTGCACATGAATAATCGCCATGCTGATTGTGTACCATTACGGCCATTATAAAACAGCACAATAGAAGCCTGTTAGTGCAGGATCGCCCCTCAAAGCAATTGAAGGGCTTTTCTCTTATGAGAATGAGAGATATGGGAGATACCAATTCTCTTCTGGATTCTCCACTTAATCAAATTTGCTTCGATTTGACTTGACTGATCATATGAGAAATTTCTACTTTTCGATCCCCCTGAAGTTGTTTTCAATTGTTTCAATCCATTACAATCAACTTTGTTATTTGTAAAATCTTTACTTGTTCAATTGTTTTCTTGATTTTGCTTCAGGACCCAGTTAATGAATAATCGATTAATCATTGTTAATAATTTAATTGATTTCAGGACAAATGCATTCACTAATCATGCCAGCAAGTTTATCTATCCACCTTATTTTGCAACGTGGATGTAAGCAGCGGCTGCATTTCTGGCGAATGTGAGAAAGTTCCACTGGCATTTACCGTAGTGTAAATAACTAGAAGTTTATAATACCAGAGTTAGTGATATGGGCTTATAAACTATCACACAACAACATGATGTACAGCAGAATTATGTGCCAATGTCTGATCATTTTCTTACATCACTATTTATAGTAAAAGTGTAAGAAAATCTTTCACTTGTTGCTGTGTGTTGTTGTATTGAAGAGGTGGTAATTAAATCTGCTTCTTTCTTTACCGAGATTGTGATGATGCAGTCATTCTTGTTTCCATGTAAACCTCTGTTCATACAGTTGAAGTCAGAAGTTTACATACACTTAAGTTGAAGTCATTAAACCTATTTTTTTTAAACACTCCACAGATTTAATATTAACAAACTATATTTTTGGCAAGTCGTTTAGGACATCTTCTTTGTGCAGAACACTAGTAATTTTTCCAAAAATTGTTTATAGACAGATTGTTTCACTTTTAATTGACTATATCACAATTCCAGTGGGTCAGAAGTTTACATACACTAAGTTAACAGTGCCTTTAAGCAGCTTGGAAAATTCCAGAAATGATGTCAAGCCTTTAGGCAATTAGCCAAATAACTTCTGATAGGAGGTGTACTGAATTGGAGGTGTACCTGTGGATGTTTATCTAGCCACCTTATTTTGCAACGTGGAAGTAAGCAGCGGCTGCTTTTCTGGCGAATGTGAGAAACTTCCACTGGCATTTACCGTAGTGTAAATAACTAGAAGTTTATAATACCAGAGTTAGTGATATGGGCTTATAAACTATCACAGTTGACTATATCACAATTCCAGTGGGTCAGAAGTTTACATACACTAAGTTGTGCCTTTAAGCAGCTTGGAAAATTCCCGAAATGATGTCAAGCCTTTAGGCAATTAGCCAATTAACTTCTGATAGGAGGTGTACTGAATTGGAGGTGTACATGTCGATGTATTTTAAGGCCAAACTCAGTGCCTCTTTGTTTGACATCATGGGAAAATCAAAAGAAATCAGCCAAGACTTCAGAAAAAAATTGTGGACCTCCACATGTCTGGTTCATTCTAGGAGCAATTTCCAAATGCCTGAAAGTACCACATTCCTCTGTACAAACAGTAGTATGCAATTATAAACACCATGGGACCATGCCGCTTAGGTAGGAGACACATTCTGTCTCCTTGAAATGAATGTAGATTGGCACGAAAAGAGCAAATCAATCCCTGAACAACAGCAAAGGACATTGTGAAGATGCTGGAGGAAACAGTTAGACAAGTATCTATATCCACAGTAAAACAAGTCCTATATCAACTTTACCTGGAAGGCTGCTCAGCAAGGAAGAAACCACTGCTCCAACACCACCATAAAAAGCCAGGCTACAGTTTGCAAGTGCAAATGGTACAAAGATCTTAATTTTTGGAGAAATGTCCTCTGGTCTAATGAAACAAATATGTAACTGTTTGGCCATAATGAACATCGTTATGTTTGGAGGAAATAGGTTGATGCTTGCAAGCCGAAGAACACCACTCCACCTGTGAAGCATGGGGGTGGCAGCATCATATTTCTTTGCTGCAGGAGGGACTGGTGCACTTCACAAAATAGATGGAATCATGAGGAAGGAAAATGATGTGGATACCTTGAAGCAACATCTCAAGGCATCAGCCAGGAAGGTAAAGCTCGGTTGCAAATGGGTCTTCTAAATGGATAATGACCTCAAGCATACATACAAAAGTTGTGGCAAAAATGGCTTAAGGACAACAAAGTCAAGGTAATGGAGTCGCCATAACAAAGCCCTGACCTCAATCCGAATCAGAATATTTGTGGGCAGAACTAAAAAGGCATGTATGAGCAAGTAGGCCTACAAACCTGACTCAGTTACACCAGTTCTGTCTGGAGGAATGGGACAAAATTCCAGCAACTTATTGTGAGAAGCTTGTGGAAGGCTACCCAAGTTAAACCATTTCACATTCTTAAAATAAAGTAGTGATCCTAACTGACCTAAGACAGGTAATGTTTTCTATGATTAAATGTCAGGACTTGTCAAAACTGAGTTTAAATGTAATTGGCTTTGGTCTGCCCCCGACCAAAGATTTTCCTAGTCGACTAGTAGGCATTAATTTAAGCCATTAGTTGACTAGTCGCACGTTTATGATATTGATTTAATTACTTCAATATATATATATATATTTTGAAAGGCATCAGAAAATGGTTTGAGTTCCAGGGCAGAGAAAGCATGTTATAAGTAACATTGCTAAGACTGTTCCACATTACAAAGAAAAACTAAACCAAAATAATAAGCCTTTAAAATATAAATTTTACAAGCGCACGCACGAAGCGAGCCACAGCGACACCGGCAGAAGCGCTAATGATTCTGAATGTGTCGGAAAAACCAGCAAGGAGACTGTCTGAACATTTTGTTAATTTATAGAGAGAAATGCACATTAGGGTTGTGCCGACAGACTCGGGGATTGACGATGGTGGTCAGAGTAATCGCCAATAGCTGATGCCTTTGAAGATGTCAAGACAATATTTGGCTTGTTTTCCCATTGATGTATAACATTATTATTTTTATTATTAGGCTATTATTATTATTATAAAATTAATATTACAAATAATTTTCCCATAGACACACAGACACACGTTTGAAGAAACACACTTTATTATTTTATTAATAACAGATGACAGACTTCTATGTGCATGTATGACACACTGTTTTTCAAAGGTGCTTTGTGTTCAGTTCACTTTATTTCAACAGATTGGTTCATTGTGAACGCAACTTTGCAGCCTATACATATGTGATTAAAACATAAAATAATATAAAACACGTTCACCTCGAACCATGATTTATATTTCAGTAATTATTACCATCATTAAAATTATTATTTTTACATTTATAATTGTTTTTATGTCTTCATTTGTGTAAGTAATTGTACCTGTATTTTTAGACAGATACTTGCCTTAACGTTAAATGGAAACGTGGATACTTATTTAGCCTATACATTATTTCTTTATCACTTAATTATTTTCTTTTCTTTTTCATTTCGTTTGGAGTGCAGTTTGAATTTAGAAATGTATTTGATTTAAGTTTTAATTTTTTTAAATAAATTAATAAAATGTTCTATTCAAAATCACTAAAGCAAGAATATTCACCGATCCCTCAGCCCAGGGGTTTACGATGTAATTGGATATTGCGATATATATATATATATATATATATATATATATATATATATATATATATATATATATATATATATATTTCTATTCTGGTGTCACCATTGCCCTCTGCTAGGCTGATTGTTTGTCCCACTCCATCCCTGATGGATAAGTTTACACTTTAACAAACAGTGCTTTTTAAGTTTTACAAGTAAAACGAAAAACTATTCAGGCTTTGTTTGAAGTTTTGTGAGAGAATATAATCATTCAGTACAGTAAAACAAACCAATTCCTTACTCCCTTTATCATTTCTGTTCTTAAAAAAATAACATATAGAATAAAATACAGGACATTTAATTATTCATCCGATTACTCAGTTAATTGAAAAACTTATTGAAAGATTAATCGATTATCAAAATAAATGTTCGGTACAGCCCTATTTTGCACATCATCATCAAGCTGCTACTGATGGCTTCACTGCACTGCTTGAGCTGTGTGCCTGACAGCTGCTTTTGAAAGGATGAAACCAGCAGGAAACTCTCAACAAGGATTCTTTATGTTAAAAACATTTTCCTAACCCCTCTTTTCTTTGGAAATGGCATCCGTGTATGTGTGTGTGTGTGTGTGTGTGTGTGTGTGTGTTCTTTAAGTAAACAAGCAGAAGAGTTCTATCTATGTTTAGACATTTGAAGTCAAAGATGTAAGTGTACTGTCCAGCAGAAAAAATAACTCCTTAAACCAGCCTAAAATGCTGGTTTGCTGGTATTAACTGACTTAAGCCAGTCTAGCTGGTCTCCCAGCCTGGCTAAACTGGTGTTAAGCTGGTCCAGCTGTTTTCCTTGGATATAAGCTGGTGTTTATCCAGTCACCCAAGAGATCTTGAGACCAGACCAGCCTAACAAGCTTAACCAGACTGGAAGACCAGCTTACCTTAGACTGGTTTAAGCTGATTTTCTCAGCAGGGTGGGCTGTATTGAATATGTTTACATATACATTTTGTGCATGACTTTTGCATTCGTGTTAAATTATGTGGATGTGTGTAGGTGTTTGTGAATGTGTGTGTGTGTGCCTTACAGGCTCAGCTGCTGTTTTTCAGGAGATCTCTGGTTCATTCACACTCACGCGTCACGTGGAGGATGAGGCAGGAAGCGCGTCATTGTTTACAAGTGAAGGAGCGCTCTACAAAAGTTTAATTGTCTTTGCTGTAGATTTGTATTTGTATAAGTGTATTGTTAAAAATTCCACACTAATTGTTTCCAACAGTGGGATTACTTTGGTCCAATCGTGGCAGCACAGGCTCTGTGCCTCTGTTGGCATTTACTACATGTGCACCACCATGTTTCCATAGATCTCTGGCTTCCTGGGTGCTTCGACAGCGCTTCTAAAAGAGACATTTTTCTAAGAGTATTTTTCTCTAAAAGAGCAATACACAGGGCGTTGAACATCCTTTTCAGGACGCATCTTAAAGGTACTGTCAGAACCTTACCATGGCAACGTTGCCACTCCAGCCGCCCCCCCGTGTTGCTCCTTCTTCCCACGGTATTGAGGACGACCCTGTTGGCGTGGAGGCGATTTGGGGATGGCAGCGGGCTCTGTTTCGCTGGGTATGTCCCCCACGAACCACCCGCCCCCCGACACACTCCTTGACTTCCGCCCGGGCTCGGGGTGACAGCAGCTCGCCTCACAGCCAGACTGCCTATCCTCTTGAGCCCCCTGAGCTGGATGATGAGCTCGCTGCTGCTCCTCCATGGCGAATTCCCCTGAGGAAGGACCTTCTTTCTCAGGGACGGGGCATTCTCTGGCATCCGTGCCCAGACCTCTGGAACCTTCACGTCTGGCCCCTGGCATTCAAATGATGCGGAAGATCTAGCTGGCCTACCACCTGCTGTTGTAGAAACGATCAGAGCTCCCTCTACCAGGCAACTTTAACATTTCTTTCCGGGCTGAAGACCCACAGAGGTGCGCATTCGGGTCAGTCCTCTCATTCCTGCAGGAGAGGTTGGAGGGGAGGCTGTCCCCCTCAGCCTTGAAGGTGTATGTAGCTGCAATCGCGGCCCACCATGACGCAGTAGACGGCAAGTCCTTGGGTAAGCACGACTTAGTTATCAGGTTCCTAAGAGGTGCCCGGAGATTGAATCCCTCCCGGCCAAGCCTGTTCCCCTCCTGGGATCTCTCAGTGGTCCTCTCGGGCCTTCAGAGACCCCCCCTTCGAGCTGCTAGAATCAGTCGAACTCAAGGCCCTCTCCCTCAAGACGGCCCTTCTGGTCATGCTCTCCTCCATCAAGAGGGTCAGGGACCTGCAAGCGTTCTCTGTCAGCGACATCTGCCTGGAGTTCGGTCCGGCAGACACTCATGTGATCCTAAGACCACGACCGGACTACGTGCCCAAGGTTCCTACAACTCCCTTCAGAGACCAGGTAGTGAACCTGCAAGCGCTGCCCCGGGAGGAGGCAGACCCAGTCCCTCAGTTGCTGTGTCTGGTACGTGCTTTGCATATCTATTTGGACTGCACGCAGAGCTTTAAACGTTCTGAGCAGCTCTTTGTCAGCTTTGGTAGACAGCGGAAAGGGAACGCTGTCTCCAAACAGAGGCTTTCCCACTGGGTGGTTGATGCTATAGCATTGGCCTATCACATCCAGGCCGTGCCCGCCCCCTTGTGGGTTGGAGCACACTCGACGAGAAGTGTGGCATCCTCGTGGGCACTGGCCATAGGCACCTCCCTAGCAGACATATGCAGAGCAGCGGGCTGGGCAACACCCAATACCTTTACGAGATTTTACAATCTCAGGGTTGAGTCGGTTTCATCCCGTGTTTTCTCAGGTCCGAGCCGGTAGAACTCGGTAATGCGGTAACAACTGACTGGGTGTACTGCTTGCACCTATCGCCCTTTCCCTTCGCTGAGGCAATACCATGTACTCTTATCCCAGGAGATCACACTAACTCGGCTCCTTGGATGGCTCCTCCCTTGCCCTCTGGTTCGCAAATTCAGTGGAGGAATTCGCCGACCAAACCCAATGCGGGTACTCAATTTACCCTGTACTGGAATAGGTGCTCCACAGGTAGTGCCCCCATGTGGACTTACCCCCCTGTGTATATTTTCCACAGTACAGTCCCTTTGCCAGTCTCCCTTGGGCAGTCCTCACTGACCCCTGGTCGCCGTGTTTGTAGCAACTCCTCCCTCCCAATGAGGTAGGATCTACCACCACGCCATTCTCCACATGTGACCTAAAAGCCCATGTGAAGTATTTCACCACACTTTACCTCCCCCAGTCTGGGCAGGTGTGGTCTCCGCAGGATCTTTTCCCCCTGAAAGAATAGGAACTGGGAATGAACGCCTTCCCCGATGCATGTGATAGTGTTAATATGGCCCCAGTCGCCTTAACTCTATGCAAGGAACATAGAGAGAGAAAAGGCGCGGCTGGCGTGGCTTGCTCCCATGCTTGGCACGTCGCCTTGTTCCCCCCATATCGGGGTGTAAGGAACCTACAAGGTGTAGCCTGAAGGTTTTGACGATTTTTTGGGCCGTTGGGGAAGGTTACGTGCAGTCTGGCACAGCCTGTCATTTTGGCATGCAAACTTCCTGCCTGTACCTGTGTCAGCAGCGCACGTACGCATGGCGTGATTCAAATTTGAATGTCTAGGTTACTGTTGTCCCTGATGAAGGGAACGAGACGTTATGTCCTCCCGGCCACATCGCTGAACCGAGCCACTGTTGCGGCCGAACCTCATTGTTGGCTCGTCAGACAAATCCTGAATGAACAGACGCATTTCCCTCCCTTTATACCCGTATGTCCGGGGGCAGAACATGCAAATTCTGTCTGCCAATTTCTCATTGGCCTTTTCTCAAAGTTCAGAGATGCATAAGGCTCTCAAGATAGACCCCTAGTGTCACTGCTTCGACACAATGTCTCGTTCCCTCCATCAGGGAACGGAGGTTACAACAGTAACCTAGACATTTCTTTTGTAAAAATCTCTTGAGATGTACGGAAGCAAACATTTGTAGTTAAAAATTATATAAGTATCTGTTTCTAAAAATAATCAATCATTTGGGCTCAGAAGAAATTTATTTGTTGACTGGAGTTGTGTGGATTATTTTGATGTCCCCTAAATATGCATTTTGGACAGTCAAAAAAAAATATTATAATAATAAAAAGAGTACATTCACTTGCATTGTTCAAAGAAGGAGGCCTGAAATGAAATCCGAAAAATCTTAAATTCTGTTTTGATGAAGAAAGAAACTCAGATACATCTTGGATGGCCTGAGGGTGAGTAAAATATCAGCAAATTAAATTTTTTAATATTCTTTGGTCTGGTTTCATGGAACAGAAAGATCAAATTTCAAATATGTATATAAGCAGAGAGTGAATTTTGTAAACTTTTAGGAGTGCATGTGCATATCCTTGACCTCAAAGCTAACACATAATGGCTTAAAGTTCAAAACGTACATTTTGATTTCATGGAGCCATTAATAAACATACTAAATAAAGTCTTGATTAAAATCTGGAATTGCAAAATTATTTCTGTGAGGGTTAGGTTTAGGGGTTGGTGTAGGGTCAGGGGATGATAATTTGCTAATGATCATATGTGCATGTTTGCGTGAAAACTGCTGAGTAATTTTTAAGGCACACAAACATTATGATGGGTAATCCAGAGGGCTGTGAAATCCTAATCCCACTTCTGCCACACTAATGCTCTTTTCAGCATTCCCGCAAGAGTAATAATCATCAGTACATACAGAAAAGGAGAGAGAGGAGAAGGAGATGGACAGCCTGAGGGAGGGTCAGTGAAGGAGAGAGGGGGAAAGCACCAGGGCAATAGTGCACTGAATTAAAAGGACCTTCAAATGACCATTAGTGCTAACCTTAATGTATGTGCTGGTGCCGCTTGTGAGTGTGTTTCTGCGTACAAGTACGGCTGTGTGCGTTTCCATTTTTTTCTCCTCAGCCTCAGAGTGTTTAATTGGGTTTTTGGGGGTGTAATGGTGTATGTCAGTGTATAATCAAGTGTGTGTGTGTGTGTGCGTGCCAGTCGGTGTGGAATTGGGCTTGTTTCTGTGTGTGTGTGTGTGTGCTTGTTTTTCATAAAGTGTGATATATTAGTGTTTTTGTAACCATTGCTTTTGGAGGTGTGTGTTTTTGCTGCATTTTTGTTTTGTGGTTTGATTAAATATATTTAATAGATTAAATAGGAAAGAAACATAACATATGGGATCTCTTTAATATCTCAATTGTTTCTCCTAGACAGCAATGAGATTAAACACACTGGGGGGGGGGGGGGGGGAATGCATACTTGCATAGCCCCCAGTGCGAGCTGTACCAGAGCGGACAGAGGGAGGATTCCCGGGAAGTGAACAGGTCTACCTGTGCTTGACCTAATCGACTCCAAATCAGCTGGACCACCTGGGGGTTCCTGACTCCATAGGAGGAGATGACAGGCGAGTTGCGACATGAAAAGTGAGCGCACACCTCCTTGGCGGTTGATGTATGCTACTGTTGCTGTGTTATCCATCCGGACCAACACGTGCTTGCCCTGGATCAAAGGCCGAAGCCTCCGCAGGGCGAGCAACACTGCCAGAAACTGGAGGCAGTTGATATGCCAACGCAGTCGTGGCCCTGTCCAGGAGACGGTGGCTGCGTGCCGTTGCACACGGCACCCCAGCCACACTCTGAGGCATCTGTCCTAACCACAATGCACCTGGACACCTGCACTAAGGGGACCCCTGCCCGCAGAAATGCAAAGTCTGTCCAAGCGCTGAACAAGTGGCAGCAGATTGGCGTGATGGCCGCGTGATGTGCCCCACGGCGCCATGCCCATCTCGGGAATCGAGTCTGAAGCCAGTGCTGAAGCGGTCTCATATGTATCAACCCGAGCAGCGTGACTGCCGCCGAGGATACCATATGCCCTAGGAGCCTCTGAAATTGCTTCGTTCTGCGCCTGAACAACTTCTGGCTGTTCAGCATCGACTGCATGCACTCGCTTGTGAGGCGCACCATCATAGAGACTGAGACTAACTCCATCCCAAGAAAAGAGATGCTCTGAACCTGGGAGAGCTTTCTCTTTTCCCAGTTGACCCGAAGGCCAAACCGGCTAAGGTGTTATAGCACCAGGTCCCTGTGCGCGCACAACAAGTCTCGAGAGTGAGCTAGAATAAACCAGTCATCGATAGTTGATGATGCGGATGCCCACTTCCCTTAGCGGGGGGACAGGGACAGACCAAAGGGGAGATCTTTGTACTGGTACACCTGGCCCTCAAAAGCAAACAATCAAAGAAGTATGTCCTTCAGGTCTACCGCCACGAACCAATCTCGATGCTGGATGCTCGCTAAGATGCATTTCTGTGTCAGCATCTAGAATGGGATTCTTTGCAAGACACGGTTCAGTACTCGCAGGTCCAAGATTGGCCGCAACCCACTGCCTTTCTTGGGTATGATGAAGTAGAGTGTGTAAAACCCATTCTTCATCTCGGCTGGCTCTATCGCTCCCTTCCGGAGAAGGACCACACAGGGTAGCGGCATTCTCTCCTTTCAATGTGGTGAAATAGACGCCATTGAACCAGGGTGGACGCCTGGCAAACTGAATCGCATAGATGAGACGGACAGTCCTGGTCAGTCACCTTGATCCGGTTGGAGAGCGCAAGCTACGCCTCCAAGCTCCGGACGAGGGGGACAATTGTGTCGGACGTACCCGCGGGTGGGGCCTCGCTGTGAGGTGTAGCCTGAGGTGCCAAGTTGAGGGGGCTCGAACCCTGAACTCACGGCCATGCTGAGTCTGGGGACATCAAACCACTTACCTCCCTCCGGATACCCACCATCAGACCGGTCAGGGATGGGGGAGGAGGGAAATTGTCCTCGTAGTCCATCACAACCACCCTGGCATGGATGTGTTTGTGCCACAGCTTGGGTGGGGGGCCACCTCCAAAGCACTGTGCCTACCATAATAGTTCGGTGTCCGGCGGTCGTGATAACGATGGCTGTGAGCACCGGGTGTGCGACCCAGGGAATTAGGAAACTGCTCTTTTTTTGAAAATGTGGGTACCGCAGCTCCTTGGTAAAGTTAACTAAATATTCTCCTCCCGGCCTTCCACCGGGGGATGGAGTGGTCTTCTTACCACCTCTAATGCAGCGGGTTTCCATGTCCCTGGGTTGCCCATCTAAGGGGCGCTTTGAAGCCTTTCTTGGGTTCTTGGCCGACTGGGGCGGGCTGTTGTGGAGCCGGTGTTGTTGCCACAGGGGGACGCTCTTAGTGACAAGCAGACAGGGTGCTGGACCTTGATCCGCCCTGGGGCAGGATGTGCTGAATAGCCTCCATATGCTACTTAACCGCTGAGAACTACTGGGCAAAGTCCTCAATGGTGTCGCCAAATAGGCTAACCTGGGAGATGGGGGTGTCAAGGATTCTTACTTTGTCAGCCTCCCTGATTTCGACCAGGTTGTGCCATTGGTGCCGCTCCTGGACCATCAAGGTGGACATCGCCTAACCGAGAGTCCGCACCCTGACCTTCGTCGCCGGAGGGCGAGATTGATCTGCAAGCGCAGCTCCTGCATAAATCCTGGTTCAGAACTACCCTCGTGCTGTTCTCTCAGTGCCTTGGCTGCAGGAGAGCCATGGCGTGTAGGGTGGAGGCGGCCTGTCCAGCAGCACCGTTGGCCTTGGTCGCCAGTGACAACATCTAGGGCGGTTCCGCCACAAGTGCACCGCAACCGCCTCATCCAACTGGGGAATCACAGAGTACCCCCAGGCAGCCCCACCATCGAGGGTAGTGAGAGCAGAGGCGCTTAGAGACTGGGTCCGGGCAATAAAAGGTGCCTGCCACGACTTTGTGAGCTCCTCATGTACCCCGGGAAGAAAGGGACCAGGACGGGGAGCAGCTGTGAGTGGTGTTCCGGGCCCAGGAACCAATCATCAAGTTGCGAGGGTTCAGGGTTGGGTGGAGGGTTCCACTCCAGCCCGACACTCGCAACTGCCCAGGCAAGCATGGCCATCATTTCCACGTTGGCCTTTGACTGGTGGACCACACCCGAAGTTGGGATCCCAGTTGTTTTCTTCACCTCAGACTGAACCAGCCTGATCTCCGATGCCGATCGACAGCTCATCCACTTCATGAGCCCAGAATGAGAACGCTAACTCGCACTGAGATGAGCCGGCGGTCTCATCGGAGTTCATCCCAGAACTCGATGGGGGTAAACGAGCGTGTTGGGGAATGGGAGGTCCGTGGAGGGATGCCTGTCGGAGCTGCTTCCATTGGAGTCCCCAAATCGCCCCAAGTGCTAACCGATGCAGCCTAATACCCATAGGTAAAAATCTACCAGTGCTGAAGAAGTAATCCAAAGTATTTAGAATAAGTTACTGACCTTGTGTAATCTAATGGAATATGTTACAAATTACATTTTATAGTTTGTATTCTGTAATCTGTAGTTGAATACATTTAAAAAGTAACCACCCCAACCCTGGTTATACATATATATTTTACTGCTCTCTAATCTTACAGTGTGTCAAAAAATGTTTGATTTGTGTCTAGTCTTGCAAATTGGTCTCATAGAATCATGTTACTATAAGGGTTGCTCCGATACCAAAATTTTGGTGTCGGTATGATACCAGCCCTGGTACCTCGTTATCAATATTAACTCAATACTTAGGTAACAAATAAAAATCCTCAGATTTTGTATAAAATTACACATAAAATGATTGACAAAAAGAACTGCATAAAGTCTTATAGATAAAAATTATGGATTTTCTGTTTACATTTTTCTGGATTCCTTGTTAAATGTTATGATCAAATTGTGTTTAATAAAATACATAATGTACAGCTTTGATCAAATGAAAATATAATAATTTGAAATAATTATTTTTGGTAACAAACTAAAAAGTTGTACAACAGAGCTTTACAGTATTAATGAAAACATTAAATGAAAACAAACTAATTACCTGAGGCTGCAATGGCTGAATCACAGAATGCTGATTGTGCCGCATTGTGATATTGCTTACAGATAATAATACTAATAATATAACCATTTAATATTATATTATTGTTATTATTAGTATTATTGCTACAACTTTGAATATTACACATTTATACAGTAGTAATATTTTCAATTATTACCAAGTAGTAATGTCTTCAATTTCACACATCCAGTTAAAATTCAACGGGACTTTTATTTTGAAATACCTTTGAAGTTTTTCCTGTTTTTGAAGTGTTCATTATATCAAACTTCCTGCGACACACAAGCTGAAATCTCTGGTGAAAAGGTCATTTCAGAGTTCACAGCCATTTATACACTAAACACTGCTCTGCTGATGGATACTATTGGACACACTGCATGAAAATCAAGCAGTAATAGTGTGTGTTGCGTGTGTGCAAGCGCCTGCGTGCCTGTGTGTGTGAAGGAGATGACAGAGCAGAGCGGATCCTCTCATTCATTCTGTGGTGTGCTGCGCTTGTGACTATGTTATTTAATTAAATGACATCCTTCTGCTGTTTAATGATCACATTTGGCCAGATCAAGACTTTTTTTTATTATTATTTTCAAATAGTCTTTAATTTCATCTCATAACTCTTACATTACATTACATTTTACTTATGACAGCATACTTTAATATGGTATCGAAATTAACAAGATGATATCATGACATTTTATGTTTTTTGGTATCGGGATATATCGTTAGTACCTGTATACCACGCAACCTTAGTTACTATACATACATTTTTGCTAAATTTTTGCTTGTACATTTTGCATCAGTTTCCTCTTAAAACAAACACTAGAGGCACTGCAGATTATCAGTATATAAACACTTTTTGCCCTGTAAAACTACATTCATTAGCTTGTTTGAACATGATCAATGTTTAATGATCAATGCGCTATTTTATGTTTTTTTAAATTCCTAGCCCTCTCTCCCTCCTCCAAAACCAAGTTTAAATCTTTCTCCCATAATCTCTTGAGAGAAGTTGAAGCTCCATCCCCCAGAATCTGAATTAGCAGGGAGTAATACACTGTTGCCTCATGACCTTTTCCAAAAGCAGTAATCACCACTCCCAGAGTATCTGCTGCTTCGGGGTGGGGGGGGGTGTATGTTACTCCCCAAAATAGTACAGAGCAGGTGGCGCAGCTGTAAATATCTAAAGAACTGAGATCTGGGAGATCTGAGATCTAACCCTGATTTTCAAAGGATCTCAATACTCAGTCTGAGACCAAATGCATAATAATATAAAAAAATCTTGGGAAGGCCTAGCCCACCATTATCGATCGGCATTATGTAGCTTACTGAAATGTAATTCCCATTCCAAATGAAGGAATTCGTTGTGCTATCACATTGCTTGAAATAAGAGATGGAGACATCTATTAGGGAGTGACTGTAGCAGGTAGTTGAATTGTGGAAAACAATTTGTTTTAATATCACTAAACTTCCCAATCATTGATAATTGTAATGAAGTCCACCTGCCTACATTGCTCGAAAACCTTTTTATTAAAAGGCCAAAATTAACTCTAACTAAATCACGCAAATTTGCTGGGAATAAAATTCCCAAATACTTAATGGCCTGTTTGGGCCACTAGAAGGTCCCTGGCAGAAAGCTTCGGATTTAGAGCAATTAACACTGCATCCTTAGAAATTATAAAAGGAATTAATAATTCTGTGTAGGCAAGGCATAGAACTAGAAGGGTCAGAGATGAATAATAAAATATTATCTGCATAAAGCAGAAGCTTGTGTGCCACACCTCCCACCATCCTCCTTTCTTATCGTGACTGCTAATATTTCCAGGGCAAGACAGAACAATAATGGGGAAAAAGATTTTCAGTTTCCTTGGACAGTCAAATGAATGTTCAGTGAGCCAGCTGTTCATGAGTGCAGTAGACGACCTAATCCTTCCAATGTCCTGCAAATAATACTCCACAAAACAACTCCAGCCAATAGGAGGCATAAACACAAAGAATGTGCAGATTCACCCGCGTACTGTTCCGAAGGCGTTCCACCCCACAAAACAAACTCTAGCCACTAGGCGGAACCAGCACAAAAAGAAACAAAAAGGCACCCAGTTTCCTCAGACAGTCAAGTGTATGTTCAGTGAGTCAGGTCCACTATGCAGCAACATGAAAATCACCAAATGGCTTACTCATCCCATTGGACAATGCTTACTGTGGGCATGTAAATATTTTGTGGTGATCATTTGCTGCAGAGATCTCACTCTCTTCAGTCGGAGGTATGACACACTTGCCAGTTAAGAAGAGGGGTGACAAACATACAGACTCACCCCAACTCTCTGTCTCTGATTCCATCACGTGAAGCTCATCAAAATAACAACAGGATTACAGCATGAGCATAAACAATTGTAAAAGAGTGATTTAGGATGTGATTCATGGAGTAACTTTACCGTGTGAAAGTGTGTGATTTGTGTATTTACCCTCTTGAGGCTTGCTGTACAACGCTTATGTCCATATGCAGCTTTCAGTGATAAAGACATAACGCTCAAATAAAACTGATTGTTGTGGCTCCCTTTTTTATTTCATGAATCATTTTAGTGTAGGAGAAAAGCAAAGAAAAAATGGTCTTAGACATTTACAATATTACCAGCTGTACTTAAGTGTGTTTATGTCTCTAGGGATGATGTTGATGTATTTGTTGTACTGTGTACATGTTATATAGGAGCGACTCTGGTATTTGTATTTATGTTCTTTATGGAGTGAGTGCAGGTCTTGAGGTGAATGATAAAGTGTTGTATGTGTATGATTGGTTTGGCCAGAAGGTTCAGATCATTAGACGGCTTGACACAAATAAAGCACTCTGAAAGAAGAATCACTCACACACAAGGCACTGCACATACAGCGACATTCATAATCTACAGATCTGTCTTTGTACTGGATGTCAAAGTGCTCTAGAAGGATTTTTGTGTGTGTGTTATTTTATGCGTGTTTTCTTTTAGCTTTAACTCCCCTGGTAGTTAAAGGGATCGTTTACCCAAAACTGAAAATTCTGTCATAGTTCACCCTCATGTTGTTCAAACCCGCATGGCTTTGCTTCTGCCATGGAACACAAAAGGAGATGTTTGGTGGAATAAATGGTGACTGAGACTTATTCTGCATTCCAGATGAAGTAGAAGAATATCCAAGCTGAAATTTCCCATTTCCAACCTCAGTGCGTTCCAGTCAATCAGACGTCATGACCACATGAACACAAGCCAAATGCAAAGCCTTCCAGATGCTAACTAGCTGGCTCTCTAGTAGCTATTTCATGAAAATGAGGTGAAAACAGAAGCATTGATTGATACACAAACAATTCTTATTAACATCCTCTTTTATATTTATTGTATATTGCATGTTTGTACATTCCTCGCAGGGAAAAAACTTTTGTTTGTTTTTATGTTTCACAAAACAGAGCTCTAGTTTCTGCTCGGTGGTCGCCGCAATCTTGGAAATTATGTCAAATGACGCTACTCGCTGAAGGAGATTTGACAAGTGAAGTCAGGGTAGATCGATCAACCCCAACTTCACTTGTCATATCTCCTACTTTAAGCGGCATTCCAGTCATTATTTCCAAGTAGGAGGTGGTAAAATTCTGAATTCCGAGTTGTCTGTAACACACTATTACATTCTATCCAACATCTCTTGTGTTCCATGTAAGAAAGGAAGCCATACAGATTTTTTGTTACTACATGAGGCTTTTACATGAATAAATGATGACAGAATTTTAAATTTCTGGGTGAACTTTTCCTTTTAAATGTAGCTGAAACGCTTTTGTGTGTCAAGATCTGAAACAAGTAGCACTCTCAACTCAGTATGTGTGTGTGTTTGTACGTGTTTTATGTGGCTTGTTATTGAGATTTTTTTTTTTTATATGAGTCACTGCACCCAACATCAGTGGCAAATGAAGAAATTGAAACAAGAGGAAGTAATTTCATTAGAATCACAGATGACTGTGTATTTATGGTGGTACATTCAACTGTGGACGTGTGTGTGTGCAAGTGTTTGAATTTCTTTGTGCTGCTGTGTGACAGACAGAAGGGTCGAAGATGACTGTGTACTCAGATGTCACAGCAGATCCGCTAGGTTTTTATGAAAGCACCAGAGAGAAGTAAAGAAAAGACGATGAATAGATGGAAGAGAAATTAATAGAAAAAGGTCAGGAGGGGAAGTTTTGGGTGTGAATGTGAGAGAAAGCTGATGGAGTTAATGGACCTCTGAAAGCCTATTAGTTCTGCATGGTGTCCATCATTTGAAGATCAATAACTGCTAATCTACACATGAGTCTGATCGTCATACTCACTGTTCATGCATACATATATAGTGTTCACTCTGACAATCGTGTCTCAGTAACAGAGGACTCACTTAGAAAGATAGCATCACATCAAGAAAAAACCTCAATCAAGCAAAGAGAGAGGAAGAGTGAGAAAGTGTGGGGTGAGAGGTGGGGGAAGTGAGAAAAGAGTGGGATTGAAATTCTGAACTTTTTGTTGTGCAGTGATTTCAATGTTGCAATCCCCAACAAAAAGATCAAAACATTGTGTGAAGACTTACATGACACTGAATGTATTCATTCAAAGGCACACAGACAAATTTGGCTCAAACATTTTAATTATAAATTGGCTGATTCAAATTGTGAGCTTCATGATGTTATTTAGCCAATTTCCTGGTTCGATCTGTTTTTGGTTCTGGAACAACATTCCTATCAAATCATCATTCTGTGGATCTAATCCGGACCATAACCAGTGTCTGAAATCAGATTGAAAAGATACATGTATTAGAATGTTGTTTAAAATCTATATTGATTTACTCACCCTCATGTTGTTTCAAACCAGAATGACATTCTTTCTTCCATGGAACACTAAAGGAAAATCATAGCAGAATGTCTGAGCTGTTCTCTTCCATACAATGAAAGTTAATGGGGCCACCAGGCTGTCAGAAAAGGCAAAGCACCATACAAGCACCATGATATAGTCTATATTACTTATACTAGCACTATATTCCAAGCCTTACAGGAGCTTTTAGTGAGGAATAGTATGAAATTTAAGTCACTAGCATTCACTGAAAATCTTGATTGACAGCCATTGTTACCACTCAATTTTGTTGAATGGAAAAGAGCAGCTTGAACATTCAGCTAAAATGTCTTATTTAGATTTTGGAAGAAAGTCATAAGGGTTTGAAAAGACACGAGAGTGCATAAATATTTACAGAATTTTCTGTAATTGAATGAACTATTCTTTCAGCTCAAAACCCAGGCCCAAAGCCTAACCCTAACCTTGATTGAACTCTAAAATCAGATTGGTTGATATGAATGTTGTTCCAGGACCAACAACAATGTTCATTGTGGAACACTTCCTAATTAGGTAAATCACATTAAGAAAATAAGGCCAATCAATCCTTCAATCTGCAAGATTATTTTGAAATGGAATGGAAATGGACTGAATGGAAACATTGTCGTATTGATAAACTGTTAGCCTCCATTGGTGTGGTGTACATCTGCTCCAGTTAGGAGCACATTTATGTATGTATGTGTCGTGGGTGTCAGTGTGAGACTGAGTGACTTCTTGAGGAGCTCCAGACACCTGTAAGGCTCAGGCAGGAAACAATTGAGATCTTTGGCTTTTTAGTCAAGGGAGAGTTTATGCATAATGCAAGGTATGTGTAATTAATCTGAACCTGTGCTTATGTGTGCAGCGTACAGTAGTGTACAGTATGTGTCAAGGTGAGATCAATGCAATCACACACAGAGTGAGTGTTCCTGTTCCTGTTGCTGACGGCACACTGCACGAGTGTTTGTAGTCTGCTAGCCTGCTTAGCATTACTTATTCTTATTCTCATACGTTCGTCGTTTTATCCTTTGTCATTGTATTGCGTGTTTCTGGTTTTTCTGCTTTTCTACTGTTTCATCTGTGTGTATTTTACCTATTTCTGCTGATGCCTAGGTCGAGTGTGTTTGTAGCTTGCTAGCTTTATTAGCATCGCTTATCTATCTGTTTTCAGCTTTTAATCCTTAACATCTGCCATTTTTCAGCACGCATCAGGGTTTCCCCCACGTTATTCTCTTATTGTGATTCAGCTGCATGCATTTTTCATGTACATCCGCTTTCTGTTTTTATCGCGATTAAACTGCGTGCATTTTACTGCGCACACCCAATTTCTCCTCTGTGTTACATGGATTAATGCATCTATCTCAAAGCACTGCTTATCAAGAACAACCATAACAACTAACAATTGCATGAAGGATTCACATCGATCTCAAATCCTCATCAATCAGCAACAACGAACAACAACAACAATCAATTGTGGTAAGTCATGTCATCCGCTCATGTTATTTCTTCCTGCATTGCATGTTACATGTTTACAACAGCTTCTTCCATCAGCAGTGAGGGATTCACATGTGATAAATGTAAGGAATTAGTCAGGCTGATGGAGAAGGTTAATGAGTTAGAGACACGCATTCGAATGCTTGTGGAGGTTAGTGAGAAAGAGAAGTCAGTAGATACTGTTTCGTATGTGGGCAGAGTAGAGAGCAACACATACAATTTACTGCTGTATAGCCCCCGCAGCAGGGTGTTTGAGTGGCATCTCGGCAGCATACTTGCTAAGCAAAGCGACACCACTCTCCTGTTCCTGTTAGGTTTTCCAATCAGTTTTCTCCACTCAGTGATGCACCCACTGAGAATCATGTTGTAAGAGCCCTTGTTATTGGTGATTCTATTGTAAGGAACGTGGAAATAGAGGCTCCAGCCACTATTGTTAAATGCATTTCATGTTCCAGAGCATCTGACATCCGATAAAATTTATAAGTGCTTGCTAATGCTAATCGTAGAGTTTCTAAAATTGTTATTCGTGTCGGCTCTCATGATGTCTGGCTTCGCCAGTCAGAAATGACTAGAGATAATGTTAAAGAGGTGTGTTAATTAGCAAAAAATTATGTCAGACACTGTAATATGCTCTGGCCACCTCCCTGCTCATTGTGGTGATGAGGTTTATAGTAGATTAGTGTCACTGAATGGCTGGATGTCTGAGTGGTGTCTGGAGAATAGAATAGGATTTATAGACCATTGGAAGAGTTTTTGGGTAGACCTGACCTGCTAAAGATAGACGGACTCCATCCATCCAGGGAAGGTGCTGCTCTCCTCTCAAGTAATTTGGCTCATAGTCTTAATAATGATAGTATTTGACTAATTGTGCATCTGTTCGGTCAGGTTCTGCACTGAGGAGCCGAGAATAAGGTTTGGCCATTACAGCGGCTTGGTACAGTGTTGTGGCAAGGGGGAATGCTGATGCTGGTGCAGCCAGCTGTAGGGTGCCAAAGGAGCATGGGCATCAGACTGCACTTAACCTTCCCCAATGCCCCACTAAGATGTGATATTATTTGTATTAGTTTCCCGGCATCTAACCAAGGAGTTCCCTTGAGTGGTGGGAACAGGCAACGTGACAAGCATGGGATTTTATCTCTCTATATTTCTCCTCATAGAGTGTTAGGTGAAGCTGGGGCCACCTAGCTATAACACGCATCGGGGAAGGCTTTCTTTTCCAGTCCCATTCTTTCAGAGAGAGGTGAAAATGTGGTAAATGCGTCACATTGGCCTGTTACGCCACACATAGAAATGGCGCAGTAGTAGGTCCTGCCTAATGAGGGAGGAGCTCTACAAACATGGCGACCGGGGCAGAGGGGACTGCCCAAGGGAGACGCGGGGCCACCTGACAGGGGGACTGTACCCCAGTACCACCAAAATACATCACAGGGGGTTACTGTGATAACCGGCACCAATGGAACACCTATTCCAGTACAGAGTAACTAGTACCCGTAGTCTGGTCGGGAATTCCCAGAGGGCTGGGGAGGAAGAACATCCAGGAAGTGCGAGTTTGAGGACTCACCTGGAAGTAAAAGCGCACCTGTTCGACTCAGTTGAGGGGTAAAGCGGTATACCCGGTCAGTTGACGTTCTACACGTTCTACCCGATCATGCTCGGACCAGACAAAACACGGGACGAAACCAACTCAACCCGGAGATTGTAGAATCTTGCAAAGGTATTGGGTGTTGCCCAGCATGCTGCTCTACAGATGTCTGCTAGAGAGTGCAATTGACCAGTGCCCACGAGGATGCCACACTCCTTGTAGAGTGTGCTCGAACCCGCAAGGGGGCAGGGTCCGATAGGCCAATGTGATGGCGTTGACTACCCTGTGGGCGAGCCTCGTGTGTCCGCCAAAGCAAACAAAGAGCTGCTCAGAGAGTCTAAAGCTCTGTGTGTGGTCCAAATAGGTACACAAAACATGTACCGGACCAGGAACAATAAGGCTGGGTCTGCCTCCTCCCGAGGCAGCGCTTGCAGATTCACTACCTGGTCCCTGAAAGGGGTCGCAGGAACCTTGGGCACATAGCCTGGTCGAGGTGTTAGGCTGACATGAGCATCTGCTGGACCGAACTCCAGGCAAGTGTCGCTAACAGAGAATACTTGCAGGTCTCCAACTCTCTTGATGGAAGCGAGCGCAATTAGGAGGGCCATCTTCTGGGAGAGGGCACTTAGCTCGACTGACTCTAGCTGCTCAAAGAGGGTTCTCTGAAGGCCTGTTAGGACCACGGAGAGATCCCACAAGGAGAACAGGCATGGCCTGGGAGGATTGAACCTCCAGGTGCCTCTTAGAAACCTGATGATCAGATCGTGCTTCCCTAGGGAAATACCGTCCACTGCATCATGGTGGGCCGTTAAGTGACTACATACACTTTCACGGTGGAGAGGGACAGCCACCCCTTCAGCTTTCCCTGCAGGAATGAGAGCACTGACCCGACTGCAGACCTCTGCGGGTCTTCAGTTCGGGAAGAACACCAATTTGCATACAGATGCCACTTTAGGGCTTAAGCTGCCTGGTAGAAGGAGCTCTGACTTGGTTGATCGTGTCTACAACAGCTGGTGGCAGACCACTCTGATCTTCCACATCCTGTCCAGGGGCCAGACGTGGAGGTTCCAGAGATCTGGGCGCAGATGCCAGAGGGTGCCCCGTCCCTGAGAAAGAAGACCTTTCCTCAGGGGAATTTGCCAGGGAGGTGCTGTCGCGAGGAGCGTAAGATCCGAGAACCAAATCTGAGTAGGCCAGTAAGGGACCACTAGAGTGACTTATTCCTCGTCCTCACTGACCTTGAACAGTAGGCTCACTGGGGGAAATGCGTACTTGCCCAGCCACCGGGGCCAACTGAGTGCCAGCGCATCTGTCCCGAGGGGACATGTCTCTGACCTGAGGGAGTATCAGAGCGGGCAATGGGAGTTCTCTTGGGAAGCGAACAGGTCTACCTGTGATTTGCCATAACGGTCCCAGATCGGCTGAACCACCTGAGGGTGGAGCCTCCACTCCCCATTGAGCGGAGCCTGTCGTGACAGCGCATTCACTGTCGTGTTGAGGCTGCCGGGGATATGAGTGGCATGCAGCAACCTCAGTCGTTGCTGACTCCAATGGAGGAGATGTGCGAGAGCGCACGCCTCCTTGGCGATTTATGTACGCTACTGTCGTGGTGCTGTCTGAACGGATCAAGACGCGTTTGCCTCGTATCAGCGGGAGGAACCTCCGCAGGGCAAGAAATACAGCCAGCAACTCTAGGCAGTTTATGTGCCAACGTAACAGCGGGCCCGTCCAGGTACCGGCGGCTGCGTGCCCATTGCACACGGCGCCCCAACCCTGTTTGGAGGCATCTGTGGTGACCACAATGTGTCTGGACACCTCCTGCAGAGGTACTCCTGTCCTCAGAAAACAGAAATCTGTCCAGGGGTTGAATAACTGACGGCAGAGGGGGTGAAGATCACACGATATCTGCCGTGGCACCATGCCCATCTCGCGACTCATGTCTGAAGCCAGTGCTGAAGCGGTCTCATATGCATCAACCCTAGTGGCGTGACCATGGCTGATGATGCCATATGCCCCAAGAGCCTCTGGTACTGTTTTAGGGAGACCGCAGTGCCTATTTTGAACGATGAGAGGCAATTCAGCATTGACTACATGCGATCGTATGTGAGGCGTGCTATCATTGAGACTAAATCTAACTCCATGCCAAGAAAAGAGATGCTCTGAACCAGGGAGAGTTTGCTCTTTTCCCAGTTGACCTGAAGACCTAGACAGTTGAGGTGCCTGAGCACCTGGTCCCTGTGAGTGTAAAGTGCCTCTCGAGAGTGAGCTAGGATCAGCCAGTTGTCAAGGTAGTTGAGTATGCGGATGCCCACTTCCCTAAGCGGGGCAAGGGTGCCCTCTGCGAACTTCATGAAGACTCGAGGGGACAGGGACAGGCCGAAGGGGAGGACCTTGTACTGGTACGCCCGGCCCTCGAACGTGAACCGTAGAAAGGGACGGTGTCTGGGCAAAATTGAGACGTGAAGGTACGTGTTCTATAGGTCTACCGCTGCCAACCAATCTTAATACCGGTCACATGTTAGAATGTATTTTTGCGTGAGCATCTTAAACAGGAGCTTGTGCAGAGCCTGGTCTCAACACACCTCCTTTTTTGGGTATGATGAAGTAAGTGCTATAGAACCCCATCTCCGTCTTGGCTGGAGGGAAAGGCTCTATCGCATCCTTTTGCAAAAGGGTAGCAATTTTCATGCACAGGGTGCTGGCTTTTTTGCCATGCACCGAAGTGGGGCGGATGCAGCTGAAACGGGGCGGACGCCTGGCAAACTGAATCGCTTAGCTGAGTTGGATGGTCCTGGCCAGCCAGCGTGATGGGTTGCAAAGCGTAAGCCACACGTCCAAGCTCTGCGTGAGGGGCACTAAGGGAACGATCACGTTTGACATAACTGATGGGGCTTCGCAGCGGTGGGTAGCAGGTAGTGTTGTGTCAGGAGGCAAAGAATCTGTTCTTTTGGGTACCACAGCCCAGTCGGGGTGTGGAAATAAGGTTTCCGTGCTGGCCCTCCACCGGGGGATGGAGTGGTCTAGAGGCCAACTCCATAGAGGCCATCTCTCTCCCTGAGTCGACCATCTCAGGAATGCCTGGGAGCATTTTGGGTCCACAAAGTGGTTTGTGAGACGGCTTCCTGCGGCAACCGCTTTGTCCACTTGGGGGACCTCCATGTACCCATGGACTGACCTGCCGTTGAGGGTAGTGAGAGCAGACGAGCGAGGAGGTTGGTTTCGGGTAGTAAAAGGTGCCCTCCAAGACTTTGTCAGCTCGTCATGCACTTCCGGGAAGAAAGGACCTGGGGGGGGCATGGCTGTGAGCAGCATCCTGACCCGAGGAACCATTTGTCTAACCGTGAGGTCTGAGGGGGGGGACGGGAAGTTCCGGTCCAGGTTAATGCTCTCGGCGGCCTGGGAAAGCATGCCGGACATCTGCACGTCGTTCTCAAAGTGGCCGAGCAGACCCAAAGATGGCAACCCAGTCAAGTCCTCAGCGTCAGATGCCGCGGCACTCTCTGATGTAGCTGCGATATTCTCATCCACCTCGGGGGGTCTGAAGGAGACATCGGACTGGCCGTGGGGCGAGCCGGACTCACATTGAGCCCGAACGGAAGCAAACAAGCATGCAGGGGGGCGGGTGGTCCAGGGGAATTTACCCGGCGAAACTGCGCCCGCCGAACTCCCCACATCGCCTCCATCGCCAGCCGAGTTGGCCTCAATTCTGTGGGAAGAAGGCACGACGCGGGGGGCAGCTGGAGTGGCGTTTCCTTTAAGGAAGGAAAGCCGCGACCACAACGTTGCAGTGGTCATGCTCTCACAATGAGAACATGAACCATACATAAATGCTGCCTCAGTGTGATCAGAACCCATACACGTGAGGCAGCATATATAACTATCAGATATCTACCGCATCCAGGAAGTACACAAAGACATAAAGACATCTTGAAAAAGACACGTCTTTAAAAAGATGTTCAATGCCAATGTGTAAACACTTTTAGAGGAAATATACTCTCTTAGGAAATGCTGTCGAAGCGCCCAGGGGTGTGGACTGCACTGGCATGCAGAGATTGGAGAATGCCGCTGGTAATGCGCCGTAGGATCCAACAGCAATGCTCTTAGAGGTGAGTGCTTGCTGATCACGCAACCGCTCAGCTCCGAAGAAAGACTCTGACTGAACAGATGCACAATCCCCGCCTTTTATACCCGTATGTTCGGGGGCAGGACATGCAAATTCTGTTCACCAATTTGGCATGGGCCTTTTTCATATTCAGAGGTATACGAGGCTCTCACTACTAGCCCCTTGTGTTACTATAATCGACACAAAGTCGAGTGAGTGACAGAAGGGGAACTGGTTAATCCGAACATCTGCCAGCTGCCTTGAGTTGTCAAATAGGTCACATAAACTACAACACCTAGATATCTAAATTGCTTCAATTTAGAGTGAAGATTTTGGTGTTACTCAGAAGACAGGATATAAATTTAAGTCTTTTGAACTAATAATGCTTAATGTGACACCAGCAGATATAAATTTTAAAAAACTATTTAGTCTTTTACCCTTGCTACAGTATAAAGATCACCCGGGCCTTATTCTGATTTCCTTGGTGAATTGGCAAATGTATTATCAGATCTTGTAGTTACTGTAGATAGAGCTTTAATTGGGGACTTCAACATTCACATAGATGATAAAAATGACACATTGGGATTAACATTTATCGATATTCTCAACTCTCATGGATTCAGACAAAATGTAACAGGACCAACTCATTGCCATAATCATATGCTAGATTTATTTCTGTCAAATGGTGTTGATGTTGATACTATAGAAATTCTGTCGCAGAGCGATGACATATCGTATCATTACCTCTTCTCTTGTATGCTGCGATCAGCTAATTTTACTCAATCTACAACATGCTATTGTTCTGGTGGAAATATTCTTTCGACCACTAAAGATAGCTTCACTAATAATCTTCCAGATCTATCTCATACATGCAGTAAACCTCAAAGCCTAGAAGAACTTGATGAAATAACAGAAATATAAATACAGTCATCTCTAGCACTCTTGTTATTGTCACCCCCCTTCAATTGAAGAAAAAAAGCCCTGCACCATGATACAATGATCACACTCATGCTCTCAAGAGAGCAGCTCAGAATCTGGATCGAAAGTGGAAGAATACAAAATTAGAGGTATTTTGCGGTGCAAGGATGGATAGTGTCGGTAGCTACAGACAGGCACTAAAAGCTGCCAGGTCAGAATATTTGAGCAAACTCATAGAAAATAGCCACAACATACTGTGGCTAAATTGGGTAGGAATAAAGCCTCAACAGAACAAGAAATTCCATCGCAGCACATGAGTAATGACTTCATTCATTTATTTTCTGGAATTATGCAATCATCTGTCACAGTACCTCAGAAAACAGTCTAATAATTTTCCTCACGTGCAACTTCAATCCTTTCTGTCATAGGTCATGAAGAGCTAACAAAACTTATTGAAACATCAGAAGCCACAACATGTGTTAGATCCAATACCAACCAATCTCTTAAAAGAGGTATTCCCTTTAATATCAGAACCTCTTCTTAATATTATTAACTCCTCACTATCCTAAGACATGTCCCAAGAAATTTTAAAATGGCAGTTATCAAACTACTTATTAAGAAGCCACAACTTGATCCTGGAGAACTGGCTAATTATAGACCGATTCCAAATATCCCGTTTATGTCGAAAATTCTAGAAAAGGTAGCATCCTCCCGAATATGTTCATTTCTAGAGAGAAATAGTATATATGAACAATTTCAGTCATCACAGTACAGAGACTGCACTTATCAGAATTACAAATTACTTGCTCTTATCATCTGATCGTGGCTGCATTTCATCTCTAGTGCTTTTAGATCTTAGTGTTGCATTCAACACGATAGATCACGACATTCTAGGCTAGAGAATTATGTTGGCATTTGTGGAGTTACATTATCATGGTTTAGGTCCGATTTAGCAGATTGCTTCCACTTTGTCTATGTAAATGAGAAATTGTCAAACCAAACAAAAGTAAAGTATGGAGTACCACAAGGATCAGATTTAGGGCCTCTGCTTTTCTCCTTGTACATGCTTCCCCTGAGAGTTATTATCAGGAATCGTGTAATAAGTTTCCACTGTTATGCCGAATGCCCAACTTTATATTTCTACAAAACCTGATGCGATTTCACAATTCTCCAAATTAGCAGAGTGTATCAATGAAATAATAGATTGGATGGCCAGAAATGTTCTTCTACTCAATTCTGACAAAACAGAGGTACTAATTATTGCAGTGTTTCCCAACCACTGTGCTGCGGCACACTAGTATGCCATGAAAGATTGTCAGGTGTGCTGTAGGGCTGCAACTAATGATAATTTTGATAATTGATTAATCTAATGATTATCAGAACGATTATTGGACTTTTCAGCAATTATTGCAGCGATTAATCATTAATCGATTATTCAGCTTGTGCCTGACTTAACTGTCAAAAATAAAATTAAGAGGACAAAATCATCTTTTAAAAATACCTCAGTGACATTCACTAAATTAAAGAGAATTAGATTTTTTAAATAAAATTTAATTCAGTAAAGAATTTCACTGCAAAACATCGTATTGCTTTCAAGTGTTTTTGTCTTGTTTTCCATTTAAAATTGTCTACAAATCTATAAAACAAGATACATTTACATGAGAAGCAACATACAGTATAAGATATTTAGACTTGCTTTAAGAGAATTTATCTGTGACAGGGCACACCTGGCCCCCAATCAGGCTAACCAAGCCTCAGAGAGGGATAAGGGCCGACTGGAGGCTGCAGTGCGACAGAGAGAGAGATTTATGGACAGCTGTCTGACACTTTTGTGTGGACATCTGGTTCTCGCCTCCTCCTTTCTATTAATCCCTTTACAGTCTCTTAAATATAAGTGTATTTTGTATATTAGTGTATTTTTCACTTGTTATTATTTTTACCAATATCAAAGGTAATGATGTTATTGAAACTCACTTATTAGACTATTTTTGTTGTCTTTTTGGATGAAAAATAATGCTCTGACTGAAGGAAGACTTTAGATCTGCATTGTTCTTTTAATCCTTAAACACTATAAAGTCTCTTAGTAGATTTTGGTCATGAACGACTCAAAATGATTCGCTGACTCACTCACAGCACAAAAGACACTCATTTGTCACCACTTAGTGACATTTTCAGAAGGGGTCACTGAACTAATCAGTTAATAAAATTTAACAAATTTGTGAAACGGAAGCAAGCCTCACCAAAATACTCTGCACAATTGCTAACTTGAATAAACCTGACTTGGTGCTTTTAGCTTATTCTTTAAAAAAATATCCTCAGAAAAAATGTTTGTGGAC
This sequence comes from Moxostoma hubbsi, assembly GCA_032164185.1. Lineage (NCBI taxonomy): Eukaryota > Metazoa > Chordata > Actinopteri > Cypriniformes > Catostomidae > Moxostoma > Moxostoma hubbsi. The sequence continues at coordinate 22,728,266 of JAVLUX010000015.1, forward strand.
CAGTGATTGTCTTACCTTTTTCGCCCCTCATGAGTTTGCGTCCCTGTAATTTGTTGTGGCATTGCAAGAACAAATCTACAAATTAGAAAAGAAGCACATTATTTGTTTTTTTCATTACCCATTTAGAGCTCTTGCCACATATGACTTTTTATTTTTATTGCATAGCCGAATTTAAAACAAAGTAAACATATAAGATGGACAGAAAACATCTTGAAAAATTCTTGAAAAGGAAAAATATTGACGATGATTAGCCTATGTGGGGGTAGTGGTGTGCCGTAGAATTATTTAGTCATAAAAAGTATGCATGGCAGAAAAAAGGTTGGGAAACACAAAATTATTGGGCCAAAAACCTCTAAAAACAATTCACTAAAATATCAATCGACTCTCGATGAATGTACTGATACTTTGTCTTCAACAGCGAAGAACTTATACTATGTGTTATATCTGACACCAATCTGTCCTTTGAAAATCAAATGACCAATATTTGTAGAACAGCATTCTTCCAAATAAGAAATATTGCTAAACTACGACACATGCTCTCTGTTGCTGATACCGAAAAACAAATAAATGCGTTCATGACCTCAAGACTAGATTATTGTAATGCATTACTGGGAGGATGTCCAGCAAGATCAATAAATAAACTTCAATTGGTTCAAAATGCAGCAGCCAGAGTGTTGAATAGAACCAAGAAATATGATCATATGAGCCCCATTTTATCAGTTAAATTTCATATTAATTTTATGTTCCTCTTCTGTCACTCACTCAATGTTGTGTCGATGTAGAGACACTAGAGGTCTCTCTTGAGAGCATCGGTTACCTCTATCTTTGAAAAAAGGCCATTGAGAATTGGCGAACAGAATTTGCATGCCTCTCCCCCAGACATACGGTAATAAAAGCAGGGAAGCATCCGTCTGTTCAGACAGATTTTTTAGCTCTCATGTGTCTGGGCAGAGAACACACTGAGGCAGCGTTTGTGCATGGTTCATGCTCTCACTGCGACAACATGTCCATGGCAACGTCGCAGTCTTTGCATTCCTTCATTCCTATTCCAGGAGGGATGCCTCCTGTGTCGCGCCTCTACCCATGGTTATAGGGCTGGCACGGCTGGTGCTGGAGGCGTTTTCGGGAGTTCAACAGACGCGGTTTCGCCAGGTAAATCTCTGCAGACCACCCGTTCCCCAGCATGCTCGTCTGCCCCCGTCCAGGTCGCCTTACGGCCAGTCTGATGTCTCTTTCGGAGCCCCCAAGCTGGATGAGAGTTTTGCCGCTGCATCGGAGAGCGTCTTGGCAGACTCTGATGCTGAGGACTTGATTGGGCTGGCACCTTCGGGTGTGCCTGCCCAGTCTGAGGCCGATGCTGAGCTGTCCACTATGCTTGCCCGGGCCGCTGCGAGTGTTGGACTAGCCTCCATCCTCCCCTCAGTCCTTGAAACTAGACAATTGGTTCCTGGGCATGGAGTGCCGCTCACAGCCACCCCCAATCTTTTGTTCCTTTTCTTTGTTTTCTGCATGCCCAATAGGCTGCGGTACACACGTTGTCATTAAATGAGCAGTTTCCTCACTCCCTGGGTCACTTAGCCGGTGCACACAACTGCCGTTCTCATGGCGATCAGACACTGAGCACTTGCAGTCGGGCCCCCATGAACGCAGACCCTCCGCCTTCACGTGCCCAACTGCACCACACTCGCGCCCAGGCCGGCAGGTGGTGACGAGTCTAGAGGTTGTCGCTACAGAACCTCCTCCTCAGTCTCCTACCCACCCAAGGCCAGATACGTGGAGCAAGGGAAGTGCTTCGAGCCACTCCTCAGAAAAACCACCTCGGGACGAAGTAACGCTCCCCGACGTGACGTCTCAATGACAGCACGCCTCACAAGCGAGCATGTGCAGTCGGTGCTGAACTGCCTGAGTATGTTCAGACCGGGCACAGCGGTTCCACTGAAACAATTTCAGAGGCTCCTGGGGAATATGGCAATCGCAGCGACAGTCGCGCCACTCGGGTTGATGCATAAGAGACCGCTTCAGCACTGGCTTCAGACTCGAGTCCTGAGATGGGCATGGTGACACAGCACATACTGTGTGACCCTCACCCCTTCCTGCCATCACTTATTCAGCCCTTGGATAGACCTCTTCTATGGGCCTGAGTCCCCCCATACAGCAGGTGTTCAGACGCGTTGTATTTACTACGGATGCCTCCCAGTTGGGCTGGGGTGCCATGTGCAATGGGCGCGCAGCTGCTTGCTCCTGAATGGGGCCATGGCTGGGTTGGCACATCAACTGCCTAGAGTTGCTGGCTGTATTTCTTGCCCTGTGCAGTTTTCTGCCATTGAGCCGTGACAAGCACGTGTTGATTTGCTCAGAAAACACAGCGATAGTATCATATATAAATCACCAGGGCGGCATTCACTCTCATCGCATGTTGCAACTCGCCCACCATCTCCTTTGGATTCAGCAGCGGCTGAGGTCGCTGCACGCCACTCATATCCTGGGCAACCTCAATGCTCAGCGGAGAGTGGAGACTCAACCCTCAGGTGGTCCAGCTGATTTGGGCTCGGTTCGGCAGAGCACAGTTAGATCTGTTTGCCTCCCGAGATTCCACCCACTGCCCGCTCTGGTACTCTCTGACAGAAGCCCCCTCGGCACAGACGTACTGGCACACAGCTGGCCCCGGGGGCTGCACAAGTATGTGTTTCCTCCTGTGAGCCTACTTGCACATGTCCTGTTCAAGGTCAGGGAGGACAAGGAACAAGTCATTCTCGTGGCCCCCTACTGTTCCACTCACACTTGGTTATAGGATCTCACACTCCTTGTGACAGCACCTCCCTGGCAAATTCCCCTGAGGAAGGACCTTCTTTCTCAGGGATGGGGCACCCTCTTGCATATGCACCAAGACCTCTGGAACCTCCACGTCTGTTCCTTAGATGGGATGCAGAATATCGAAACGGTCTACCACCAGCTGTTGTACACATGATCACTCAATCCAGAGATCCCTCTACCAGGCAGCTTTATGCCCTAAGGAAGGAGTTCTACAAGGAGTGTGGCATCCTCGTGGGCACTGGCCAAGGGCACCTCTCTAGCAGACATCTGCGGAGCGGTGGGCTGGGCAACACCCAATACCTTTGTGAGATTTTACAATCTCTGGATTGACAAAACCTAATTTTACAGTCTCATCATTGTAATCTACATCGACAAAATGTCAAGTGAGTGAAGGAAGGGGAACGTCTTGGTTACTGTCGTAACCTCCGTTGCCTGATGGAGGGAGCAAGACTTTGTTCATCTTGCCACAACACTGTACTAAGCCACTGAAATGGCCGGGAACTTACTCTTTGCTCCTCAGCTCAAAACCGGTCTGAACAGACTCACGCTTCCATTCTCTTAAACAAATATGTCCGGGGGAGGGGCATGCAAATTCTGTGTGCCAATTCTCATTGGCCTTTTCTCAAAGATAGAGGTAACCGAGGCTCTTAAGAGAGATCCATAGTGTCACTACATCGACACAACTTCTCGTTCCTTCCATCAGGAATCGGAGGTTACGACAGTAACCAAGATGATTCTGTTAACTACATACAAAGCTTTGAATGGTCTAGCTCCACAGTACTTAAGTGACCTTCTACCATGCTATATTCCATCATATTTTTTACGATCACAAAATTCTGGCCTGTTAATAGTTCCTAGAATATCAAAATCCACAAAAGGAGGTAGATCCTTTTTATATTTGGCTCCTAATCTCCCTAACACTGCTCGAGATGCAGACACACTCACTCAGTTTAATTCTAGAATAAAGACTCATCTATTTAGCCAGGCATACACCTATTTCATCCTTCAGCTCACAATTAGGCTGCTTGAGTTAGGTCTACCGGAACCAGAAAACAGAAACATTGATCATGATCCATAACTCTGCAATAAATTGAATGGCATCTATGCTAATATTATTCTATTTGTTTCCCTGTCTCAACCTCGGTACTCCTATCCTGAGGTCACCAGAACCTGCTGGATCCTGCTCCATGCCTGCTTCATGTTGGTCTCCAATGCTACGTGTCACTGAGTGATGATGACTAATAGCAGCCGGCGCCAGCCAAACATCACTTCATTGTATTATGATGGACTTCAGAGGATGCATTGATGCCAACTCCAACCATAAGACATGGGATACCTCATATGCCATTGCCTGAACCTTGGATTGACCTCACCGAAATTACCGGCCAGGTTGAACTGCAATGCACCAAACAGATCTCTGCCTACATCACCTCGGTCTAATGATGGACTACACTCTTGAAATGGAATACATAGACTATAAATTATTTGCAAACAAAACCCTTCATCAGCCAACTAACATGGGATGCATCAATGTGAACTTCTGCAGTTAATCCAGGGTGGACTTTAGTCATTAATCTTACAGTTCATACAAAATCTTTGTTTAAACACTGACCCTTAACACTTTCTTAGTTTAATAATTTTAAACCATGACTTGCACTATACATATGTAATATTGGAATTATATTCATGCTGTTAGCCAGAGGGGAACTGGCCCCACAGTGAGCCTGGTTTCTCCCAAGTTCATTTTTCTCCATTAACCAACATCTTATGGAGTATTTTGTTCCTTACCACAGTTGCCTTAGGCTAACTCACTGGGGTTATAAACAAAATTCTTATTTAATTACTTATTTTTAAACATGATTCACAATAATTTTTTATCAAACTACACAATGATGACTTTAAGACTTTATACATATTACAGTTTAATTTTCTGTTAATGCATGATCTTCTGTAAAACTGCTTTGAAATGATGTGTGTTGTGAAAGGCGCTATACAAATAAAAATGAGTTGACACACACACACATTTATGGAGCCATTAGTGTATGTCATTGTCTAGGTTACGGATGTAACCTCCATTCCTTGATGGAGGGAACAAGATGTTGTGTCGAAGAAGTGACACTAGGGGTCTCTCTTGAGAGCCTTTCGCATCTCTGATCTATGAGAAAAGGCCAATGAGAAATTGGCAGACAGAATTTGCATGTCTTGCCCCCGGACATACGGTATAAAGGGAGGGAAATGCGGCAGTTTCATTCAGGATTTTTCGGATGAGCCAACAATGACTTTCGGCCACAACAGTGGCTCGGTTCAGCGACGTGGCCGGGAGGATACAACGTCTCGTTCCCTCCATCATGGAATGGAGGTTACATCCGTAACCTAGACATTCCCCGTCTGTCACTCACATCAACGTTGTGTCGAAGAAGCGACACTAGGTGTCCAATTTATATCACGTCATGCGCTGAGCCGTGTACGTGTACTGCTGTCACAGGAGTGGGCAGGTATTTTACATGCCAAAGTGACCAGCTGTGTCAGACTGCACATACCATTCCCCAACACCTCATAAAATCGTCACAGTCTTCTGGTTCTTTACCCCTGACTGGTGGGAACAAGACGACATGCCATGCATGGAAGCAGGCCTTGCCAGCCATGCATTTGTTCTCTCTATGTTTCTCCCATAGAGTTAAAGCAGCTGGGGCCATCTTAACGCTATCATACGCATTGGGGAAGGTGATCTTTCCCAGTTCCTATTCTTTCAGGGGGAAAAGACCCTGCAGAGACCACACCTGCCCAGACTGGGAGAGGTAAAGCGTGGTGAATGCATCACATGGGCTTTTATGTCACATGTGGAAAGTGGCGCAGTGGTAGATCCTGCCAAATTGGGAGGGAGGAGTTGCAACAGACACGGCAACCAGTGGGAACTGTCCAAGGGAGACGCGGGTCCGCTCGCAAGGGGACCGTACCACGGAAAATACACACAGGGGGATAAGTCCACATAGGAGCCTGTCCTGTGGAGCACCTATTCCAATACAGGGTAGATTGAGTAAATTCCTCCGCTGAATTCGTGGACCAGAGGGCTCGGGAGGAGTTATCCAGGAAGCCGAATTAGTAGGATCTCCTGGGATTAGAGCGCACGGTTTTACCTCAGTGGAGAGAAAGGGCGCTAGGTGAAAGCAGTCCACCTGGTCAGTTTGTCAGTGTGTACCGAGTTCTACCGACTCAGACCTGAGAACATACGGGACAAAACCGACTGAACCCTGAGATTGTAAAATCTCACAAAGGTATTGGGTGTTGCCCAACCCGCTGCTCTGAATATGTCTGCTAGGGAGGTGCCCCTGGCCAGTGCCCACGAGGACGCAACACTTCTTTTTGAGTGTGTTCGGACCCGCAGGGGGGTGGGCACGGCCTGGGTGTGATAGGCCAATGTAATGGTGTCCACTAACCAGTGGGAAAGCCTCTGTTTGGAGACAGCATTCCCTTTCCGCTGTCCACAAAGCAGACAAAGAGCTGATCAGAACGTCTAAAGCTCTGCGTACGGTCCAAGTAGATACGAAAAGCACGTACCAGACACAGCAACAAAGGGGCTGGGCCTGCCTCCTCCTGGGGCAGCGCTTGCTGGTTCACTACCTGGTCCCTGAAGGGAGTCGTAGGAACCTTGGGCACATAGCCCGGTCGCGGTCTTAGGATCACATGAGTGTCTGCCGGACCGAAGTCCGGGCAGGTGTCGCTGACAGAGAACGCTTGTAGGTCCCCGACCCTTTTGTTGGAGGCGAGTGCGATCAGGAGGACCTCTCCTGCAGGAATGAGAGCACTGACCTAACTGCGCACCTCTGTGGGTCTTCAGCCCGGGAAGAACACCAAATTGCCTGGTAGAGGGAGCTCTGGCTTGGTTGATCGTGTCTACGATAGCAGGTGGTAGATCAGCTAGATCTTCCACATCCCGTCCAGGGGCCAGACATGGAGGTTCCAGAGGTCTGGTGCGGATGCCAAAGTGTGCCCCGTTCCTGAGAAAGAAGGTCCTTCCTCAGGGGAAGTGAGAATCACCAAGCTAGGGGCACTAAGGGGACGATTATTTTTGACGTACCCGGCAGGGGAAAGCAGTGGGGTGGAGCAGGTAATGTGGTGGGAAGAGAAGACTCGAAGCACTTACCTCCCTCCGCACACCAGGCAGGGGGCGGGTTAGTGAATAAGAAGGAGGTCCCATGGAGGTGTCCTCTGGACTCATCAGAACCAGCCGGCTGTGGAACAGTCATGGGCTGATGGTGAGAGGTCTGCATCCAGCGTGCCGGGACTGTTGAGGTGTGGTGGCAGAGTGCCATGAGAAAGGCATTTGCAGGCCAGGTGACCCAGAGACAAAGGAATAGCTTTTTTGTTGAGAATGTGGGCACCACAGCCTGAAGGGGGTGTGGCAAAGGAAATAAATTCAACTGAGGATTCTCCACCCAGCCCTCCACCGGGGGATGGAGTGGTCTTCTTACCAGCTCCGGAGCGAACATCTTGGTCTCTGGGTTGGACGTCCGCTTGGGAGCCTTCCGGGTCCTCAAAGGGGTCTGTGAGACGGGGCTGAGAGCTTTGCCCGGGTTGAGGCGGAGCTGCGCGTTTTTGGAAGCCGCAGGAGGACACCATCGGCGAGCAGACGGAGTGTGGCCTGTGGCGGCAGGTTTGCGGCGGGGCAGGATGTGAGATATGGCCTTCGTCTGCTTCTTCACCGCTGAGATCTGCAGGGCAAAGTCCTCGATGTTGTCGCCAAAAAGACCGAACTGGGAGACATGTGCGTCAAGGAAGCGTGTCTTGTCCACTTCGCGCATCTTGACCAAGTTCATCCATAGATGTCGTTCCTGAACCACAAGAGTTGCCATCGCCTGCCTGAGTGACTGCGCTGTGACCTTCGTGGCCCTAATAGCGAGGTCAGCCGCTGAGCGCAGTTCCTGCAGCATGTCGCGATCAGGACTACCCAAGTGCAGCTCTTTAACTGCCTTGGCCTGGTGGACTTGCAGGAGGGCCATGGCATGCAGGGTGGAAGCGGCCTGTCCGGTGGCGCTGTAGGCTTTGGAGGTCAATGAACATGTCATCCTACAGGCCTTAGAGGGGAGCAGGGCGACCCCCGCCAGGTGACATCCTCGGGGTACAGGTGGATCGCAGCAACCGCTCTGTCCACCTGGGGGACTGCCGTGTCCCCTTGGGCCGCTCCGCCATCGATGGTAGTGAGAGTGGATAAGCGAAAGGCTTTGTCACGGGTGGAGAAGGGTGTCCTTCATGAACTCGTAAGCTCATCATGCACTTCCGGGAAGAAAGGAACCGGGGGGGGGGGGGGGGGGGGCTCGGCTGTGAGCAGCGCGCAGACCAGAGGAACCAATAATCCAGCCGCGAAGGCTGTGGGGAGGACGGAGGGTTCCAGCGAAACCGAGCCCGCTACCATCCCCAAATCGCCTCCATCGCCAGTCGCAGTGAGAACATAATCCATCCACAAATGCTTCCTTGGTGTGATCGCTGCCCAGACACACAAGACAGCACCTGTGGCCGTCAGGAGCAGAGAGCACTCTACCACATCCAGGAAATACACAGAGGCGGAAGGGCATCTTTATAAAGACGCGTCCTGAAAAGGACGTTCAACGCCAGCTCTGTATATGCTCTTTTAGAGAAAATATCTCTTTTAGAGAAATAAACTCTTTTACTCCACTGTCGAAGATATATGCACTGTAGATCCAACAGCAATCATATTCAGAGATGGGAGGAACAGTGTGTGACTCGCAGCTTGCTGCATATACAACCAGTCGGCTCTGAAGAAAATTTCTGAATGAAACAGACGCATTTCCCTCCCTTTATACCCATAAAGGGAGGGAAATGGGCGGGACATGCAAATTCTGTCTGCCAATTTCTCATTGGCCTTTTCTCATAGATCAGAGATGCGAAAGGCTCTCAAGAGAGACCCCTAGTGTCGCTTCTTCGACATAACGTCGATGTGAGCGATAGCCGGGGAACCATAGATTATAAAAGTGACTAAAAATGTAAGGCAGACTATATGGTACAGACGCACCTGCTTTGATTGTGCTGTTCATTTTTAATAAACCTTTCTTTAGGATAAGAGTAATTATTTACAGTGCATCCAGAAAGTATTCACAGCATTTCACTTTTTCCACATTTTGTTATGTTACAGCCTTATTCCAAAATGAATTCAATTCATTATTTTCCTCAAAATTCTACAAACAGTACCCCATAATGACAACATGAAAGAAATTTGTTTGAAATATTTGCAAATTTATTAAAAATAAAAAACGAAAAGAAAAAAATTCACATGTACATAAGTATTCACAGCCTTTGCTGAATACTTTGTTGAAGCACCTTTGGCACCAATTACAGCCTCAAGTCTTTTTGAATATGATGCTACAAGCTTGGCACACCTATTTTTGGGCAGCTTCTCCCATTCTTCTTTGCAGGACCTCTTAAGCTCCATCAGGTTGGATGGGGAGCGTCAACGCACAGCCATTTTCAGATCTCTCCAGAGATGTTTAATCGGGTTCAAGTCTGGGCTCTGGCTGGGCCACTCAAGGACATTCACAGAGTTGTCCAGTAGCCACTCCTTTGTTATCTTGGCTGTGTGCCTAGGGTCGTTGAGGTCCAGAGCACTCTGGAGCAGGTTTTCATCAAGGATGTCTTTGTACATTGCTGTCATGAGGAGTGGCTTCCATCTGGCCACTCTACCATACAGGCTTGATTGGTGGAGTGCTGCAGAGATGGTTGTTCTTCTGGAAGGTTCTCCTCTCACCACAGAGAAACGCTGGAGCTCTGTCAGAGTGACCATCGGGTTCTTGGTCATCTCCCTGACTAAGGCCCTTCTCCCCCGATGGCTCAGTTTGGCTGGGCGGCCAGCTCTAGGAAGAGACCTGGTGGTTCCAAACTTCATCCATTTACGGATGATGGAGGCCACTGTGCTCATTGGGACCTTCAATGCTGCAGAAAGTTTTCTGTACACTTCCCCAGATCTGTGCCTTGATACAATCCTGTCTCGGAGGTCACCAGACAATTCCTTGGACTTCATGACTTGGTCTGTGCTCTGACATGCACTGTTATCTGTGGGGCTTTATTATCACAGGTGTGTGCCTTTTCAAATCATGTCCAATCAACTGAATTTACTGCAGGTGGACTCCAATCAAGTTGTAGAAACATCTCAAGGATGATCAGTGGAAACAGGATGCACCTGAGCATTTTGAGAGTCATGGCAAAGGCTGTGAATACTTATGTACATGTGATTTTTTTCATTTTTAATTTGTAATACATTTACAAAGATTTCAAACAAACTTTGTTCATGTTGACATTATGGGGTATTGTTTGTAGAATTTTGAGGAAAATAATGAATTGAATCCATTTTGGAATAAGGCTGTAACATAACAAAATGTGTAAAAAGTGCAGCACTGTGAATACTTTCCGGATGCACTGTATGTGTGAAATAGTAATGGTATAAAAGTGATGTGTATGAATTTATAATGTGTAGTAATGATGTATATGTAAAATGTAGTTTCAAAATCATGTATAATGTTGAGCTGACTTTGTGTGTGTGTGTGTGTGTGTGTCTTTGTGTGTGCGTGTCTTTATGTGTGTGATACTAATGTAATTTGTATGTGTTTACAGAGCTCCATGTATTCTCTGGCATTGAAGTGTCTTATCAGCCTTTCCACCGTCATCCTTCTTGGCTTAATTATTGCTTACCATGCTCGAGAGGTGCAGGTAAACCCACACACACACACACACACACACACACAAGAAAAAGAAATGGTCTGCAGTGTTTCCCACAGGATATTTTGAGGCTGTGGTGGGTGGGCATGCTCCCCCCTTAAGAAAATTGTGAACATTTTAAAGTTAAATGCATCAGTCTGGTGCGCTTTGAGAGCAAAATTGAGAAGAACTTTGTACTCTTGCAAAAATATTGTACTCCAGTAGTAATTTAATCATAAAGACATTGGTTGTATAGATATGAATGGTGATGGCATGGCAAAAAATTCACACCCACAAAGCATAAACGAGATGGAGTTTAACGCAGTTCACATATGGTCAAAACACAAAATCAACTAGAGCATACTTTTAAGCCAGAGCTCAACATTGTCATGTGCTTGTCATGTGCTTGTCCTCCGGACAAGTAAATTGGTCATTGACTTTCCGAGTAAAAAAGTTACTTGTCTGGATTGAAAAAAGGACATTTAAGTTACATGGTCAAGTAACATGTCAAAGTTTATGTTGTATATTTTTCTAAAATGATGACCGATGCCCAACCTAATAGTGCACCTATGCAATCAAATCGACAGAAATGTAAACTGCACTGGGTAGGGGAAAAGGCTGTTGTCATATGATAATTATTTTGTTTCTTATGGTTGTCAAATAAAGAAAAGCCTCCATTGCCTCCATTAACAGCAGGGATGCTCACACATCTATAAAATTAGTTCCACAGTAGTCGTTAGTGCTTTAATAACTTTAATGCCTAGCTTTAATACCACAAGAAATAATAACACTAACTAATTTGTGATGTAAGAATGGTTTCAAGTTCTTATGTAATTATTCAAGACTAGTTAACAGTCAGTAATAAAATGACAATAAATAACAGCAATGAGTAGAAATCAATTAAAAATAATATAACAAAAGTATTAAGGATTTTAAAAAAAACGTTAACAGCTTTAAAAGTTTTTAACAGCAGTAGGCTATCAAGTATTCAAGTAAACATTCAGAATGAAATGAAACATAAAACTCCTACTGGTCTTCACTGTATGCTTATAATACATTAATACTTTTTAAAGCTACTAGCAGTGAGTGATATCTTGTTATGGTTGTTTGATTATTATGAAACACTAAAAAGCAGCAGATCTATTAGCTTATATTTATACTTACAAGTCAGACATTTTAATACAAATCCACTTTTTTATCCACTGTTTACGCTCATTTTAGACATCACTCTCTGTGTTTACATGAATACCTCACCAAGACTGGCATTTTGGGGTAATTTTGAAATATATTTGACTGTTCATGTGAGCATTAGCATAACCATTTTCGGAACACACGCGCATGTTCAGCACACACACATACCCGGCCTGTCAATCAAACAGGGCACAGCTGTTACTAGATCACTAGTGAATTATTAAATTACATGATCTTGATTACTTTCAACAGCAGAAGAATATTAACTTTCTAGGCTATCACAAATATAGCTGGTTATTTTTGACATTTGAATCAGTCTGCTTGTCCCATCAGGCAAGTAAAATTCTCTTTCAATTGCCCCTTCGAAAGTCCACTTGTCCAGGACAAGCAAACAAGTGTTAATATCGAGCCCTGTGAGCCATCAATGAAATGAAGCAAAAGTGGTTACCTGTGTAGAACTTTCTCCTCAGATGCTGAAAATAGTCACGTTGTCAGAGCCACTGGTCATAATGTTAACGTTAGGCAATTGGTTCCGGTGTGTGTGTGTGTGTGTGTGTGTGTGTGTGTGTGTGTGTGTGTGAGCATGCTCACCTACAGCACATATTTTCAGTTCATTTTGAAATTGTGGCAGGACAAATTAGACTGTGACGGGCCACCACAATCTAGGTAATTAATGGGGAACACTGGGTCGGACCATATTTGTGTATTTAATTATCATGGTACATGAATATTGTTATTATTAAATATATTTTTGGCTACTTTCACACCACAGTGGAATTTTACCCAAATTAGATTTTCTGCTTAAATCAGATTTTTTATTTGTTTTTTTTTGTAAGGTTCTTCACATTAAATTTTAAATGTAGCCCATATCAGGTACTAGTCTGCATAACCGACACTCCTAAACTGACCCACATGCATACAGCATTCTCTGAGTGTGTATAACAAACCCCGGCATGTTTATCATTACAATATGAATAACTAATTAAATTGCATTTAAAATTTATTAGATCAGGGCACTTAATTATATAGCTAATAATATTTCAGCAAGTGATGGAGAAAGACCATCTTGAGGATAGAAGTTTTATTAAATTAAGTAAATTTGCCTTTGTATGATCCAATTTAATTATCATTGAAGCTCAAGCGTGTAATATTACTTTAAGGCATAGTTCAGCCAAAAATGTAAATTTTCTTATAATTTATTCACCCTCATGCCATCCCAGATATGTATGACTTTCTTTCTTCTGAAAAACACAAATGAAGATTTTTAGAATAATATCACAGCTCTGTTGGTCCTAGCTTGCTTTCAAAATTTCTCTGTTTCTGATATTTTTAGCCTGATGTTTACTTTACCCCCCTTTCTCTATAAGTGTGACGTAATGAACAGATGAGTAATGTTGTTTTAGGCCGTGCCCTCAGCAAGGGGATCTGAACGCATGCACTCATTAGCATTATGCTAATAGGGGGTTAATGCTGGAAAGTCACTCACATCTGCTCTGTATTGCTTAGTGTGTCACAGAACCAAAAACACACTCTCTCTCAAACACTCACACACATAAGACTATACGTACAATCCTCAGACTCCTTTGAAACTCCCCGCCTTTCTTCCTTGTATATGCAAATTGTTTTGATACATTTAACAGATATTTTGGGGCTGTTTGTGTCTGTCCTAACCAGGCGTGGTGCAGTAAAGCGACAAGTCATTAAAGCTATACTTCCATGTAATGTTAAATATGGAATTTGTTTTATAACTCCTCATAACTGTTCAACATGATTACACTGGAAATTGACAATTGCCTGAAATTAACTCCCTACAGCTAACTCCCTACAGCTAACCTAACTTTTTTATCCCCATCTCCTCGCTGAAACCATTTTACATTTTGAGATTTAATTTTTTAAGATGTGGTTCCCACAATGCAGGAGATTTCAGGTTTTACTATCCTGGTGACATTTGATACTCATAATGTAGGTAAAATAGGACCCACACACACAAACACGACTTACACACTCTAAGCACAGTTAGAAAGTTAAAGAGAGGCAGCGAGAAAGCAATTAAATGATATGAAATTAAATGGTTAACGTTAATGCCCCTCAAATTAAATAATGTAATAAAGATGGTTAACTTAACTCGCTCACTGTAAATTTATCCTGTTTACTTCCTTAATACACATTCTTGGTCACATGTTATTATGAACATTTAATCAGTTCACACTATTTCAAAAAAAAAATTGCCTTTGTAATCCTTCATCAAATTGGAATAACTTTCACCATCTTTAAACGTCTTCACTTTTCGGCTGACGTTACCAACTACGTTACCTATTTCTAACCATCCCTTCCACCCACATGTCTCCGTTCTACTATGTAGTGCCTACTTTCCACGATCCAATCAATTCTTGATGGATAAACTCAAGACCTACTTAGTTTACAAAAAAAAAAAAGATTGAATATTTAGTTTCACCCAGAAGTACAATACAGAAGTCAAATGGGCCATGATGACTCTGGCAATTTTATGGCACAATTTAGTTCTTTAGAGGTGAAATAATCTCTACCTTATGTACAAACTTAACATGTGCGCACTCCAAGGTTGCCACACCTCTCCATCCTGGGTTTCATTGTATCCACTCTGTTTTTTACACCCATTCCCTATGCTCTGCCTGCATCACCCTCTGGCTTTTTGCTCTTTATATCGGTCTGTCTCTTTTTCACCCTTAGATGTTATGTTGCTGCCCTCTCTCTCTTTTACTGTCTTTCTTTCTCTCTCATGTTATATTTTTACCTTCATTCAACCTTCCTTGTTCCCACATTTTTAGACAATATTTGTTTAGAAGGGAGTGTCATAGTATGTTTATGTTTGTTGTTATGAGTGTTTTCCATTCATTTAGCTGGATTGAGAAGTTTCTTATGTATAATTAGGCCTGTGTGCATGTTTCACTTCTGACTCTTTTCCTGGGTGTCAGACTCCACCAGTACTTTCCTAGACAGAGACTGTCAGTGTGTGTGTGTTTGTTTCCCGTGTGTGTGTGTGTGTGTGTGTGTGTGTGTTTTTGTGTGTTCAACATGGTTTAAAGGAGATAAAAATATGCTGTGGGTTGGTGTTGATTAGGCATCTTTTGAGGATCACTTTACAATCAGAGAGAGAATAATAAATATGACTGTATTTAGTATTCCCTTTTCCATCTTGAGCCATTTATTCCCAAATCAATATTACAAAAGTACCAATCTAAAACTGTGTACAAATGACAAATAATCTGACTCCTTAAAGGTGCAATATGTAACAATTTTCATGTAATATTTGCCTATTTTTGCCAATGTGTGAACGGCTTTTAACGCAACTTCGCAGACTTCTTAGGTTGCCTATTAAAGCCTGTAGAATGATTTTTATGCAAAGGGAGCAAGTCACTTTTGCCAGGAAAATCCAAAGAATGTGACATTTATGAGCGCTCCCGAGAGCCTTGCCTCAGGCAGTAATAGCTTCTCTTCCACTATTAAACAGCGAAAACAAACTACAACACTAGTTAATGTTATCGTAGAAATGGAATCCAGCAAATATCCGGCTCCCAGCACAACACCAACTCTTACATAAACTCAGAGTAAACTCAAAACATTTATCTACTGTATCCAGTCTGGCTAAGCGGGAACGTGATGGTGGTCAAGCGAAAACTAGACTGAACATCGGCACGTACGGTTTTGGGGATCAAATCCGACCCTGAATTGGTGTACTTCTTATTGGATAGGTAAGCTTACATAACTGCAAAGCATGTGAAATATAGTGCCAGAATTGGTCTGTGTGATTTTAGCTAACTTGAACTTGCCTGCTAATGCTGACGAACTGCAAGCTACTTTGCTTCGTAACTTTTCTTTATGCTAAAAGTCAGGTATGCTGATTAACAGTAACTGACATAAACAATGTTAATCTATAATTATTCAGCAAGATAAACTACAATAACACATGAAATGAATGCTAGACTATGTTCAAGATAATGCAAAAAGACCCATTCATTAGTGTAACTAACTTGGTTATACAGAAAATATATACATTCTGTTATTATAAAATAATAGCACATCGATATTTCAAAATGACAGTTGTTATGGAATCACATCAATACTGAAGTGTGTCAACATATTTATAATGTACAGTCTATTTTATAAACAGCTACTGTCATTATCCACCATTTTTAGCTAACAGCTATTGATAAAGCTGGCTTCCTAGCTAAATCGTATAAATGCAGTCAATGTATCATGCAAAGAAAAGAGATTACTTCAAACTATAGTCTCGCATAGCCAGACCTATATCCACACTTTTTTCCAGCACTGGAGAGTCAAATCTAATATACAGTCTCAAAGTTTGTAGTAAAACAATCATAACTGTGTAATTTTAATTATGCTACCTCATCTGTCATCATGCTGCTGGTGAATCATGTTCAGCCTCTTTGTAAGTTACGTTATTGTTTTGATCGATGCTCACTCGCTCGTATCCCTATGGAGTGTGTGCACGAGCGCGAGCAACAGGTAGCTGTCTGCAGTTCACTTAATGGCCACAAATGTCATTAATAACAAGGGTTCCCCTTCTGTCGCTCACTCGATGTTGTGTCGAGTGAAGCACACTAGGGTTCTTTCTTGAAGGCCTCGGTTACCACTGAACTTGAGAAAAGGCCAATGAGAAATTGGCAGACAGAATTTACATGTCCCTCCCCCGGACATATGGGTATAAAAGGAGGGAATTGTGCATCTGTCCATTCTTATTTTTTCTTCGGAGCTGAACGGTTGTGTGCTCAGCAAGCTGGTGTTCCACTACTGTTTTACTCGCCTTTAAGAGCATTGCTGTTGGATCCTATGGCGCATTATCAGCGGCTTTCTCCCTTCTCTGCACGCCAGTGCAGTCCACACCCCTGTGCACTTTGACAGTGTTTACTTAAAGAGCAAATATACCTGTAAAAGAGTATATTTCCTCTAAAAGAGGATACACATTGGCATTGAACATCTTTTTAAAGACGCTTCTTTTTAAAGATGTCTTTCTGTCTTTGTGTAGTTCCTGGATGCCCCAGATATCTCTACACTTCTGACAGTCATAAGAGCTGTCTAAGAGAGTCCCGAGATGGGCATGGCGCCGTGGCACATACCATGTGTTCATCATCTCTTTCTGCCACCAGACATTCAACCCTTAGACACACCTCTATTTTCTGCAGACAGGAGTCCCCCCTACAGCAGGTGTCCATATGCGGCGTGTCACCACAGATGCCTCCAACCAGGTTGGGGCGTCATATGCAACAGGCACGCAACCGCTGGCTCCTGGACAGGACCAGCCTACATTGGCACATCAACTACCTAGAGTTGTTGGCTGTACTTGATCCGTTCAGACAGCACCACGACGGTGGCGTACATAAATCGCCAAGGCGGAGTACACACTCGTCACATGTCACATCTCGCCCGCCATCTCCTCCTTTGGACTCAGCAGACACAGGTCGCTGCAAGCCACTCATATCCCAGGCAGTCTCAACATGGCAGCAGACGCGCTGTCGTGACAGGGAATGCTCAGCGGAGAGAGGAGGCTCCACCCCCAGCTGTTTGCTTCTCAAGAGACCTCCCACTGCCTGCTCTGGTACTCCCTAATGGAGGCTTCCCTAGGGACAGATGCACTGTAACACAGACCCAGCCTTATCATTGCTGTATCCAGTGTGTTCTTTTATACTTATGTGGACCGCATGCAGAGATCTAGATGTTCTGGGCAGCTCTTTGTTTGCTGTGGCAGACAGCAGAATGTGGTGCTGTCTCCGACAGAGGTTGCCCACTGGGTTGTCAACACCATGGCTGGCCTTTCAGACCCAGCCCATGTCCGCCCCCTTGCGGGTTTGAGCACAAGCTATGAGCAGTGTGGTGTTCTCGTGGGGACTGGCCAATGGCACCTCCCTAGCAGACATCTGCAGAGCAGCGGGCTGGGCAACACTGAATACCTTTATTTTACAATCTCAGAGTTGAGTCGGTCTCGCCCGTATTTTCTCAGGTCCGAGCACGTAGAACTCTGTAACACAGAATATCTGACCGGGTGTTCTGCTTGCACATAGCGCCCTTCCCCTCCACTGAGGCGATCACGTGCGATCTTTCTCCCAGGAGAGCCAACTAGGCTCATGCTCCCTGGATGTCTTTCCTCCCTAGCCCTCTGGTCCGCGAATTCAGTGGAGGAATTCCGGGCAGACCCACTAAAGGTACTAACTTCTCTGTACTGGAATAGGTGCTCCACAGGGTTTGGCCATCACAGATTAATCCCCCTGTGTGTATTTTCCTCAGTACAGTCCCCCTGCCGACGGACCCGCAGTTCACTTGGGCAGTCCCCTCTGCCCCCCCGGTCGCTGTGTTTGTAGCAACTCCTCCCTCGCTAGCTTTGATCTACCACCGCACCATTTCCACATGTGGCCTGAAAACACATGTGAGGTATTCGCCACATTTAACCTCCCCCCCAGCCTGGGCAGGTGGTGGTCTCTGTGGGGTCTTTTCCACCTGAAAGAATAGGAGTTGGAAAAGAACACCTTCCCCCGATGCATGTTATAGCGTTAAATGGCCCCAGCCGAGAAACATAGAGAGAGAAAAGGGAAAGAATAGGAGTTGGAAAAGAACACCTTCCCTGATGCATGTTATAGCGTTAAAAGGCCCCAGCCGAGAAACATAGAGAGAGAAAAGGCACGGCTGGCATGGCCTGCTCCCATGCTTGAGAAACCTAAAAATTTATAAAGTTTTTATGGGGTGTGGGGAAGGCTACATGCAGTCTGATGCAGCCTGCTGCTTTGGCACGTAACTGCCTGCCCGCACCTGTGTCAGCAGTTCACATACACGGTTCAGCGCATGGCTTGATTGAATACGGACCCCTAGTGTTGCTTCATTTGACACAACGTCAAGTGAGCAACAGACAGGGAATGTCTAGGTTACAATTGTAACCCCCGTTCCCTGATGGAGTTGTCCCCCTGGCCACGATGCTGGCCGAACCTCATTCTCAGCTCCTCAGTGCATAACCTGAATGGACAGAAGCATGATTCCCTCCTTTTATCCTTTTACCCGTATGTCCAGGGTAGGGACATGCAAATTCTGTCTGCCAATTTCTCATTGGCCTTTTCTCAAATTCAGAGGTAACTGAGGCCTTGTAGAAAGACCCCTAGTGTCCCTTAATTCGACACAATGATTTGTTCCCTCCATCAGGGAACAGGTGTTACAATAGTAACCTAGACGTTTCTGAATCTTACATACGGCACCTTTAAAGGTCCTTTTATCTCATTAAAAAAGCTTTACAGAAGATCAGGCATTAACAGACTATAAAACTATAATCTCGATGAATCATCATTGTGTAATTAGATAAAATATGATTGTTAATCGTGTTTAAAAATAAATAATTAAATAATAATTGTATTAATAACCCCAGTGAGCAAGCTGAAAGCGACTGTGGCAAGGAACACAAAACTCCATAAGATGTTGATTAATGGAGAAAAATAACCTTGGGATAAACTAGAATCACTGTGGGAGCCAGTTCCCCTCTGACTAACATCATGAATAAAATGTAAATATTACTTATGTATAGTTAAAGTCATGGTTTAAAATTATTAAGCTAAGTAAGTGTTAAGGGTCAGGTTTAAACATCGATTTTGTTTGAACTGTAAGATTAATGATCAATGTCTTTGAAGTCCATCCTGGATTAACTGCAGAAGTTAACATAGATGCAATTGTCCTTGATATTTGGCAGATGAAGGCTTTTGTTGGCAATTGTTAGTCTATGCATTCCATTTCAAGATCGTAGTCCATCAATAGACTGAGGTGATGCAGGCAGAGATCAGGGATGTGAAACGCATTTCCATCCTAAATCCATATTCAGACAATGGCATATGAAGTATCCCATGTCTTATGGTTGGAGTTGGCATCAGTTCATCCTCTGAAGTCACCAAAATACACTGAAGTGATGTTTGGCTGGCACTGGCTGCATTTAGTCATCATAATTCAGCGACACGTAGCAGTGGAGTCCAACACGAAGCAGGAATGGTGCTGGATCCAGCCGGTTCTGGTGACCTCAGGATAGGAGTCCTGAGGTTGAGACATGGAAACAAATAAAATAATATTAGCATAGATGCTATTCAATTTATTGCAGAGTTATAAATCATGATCAATGTTTCTGGTTTCTGGTTCCAGCAGACCCAACTAAAGCAGCCTAATTGTGGGTTGGAGGATAAATTAGGTGTATGCCTGGCTAAATAGATGCGTCTTTAGTTTAGACTTAAACTGAGGGAGTGTGTCTGCATCTCGAACAGTATTAGGGAGGCTTTGCCATAGTTTAGGAGCCAAATATGAAAAGGATCTACCTCCTTTTGTGGATTTTGATATTTTAGGAACTATTAACAGGCCAGAATTTTGCGATCGTAATGAACGTGATGGAATATAGCGTGGTAGAAGGTCACTTAAGTACTGCGGAGCCAGACCATTCAAAGCTTTGTACGTAGTTAATAGAATTTTAAAATTAATACAGAATTTAACAGGTAGCCAATGTAACGATGATAAAATTGGGCTAATATGATCATATTTCTTGGTTCTCATTAGCATTCTGGCTGCTGCATTTTGAACCAATTGAAGTTTATTTATTGATCTTTCTGGACATCCTCCCAGTAATGCATTACAATAATCTAGTCTTGAGGTAATGAACGCATTAATTCGTTTTTTGGCATCAGCAACATCAGCAACATCAAAGCATGTGCCTTAATTTAGCAGTATTTTTTAGGTGGAAGAATGCTGTTCTACAAACATTGGTAATTTGATTTTCAAAGGACAGATTGGTATCAAATATAACATCTAAGTTCTCCGCTGATGTAGCGGTACATCCATCGAGAGTCAAATTACATTGTAGTGGCTTATTTTTAGAGTTTTTTGGTTCAATAATTAGTACCTATTTTGTCAGAATTGAGTAGAAGGAAATTTCAGGCCATCCAATCTTTTATTTCATTGATACACTCTGCTAATTTCGTGAATTGTGAAATCTCATCAGGTTTTGAAGAAATATAAAGTTGTGTATCGTCGGCATAGCAGTGGAAACTTATTCCATGATTCCGATAATATCTCCCAGGGGAAGCATATACATGGAGAAAAGCAGAGGCCCTAAAACTGATCCCTGTGGCACTCCATATTTGACTTTTGTTTGGTTTGCCAATTTCTCATTTTCATAGACAAAGTGGTAGCGGTCTGCTAAATATGACCTAAACCATACTAATGCAACTCCACAAATGCCAACATAATTCTCTAGCCTATTCAAGAGAATGTCATGATCTATTGTGTCGAATGCAGCACTAAGATCTAAAAGTATTAGAAGAGAAATTCAGCCGCTATCAGTTGATAAGAGCAAGTAATTTCAAGAAATTCTTCATATATACTATTTCTCTGTAGAAATGAACATATTTGGGAGGATACTACCTTTTCTAGTATTTTTGGCATAAACGGGAGATTTGAAATCAGTCTGTAATTAGCCAGTTCTCCAGAATCAAGTTGTGGCTTCTTAATAAGCGGTTTGATAACTGCCGTTTTAAAGTTTCTTGGAACATGTCCTAAGCATAGCGAGGAGTTAATAATATTAAAAAGAGGTTCTGAAATTACAGGAGATACATCTTTTAAGAGCTTAGTTGGTATAGGATCTAACAAACATGTTGTGGCTTGTGATGTTTTGATAAGTTTTGTTAGCTCTTTATGACTTTTATGACTTTATAAGTTGCACGTGAGGAAAATTATTAGACACTGTTTTCTGAGGTGCTATGACAGATGATTGCATAATTCCAATTTTATTTCTGATTATTTCAATTCTATCTGTAAAGAAATTCATGAAGTCATTACTCGTGTGCTGCGACTTAATATCTGGTTCTGTTGAGGCTTTATTCCTAACCAATTTAGCCACAGTACTGAATAAACATCTAGGATTGTTGTGGTTATTTTCTCTGAGTTTACTAAAATATGCTGACCTGATAGCTTTTAGTGCCTGTCTGTATCTACAGACACTATCCTTCCATGCACCACTAAATACTTCTAATTTGGTATTTTTCCACATGCGCTCCATTTTCCGAGCTGCTCTCTTGAGAGCATGAGTGTGATCATTGTACAATGTTGCAGGGCTTACTTCTTTAATTTTCTTTAATCGAAGTGGGGCGACAATATCAAGAGTGCTAAAGAAGACTACATTTATATTTATTTCATCACGTTCTTCTGGGCTTTGGGGTTTATTGAGTGTATGAGATAGATCTGGAAGATTATTAGTGAAGCTATCTTTAGTGGTCGAAAGAATAGTTCTACCTTAACGATAGCGTGGTGTAGATTGAGTAACATTAGCTGATTGCGGCATACAAGAGACGAGGTAATGATCCGAGATGTCATCGCTCTGCTGCAGAATTTCTATATTATCAACATCAACTCCATATGACAGAATTAAATCTAGCATATGATTATGGTGATGAGTTGGTCCTGTTATATTTTGTCTGACTCAAAGAGAGTTGAGAATATCGATAAATGCTAATCCCAATGTATCATTTTCATTATCTATGTGAATGTTGAAGTCACCAACAATTAAAGCTTTATCTACAGTAACTACAAGACTGCAAATTCACCAAAGAAATCAGGAAAAGGCCCAGTTGATCTATACATCGTAGCAAGGACAAAAGGCGACAGAGATTTTTTATTTATATCTGACAGTGTCACATTAAGCATTATTAGTTCAAAAGACTTACATTTATATCCTGTCCTCTGAGTTGCACCAAAAACTTCACTGTAAATTGTAGCAACACCTCCTCGACCCTTCAGATGAGTCTCATGTTTATAACAATAACCTGGGGGAGTAGATTCATTTAAACTAATATATTCATCCGGTTTAAGCCAGGTTTCAGTCAGACAGAACGCATCCAATCTATGTATTTTTAATTTGTTTGTTTTGTTCAAGTTTGACCTTAATCAATTTTTTTTCTAAATGATTTAGTGAGGGTATTGTGTTTGGTAGATCAGGGAACAGACACATGAGATATCTAGGTGATACAGTCTCTATGTGTTGTAGTTTATGTGACCTGTGTGACGTCTCAAGGCAGCAAGCAGATGTTCGGATTAACCAGATTACTACTATAAAATGAATTATGATTTTTAAATATATGTATAAAATCATGATCATTCTCATGAGATGAAGTCTAAAGTCATATCAGTAACTTTATAAAAGCTGTTTTAATCTACATGGAGAGGGTTTGCTCATATGGGTTGCCATGTTAGGATCATATGACCAGCCAAAAACGACTTGCTTAATCTCTGTAACCACCCTGTTTTTATGCTTACACTCATGGATTAAAGTATCATGGCTGACAGTGAATAGTGAATTTCAGCAATGGCATCTGAAACTGAAAAATAATGATTTTGAATGGTGCTACATTCAGGCCCCTAGGTGTCAGTGTAAGTCCAAAACAACATACAAAATAATACTGAGAGTGCACCTTTAATGGCACAATGAATTTTTTTGTTTTGTTTTATTTTGTGGCTTTTTGTACATGTCTATTAGCTTTGAAGCCATCTAAATGCTGGTAAACTCCTAAAAGCTGAAAAAAGTAACTTTCAGCAGATTTACACACTTAAATTTACTTTCTCTTCTGGGAAAACAGACAAAAAATGTTGATGACTCATGTTGCACTATACTGATTTTTTTTTTTTTTTTTTTTTGTACAATCATATGTTCTCTTGGATGAAAATGTTAGTAACAAATCATAGTTTGTGGCTGTGATGTAATTAAAGCCTATTGGCTATTTAAAAAAAGGGAAAGGCTCTTTGAAAAATCCCACCCAAACTTCCTGTTGACAGAGGACTGCCTTTGTCAAGCCATTTCATTGGGTCTTTAATTCCTGTAAAATACACAGTCTTGAGTGAATCTCTCAATGGATAATTTTTTTTGTTTTTGCAATTCAGCAAAATTCAACTTCAATGAAGAGCAAAATAGTCTCTTTATGTTTACCGTTACTGTTTTAATAGTTTCCCAGTATGGTTGAAAGGCCCTCTAAGTTATTGTTTGAACTCAAGTGTATGTGTTTATGTGAGAGTGCATTAATTACTCAGAGTGAACAGGCCCTTTATCCTTGGCTAAAGTTTGCATACTGCTTGGCCCTTGAAGAGCCACATTAAAAATGATTCATAGCTGTGCTGCTTTTGCTAAGACCCATTAAAAAATTTGGTGAATCACCAACATTACTTGAAGCCATATTAATAATTATCTTTAGTTCAAGTTTGGACTGATTCTGGAAACGTTTTGCTTGAGTGGTTTTTATGATTAGCTTTAAGCTGTTTGGTCCCTAGAGACTTAACATGCAGTACAGCTGAGTTCATGTATTATGTTCCTGACACAACAAAATAATAAATTATTGTATTCATAAGGAATTTTGTAGGTATTTAATAAATAAAACTAGACTAAAACATAGGACATTTGTGAACCTTAAAAATGTATCATGGTGGTTACCGTAGGTTCCACCAAATTTAGCAAATTTCACTGTATACCACGGTATGAAAAGTGACGGTTATACCATGTACATTTGCTTATCTATGGTACTGAGAAAAAATGCAACCAGACGGAGAATCTCACCTGCGCATATGCATCTCCTTTCCTCGTCGACTGCCTGTCAGACTCGTTAACTTGCCCCACACACACACATGCAGCGGAGAAAATGTCCAAGAGAAGCAATGAGAGGGGGTCTGACATAAGTGAGTGTGTGTGTGTGTGTGTGTGTGTGTGTGTGTGTGTGTGTGTGTGTGTGTGTGTGTGTGTGTGTGTGAGAGAGTTAAAGCAGTGTTTCTCAACTGGTGGGTCTCAGGTCTATTCGGTCTGGGTCGCAGACAGCAGGGAAAGAACAATGCCATGGTTCTCCCATTGAAGATAATTTGGCAGCCATCCAAGTGATAGCCAATTTAGGACTGCCGAGTCAGATTTAATGATAATCTTGCAATCAGCTAAAGGCTTCTCTTCTGTACTTTTGCACGAGTGTAACGGAACCAGCTCACAATCATGATGTACTCTGCTCTCTGGCACACGCATGCAAGAACCGGGCTTCCCTCTATATTGCGGAGCGCAGACCTCAAAACTGATTTCAATACAATTTAAATTCTAGTGAGACTTTTCTAGTTTAAAGCGTTACGGAGGAAGTCAAGTCGAACCCATCAAACAGTAGGCAAGGTAGAATCTATTAGACCTCATTTTATATCAACAGTGGCATTTTTCAAGATGTATTTCAGCTAGTACTTCTTTTTTCATAAATACTACAATTTGTTATTATTCCTCTTATTTAAGACTAGCTACACTGACCTAACGTATGGTCTGTTTGAATTATGTTTGAAATTTGGAAACAAATATATTAAGGGGCTCATATAAGAAAATATGCTCTTCAAAAAGTGGGAGAGAAAACTTAGTCACTTTTGTTGTTGACATCAACAACAAAAATAATGTCACTTGATGCATGTCCTTGTACTTGAAATCTATGAACAAAACTATGCAACATTAAAAGAAATGCGACCCAGGATACATTAAATACAGGTTACTTTTTTAATATGGCAGGTCGCCACTTGATTTCCAGTGTAAAATCTGGGTCCTGAAGCAAAACCAGTTGAGAACTATTGAGTTACTAAAGGTACAGACATGAGCAGCCTGGCTGCACTGTTGCACACCTACAGTATATGTTAATTATTATTAATCATAGGACATTACTATAAAAGCTCACACAGCTATGTTATTTTTCATTTAGTAGTTAATTTAACATGCTATGCTAACATGTAAACTAGCATGTTTTAGTTATATAACATGTTTTAGTTACATGCAATTTTTTTATCATGTTTATAATTAGGTTTATTATTATAATTCTGTTAGCTTTCTTATTTATTCGATTAATTTTATTTTCAAAAGGGAGACTTTTTTACACATACTTCAATTTAAAAACTGGTTTCAAGTTTCAATTATAATAAAGCATTTGCTAAAAAAAAATAGTTTTTAAATAATTGTAACTGATAATAGTAACTGTGTAATACCATATACCGTGATACTGTGAAACCGTGATATTTTCTGAGACGGTTATCATACCATGAAATCTCATACCACTGCAACCCTATTTGTTACATTGCAAAAAGCTAAAAGGGGATTAAGAATAATACACATTCTCTTTTACAAACAGTAGGGTTCAAAAAAAATATTTAGCATTTTCCTAATTCATTAAGTTCAATAAGAACTGTATTATTAGCTTAACTATTTGAGTGAAAAGTTGAATTACACTATTTACATGGATATCATAATGTCAGACTTTTTTAGTATGCCTCCCTTATTTCATGCGCTTGAGCTGGCATTAACACCACATGTTTGTGCAAAACCTGAAGATCCATGTCATCTCAGAATGATTTGAAAATTTTCTTGTGTGCTGCAATGAAAGCAAGGATATCTGATCTTTTGCACAGTTTACATGCTCAAAATTCCAAAAGTTTTCTTATTTGATTAGTGCCCTGAAAATAGAATCTTATAGATTTTAAGTCATAACGTGTCTTTGTTTTCAAATTTTGCAAATTCTACAATTTTCAGTTTAATTCTATCAGAAAGACTCGGAACAGCATAGCATAATGGGAATGACAATTTATTGATGAACAATAAAATAATAAAGTCAAGTATTTTGGCATAATCCTCTGAGTGATGGTCCAGTGAAAAGATTAGTGAACCATCAAATCCTGCTTTTGAAATCCTGCCCAGTACCCTATAAAAGGATTACAATGCTATGAGGAAAAGAGGGAGGGGAGCATCGTTTTTTATGGGGGTTGGGGCAGCATTGTTTGTGCAATACCTCTGAAAAAGATAGCAATGCTATGAGGAAAAAGGGAGGGGAGCATTGTTTGTGATGTTTGATGCATTAAAGCCCTGACTTGGGTGAGCATTTGATTGTGCAATACCCTTGAAAAGAGTTACCAATGTTTATGACACATGAAAGGGAGGGGGACATTGGTTGTGCAATACCCTTGAAAAGAGTTACAAATGTTTATGACACATGAAAGGGAGGGGGACATTGGTTGTGCAATACCCTTAAAAAGAGTAACCAATGCTGTATTTGAGCCTTTGAATGTGGGCGAGCATTTGATTGTGTAATGTCTTTGAATGGATAACCAAACCATATGATACATGAAGTGAAAGAGGGTATTGGTTGTGCAATACCCTTGAAAAGGATAATCAAAGCTTGCGACACATGAAGGGAAGGAGGGCATTGGTTCAGCAATACCCTTAAAAAGAGTAACAAATGTTTGCAATGCTTTTAAGCCCTGAATGGGCGAGTATTTGGTTGTGCAGTATTATTGAAAAGAATAACCAAAGCTTGTAACGTATTTAGGGGAAAGGGAGCATTGTCATACAGTACCCATGAAAAGGATAACAATGCTTGGGGAAGTATGAGGGAGGGGAGCATTGTTTATGCAATACCTTTGAAAAGAATAACAATGCTTGGGGAAATATGAGGGAGGGAAGCATTGTTAGTGCAATACCCTTGAAAAGGATAACAATGCTTGGAGGAGTATTAGGAAGGGAGTGCATAGCTTTTTTTGTGATTTTTCCACCACAGAAGTGTAAGAAAATGGTAAAATTGAGCTTGGTTGATTGACTGCAGGTTGGGACGCATGTATGTCTTGTACCAGCGTCCAAGCATCTTAATGGAAGTCTCTGGAAGTCCTTGTGAAGCAACTGCTGTAGTGGCTCCAGTCCTGAAGGAATGGCCGGAATATGATCAAACCAGTGGCATGTCATGGTGTCCCCCGAAGAATGAATTAATAAGGGGGAAGCAGCTGAAGATAATTTGTCATTGAGGTTTGGGCAAAAGGGTTTATTGAGAATTTTAGATACTGTAATGCTGTGATCATGACCTAACTATCAGTTTTAGAATGTTTAAGAAATTAAAAATATTGGAGAAAAAAGAATAGGAAAAAAAGTTAAATGTTGAGAGGGCAAGAAAACTAGAGAATATGATGTGAATTCCCCACTCTTTAAAAAAACTGTAAATGCCATGACAAAAACTAAAGAATGTCATTGAATTTAGAAAAACAACCTGTTTCTGAGAGTGGAAATAAGGAGGTGTAGAATCTCTAAAGTGATAGAAAGCCGTTTATTGGGAATGGTAGGGGAGATTTGTTTTATACCAGAATAGCCAGATGGATTAAAAGGAGAAAATACTAGGGAATTCAGGTGAATGACTTCTAGCGGGAAACTGAATGCCTGCCACCATTTTATTTATGGATGAAGGTTTCAATAATTGGAAGTTAAAACAGAAGCAATGAAAGCATAGACAGTTGACACTAACACTAGGAATAAAGGGGTCTTGTGAGAGTTACAAAATTAAGAAAATTCAAACCAAAATCAAAGTCATAAGCTTTGAGTGTAGAGGGGCAATACCATTCCTTATCAAATGCATTTGCGGACTTTAGTGGAATCTAGCAGGGACAAAGGGGTTTAAACATCCAAAGTGGAGTTGTGAGTGGCACAGGAATAGAGGAGCAGAGAATCGGAGTGGTTGTGTATGGACGACAGTTTAAAGAATTGGAGGAATCCGGACAATCCAGTGTGGCAACTACTTACACACTCAGTTGTGAGCCGGACAGTGAATACAATTTGTCACATGAAGCTGAATTGGGCCAGTCAGCAGGGTGAGTGTGTATAAGTATTGGAAGTGTCTTGATGTTTGCTTTGGTGAGGAGGGTGAAATGCCCAGCCTTGTATGTGGTTAAAGTATGTGGAAGCAAAAGATGTGATGCTTGAAGTTGAAGCTCCTGATAAAGCCCATAAGACCAGCAAATGTCATGGTCCATGACATGTAAAGCTTCAGTCGACTGAATATTCTGAATCAGTTTAGCAAGAAATCCTAATCTGGCATGGTCCTATCCAAGAGTGGACTAGTGTTGCTTAACTGCTGCTGAATGTAAGCTGCCCTGACTGCAAATATACTTACAGTGAAAGTAGTGGAGAGTAAAATGCATTGGTAACTCCAAAAATTCGAACACTGTGAAAAAACTAAGGTTTATCCAACGAGTAAACAAAACCTTACCTGCTACTAAATGTAACTGCCCCAACCACGAGCACATTAAAAGTGAACGGCACAAAGACTGAAATGCACTGATACTTAAAATAAACATTTAATGTAGTTAGACTAACATAGATGTTAAACTCATTAATTAGATTTGAAATTTGGAACATTGATAAACCCTCAATGTTTATAAAGTCCTCATTGATTGAAACATGGTCCAAAGAGTGATAAAAGAATAAATGATTTACGGAGAGCCATATAATACAAATTCCTGCACTGTAATGATGCCTGAATATGTAATAAAACATAAACATGACTGTGGAATAGCAATCACATCCCTGTTTGACTTGATCATATAAGGCAGTAAAATGCATTGCACCTGTAACAAAAGGAGCTGTTGAAAAACGAAAATGTAATGAGCAGAGCCTGCCACTAGGTGTCAGAGGCTGGCAACAACAGTTGGTACTGCCTTATTTGGAGAACGCAGAAGTAGACATATGAAGTAAGAAACGCTTCATGATTTATGTGCGATAGGCAGTGTTGCCCCCACCCAATTGGGCTAATTTCAATAGATTTGTGTAGGGGAAAATGTGCTTGGGTGTGTGTGGTCAAAATTTGGGCTGCTTTGGAATGATTTTGGTGGGTTTTTAAAATGATCAAATTAAGAATTTCCATTGCCCATGCAACTAAAATAAAGAAAATCTCTCCACACACAATCATTCAATAAAATATTCAGAACACTGATTGACAGAAAATGTGTTTAATCTTGTTCAGAGGATTAAACACCAGTAAGTTCTGAATGTGAGCGATCTGCAGGTGTTGCTCATTGATTTTTGTCATAGAAATAAAGCAATTTTAACAATGACAAAGCAGTAAGAGAAAATGACCCCGATATCAAGTGGTGGTTAATGCCAGGAATCTTCTTGAAGAAATTGCACTTTTGAGTTTCTCCCATGACCAGGCCACTGATTCCTTTTGGCTAGAAGTTTACTGGTGTTGAGACCACTGTAAGATGTATTGCGGCTCTCCTTCCTTAAGGTGAACACCACTTCAGCCACCCCCACGACACGTTACTTCTTCCTACGGGATTGAAGACGACGAAGGCTGGCGATGAAGGTGATTTGGGGATGACGATGGGGTCAGTTTTTGTTGGGTAAATCCCCACGAACCACCCTTGGCTTGCTTCCATCCGAGCTCGGGATGAGTGTGGCTCGCCTCGCGGCCAGCCGGCATTCTCCCTTGAGCCCCCTTAATTTGATGATGACATCGGCGCTGCATCGTAGAGCATCCAGGCATTTGTCGCAGACAACTCAATTGGGCTGCCGCCTTCGGGCCAGCCCGCTCAGTCTGAGGCAGAAACGCAGATGGCCGACATGTTTGCCAGGGATGTCTTGGATGTCTTGGACTGGAACCCTCCGTCCTCCCCACAGCCTTCACGGCTCGATGACTGGTACCTCGGCTCAGGGCACTGCGGCACCAAAATCCTACAGTCCCGGCTCCCCGGACGCAGTCACCTAGCCTCCGGACCCGTGACTGCTCAGCCCCGGCAGGCCAGCGCTGATGAGTTCCGAAGACGCCTTTCCAGGACCTCTTCCTCACCCCCTGCCGGGTGCGCGGAGCAAGGTAAGTGCTTTGAGTCTTTTCTCAACACCCAAGCCTCGGTACACTCTTCTGCCTCCCGATGCGCTATTACCTGCTCCCCCCTGCCGCAAAGCCCCACCCGGTATGTCAAAAGCGATCGTCCCTCTAGCGCCCCTTGCGTGGAGTCTGGACACATGGCTTTCACTGTCCAACTCGTTGCGTTGGTTGGCCAGGACCATCCGACTCTGCTACGCGATTCAATCCGCTCAACGAGACGGCTCTTATTCTCGGCTCTTCAGTGCAAAAACCTGACTGACAGACGCACGCCCTCGTCCCAATTTACCCGTATGTCCGGGGGCAGGACATGCAAATTCTGTCTGCCAATTTCTCATTGGCTTTTCTCAAGTTCAGAGGTACGTGAGGCTCCAAAGGAAGACCTCTTGTGTCACTTCATTCGACACACCGTCTCATTCCCTCCCTCAGGGAAAGGAGGTTACAACAGTAACCGTGACATTTTCTTTGAATTTGGAATGAGCCATAACAGCGTAAATAGGATTATATATAACCTTTATATGACATGGCATCTGTAAAGGTTCAAGGAGGACACGAAGACAAGTTGCTCCACTCAGGTAGGGATCTTTAATGGGCACGCAGCAGTGCTCACAACTTTACGTAACACAAAAATGTAGGAGTGGTGGCATCATCGTGGAGGGAAGGCATGCTTCACAAGATGTTATGTGAGCTGGTTCACCTGTGGCCTGGAGAGATTGAGATTGACAGAGATGCCTGCTACACATTTCTGTTGTCATTCCAAAATGGCAGCGATCCCACTGAGACTCCTGGAAATTGCAGTCTTGCGCTGCTGTGATGGGCTGCTGATCCTGGATGTAAGGTAAGGAGCAGATGCTTGTAGGGGAGCAAGGCTGACTCGATGTGACATAGTAAGTTGTAGAAAAAATTGCCACATTGGCACCTGAAGGCAGCAGAGTGTTTGGATATTGGCAGGCCTTTAAATTGAGAGGTGAACAGTGATTAAAGGAAATTATGAATGAAACGATGATGTGTACCACACAAGTCTACCTGACAGAACTATCGCTTATGCTTCCATTTCCATGTTTAAATTACATTTTGAATTCCAGATTTTCAATGTGGACTTTTGAACCCCACTGTAGATATACATTTGAAAGAAAAATCTACCTATTTTCTTACCTGACTGTCCAAGAGAATTTGCACTTTCTCTCCAACTAGATACCCAGCTTCTCTCAGATCGCGTCTTTGATAATCCATACATTGCGATCGTCACTCACAGGTGCAAGCTCCGATTTGCCTATGATTTCGGGCTTTTGTTGGCGATCTCCACAAAACTGTTGGTGAGTGAAAATCAGGCTTAAAATCGTGTAGTGTATACTCGGCATTAGTTTCATTGTGAGAGTTGTAGCCTAGTAGGAACTAAAGGGATTTTTTGCTACTGCCTGTCTACTCACATGGGAGTGTGTCTATATGTGCATGTGAGAGAGAGCCAGTGTGTATACATACAGTATATATATATATATATATATATATATAT
The DNA here is from genome assembly GCA_032164185.1 of Moxostoma hubbsi. Lineage (NCBI taxonomy): Eukaryota > Metazoa > Chordata > Actinopteri > Cypriniformes > Catostomidae > Moxostoma > Moxostoma hubbsi. The sequence goes on from JAVLUX010000015.1 coordinate 22,760,180, forward strand.
ATATATATATATATATAAATTAGAGGAAATTCCAAACAGATCTCACACTCATGTTTTTTTTTATATAGAGACTGAAGGCAGATTTCTCTGCCTATTTAGCTGTATATACAGTATACACCGATACATATATGATATATACACCTGCATGTGTGTGTGTCAGTGTGTATATCTTGGAATTTGGAGAGAGCACATGGTATTCTGATTCTGAGTAATCTGAATTGATTGGAGTTGTCTTTAGTCCTTGTGGGGAAGTGTGGTAGCCTGAATTAGTATGTATGTAAACGTTTGTTTGTGCATGTTATGTGTATGTGTGTGACTTACAATTCCATTATTTGTATTTATCATAACAAAGGTGATCTCTGACAGGGCAAAACAACAAAACAGTATTGTTTTTCTGTCTTTATATTCATCACTCTGTTTTTACCTCTCTCTTTTTAACAACCCTCAATCTGTTTTTACAGTTTCCTCTAACTCACTCTCTCCTGAACTGTCCCCCCTTTTCGCCTATCCATGAATTTTTCTCCCTTCATTATACCATCTATTCTTCTACCCATACTTCCTTTTTTTCCTAATTGGCTCTAGCCCTCATTTGTTGGGAGGTTCTGGGTTTTTCTTTCTGTCTCTGATGGGCTGAGGGAGGCAGCTCACTCCAGTCACTCATGTTCACAGATTACATTCACTAATGGAATTTAATTATTCAGCATATCCTGGTGGCGATTTGGCCCGAAAAAGAATGACAGAATCTGGGATGGAGAGGTAGTAGAGAGATGAATTAGGGCTAACGTACGGAGGAGGGAAGGGAGAGGGAAAGTAAGGAATTTGTTTCGTCTTCAGAATATTTTGATGGATCATTCACACGATTACTCTAATAACAGAACATCTTGCACAGAAGAGAGCCAGTTTTTAGGCAGATACATAAAGACTATTGAGTTTTATAAAATAATATAAAATATGGAAGTACTTATAAGTCGTGAAAGACCAATATATCATCCAGGCTTATAAATTGACCTGTATTTCATGGGAGTGGGAGGGGGTCAATCCCAACAATTCACACACTTCCACAACACACTCATGATAAAGATGACTTAAAGTCAACATGCTTGTAGACAAAACAAGAGTTTTGGGGCAATCATGGGTCAAAAGTGTAAACTTGTGAAGAGTGAAGACGATAGAACGGTTTGCAAATCAAAGAATTGGATGTTTTGTTCCCTTTGAGAATATAATGAGAACAGCACTCAGATTAGCACTGGCACCAAAACAAGGCTCTGATTTAAGACTAAACATAAATTCAAATGAATTCACAATGAATGTTTTGGGTTTAATAGTTAAACTGTATTGACAGCATTGTGTGACAGAGCTCTTGCTACTTTCTTTGAAGGAGGAAGCGGGAGCCAGTTAAACAATCCACTTAAGCTTCTTATTGCACATACTCTTTAGTTTTCTTTTCAGCAACACACACACAAGATTCTGCTATGCATCTCACTCTCTCCCCTCCGGCAGTCTGGACTGCCCTCTTAAGTCTCAAACATACTCTACACAAGTACGTGAAAGCAGACGCACCTTGTTACGCAAGCTCGATTTCACGTGTCCTCTACTACATCCGGGCTGCATCCGAAAATGTAGGCAACCGCCTAAATAGTTAATGGCTTAACTGACCGCTGTTTAGGAATCTGGTCTTCAAGCAGTTTGAAAAGCACATTATTTTCATCCTGCCTGTGTATACAGCCTCCGAAGGCAGTATTTTCCTGGTTTTGGACACAATACCGGTTTCGTAGTCATGCCTAAAAAAAATCTATTGCCCCCTTGTGGTCTGAGATTTGTAACCATCAGAGCAATGCAAGAGTGCATGTAATGTATGTACAACAGGACCATGCATTGTAAAAGTGCTTACGTCTGCATTTGCATACTTGTGTGAAGTATGGTTTGGCTTTTATCCCACTCCAGCTCTCACTGTAACACAGAACAGCTGCTAGAGACATTTACCCACCAGTGTCAGTTCTTACCGTTCTTCCTCTCCTAGCCTTGCTCTCCACAGACTTCTCTCGACCACAGCCACATCACCACATAGCCACATCACCTGACTCAAGCCCCCCATTTCTAGAGAGGAAATCCACCACAGCCATCTGCTCCCCCCAACCTGTGGACCACCTCAAACTAAAAAGGCTGGAGAGCCAGATACCAATGGGTAATCCGCATGTTGGCATCATTTATGTGATGAATCATCTGGAGCGGGGCATGGTCTGAACAGAGGGTGAAAGCACGCCCCAACAGAGGATGAGAACTGCCCACTTGATGGCCAAACACTCCTTTTCTATCGTGTTGTACTTAGACTCTGTCAGTGAGAGACTGCAAATATTGTACAGCATGGGGTTCTCCCCCTCCACCATCTGGGACAGTACCGCTCCCAACCCCCTGGCTGATGCGTCTGTCTATGAGATAAAAGGGAGAGCAAAGTTAAAAGAGTGCAATAATGGCCTGCCGCAAAGTGCAACTTTCACCTGCGTGAACGTCTGCTGACTCAGCTCCGTCCACTGGAACGGACCTGGGGCACACTTTTTATTGAGATCAGACAGAGGGCTAGTGACGGCCGAATAATTAAGCAAAAACCTGAGATAATAGCCAGCTTATGCAACCAAGCACACTTATGCACACTTATGCAACCAAGTTATTGTGAGGTTTTTTTTGTTTTTTTTCTCCCTCAAAGATTTCAGTTTGTTTTTCAATTGAATTGTTCACGTTATAGGTCACTTTAAAGGTGGAAAAAGTTCTGACATGATTTATTTTTGTCTCATTCTTTTATATCACAAGAACCTGGCATTTTAACAGGGGTGTGTATACTTTTTATATCCACTGTGTGTGTATATATATATATAGTTTTGGATGGACTACTGTAGATGGACAAATGCTTAGCAATAATACTCTTATGGCTAAAAATGCTTAAAGTGACTAAAATGTCAATATGACTAAATTTTATAAAATATGATTAAAATGTCAACAGTTTTCATTCACTAAAATGCCCAGACATTGTCAACTAAAACTTGACTTAAAACAAAATAGTTTAAGGTTGACTAAATATGATAAAAATAAAAAGGATATTTGACACAAAAAACCAGCTGTCAAAATTAACACTAGTATTTGTTTGTTTTTATTTATTTGTATTCAAAACTCTGTAAAATTACAGACATTATCTGTAATTTAACAACCCAACAGACATTTTAAGTTTCATGACAATAATGACAAATTGCATGTGTTTCTATTTTTTTTTTTTTACGGAAATATTACTTTATTTTTTGTACCTTTATTTTTTCTGTTTTCTAAAATTACAGACAAATTTAAGTAAAATTTTAATAATTATATGTAATTAAATATGTAGCTCATTATATAAAGGTTTATGTCCATACTAACAATTGAAAGTTTTTCTACGTTATTCTTAAGCAACAAACTGTATTTTAATTATGGAAAATGTCTATTTTTACAAGTTAGTTATTTTCCATTATTTCACAGAATATTTTTGGTGCCCCAGCTGCCGGAATATTACATTTTTGTTTTCTTTTTTCTTTTTCTTTTTTTTACAGTGTGGACACAAGAAAGTCTCTGAGTTGATTTGACCCAAGGAACTGGGCTGATGTGTCGGGGTGGGGGGAGGGATCTTATACATATACATTTTCAACATCCCATCCACCCTCTCCGAATGCTAATTTGGGCAGGCTACCATCTCACAGGACCTGAAGTGGGAGACACACATTGACTCCATTTTGAAAACAGCACATGGTGTATAAGTGTTGTTGTTTTGAGTGTGTAGTTTACAGTAAAAACATGAGAAAGGCTGTATTTTTACCATTTATTGAAATTGAAAAACAACTGTAAAAAAGGAGGCAAAACTTTAAATTGTTCACGCGTTTCTGGCTTTTTGGTAAATAGTAAATATTTAGTAAATAGGGATATAGGCTACAAAAATATATACATTTTCCATTATACTATACATTCTGCTATAATATGTGAGTTAAAAAAACAGATACAAAACAAAAATTAAAACAATACTGTATTAGTGCTATTTATGTATTCTTTGTGCTGGAATACTCAACCGACTGCCGAAATCTAGAGTGCACTCCCCTCAATGGCTGCATCATGCGTCATTTTCCAAACCGACCAACTTTGTCAACATTCCAAACACACCTTTTGTGGCTTCTTGGAGCATGTGCCACAGACAAGTTGCTTACATGCCTGGCAGATCCCAAAAGTTTTGTTCCCTGAACATTTGCCGTCTTGACATTGTCTCCTTTTGGCAGGCGGGAAGGGGTTAGAGGAAAAAGTAACTTCTGTGCAACTACTAGATAGGGATGTGCGTTGAGCATGTATTTTGTTTCAAAATCAGTGGCCTCCCAGAATTTTATGCCAAATTTGTCTGGTTTATTGGCATGTACTGTGTGAAACGACAGCGTGCCTTGGTAGGGAACAGTTGTTCATCAACTGTCATGTTCTCACCGGGCGTGTATGAAGCAATGCTGTTTTTCACAAATTTGTCAAATATCTCAGATATCATGGCAAATATATCTGTCACAATGTGGGCAGCTCTCGTGTTCTTGTCATCAAAGTGCAGATGGTGCATTTCTCTTTGAAATAAGTGTTATAGTTCGTTATCTGTCAGTTTGAACTTTTCAGCATTATTCCGCCCAGCTTCTGTATCAGTGTACCTTTGTATGTTTTGCCACATTGTGTAGCCGCCCTAACTACACAATGAGCTCCAAGCAATCTGTGGCTACTTTATAGCTCTCGATACAATGATCATAATAGCGCCGCCAATTTATCAGCTTACTTGTCAATTGCCCTCAAATCATTTTCGATGTATCATTATATATTGAATAGGTAAAATTTGCATGCATATTTATCACCTAAGCATTTCGATTTGTGGTTCATTAGTTTGAATATGGTGAGGGCGTGAAAGAAGCTATAGACAATTTTTTTTCTTATAGCTAAATACAATATCAATTAAAAATATAGAGAGTAGACCTATAGTAGCCTATATGAGTTTCATACATCTCCAAGGTTTTTAAAATGCTTTGAAATACATATTGGTCATATTTTTTGGTCAAGTTATTTTATCCTAAGATTTGTTTTATTTTACAAAGAAAATAATAGAATATAAATAATAGAATTTGTATCTGTAATCAGCTTCAATAGCAGGTTCTGTGGTTGTCAATGAACTAATACATTTTCACATTAATTTGAATTTCAAGTTCATTTCCTGGTGTTTATTATAAAAATAACAGATTCATTTATTCGTGGACTATGATTCCAGTGATGACTGCATAGGATTTTTTCCAATTCGTGTGATATGTTGTATAGTCAGCACTTTTATATATTACAAAAAAGGTCACTATGGCCATTCTAGTTGTTATAGAATTCTGGCAGTTCTAGTGTTAAAATAACGCAAAATAGTGCTCGATGAGATTTATACAGCCTGCAAGAGGTATGAACACGACTTCCCCCTCCCTTATGTCTTCCTGACATGGAGCTGAAATAGATGGCCCTGCACCGCCTCCCCAGTCAGTGAATCACACACCACACACCAATACGTATTTTTGCAGGACCCATCAACACATATCCCTCTCAATAACGTTGTAAATGCCTGCCAATTCATACCCAAGATTAGTGGATGGGAGAGGGACTAATCGTAGCCTCGACACTATGCTTATGTCCCCAAAATTGAATAATGACAGTCACTACAGTGTAATTTTGAATATTCCCATGCACACACCTTACTTTCACCTGCCGACTCGTATCCAAAGCCTCGGGTTGAACCAAGCTTTGGTGAATGAAGGTTTGATTGCAACCTGAATCCACCAAGGCTTGGTATGTACCCCTCTTAATACATAGGTATCTGGTACGCTGGGGGCAGCTTGTTGTGCGTCTGGGATCCAGACCAATGTCTCCGCCTCTATCGCAAGGCATCGGTCCTGGAAATGCCCAGGTTCCCCGCAGCTCCAACAGACATACCCAGACTTCTCGGCCACATCTGTGGCAGTGGATTCACCAACCTGTGGGGGAGAGCAGAGAGGGTTAGGGATAACCGGAGGGTTGAATGGCCCATGGGACCGGGGAACCAGTTTTGGAGTAGGAACAGGACGAGGAGAATGAGGGCTCACTGGCCCCCAAATATGCTGCCATATGGTCCTCAGCCAGCTGGACCTCCTCTTTCAGTGATGCCGGGTGGTGGCACTGGACCAACTCCAGTGCCACTCCAGCTTCCTTTCGGTAGCCAGGCGATGAACTGCTCCAGTACCACCAGATCGGGCACTCCCTCAGCATTGCATTCTTCAACCAGCAGCCACCTTAGGCAGGTGTCCCAGAGCTGTGGGGCGAAGCAGAATGGGTGGCCATGCTCATGAAGCATCCACGAGTGGAAGTATTACCAATGTTGTTCTGGAATGCAACCAACTTGTTGCTGGATGGCCTTCTTCATGTCTTCTTACACCAGGAGGTTGGCCGCAGGAAGTTGTTGGACTGTGATTTGGGCTTCTCCGGACAACAGTGTTAGTAGGCAGACCGCCCACTGGGACCTCAGCCACTTCCATGCATCTGTGGTCTGCTCTAAGTGCTCGACGAATGCTTCCGGATCATCTTGAGGTCCCATCGTGGAAAGCGTGACGTGCAGCACGGCCATAGGTGGGTCCAGGGACACGGCTGAAGACCCCTCCTGGTGTACCAAGCTCCGTAGTACCTACCGGTCCACCATTTGAGCCTGGAACAGTGCCTAGAACCACTGCTCCTGTTCCAGACGCTGCTCAAGCAGAGACTGATGTTGTGCTTGGTGGATGCTGTTGAGGGTCTTGAATACTTTGACCAGCAGCGAGGACTCCATGACTGTGTTTTCTTCCTCCTAATCCCAGGTTTCAGCACCACTGTGACAAATTTCTTGCTACTTTCTTTGAAGGAGGAAGCAGGAGCCAGGTAAACAATCCACGTAAGCTTTTTATTGAACACACTTTTTAGTCTAATACACACTGTTTTATTTTCAGCAACACACACAAGACTCTGCTGCGTGCATCTCTCTCTCGCTCCCCTCTGGTGGTCTGGATTGCCCTCCTATCCCTCTTCAGCTCTCTCTGTAACACAGAACAGCTTTTAGAGATAATTTCCCACAGGTGTCAATCCTTACCGTTCTTCTTCTCCTGGCCTTGCTCTCCACAGATGTCGCTTGGCCATGGCCACATCACTGCACATTGATTACGTAATGTTGATTCCCACAGAAAATAATTTTGACTTGTCACTCTTTTTCTAAAAAATAAATAAATCACATGCAGTAAGGCACATATGATGAAAGTAAATGGGTCAAATACACAAAATATTAAATACACACTTTTTCAAAAGTATAGCCACAATACTTAAACATAATATGTATTAACTAGGGCTGTCGATTTAATGCATTAATTCAGTCCGATTAATTTTATAAAAAATAACTCGTTAAAAAAATTGACGCAATTATTCGCAATGTCCCCGGACCATAATAAGGAAGATTCCTGAGAAATGCAAGCTTATAGTACAACCTGTTTACTCCAGAGGGCAGTAAGTGAAACTTCAGCTGTATGGGCAACACGCAGTTTATACAGTGAAGAAAACAACCTTCAGAAGCAACAACACAAACATGCGCTAAGTTCTTGCGTTCAAAACACTTGATGGAGTGCAAATCCGAACTAAGAGATCTCAAGATGTGTTCTAAGTATTAAACTATATTTAACTTGACACAGTGACCTAAACATTTTATGTTTATGACGCAACGCACCCGAGACGCTACACAAGCATGACCGACGCAGGTGTGCATTGATGGGTCCTTAAACAAGCCCTCATAATAAATCTTGAACTGATTGACATTCACTTGTGAAATGGATTGCTGTGAACTGTATGCCAATGATTGGCTTATGTTCAATAATATGGTAGTAAAAAATACATTGTATTCTAAAGCTACTTTTTGTATTCTTATCACTGATTAACTCTTCTTCCACAAGAATGTAATGCATTTTAATTATCTTAATATTTTTTATATACTGTGTGTATATATATATATATATTTAAAGATAACTATGTGTAATTATTTCATAATTATATATTGAATTATTGTTATATGAGGGGCTTTCTCAGCAAATATTTGTATATGCGATTAAATGCGATTAATTGCGATTAATTAATCGGGACACCATGTAATTAATTCGATTAAAAATTTTAATCAATTGACAGCCCTAGTATTAACATGACTCTGTTGTGATGACGTAATATCAGTAAACCATGTAGGCCTATATCCTGGTAACTTTTGCATGGTGTAAAGGATACCAAAAAGACAGTTGACATGACTTTGTGTTTTCATTTTCCTCATTGTCTTCATTTTTTGAACAAGCCATCGTGTTATCCTGTCCATGATCAGATATGCAATGGAATCTGTGCACTGTTATTGTAGCTATGTTTACATACACTTATTTCAATCAATCTGAATAAATTCTATCCGATTGCAGATTCTGTCACATCCATGAATGTTTCTGAATTCTTGCCTGTAATGTGATATCATGCATAAAGAAGCGGTCACACAAGACTTTGAGCATGCACATTTTTTTCCAGACAACGCAACGAATCAGGATTTCATGTCATGCAGGAGAGATGATATTTAGGCCCATTCTTTGAATTGAGCCAAGATATCAGCGTGATGTTTCAATCTTCTATTGGTCACTCATCATACTGATTCGCAGATCAGAGTTTACCAGACCTGAACTTCCAATACGCAGAGTAGGACAAAACAAGCTTACATTTTCAGTCTTCCACATTCAGATGTGTTTGAATGAGAGTGAAGGTGAGCATGAAGTGTAGTGAGACCACCCTTAAGGCAGTGATCTAACTGGATCTAATCTTTCCTTTTCATTAATAATATGGAGAAATGCTCAGAAATTAGAAGCATGCTCTCTAACCATTCATCTCTCAGATTTTACGCATATACCTCACATTTTGTGATGTTGCTTCAGCTCTCGATTTTAAAGCGAAAAAATGAAATTGTTAGCATCTCATTGTGTTTTGGGCTTTCACGATCCTTAATATTTTTTATTAAAAATACTTCTAAGTGAATGTTGAGTAAATATTGTTTGAAATAAGTTCCTCCTTGTGTCAGTTCCAAAATCTAACCACAAACTTGTCAACAAAATACACATATTGCAAAAAAATATAAAATGCAGTTTAATAATAATAATTTTCTGTTTTCAAATATTTGTAAATGAATTTTAAGTAAGTCTTAAGTGTTCATTTAATTTCAGCAAGCTTCATTTCCCAACATTAAATTGGATTATTTACAATAAAACAACATTTTATCGGGTACCCTTTACTGGGTACATTGGTAATTTTAAAACCCCAATCAGTCAACCTCTACTGACATAACCCATATAAGTCACCCACCCATCCATACAAGTCCCTCACAGATTCACATGTATGCGCATACACTCACACACACTTACACATTCTCTTTCACTCTTCTTCCACCCACCCACACCCACGTATTTGTTACATTCATTCCCTCTCTCAGCCTGTTTCCCTCCCTTCCACCTCCTTTCTATCTTGCTTCCCTCTCGCTTTCGCTTGCTCTCTATTTTTTGTGTACATACACACACAGTCATTCTCTCCCTCTCTCACCAGGGGACCCTAATTAAGCTCAGCTGGTCTTTGATGTTGTCGCCTAGGCAACAGTCTCCATGACGAGGCTTGCTTTTCCATAAAAAAAGCATGCGCATTTTGCTGCCGTATGACATGCACCATGCCCTTCACACACGAGTCAGACACGCATGCATACATACATAGAACAACATTTTAAAAGGCAATGTAGCCTACATGAGCAGTGCATTCACTGAAGTGTAGCAATTAGAAAAGCCAATTTCATCAGATACAAGAAAGACCTGTTGCCCTGTGCACATACACAGCCTCTGCTATGTACAGTATCTTCAAGAAAATATATAGCTTCATTCATGAGTCCTCAGGATTCCTGGATAATCATTTCCAGATCTCCTGTGGGTATGTGTGTGTGGGTGTCTCAGTGGGGAAAACCCTGCTTGCCTTCTGCTTATCAATTAAACAAACCTTGCCAATCTAACACTTACAATTAACATTAAACACATCTAACACCGCCAACAGCACAATTAGCTTCCCGTTCCATCGTTAGTCTCTGCTGATATACTGCCTGACATGAAGTTGCAGTGGGAGAGAGAAAGAGAGAGAGTCATGTAACTGTCACGGCACATTATGCCAGCGGAATTCTGTTTGCTTATTGCTTAATCTGTTTGGCTTTCCTGGCAGAATAAAATAACTGTGAGTCTGTTCTCATTGTGGTGCTCATCAATCTGTTTCCCTCTCATTCTGTGTCCAGTGCTGCCTCTCAGAACACATTTTACCCATTCCATCAAGAGGAGAGCAGCTCTATTTTTTTGTTGTTATAATTAGCTAATCTGAATTATTAATTTGTAATTGATGTCTTTGATTAGATGTATGATGTATGCTTAGTCTTGAGGAGTGCTTGTGCAACCTGTAATCTTTCATCTTTCAATGTCCTAATTATTATTGGTGCGATGTGACGTGTTTCCAGTGACAAGCAATTTGTCTGTCCACACTTAAAACGGAAAAAAAAGAAAAGTAGAAAACTGCAACACAAAGATATTTGATGTTCATAGACCCCATTAAATAATTCTAGTTTTGAGGCTATTAGTTCATTTGTTTTTGTTTTGAGGTTTTCTTTGAGGCATATATAGTGCATTTCAAAACATTAAATGGACCAGAAATATTGACTTATTTTGCACTACACAGTTTTTTGTCCAATCAAAAGCTTTCTACAATGAGAATGTCTCAAATAATTGTACATGTCTGTGATATGCCCAATGTTTGGCTATTTAAAACAAAACAGATGAGATCTTGATGATGTCCCACCCAAATTTTAAATTTTTTAACAGGAAATACATCATCATCGGACAGAAAATTTGCACTCATCAAACTATATCCTGGAGTTTTGAAATACAGCTACAGTATTAGGAGTGTGATTTTGGTGTAATGAGATTTTACTTTGAATGGAGTTTGGGGGTTGGTTGTGACAATAATTTTTTTTTTTTTCATTTACATGGAAGAGATAGCGTTTATTGCTTGCCGCTTTATCATCGTGGTTAGCATCTGGTTAGGAAACTTTGATAGGTTTAAAGAGCAGTTAATAAAGCAGCTTCCTTGGCTGTGATTTGTTTCCATTTTCCATTTTTCCTTTGTGTCATGTCAGTGTTGCAGCGAGTGATGGCTGTGTTCACTTCTTTTTAATGATTGAATGCAAATTTCATATCCATTATGTTAAGTGTTGAGTCTAGAGAGTTATGTCCTACAAAAGTCTAAATTGAAGCTTTGCCATAGAACTCCATTTAATTTGCATTGTTTAACATTTTCATTCTGATTTGTGACCTTCAGCTCTTCGTCATTGACAATGGTGCAGACGACTGGAGGATTGCAATGACCATGGAGCGAGTGCTGCTTATCACTCTGGAGCTGATCGTCTCTGCAGTTCATCCAGTGCCGGGGGACTTCAAGTTCATGTGGCGGGCACGGCTGGCCTTCTCCTATGCTCCCTCGCAGGCGGAGGCAGATCTGGACATGGTGCTGTCTGTGCCCATGTTCCTTAGACTCTACCTCATCGCCCGAGTCATGCTGCTACACAGCAAGCTCTTCACCGACGCCTCCTCTCGCAGTATAGGGGCACTCAACAAGGTCAGAGGTCAAGTCAAGGGTAATTAGGGGATCAAAGCTGAGGGCTTAGGCAGAGGTTACTAATTAGCAGACTGCGATCCAAGATTGGTTCCACCTAGAAGCATTTATCATTAATAAATAAGAAATCATCTCTTAGACTCTGATCTGTCATTTGACAGGCAGGTTTGGCTCAACAATGCTCAGATTCAGAGAAAACAGAGTGATTGTTGATGTACTTACTGTGTTTTAGCTTTGTACAATTGCTAACACTCATGTGAAAGAATGCACTAGTTATGGTAATCTAATGTCCCAGGTCAACCGTACGAGTAAAACACATTCACAGTATCTTAACACACCACACCATTGAAGCAACACATGGGGTGCTGTTTGTCTTTAATTTCAGTGTTTCCACCAAACTATTTGAGTGCAAATAGCCATGCAGTGTGGCAGGTGCTATTTACACCTAGTACAAATAATCACTGCAATCATTATAAGGTATTATAGCTGCCAACTATTTGCAAATAATTTTTCTAAAATGCACATTGTATTTAATTTTGTTTATTTAACCTTATAGCCAAACAATAGTTTGACTACTGAAATGGTGTAAACGTTATTTTGGGACATATGAGTGATTGACTTTTGCTGGGAAGGGCATTTATAACTTCACCTCTTGTTTCCTGTCTTCACCTGATTTTTCTAGAAATGCTTTCTCATCCAGACCTCATCAACTTGCCAGCTTTCCTTTTCTCTCTGGCCTCAGTGGTCACTTGTGCTCTCACATTCAATAAGCACATCCTCTCATGAGAATACCCTTTTGTCTCCTCCCGATTCTGTCTGCATGTCTGGACTGACAGGACCTGAATCTGTTCAGCTGAGAAAGGCATCATATTGTGTTGCTGAGGGCAGTAAAATTCAGTTTTATGAGGACAATCATGAGTCCTATGAGACCTATGGTTTTCTGTACTGAAGGAAGTATTTTGTGTTTGTTTTAAGTCTCTTGAGAAAGATGAACCTGTCATCTTTGCTGATAGTTTAAAGATTTTAAATCCATAACATAGCTTCAGTGCAAGGTCAAAAGCGTACTGTAGTCTTATTGTTTTAGCATTGTTAGGATGCATTATCACAGCCTGGTGTCACTTGATGTGACTGATCATTTTTATGCTGTAATGAATTTTTATGATTGAGGACTGTGTGTTTTTAAGCAGGTTTATCTCTGCTCGACTTTAGATGGGTGATTGATGTTTCTGAATATCTCTTTTCAGCTTTGTCCTGGCTGTCAAGTGTTTGATACTTCAAAGTTTGAGTTTTGTCCTTCCATGCCCATATACATTAATTTGAATGGCTGATTGGAGAGGGTAATCACTTTGTCCTTTGAAAGAAGCTCTTGTTTCAAAGAGATGTAAATGCAAATTGTCTTTCCTCTCATGTGCTGTTTTTCCATTAATGATCATGTGGTCAGTCTTAGTTCAGATATCTCTGCCTCCCAGGGTCTGAAATGAACACTGACCAAGCGATTGGCTTTGGCAAGTAAATAGATTAGCTTTGGCAAGTTATTCGCCATTTGGTGGTAACATGGTAAGGACCTGCAACATAGTACATGGTTTAAAGGAATATTCTTACGTGGAACACAAAGTGTCATTGTGAATGAACTTCTTTTATGCACTCATGAATGTGTAACAGACTTCAAGATATTCACTGAACAATTATTTACAAATTATTTAGACCTTATTCACAGTACCGCAATCTTTGATTTTTAACGGGAATGAAAAGGAGGCTGTGAGGGATAGACTTGCCATCTCTTCAATGGCACATGTGGTATTTGATGTGTAACGCTCCTAGATCCCATCTGATTTGCCACAACTCATGTTGTCTTGAGTTGTTTATCTACTGAATGTTCTTGGAAAGATATTTTTTTCAATGTTTTGTCCTTGAAGTGACTGTACGTCTATCCCTCACAGCCTCATTGTTATTGCCATCAAAAAGAAAGATGGCACTTCTGGTAATAAGAGCTATTTGGATGTTTATCAACACAACCTATCGTATGTCTTCAGAAGACTTGGAATGAGATGCTTTTGGGTCCATTTTTAAGTTGTAGGGCTTTATTTTCTTACATGCATTAGGCACAGCACTGCTCTATGTTCGCACATGATCGTACATGATCACATCATGTGCTAAGTCTTGTCCAATTTTACATAAAAACACTAAATGCAAGTGCAATTTTTGTACATGGGCAACACGCAACTCGGCAGTGGTAGAAGTGTTAGCACTCCCTGTGGCCAATTGTGCAAACACTGTGGGTGTTTTCGCAAAAAAAAATATGGGAGGTCCACATAAATAAAGTGGCACAAAGCCAAATTTGACATTTTTGTGGGAAGTCATTGTGCTTAAAACATCTAAACCAAGTCTGTTTTTAGAGCAGAGTCTAAACTACTGTATATAGATATTATTTGTATAAGAATAATGCAAAATACAATTTAATGGCCGGTAAGGAATATTTATGGCTTGTACATTTTCTCAAGTCACTTGCCTGGCTGGACATCCCTCTTGAGAGCTGGTCTTTATGCAGTTCTAGTAAAGAACACCAATCAGTAATTATTATGATGTCTGTGATAAACAATATTGTTTTTAGTGCTGTGACAATAAAAGTATTGTGATAATGGAAAGCTATCAACTTGGAATAATGGAACATTGTCAGATGACTGGCTGTTTTCTTTATCTTTCAGGTGCACTTTAACACGCGGTTTGTGATGAAGACTCTGATGACCATCTGCCCGGGTACAGTGCTGCTGGTTTTCAGTATCTCCCTGTGGATCATCGCTGCCTGGACCGTAAGAGTGTGTGAGAGGTGAGAGAGAGACAGAGAGGGAAAATAAATCATTGTGGAATTCTGTCTAGACGCTGTCAAGTGTCTTATGCTTAATGAGGACTCAGATGAATCCCAAATAAGTGCCACTGCCTGGATGATAACACACCAGTTGAGGTGTGCAAACACTCTCTTTGCTATTCTGTGGTGAGGAGAGGAGATTTAGAACAGAAATAGAAAGAAAGAGAGAGAGAAAGGAAATGGACTGCTTGTTTTTCTTCACTTTCATTCACACCCTTGTCTCCGGGAGACCTGTCTGTCTTAATGCTGTTCCTCCCTTTTCAGACAAATCTCAGGGAGCAATCATGACTTGTATCAACAGATTTCCCATGTTATATCTTAAAAGGTTCTCAGGATAGCCAGCTAGTGGGTGCTTCTGACTCTGACTTGTTGTCATGGTTACAAACTGAATATGTGCTTTGGTTTTTGTGTGTTTGGTGGGGGGGGGGGGGGGGGGGGGGGGATGAGGATGGGGGGGGTTAAATTTTGAGGGTTCACCCAATTGGGGAGTTGAGTTTTGATGATTGTAGTGATGGAAGCAGGCTTGAGTGACACAACGTGAGTAACAGTTTGTGCATTTCAAGTGCAGCATCCGATCAGGGAAGCACCTTTATGAGCTGAGCCTGCAGGGATCTGCTCTATTTTTATGCACTGCACTCAAAGTCATCATGTCAAAGGCCCTTTCCAGAGGAGGAGTCTCCCTGCAGGCTGTGCGCTGTGCTTACACAGTCCGGCACGTACACAATGGGGTTTATACCCTGTTTACTTACAATCCCTGTATTTGTGGATTGTATTGTGAGCTTTCAGTGCAGTTCCTTGATTTCGGTAAATGAACACATGGCTAAATAATACATAGGATAATTCATCAATTGATGATGAGCCATTTGTATTTGCACTCAGCATTGAAAATAATGTTTTGTTGGAATGTTTAATTGAATATGAATTAACGTTTTATTTTAATGAAACAAGACTAAGCCCAATTGTCCATAATTCTAGACACTGTAAAAAAAAATTTTGTAAACAAGCATTTTAGAGGTATCAGTTGCTATGTTTCCATACAAGTTGCAAATATAATTTATGCGAAAAACCAGAATAATGCAAAAACAATGTGCGGATAAAGGCACATTTCCAAAAACGTTGGAAAAACAATGGTGGCAAAAATATTTTCATATCCTAATGCCATAGGAAAAATCTCTCATGATGCCAGAGAGTACTTCAAAGAGCCCATGTACTCGGGCTTCAAAAAATGTAATTACTTTTTCAGCTAGAAAAATGTATCTACTAAGCCACAATCCTATGTATGAGCAGATAAAGAAAAGCTAACCATACTGTAGCTGTGTAAGCATTGTTTTAGGCTACTTCTGTGCAACTTTTCTAAACTTTTGCCAATAGTTAAAACAAAAAATAATGCAATTCAAAAGGGAGTAGACTAACACCCTAGGATGTCCAGGAAGGGCTCATTCTTTAAGTTGAGTTGCAAGCCATTCTCACATTAAATATAATTTTCAAAAAGAAAGTAATGATTAAGGATTCGAGGAGCTTAGGAAAAAAATGACTTGATGTGAAAACTTTAATATGATAAATAATCTTGCATCTTTCACATCCTGTTATTGATTTTCAGCCAGCACCTGTTCAAAGTTGGAAATATAGGTCTCTGCGGAACAATAATGGGAGTTTCCCAATCTGTGGCCTTTTTCGGATGGGGATTTCTGAAATATCCAATGAAAGTAGAGAATATCAGTGTAGTAGGCAAATCATGTAAAATGGTTGAAAAACACCCATCCTGGTTTGAAAATGCCCACTGATTGGAAAACACCCATTTATGTTCTGCAGAGACACAAATCTCCAAAGTTGCCTTCAAAAACTCTCAGCAAATCTATTAAGTTTTTCTCTCTGCTCTCTCTCAGGTACCATGATGCTCAGGATGTGACCAGTAATTTTTTGGGTGCCATGTGGTTAATCTCCATCACCTTCCTCTCTATTGGATATGGAGACATGGTGCCTCACACCTACTGTGGCAAGGGAGTGTGTCTGCTCACAGGGATTATGGTATGCACACACACACACACACACACACACACACACACACACACACACACACACAAACACACACATGCATAACACAGCAGTTTCAAAGCCATGGTGGCAAGGGACATTCTAAAGATATGTTTTTTTATTGTTCTCTCATTCCAAGAAACCCAAACATACACACACTTCCACCAACCATGTCTGTTATTATACCCTATGACACTAGAACACACAATCATCCAGTGTTTTTTTATGAATCCTCTTGTGTATTCTGGGATGGCACATTTGTTCTGCTTTAAAGCTGTTTCGGGCTTCCATTGTTCTGCCTGATTTCCTGACGATGGAGTTAGCTTAATGTAAGCCCCAGGTATTTCTTTGCATAATTTCTCTCAGCAAGCCTTTATGTCCCTGTGCCTGAGGAAAGCTTGACAGGTGGTGGAAACAAATTGTTAGATTGTGTGTTGTTTATTTTAGTATTTAGTTTGCAGATGGTAAATATCTGTTAGGAGAGATCGTTTTCTTTTCCTCTCTCTGTTGTTGTGTTTATTGGAGTGTTCGTTCTGCCTGTTCACATACTCTCAGCTTCTGTGCATCTTCTGTGCCCCTAAATATCCACACGCAGGTACATTGCACAGATATATTCAAACAGGAAAGCTTGGTGTGAGAATTAATGTGACTGTTCTTTTTCTGTTTATTTGTGTTATAATTAGCTTTTTCTTGTTTCTGAGGTCACACAAACACACATACATACACCTACATGTTTACTCTAAATGAGAAAATACCCAAGACTTCTATTATTTTTTTATAAAAAAATTATTATAATAATTACAGACTAACTCTACCCCTACCCCTAAAAGAAAACTTTTTTTATTTATTATTTTAAAACACATCGTTTAACTTATTAATGAATTTTATTATTGATTTCCCAAAATGAGGGTGTCCCTGAATGATCTGGAGACAAATTCTAGAGACAAATTTGTCCCCAAACTACTGCTAAGTATGCACGCACCCACATGCAAACATTATACTAGACAGCAGGTAACAGTGATATATGCTCACAATCTTAATTGTTTAAAAGGGCAGCTAATTTTTCAAACTGTTTGTGTTCCCTCTGTTTTTGAATGTGAGCCACTCAAGAGATGAAAGGCTGCAAAGTAAAAATGAGAGAGGGCAAACAGCAAAGAGAGAGAGAGAGAGAGATAGAGAGAGAGAGAGAGAGAGAGAGAGAGAGAGAGAGAGAGAGAGAGAGAGAGCGCGAGAGACTGAGTGTTGGATGTGATTTCTTTTACTGTTGGGAGTAATTGTAATGACTTTCTATAGGTGGAATTATGTGACTTCTTGCTATGACAACATGGAAGGCCAACTCTGTTAGAATGCACCACTGCCCTAAGGGAACATGAGTGTTTGGGCTGGGCTTTAATTTGCCATAGTCACTTGGTACTTCTAGAGGATTTGGGGGTCTATGGAACACCTGTCTGCAAATATAGGTTTGGAATGGAGGATATTATTGGAGAGACCAGGGCTTGTTGTCACACATTTAACTCCAGTGAATATTTCTCAGGGTATTTTATTTTTGAATTTCTAGATTTCTAGACACAAACCGTAAAGCCTTTTCTTTCAAAAGTCAAGTCAAGTCATTTTTATTTGTATAGCACCTTTCACAACACACATTGTTTCAAAGCAGCTTTACAGAACATCATGCATTAACAGAGGATAAAAATGTAATATCTATAATATCTTAGAATCATCATTGTGTAATTTGATCAAATACGATTGCGAATTATGTTCCTAGCAAAAAGCTATGAAACATTCCCACTGTTATTGGCTAGGAATAAAGAAACATTGAAAACACATTGAACATTGACCTTTTGTGATTACATGTCTTAATAGCCCAAAAATATATTGTCAGACTATATGGTATAAGTTGTCGCAGAAGAAACTAGAACCTGTAATTAAACAGTCTATTGTAGGCTTTTCATCAAAATGTAAACACTAAAACAATTATGAAACAGAAAAATTCAGAAAACCGATAAATGTATAAGCTAACATACAGAAATATCAAATAATAGTTTTGCCCAACAAATATTGTCGTTTTTAAACAGTATAAATGTATTACATTTAAATAAAAAAATAAAAGTGATAAATTGTCCCAATAAAAATTTGAAAAAAGTGATCCCGTGTCCTGACATTTATGAAAGATCCCTGTGTCCTGACAATGCAGGTGATTATATAGTTGAGACTTGCCTGAATGTATGCTAGTATAGTTTTATTGTGTACACTTGTTTACAGTTATATCATATGATGACAGATTATTATCATACTGGAATTTTAGTTTGGAAGATTATTCTAATTTTAGAGGATTTTAAATAGGGCTGTCAACTGATTAAAAATTGTTCATCAAATTATTTGATTATAAATATTCCCATATATCAGTAATTACTGAGAAAGGCCCCCAAATAAATGTTATGGGTCTGTTCCAAAACTTAGTGAGCTGCCTCGCTGTCTCCTGCCTACATAGACAGCTGTCTTATATGGCAGCATCCTAACTGAAATGATGCCTCATAAGAGACCGATTTAGAACACTCTACATACACATTATTCAAATAGCGCTCCTCATGCGAAGCGCGTGGGAGACTTGACTCGCAACTGATTTCAATACAGGTGACGTGAGAAGAGCGACGCCATCCTCTAATGGATTAAAATTTGTCATTTTTATTTTTTAATGAGTAAGACATGAGTAAGATGTTATGCTCAATAGAGAAATTCTTAGAATTTAAATTGTGGTCACTGTGGCTGAGATGCATAGTGTATGGAAGAGCTACAAGTAAGATGTTGCTCACCTGAAATTGCTGTCTGTTCAATTGAATTGCTAATTTCTTTCTGTTATCACTATCATTTATCTGCATGGATTGCATATTTAAATATATTGATGGCGTACTGTTGGTCATGGGAGCAGCATAATAAATGGACTAAGATAATAACTTTGAAATAATGTATAGGTTCTAAAATATTATAATTCAGATAATTAAAATATATTATATGATTCACATATGTTGTGGCAGCAGATAAGTAAAGTATTTATGCTGCGTTTCATTAACTCGGTAAGTTGTATATTTTCAAACTTCCTACTAGGAAAAGTGCAATGCAACACCACTTGAAGTCGGAATTCCAACTTGGAAACCGATTTCACTGAGATTCAGGTGCGTGACATCACACAAACATGTCGTTACCCAGGGAGATATACAAAGTAAGTGATAAACATTCACTTTTATTAAATAATATTGATAAACGAGTCAAACGGTCTACATTATATGGAATTTAAAACTTGTTTTAACTTGTTTCTTATTTCGTTTTTTAAAGAAATGCTAGCGTTGCAGAATTGTTTATCAGTTGGTTTGCTAGGAGACATCTCAGGTGACTTTCGAACACCTGCTAAGCTAACGGGAGCATTGCAGATTTGTTTCCTTATACTTCATCTTCCAAGCATCTGGCAATGGCCTTTATCGTCAGTGATCGGAGATATCGAGTAGAAAAATCCCAGAGTTGAATGAAACGCAGCATAAGACAATACAAAAAGTTGTTTATTTAAGTCTAAATATTGTTTGTTTTATTTCCATATCTTTGAACATAACCATTATTATTAGCCTACTTCCATCTGCATTGTTGGTCTGTATACTCATGCATCTGACAGACACTTTTAGAGCTTTTTTAGTTTTCAGCATAATCATAAATGCACTTATAGGCTGTGTCAAGTTAAATGAAGTTTGAAAGTGTGAAAAACATACCACGAGACCTTTGCGTTCTGTTGAACTCGGTCTAGATGTCTTTGAGCACAAGAGTGAATCATCTATGGAAGGATGTGCTCTCTGCTCTTGTTGATTTGACGAGGCATGTTGCTTGCACAGCTTGAGTTGCACAGACTGCCTCCTACTGCCACAGATGTGCAAAAACATCAGGTGGTACATCAAACTCAAATTGCTCCAATTGAAGAAAATGTCTTATTACAGAATTTTCATATGGGTCAGGGACATGATTAACTGTGTTCATTTTTTTAACGTTATGTTAGATTTTTAACGCTGTTTCATATAATCACACTAAATTAACATGTTAAATGGACAGCCCTATTTTTAAACTCCTATTTGTAACTTTTTAAACTGGCTTGAAACCTTCTGCCAGAGAAAACACACATTTGTGTAATTGGACTAATTTGTGACAACTTCCTTTTGTGACAACTAGCCCTATGAACCTGCACTATATTGTTATGGTCTCTTACTGAACTCTAAGCTCACTTGCTCTAATACACAAAACAAACACAAACTAAATGGATTGTGACAGTTAGACAGTTGACAATTGCTCTAAAACAATACTGAATATTTTGGTCTGAGGGCAAGTATTTTTTTCTTTCTTATGACATTAATAACAGTCATATCTGGGAAGAAGCAATATGTAAACTGCAAAAGAGGACTTCTGATGATAAATGTATCATTCTGACATTTTTGTCAGTTTAACAGATTAACAATGGCCTCCATATTTATGTGTTTTTATATTTTATCTGGGAACACATTTAGATGAGTTGCTATATGGAAACACACACACACATACACATTTTTGTCCTGGAGGGGTTTTCCATGGATGGCCATCATGTTTTATTAAGTGTTAAATATGGGCAACAGAAGAGCTCTTTGAAAAAGGGCTTTTTTTGTTGTTTTATTTTCATGTAGTCAGAGAAGTGGCTTTAGAGTATTTTTAGTTTGTTGCACTTCTATGTCCTACAAGTGGGTTTGAAAAAAATCCATTAGTGCTACAAACACAGACACACTCTATACACACACCCCCACATACACAGTCAAGGGAAAGCACACACATTTTCATTAGTCACCTTTTAATTCAAACTCATTTCTTATTAGAAGCTCTGCGACCTCATTAACACCACCCCTCCTCTTCTTGTCAGTTTACTCACTAATTGTTTTCTCCTCTGGCCTCATCTTTTTCTATGTTAAACTCTGTTGTGTTTCTCTTATCTTCCCTTATCTTCCCTCGTAGCTCCTCTTTCCTTCGTTCTACTTCTTCGCCTCGTAATGGATTTATTTCCACATTCTCCCTAAAACTTGCCTCAATCTCTTGTCCTCTGCCCACCTATAACTCCACTCCTCTGCAGTCATGTTCACTTGGCACATTTGATGTGTAAATGTGTTTAACCCATCTCCCTCTCTCTCTCCATCCCTCCCTCTCTCTCTCTCTCTCTCTCTCTCTCTCTCTCTCTCTCTCTCTCAATTTTCAATTTAAATTTTTCAATTTAAAAGTACATTATTGGCATGATTGTGTTTAAATACAATATTGCCAAAGCATAATGCACAAAACAGATAATGACAAGACAAATAATAATAATAAAATAGTAACAAATAACAATAAAGATAGAATTAAAATAAGGTGCCAGGTAATTAATCAAATAAAATAAAAGCTATAATAACAATATACACTATACAATATAAAATAAAATAAGCATTTAACAGGACATTATGAACATAACAAAATAAAAGTACTGTGACTGAATTGGTTTCTTAGGGTGTGCATCTCAAAAATGAATTTTGCTGCAAATGATGCATGATGGTCCTCCCCCAGTAACACCAGCATCTGATCTGTTTCTGCTGAACTGGGAAACTGTGGCATGAGGTTTGAGAGTTTGTGAAGGTATTTCTCTCTCAACTCTTTAAATTTCTCACAGTGAAGGAGAAAGTGTGTCTCAGTCTCGGCCTCACCCATGTCACAGTAAGCACAGACTCGTTCTTCCTTTGGAAGCCATGTTTGTCTGTGTCAGCCTTTTTCTATGGCCAGACTGTGATCACTGAGTCTGTATTTGGTGATGATCCGTCTCTGTTTTGGATCTCTTACAGTGTCTGTTTTGGATCTCTTACAGTGTGGAGCTATTCTGCCAGATTATATGTTCTGTTTAGGGCCTGATAACATTCTAATTTGCTTTGGTTTTTACCATTTTCCCAATGGTCCAAATATAAATTTTTGCTTTCTTTTAAAAAATTCTGATTTGGTTTAGTTTCTTAAATCCTGAGTTGTTATTGTAACTATTGTATGTTACTGTATGTATGTATATCATTGCTGCAGAACAAATTGCCCTCATGGGACAAATAAAGGTTAAAGTATTTGTATGGTATTACATATATAATTTAGAGATGTGGACGGTATCAGTCACATGCTCACACCATAATATGTAGGGTATTTTGTACGCATTCTACTTTCATTATTTGTAGAGAATAAAGGAAATGCGACATTTTAGGAGGGAATTTAGGGTCTCTGTTTTAGGGTCTCTTTAGTTTCTGTTACCTTTAGTGGATTGTGGACTTCTGGATTCATCCTTTGCATTGCCTCTCAATGAGAGATGTTTGAGTCACCCTATGGCACGTTAACCTAAAGTGCTGCCCAAGACTGTAACTAATATCCCAGTGGTGGAACGGTCTGCCTCTAGGACACACATTACATAGACCTGGGTTCGATCCCCAGCTGGATCATAACACCTCACATGGCATGGACCTCTTACTGGTCAGCAGAGTGACCAGACAAAGCATGTGCAAGCAGAAGAGAGGAGAGCCGCAGAGGACAAGAGGATCAAGAGGCAAGAAGAGAAGAGACAAAGAGAGTGCGTTCTTCCTGTTTGGAAATATTTTAACTGAAATTGGCCGCATCCCCAAAGGTGTCCTGCACCAATCAGAAGTGACTTCTCAGAGTCACATGGTCAACTGGGCTGTCTTTACAGACAGTTGAGTTATGGTCCTTTGTTTCAGACTCTTAGAAATTTCACGCTCAAAAATAGTGCAGATTTAATCATGAGCTTTTATATCTTGAGAACGGTAGAAGAGACATGATATTCATTATCATCAGCTTTTTCTGCATACACCAGCAAACGCTTACATACTAAACATTAAAAAAATGTATGGCTGTTATACGTGTAGGTAACAAAATCATATTGGTTTTACACATTGCATTTTATCAAGTTAAGCCTTATAGTTACCATTCTTAGTAGAATGAGATAAATCATACAAAATTAAAGATTATATTTATCAATTATAAGTGATTGCACATCGCTACACACATTTTAAAGAGATCCATCAGTCTATAATCATTCATTTGTCAGGTACAAACGTTACCACAGTTCAAAGCGATTTTCAGCATTATCTAGCAAGGCTAGATTAAGATTTGTGCAAATCTGATGGTCCTTGTAACCTTACACAGAACAGCTTGGTTTAACTGTGTGTCGGTTCTGGCTGATGGCCAGTAATTTATGACGTTGACAAATTCCAAACTGAAAGGCTGGGTTTTTCCTTGTTTCAAATCATGTTGCTGGAATTCTTCTGCATATATAATCTTACATAGTGTTTTTTGATACCACAATGATTCACACCATGTTCTCTAGTCTAAATCAGTTCATATGCAAATCACTCGGAGCCTGTCAAGAACATTCCTTGGTCAAATTTTACCCCAATATTAAAAGAAAAACAAATCTCATGACAACTATAATTGAGTTGGGGAAATCAAAAGATATCTTACAACTTGTCTCCTATGAAAAGTTACCGCTTTTATTTCCATAGAGACCAAGCAGTCAATCGAAACATCAATTCAATACAGGCATTAAATTTTAGCTAGCCTCCTGTCCAACATTTTATTTTATGAACGGAAACATCTGTGCACAATTTTGGTTACTTATTCCATATTTATTAATTTAATGCAGATGACTTGTTGCCGTCCTCTGGTCTCGTGAGACCATGAAATTGCATTCTAGAGTTCATGATATTTTGGCACTGAGACAGTGCCGTGTGTGGCTAGACAGTCCCACACAAGAGTGGAAGTCTCTGGTGCAATTTTCTTTTTTTTAAATTTCTTCAATAGTACACAAGAGTTAAATTCCTATTTAAGTTATGCACTGTGTCCAAAATTGATCACTTGTTCACTCATTCACTATTTTCTATATAGTGGATGTCTGTGAGTGCATTATATCAGGCAAGGAGTGAACGAAATAAGTGAGGGAATTTGGATGCTGATGTATACAAGGAGCATCAGAGAAAACAGGAGAGTGCACTGGAGATAATTTCGTCACATACTGTATATACTTTTATCTTACATGTAGGTTAATAATAATGTAATAACAATAATAATACTTGTTATTCTAATAAAACTGTATATATACAATGAATCATCATTCTGTTTGTTATGATTAATTGATATTTTCATAATGATTAAAATAATTACACTGCAAAAAACTGCCAAAAACATTTGAACATTCTTTTAATGTTGTATTTAATTATTTGTTTGTTTAATGTATTTTGACACATGAATAACAACATCTGTTGATTATTAGGCGATTACATACATTTGATAACCAAATATTTGTATAAATTCAACTTTGGTCAGATGTCTGAGTGAACAATAATATCACCTCAGTGAATTAGTGAAGAAAGAAATAACTTGTTATTTTTAATCAATTTGTGTTATGCCAAAAATTTTAACATTACAGCCAGCATGACATAAAAACATTGCAGGACTGAATGAAGCTGTAAACTGGCATATCTCATATTCTCTCTTCTTGCACGCCAGTCCTCCCCACGTTGGATTATGGACAAGATGGCATTGGCGAGTGTACATTGGCTGTACACTCGAAATCAGAGTGCATTGTGGTAAGAATAAGAACAAATTTAGGGAACAAGATGTAGGGAATACATTTTTGGACACCACAATAAAATGGCCAACTCCCAAAATAGTGCAATATAGTGGTTAGGGGCGATTTCGAACACAGCTATGGTTAGGTTTATGTTTGGGGTTTGGTTTAGAAGTTAAACTTTGGAAAAATTGTAAGAGCACTAGTTCAAAACCGGATATATTTTCTTGTTAATATCATGGTTAGGTTTAAGGTTTAGGTAAGTGGTTAAACTTTATGGGTAGGTTTAGGTTTGTGTATGGGGTTATTGGGTTTGTTCACCCAAAAATGAAATTCATCCCATAATTTACTCACCCTCAAGCCATACTTGGTGTATATGACTTTCTTCTTTCAGCCAAACACAATCTGAGTCTGGCTCTTCCAAGCTTTATAATGGGAGTGAATGTTTTGTGTAGATTTTGAAGCCCAAAAATGTACATTCATCCATCAAAAAAGTTATCCATATGGCTCCAGGCTATTAATAAAGGCCTGATAAAGGCTGGCTTCCAGTAATGGCCGTCCGCGCGTTCACAATAGAGTCAAGTTTCGGTGTATGACGTAGCCGTAACATAAGCTCCAGTGAGAAGTGAGTATTTTTATCTATGGGAGAAAAATGTTGTCTTTGGATTTCGCCATCTCACACTATTATTATGACATAAGATCAGGTTGATATTACTGTGTGCACCTTTAAATAATATACAGTATGAATATTTATTTAGCATAATGTTAATGAGAATTATTATTTTTGCATTATGGTAATGATAATTGGAGTGTGCTTTAAGTGTCATGTATATCACTGCAAAAAAATCTTACTGGTCCTTAAAATACTTTAACACAGCGAAGATGATGTCTTCTTAAGTTGTTGTCTAATTACAGTGGTAAACGGCTGCCTTGTACTCACGTTGATGATGAAATCAAACCATGGTTTAGACCCAATAAATATTGTGTATTGAGACCAGCGTTGGCAGGGGGAGGGGGGAGGAAATGAACTCTGGTTTGGTCCAAGCAATCAAACCAAGTGTGAAAGAACTCTAATTTTCAAAACTCTCCCCACCCATCCTTTGTTTCTCTCTCTGTGTCTGTTTTGTCTCTTTAACTCTATTTAATGAGCACTCTCTCACCTAGAAATGAACTGCAGTTAATATTTGCCTGGCCCATCTGTACATCTCCCTTGTTTATTATGAATCTGTTCACCATGTTGCTAGATTTGTCCTCTACTAATGATACAAATATGTAGTGTGTTATTGTAGTGTATTCTGTCTGTTCTTTCACCTTGACCTCCACTCTTCTGCTCTTCGTCTGTCTCTTACAGGGCGCAGGATGCACTGCATTGGTTGTTGCCGTGGTAGCCAGGAAACTTGAGCTGACAAAGGCAGAGAAGCATGTGCACAACTTTATGATGGACACACAGCTCACCAAACGGGTAAATACACAAACACTAAAACATAGCATTCACTAAATGAATTAATAATCAGCCTTATATTCAGAGAGCATGAACTTTAAAAAAAAAAGCTGTATTCATGCAACAGATGTTTTTCTCTGCCTGAGAAAAAAAATGGAAAATGGACCATTTCCATTTTTTATGTGGTTGAAAGACTCAGAAATAGCTCTCCATATCAAATATGTAGTCAACATCATGGCTGACATCACTGAATAGGAGGGTGGTGATCAATAATTGCAACACAGATTAAAAAAATCACTTTACTGTAGCTGTGGAGTGCTTCTTGAGATGAGCACTTATTGTAAATGCCTTCCTCAAGTGAGAGGAAGAGAGTTGATTTGAAAGAGGATGGAAAATGAGCCTGTTTCTTAAAAGTTTCTTACCTTACACTCACTTAAATGCTTCAGCTTAACAGGCTGTCAGATGAAGAGAGAGAATGGAAGTTCGATAAATGCTGTAGCATCTAGGTGCTATTCTCTTCATACATAGAGTTTGCCGCTTTTATGTTTACAAACCTCTTCCAAAAGACAAAAATAGAATTTGCAACTTTGACCTCAAAACCTGTTGCCTTGGAGACACAGTGGCAAAAGGTTTACTTTAACTGGATGACAGACTTGAGGGTGTTTTCCCATCTTTTCCCGTCATGATTAACTAACAAAACAGTTAAGATGTATAGACTTCTCAGGCCAGTTAGCAAAAGGTTATCAGTACCTCAATGTGGATCCTGTACAACTCGTAATCATGAACAATCCTTGTGTATAATTTCTGTACCTCTAGCGGCACCAAGCAAAATTGCAAAAATAATGATTGATTTAAAATTTGAGGGTTCCTGAACACTCCCCCATCTGTCAACAGTCCTGTCCCAAACAAACACCATTGGTTGAGCCGATGTTGCTGTGTTAGGCATGTTGGGATGCTCAAACAAACCACGGAGCATATTTTTACTGAGGGTTTTGTGGGGTGGGTGGTTGGGGGGAAAAACAACAAATTTCAACTGCTAATATGTTCTTTCTTTTTGCTACTATTTTTTACAAGTATTTTGAGTGATACATTTCAAAACTCTAACTGTGTGTGAACTCCGAACTGATCACAATTGTAACAGCCAGTCTTTCATCCAAGAATGAATATGCATTTATTAGGGTTGTACATTTTTACTTTCATACAACCACTGCTGAAAAACATATTCTGTGTTTGTTTTGTAATTAAATATTGATTTAATCTCTCAAACACAACATTATTATCTATATGGTAAAGAACCTACTTCATCTGTGCATTCTCTACCAGTCGGGTATTTAGTTATCCAGGAAAATACATCATGTGTGTGAATAAATAATTTTTGTTCCCACCTTTACTATATATATATATATATATATATATATATATATATATATTATATTATATAAGTAACCACCTTTCCATTTACCGTCAGGCAAGTATCCATCGAAACATGCAGGCGGAAAATTACTTACACAAATGAAGAAATAAAAACAATTATAATATAAAAATAATAATTATAATGATGAAAATAGTCACTAAATATAAATCATGGTTCGAGGTGTTTTTGTATTATTTTATGTTTTAATCACAGTTGTATAAGTTGCTGAGTTGTGGTCACAATGAACTGATCTGTGGAAATAAAGTGAACTGAACTCAAAACACCAAAAAATCAGAAGACTGAAACAAAGAGTTTTACATGCGTGTGTTTCACGAGGCTGCATGCCTCCGTATCAGTGCGTCATACATGCACATAGACGGCTTTTCTGTCATCTGTTCTTGAAGTGTTTCTTCAAGCACGTGTCTGTGTGTCTATGGGCAAATTATTTGTAATATTAATTTGATAATAATAATAGTAATAATTTAATACATTAATGGGAAAACGAGCCAAATATCGTCTTGACATCTTCAAAGGCATCAGCTATTGGCGATCACTCTGACCATCGTCGATCCCCGAGATCATCGTCTGTCGGCACAACCCTAATGTGCATTTCTCTCTATAAATTAACAAAATGTTCAGACAGTCTCCTTGTTGGTTTTTCCGACACATTCAGAATCATTACCACTTTTGCCAGTGTCGCTGCATCTCGCTTCATGCTTGCGCTTGTAAAACGTATATTTTAACGATTCATTATTACTGTTTAGTATTTCTCTGTAATGTAGAACAGTGTTAGCAATGTTACTTCCAAAAAAAAAATTTCAGCCCTGGATCTCTGATACCCCCCCCAAAATAACCATTTAGTTGTTGATTAAAAGCATTTGTGATAATCTGTTGAAAAGAAGTTTGAAAATATAGCAATTAGCTACATGTAAATAGAGTACCAAACCGATTAACTATAAATGGAGACACTGTACACAATAATTTTATCTTTTATTTTTTCATGTAAAGGGAAAGATCTTCAAATAAACTCACTTTGCAAAATGATTTTTCCTGATCTGAATACAGCATACAGTATTTTGGAATTTGATTTCTGTGTGAAATATAAGTCATTGCAATTCAAGTGTTTCGAAAATGCTCTCAGTTACCGCATACTTTGGGTGCTTGAAATTTGCGTGCTGAGTGACTCCAGCCTTGTCTCCTAAGTAACCAAATTTGCCTGGTTGCAAGGGAGGGTAGAGTCACATGGGGTAACCTCCTCGTGGTCACAATTAGGGGTTCTCACTCTCAATGGGGCGCATTGTGGAACGTGGAGAGTAGCATGAGCCTTCCGGGCTGTGAGTCTCCACGGTGTCAGAATGTATAATTCTGCTTGAATGTCTGTTGGAAACAGGGGCAGACTGGAAAGAGAAATTGGCCCTGGATTTGAAATAAAAACCAGCCCAAAAGTTGTTGAGCTGGGGGTGGGTTTGTAGTTGCTCAAACTTGTTGAGCGGGAGGTGTTCGGCCCCATTTCGTGGCTGGCCCACCAGGAAATTTCCCAGTTCTCCCTATGGCCAGTCCACCCCTGGTTGGAAAGATGCAGTGGCAGAATTCAGAAAACGCCACTTATAGCTGTGTAGATTGGTATGAATGACCCACCATCATAATAATAAATTATAACTGGTGACATCCTTCTCCTCCTCTCATTCTCTAGCTTGCCCAGTCTCTGGCTTTGTCATAAATTAAATCTGAATTGAGGTTGGGGCACAGCTCCTACTATTGTATTATTAAATACACTGACCACTGTTAATTAATCAGAGCTAAATCCAGAAATGGTGTTTAAAAAAAGCCTAGTGCTTTAGAACTTATTAAAAATGGGAAGGCTCTGTCCTCCCTCCATTGCCCACCAAGGATGTAATGTTCTTTCCCTCAAGAAGCGGCATCCCTTTGAAGTCCTCATTCATTTTTCTTCAACATATTTTCTTTTAAACGTTTTACTCTTTTCCCTTTTTTGGTGCCATATCTGAGATTTGCAGAGCTTTTGTGGCTGCAAGACCACAGGAACGTTCTATGGATAATGAAGTCTAGAAAGGAAAGAGTCTGGATTTAAAGGGATAGTTCACCCAAAAATGAAAATTATCTCACCATTTACTCACTCATATACTGTATATGGCTGGAGAACAAAAGATGTTAGCCAGAATGACAGTCTCAGTCACCATTCACATTCATTTTCTGGCAAAAAATTACAATGTATGTGAATGGTGACTGAGTCCACTCAGTCACCTCCTCATAACTCCTTTTGTGTTCCATGGAAGAAAGTTGAGTTTGAAACAAAATAAGGGTGAGAATATTATGGCAAACGTGAGATTTTTGTGTAAGCTATCCCTTTAAATGCACTAATATTTGACTTAAACCACAATACATATAGTGCCTAATACAAGATTTACTTGGTAACACTACAATAAGGTTCCATTTAACATTAACATTAGTTAAAGCTTCTTTGTTACTGTTGTAACCTCCGTTCCCTGATTGAGGGAACGAGACGTTGTGTTGATGTAGTGACACTAGGGGTCGCTCATGGGAGCCCCAAACACCTCTGATCTTTGAGAAAAGGCCAATGAAAATTGGTGAGTGGAATTTGCATGCCAATTCCCGGACATACGGGTATAATAGGAGCATTTTCTCCATCAGGGAACAAAGGTTACAACAGTAACCAAGATGTTCCCTATCTGTCACTCACTCTACGTTGTGTCGATGTAGTGACAATAGAGGTCCCTATACAAAACGTCACAACCATGGACTGGCGGTGCAGGTGCCAGCATACCACTGCGTGCCTCGAAGCAAGTGCACCTGGCCCACACATAAACTCCCCCAATGCTCCACCACGTGGGCAAGACAAACTCATAGTGGGGACAGGCCGTGCCAGCTGTGTCCTATTCTCTTTTTTTTCCTCCCACAAAAATGGAAAATGAATCAGCTGAGGCCATATGCGTTCGTATCAGAGGGGATATCCTTTCCCAAGGGGAAAGTCACTGCGGAAACCACACCCTTCCCCAAGGGGAACTAACGTGTGGAGTATACATCACATGGACTTACTGACCGGCAGTATTGCATGTGGAAGAAGTCCCACGGTAAGTCCTACCCGGTGGGGAGGAGCTCTACAAACATGGCGACCGGAGGCAGAGGGAGCTCCGCCCAAATGAGATGCAGATTTACCAACAGGGAAACCGTACCGTGGAAAAAACATCACAAAGGGTTACCACAGTTAACCGGCACATGTGGAGCACCTACCCCAGTACAGGTCATACTAGCACACGTACTCGGCCCGGTTACGAATTCCTCTGCCAAATTCGCCTGCCACAGAGCTAGGGAGGAAAGACATTCAGGGTTTTCCTTCTCGTGAACTCGCATTGGTGAAAAAAGTGCACGTCTTCCCCTCCGGGAGGGGAGAGTTGCTGTACGTAAACGGTACACCCAGCTGTTTGTACCTGACCACACACTGGACAAAACCGACTCAACCCGGAGCCCGCAAAATGACGCCACCTGGCAGAATCGCTGTGTACCCCTGGCCACCCTACCGTCAAGGGTAGTGAGAGTGGAGAGGCTCGCAGTGAGAGCATGAGCCATCCACAAACGATGTCTCAGCATGGCTGTAGCCCAGACACGTGAGGCAGAGGTTGTGGCCGTCAGAGGCGGAGAGGTAACAACCGCAACCAGGAAATATACACAGACAAAAAGGCATCTTAAAAAAGACACTCTCTCCGTCAGTGCCACTCTTTTAGAGGAAAATATGCTCTTTTATTATTAGAATATATACTCTCTTTAGCTGCCCAAACCTGAATAAGTGTTTGTGAGCCAGCTCCTTTTATACCTGTATGTCCGTGGGAGTGGCATGCAAATTCCCTCGCCCATATTCCCTAGTTATTCCCATTGGCCTTTTCTCAAAGATGTGTTTGGGGCTCCCAAGGGTGACCCCTAGTGTCACTACATTGACACAACATCAACATTAGGCACGTTGAACTAAAAAGTAACAATATATTTATTACAGCATTTATTAATCTTAGTTAATGTTAGTTAATAAAAAAATATTATATGTTATATGTTAATATATAGTGCATCAACTAATGTGAATTTTTTTTTTTGTATATGTTGAAATTAATATTCACTAAGATCACAGACTATTTAGCAGAGACAGGCCACTTATATTAAAATGAATAGGAAAAATTGTAATGCCCAACCAAGGAGCTCTAAGTGTCCAATTGTCATCGGATGTGGAAAAGAAGTTCCGCCTTACAGTTAAAAGAGCCAATCACCTTTTAGATGCAGATAACGGCAGTCAATCAACTCGAGAATGCACTTGTGCTTTAGCTATACAAACCATATATTTTTTGTGTAATGTGAGGTAAAGAATAACAATATATGATTCCAGTATTGTCACGTTTAATTGATGATTTTTTTTTAAAGAAATTAGTTCTTTGATCGTAATCTTGACCAACCATATTTGAGATTTTGGTCTTTCTTCATTGAAGTAGGTAGGAGTTGTACAGACATGAAATAGCCTCCTGAATGCATTCCAAAGATGGCCGACAGTGAACTGACTTGCTAGAAAGACTGTGCTAAGATTAATAAATGCTGTAAAAGTATTTTTCATTGTTAGTTAATGATGGAATCAAATGGAACCTTATTGTAAAGTTTTACCAATTACTTTACTGCTTTAATCCTTCACAAAACTTGAAGGACAGTAGCTGTAGACATTACCCTCTCTTATTGGGCACCATTGGTCTGGGGCCAGAATTGTGAATAGACCAGATGACAGAATTATGGGCTAGAAATCTTTTGTCAGTTCGTTCTGGAATATTTCCCAAGGGAAGCATTAATTTGGCAAAGTTTGAGATTGGTGTCTGCAAGTGAGTGAGTGTGCATATTTGCAAAGTAGAGGTTATTCAGTGATTGCTCTTTCCTGAGGTGTTTTTTCTGTTGCTAAAATTGTTTTTATGGTGACATGTCCCCTCAGATAAAGAATGCAGCTGCAAATGTTCTACGGGAGACTTGGCTGATATACAAGCACACCAAACTGATGAAGAAGATTGACCACTCCCGTGTACGCAAGCATCAGAGGAAGTTCCTCCAAGCCATTCACCAGTGAGAAAAATTACCTCGCACATAGACACAGAGCTTTACACAACAAATTCACCCAAACCTGGGGCATAGCAACCATTACAACTGGGGTGGAGCAGAGCCATTGTCTCTGGAGGGGACATGGCCCCACTTTAGGTTCACAACTACCGCCCACTTATTGGTCAAAGATCATTATATTTTAGAGCTTTGTTTTGCTTGGCCACAGTGCAAAAAATGTTTTTTAGCAGCCTGTGTAAAAACAGAGCTTTAAAACCAAGCTGAAGCTTCTGCCAACCAGTGAATCAGCAGTCGATTAAACAAACTTAATCCTAATATGGCTCCTAATTTGGTTATGCCTACTGAGTGAATGTTCATCTAATTCATATTTATTATTATGAGCCAAGCTGATAAGTTTTATAATGTGTCTCCCAACTTTTTACATAGTTTCTACGCCCTTGCAAAACTACTTTATATTCTCACTTTGAATTACACTCACATACTTGTGAACAACGAAAGATTTATAGTTGGCTCTCTACAATGTCTCCAGGTATTTTTGCGTTGGCCTGCTAAGTGAGCTTTAGTGTTGACTTCTTGAACAAAAAACTCAAAAATTGTTTTAAGTGCTTAACATTTTGGCTGAGTGGCCAATTGTGCGCCGAGTCTGATTGTAACAGTTTCCACACCTGACCTAACTGCACAAAGGCATGGTACTTGAGAGAAAAACATGAGAATTCCATACACAAACAGGCAACTTCCTCTGCTAACTCTTTCCTTTTTTGATTTTGTATTTGGTAGATCTAGTGTCTTATTAAGCTTTTTAAAAAGCTTTTTACACAGAAGCCTTTTTAATTAATTTATTAACATTTTAGTATTTTCAGACCTCACAATTGAAAGGACCAGCTTAAACCACATTAATTTCCATACTGGTTCAGACTGGTTTATGCGGGTTAGCGCTGGTCTAGTGCTGGTCTAACACAGTGTTCCTATCCCTGTACCTGTAGTCCCCAGATAGTACACATTTTGGATGTCTCCTTTATCTGACACACCCAATTTAGGTCAGGCCCTGCATTCCAAATGGCATAAATTGGCTTCTGAAAGACACTTAGAAGGGAGAACAATCACGGCCACCATGTTGTGCAGTAGGATCATTCCAAACCAAAGTGCTCAAAAATTGCTGCTTTGAAGAGCTCTTCGAAATGAACTTCTCCCAAGCAGACTGGAATTGTACCATCCAAATGTAATCTGCACAAAGTTTACAAGTAAACCTTAAATTAAATAATCTGGGCATTCAAACATGTTCTGGTTCTGTAAAGTAAAACCTGTTACAACCCTTAGTGTCTGTGGTTTATTGAAACCTTTTAATTATTGTTATTGTGAACTTTTTAAACCTCTATTTTGTTTATTTTTTTGTTTTAAACTGGTTATTTATTATATAGTTAGTTCATTTAATCTGTTATTAATTAAAAAAATAGGTATAATCTATAAAAAGCTCCTAGATCCCATCTGATTTTCCACAACTAATGTTCTCTGGAGTTGTTTGTCTACTGTTTTGTTCATGGAACGATCCAAAAACATTGCAGTGTTGAAGAGACGGTAAGTCTATCCTTCACAGCCTTTTTGCCATTCCCATTAGAAATCATAGATGGTGCAGTGCAAGTGATGCTTAATAGCATCTTACAACAGTAACAGCAGCTCCTTTGGCCTGGAAAGATGATGATGAAGTGCGTTCCACAGGACTGTTATTTTTAAGCCCAACTGTATACTCTTCAACACTCCGAAGCTCTCATTGTGGAGGGTAATGCCATTGAAGGGATTTGCACATAAGGATGAGCCATTCTAGTCGAGTCTCTACTAATTAAATGATGAGTTGAATAAGGTTGGTTTGAAAAGGGTGATATCCAAATTATGTACTGTTTGGGTGTCTATTCTTTTTATCTGCAAAGAGTGCTGGTCAACCATCTTTCTGGTGAATCTGGTTCACAAATAAAGTCTTGCTAATTGCTGGTGACCAGAAATTTATCCCATTGGCAACAACCTCAGGAATGACCAACACTGCACAACCTTGTCCAAGTTAATCTTCATTCCCTGCTTGGGATCTTTCACTTGGCCAGGCTCTGGCTGCTGTATCAGCTTCTTCCTGAGTTAAAGACTGTTAGCTGGCTGGGGTCGAGATGTTAATGCTATTCTATGTCCCTATGTGGTTAGCTTCCACACACAGACTTTTCATTTTAAGAACACTGATTTTAGGATTTATGCCGTAATTGTGTATTCATCTCGGAGGATGGAAAGTCGTATCAACAACATATTAAGATAACATGCTGATTAAGTTAATTAGTCAGTTGTTCAGTTTATAATCGAGGGCCATCGTTGCTTTTGAGATTAGAAGATTTAATGGGCTTTGTGTGTGTGTGTGTGTGTGTGTGTGTGTGTGTGTGTGCACGCCCATGTTTTTGCAGATTGCGAAGTGTTAAAATGGAGCAGAGAAAACTCAGCGATCAAGCCAATACTTTGGTGGACTTATCAAAGGTAAGACTACTCTGAACATCAGACATGACATGCTTACACTCTCACATGCATATAAACACAAATCACAGACATGGTCACATATCAGAGTACACACATATGCATGTTACATCTGTTAGGAAACAGTAGACACCCACACACACACACACACTTTCAATGGCATTGTGTTCCCTTTCCTACAATATTAACATGCCCACATGCACATTTTATAATGCCCAAGGCTGCAAGTGCATACACGACAACACATAATACCTGGTGACACACACATACTTTTGCTTTCCCAAATATATCTCAGCATTCAACTGTTTCCATGCTGACCCATTTGTTTCTGTGACTTTGTGTTTCCTAGCAACCTGAACAAGTGTTAAAGCAGGGATGACAGTGGGAGCGAAGAGACAGGGAGAGGGTGGGAGGGGAGAGAGACAGGAAGCTGAAGAATGACAGAAAATTGTGTGCAATTCAAGATATCTTTCTTGATGAGTGTGTGTTTGTGCATTTTTACTTGAATCTGAGTCTTGTTAAATGAGTGTATGTTTATTTCTTCTATGTATGCATTCATGTACTCCTATGATTTTGGGAAAGAGAGCGAATTGTAGTGTATTCCTGGAATGTGAACCGTTTTCTCTTTAGATATTTAGAGAGTGTAGTACAGTGTATGTTTCATGTGTCAGGCCCATTGTTATTTTTTTGTAAGATTTATTATGTGCTTAGTGTTAGATCTCAGTTGGATTGATTAAGGAACATTTCATCTTTTTTTCTCTCTGTCCATTTTAAAAAATTTCTTTTTCTACTTTCTTATATTACAGGAGTATTACAGGTTCAATGCAAGTTAACGTTAATCAACAGCATTTGTAGCATAATGTTGATTAACATAAAAACATTTTTGAAAAAAAAGCAAAAATTTGGGTTACAGTGAGGCATTTACTATGAAAGTGAATGGAGCCAATCTATAAGCGTTAAAATATTCAAGAGTATATACACAATACTCAAACAATATTCATGATAACATAATTTGAATGTGATAAAATTGCTTAATAATCTTTTCCATGTAAAGTTATATCCAATTTTGTAACTGGATTTTGTAGCGGCATAAACCCTAAAACAACTATAAAAATGACAATTTAAATAACTTTACAGCTCAGATAATACACAAGTTTTAATAGAAGAATTATAAAATGATAAGCTTTGCTTTCTGCATTTAAACCCTCCAAAAATCGGCCACATTGTAAGTGCCTCAATGTTACATCGATTTTTCCTTTTTTTAATGATTTTTTTATTTTTATATATATATATATATATATATATATATATATATATATATATATTTTTTTTTTTTTTTTTTTTTTTTTTGTAGTAATCAACATAATGCCACAAATGCTGAGGATTGAGCTATTGAACCCGGAATATTCCTTTAACTTTAACTTCAAATTCTCTGTTCTTTTTTTCCTAATCTTTCATATCTAGTTTCTATGAACTAGTAACATCTTTTGCTTGTCCTCCTTACTCAGAGGAAAATTGTATTGTTCAGAGGCTGCCCTTTCCAAGCTCACAAGGCTTATTGGAGATCTCAATTGTTTAAGTATCAACTTGGTCTCAGATGTTTCTCTTAAAATGTATTTGAAGAAATAAAATGAGACAATTGTTGACGTACACTGTAAAAATGAATAGATACTCAAGACACCTTTTGAGGTACCTCAGATGCCACATTGACGGAACTCTCTGGAGATCCTTCAGGCACATTTCAATTCTCTGACTAGCGTACTCGTAGTTCCTGCAAGCACTCTGAAGAACTCTAAGGACTGTCAGCAGTTCCTTCAGTAACCCTTTCATAAGCAAAAAGCTTTGAGGCATTTTTATTTATCTTGAAGTTGCTTGAGGACATAAATAAGATATTTGAGAATTCTTTAAAGGAGGATTCCTCCTGTGTTGAATTTGATGAACCCCAAATGGTGCCTTGAGCATTATTTCATCTTTACAGTGTACAATAAGAGAATAGAGCCATATAATTAATGTGAATCGCTCAGATAATTTGGTCTTGGAAGAATTTGATGAGAAATATTTGAGTTCATATTGATATATCTGACTTTGGTATCTTTGAAAATCTGAACAAGGTTAGTACCATTGTTGAGATCTCTTTGGAATCTGTAAGGACTGTCCTTCAGTTCCTTCAGTATACACAATCTAAAGGAAAAGCTTTCAGGCACTTAAAATGTATATTGAAGTTCCTTGGGTACACAATAAGATATGTGAGGCACCCTGAAAAAGAGGTTCTATAGGTTCTCCAGAAGGTTCTGAGGAACCCCAAATGGTGCCTCGACAAGCTTTTTGATTTTAAAGTGAGAGGAGAGACATGAGATTATTAGGGATATTTACTCAGGGGAAATATCTGACTTAAGAAGACTAAGTCTCCATTTCATCTTCATTTAATCTCATTGCTGTCTAGGAGAAAAATATTTATTTCCTATGGGTATGAACTTGTCCATTCATTACCTTTTATTTTATATCTTATTTAATTTATTCTATATCTTATTTGTACTCTCTCCGGTATTCTTGGTATCGTCCCTGACTCTATTCCTCTGGCTATCCTGTATCTCTCCCATTGCTTTCTCTTCACCACAGTGGTTTATTCTAACCACACTCTCCTGTCTCTCTACGCAGATGCAGAGTGTCATGTATGAACTGATGTCAGAGCTGAATGACCGCAGTGAGGATCTGGAGAGGCAGATGTTAGGTCTGGAGCAGCGGGTGGAGCAGTTGACGGCCGGGTTTAACACTCTGCCTGCTCACCTGTCTGCCACGCTCACTGCCCAGCACACTGCACTGATTCAACTGCTGCGTGAGCGTGATGCCAAGATCCTGAGCCCCACTATGCCCTCTGTGCTCTCACCCACCGCTGCCAGCCTGCCTTTAGCCAACCCCCCCTCCAGTTCCATCACCACCCACGGCCAGCCCATCGAGGATAGTCCCAACACCAGCACTGCAAGTTGCTGAGAGCACTGGTGTGGGCAGGGCCTCTGGGGTGGAGAGATGGACGAATAGTCAAAATAACACATACACATACAAAGCACTGTAACCACAAGTATTACACAGCTTAACGCCACAGAATATATCATGGTGGAGGAGAGGCTAACATTTGCACAAAAAAACCCTTTGACAAAACTGCCATATTTCATGTAGTCCACAAGAAGGACGTACCTTACTGTTAACATGAATGTATACATTTCAGAAGACACTAACACATACACATACATGTTAACATGCATGGACTCTCACTCACAAACTTTCTCTAATCTTGTTTTTGCTACCAAAGTGCTCTGTCTACAGTTTACTGAAATTGACTATATGGTGTAAGTTGCAAATGAGGTACTGGGGTGGGCGGTTTCTATTTATACAGATATAAATAGATACTCACGAATGTTATGATGGGGAAAATCTGGACGGCACTTTTTTACAATCTGCAAATACCAACAGCCATTTGAGCAAAGCATTATTACAAGAAGCAATGCTGAAGCCAGTCGATATATTATAAAACCACCCCATCAAGGTGGAACAGCTGCTCACACTGAAATAACTGTAGAATGAGTGATTATAGTCATTTTCTGAGTGGAATTGCTTCTATTACAATGGTGTGGAATAAGAGACTATTTTACTTCTGACCCCATTTCAATGGAGACCATTTTGATAACTGACTAATATTGAGACCATGTGGCCGGTATACTGAATTACATCCGAATATTGTACAGAATGTTATTACAGCTTTGTATTGCTCAGTTTTTTTTACCATTAATAACACAGTTATAGCTCATATTTAATATAATTATATAATAGCACTCTTCTCATTCAACATGAAAATTATGATCGCTCTATAAATAGCAATTTTATTAATATTAATTATAGATAAGGGAGGAGCTGTTTAAGGTTTAAATTATTTTGTAATTTTATTTTATCAGAGAGAATTAATAAAGTATATATCTATACATGACTGTGTCTATGTGTGAGTATTATTGCAACTGACAAGACCAAGCGAGTGCATAAAACTGACTTGTCCCGCGTTTTTAACTTTTTATCTTGACACGGCGTCTAAAATTCGCGGCGCAACGGTCAGAGACGTACGTTTAAAAGAAAAGCAGCCGGACGGACGCAAAAACAAGTTGATGATGTGAACATCCCCTCATAGTAACAAAAGAAACAAAACCCGATTCTATGGTTTCCCTGTGCTTCGTTATAAGTCCTCAAAATAATTATATTGTATTGGAGAGCTGTAATTTCGACAAGCCGTTAAAAGAATGAGCAGATTGGTGGGTTTTGCTAATGAGCTCATTGATTAATCTCAGTCAGTAGACTAGACTGAATGTTCCCAAGCTGCTGTTACCTCTCAGTACTCATGTGCCTGTGAACATCACACTGACAGCACAGAGAGGATCCTACAAATGGTGAGTGACCCATGGTAGCTGGGGCATGCTCAGCCCAACATGCCATGCAGTCTCAATACGTGCTGGCATGCCTGCAAGTTGTTGTTTTTTTTATTATTCAATAACTCTGATCTCTGCCTTTGCTTAGTTACGGAATTAAAGTATAAAACCATCTGGTATCTATAAAGGCCCTGTAGGCTAATATTAGGTTATATTAGCATATATCTATTCAGTAATTCTGCATAACTTCATTAGTTATGCCATCCAAATGAAACAAAATGTGCATTTTCTGAAATAGATACTGTATACAAGTCGAAAGTAACAAAATAATAATGAAAACATTGGTAAAAGTTGTGATATTGGTGATATGACAATGAGAGTTTGAAAACAGATAAAGGGAAAGAAAGAGATTGATTTAGAGTGTCCAATAATGGCTCACTGTCCATTAATAAATTGAAAAATAAAGCCTGGAATTGATAATTCAGTATGCAAATTACATTGAGAAGATATTACAATGTGTAAGCATGAAGTGGCATTTAGGTGTATTACACTTGTAATTGCTGCTCAGAGGTGGCATAAATGCATTTATATAGCAATTACATAATGTAATGAAAATGTGAAATTATACTTTTAAATATGAAACTACAAATTATTAAATATATGCTTTATCATGACAACAACAACATTTAATTTACATAGAACCAAAGCAGCATCAGAACTGCTTTTGCTGCTAGGGGCTGAGGTGGATCAGAGCAGGCATGGTTTACTCTGGCTTTAATGCGTAACAGCATCTTTACACAGAAATGCCATTTACACATCTGCCCAAAATAAGATATACTCATCATCACTCTTTTGTCTGTATTCTACCCATTAAAACTCTTTTGTACACATAAAAGAGTAGTATCAGTGTCATCACAGTATAAGCAGTGCATATTATGGCAGCATACAATGTGTTAGCACATTAGCATCGTGAATTCAGAATGTAACCAAAACAAGTAACACATTCTCTTCTGCAAACAGGCTATGTTACTTTAAATCTTCATCATGTAGTTAAAACAGCTTCTTTAACTGATCTTGTGTGAATTCTACTCATAGAATTAGGCATGGATGCATTGATAACACATTTGAATGTCAAATTAGTTTAAGTTTTACATGTAGTCTTTCTAAAGCGGCCTCATATTTAAATC
Source organism: Moxostoma hubbsi (assembly GCA_032164185.1). NCBI lineage: Eukaryota > Metazoa > Chordata > Actinopteri > Cypriniformes > Catostomidae > Moxostoma > Moxostoma hubbsi. The sequence continues at coordinate 22,801,552 of JAVLUX010000015.1, forward strand.
TAAACGCCTCCCACAGCGGTGTGGTCGGTGTCTTACTGTTCGCAAATAGTATGTTGTTGCTCACCTGTTTCAAACTTCTTTTTACATCTAAACAAAGAACTAAGAACTTCTCCGTAAGTGTGCTTGGGCCTTGAGGGTAACATTTTGCCTAACATATCTTTCTGTATTGCACTGAAGAAAGAAAGTCATATGGCTATGGAATAACTTGAGGGTAAGTAAATGATGTCAGAATTGTCATTTTTGGGTAAACTGTAGCAACATATGGATAAAGATCCAGTAATATGATTACTTGGTTTTGATAATGTCAGAGGAACATATGAAAAGAATAAGAGGTTAATTTCAAAATTACTGTAATTATTTTTTGCCATGAGACTCCAAATTTATAGACTGTAAAGTCAATCTCAGCAGAACATGAGGGGAAAAAGTGTGACTTCACCTATTCCCGTTTTAGTGATGGGACACCTTCTGCAATGTCATCACTGATCAGATTGAAAGAATTCAGATTGTCACAACCACTAGACAGCTTTATACTGATGACACACCCCTGCTATTATCAGTCCAGGTGTTTGACACTGAAGGTACATTTCTATACGTCACTTTACTGTAAGAAAGGTACGTTTGTTTTAAAAGCCTTTATTCAAAAAGGTTAAGAATGTGGTCTGTTCTTGGCCTGATCCTCAGGAAAAACCTTCTGCTGTCTGGTGGGCTTAAAGTTTAATTGGTGGCTGGCAAAGTCTGATACAATACAGGCAGTGAGGTGAACAAGAGGTTTTTAAGTGAAAAGAGAAAAATAGGGGAAGAGACAGGAAAAAAGACAGAAACATAGACGTACACTACATAGCCAAAAGTATTGTATGTAGACACCTGAACACCACACCCATATGATCTTGTTGAACATTAAGTTTCAAAACCATTGGCATTGATAGGGAGGTTCACCCTAACAGCTTCCACTATTCTGGGAAGGCTTTCCACTAGCTGTTGGAACATGGCGGCTGGGATTTGGTCTCATTTAGACACAAGAGCATCAGTGAGATTAGGCTCTGATGTTGGCTTGTGGTGTCTGATTGGAGTCGGCATTACAATTCATCCCTAAAGTTTTAATTGCGGTTCAGATCTGGGCTTTGTGCAGGCCAGTCAATATATTCCACACCCGACTCAGAAAACCCTTTCTTTGTGGACCTTGTTGTGTAGATGGGGGCATTTTCATCAGATGGTTGCCACAAAGGTGGGAGCAGCCAATGTGACTTTTTTTGTGGTAGCCAGTCTATAACTAAGTTACAAGGCTCTATTCTCAAACACATTATGTGGAATGCATAGCATGCGGGGAAGAGTGGTATAAACACACATCTATATAGAGTACATACTGATTCAGATACAGTATTGCAGAGATATTCTGCTTCAGCAGTTGGGTAAATCTCACAAAACTGAGCTTGAACCATGGCAGTGAGGAATTGTATATACAAATCTATATAATATTATGTTGCATATTCTGATAGTTGAACACAATAGATATAAATGTGCTCCATCTTGGACACAAAGATTACAAAGGATGTAATGTTTTTTTACATTTTTTTTTATTTTGAAAGTATTTTTCTACACAAATCCTGACATAAGAACCGACCTTACAAAATGGATCTAGCAGCTTTGTTCATTCAGTTGAGCCGGGCAGATTTGCCCATTAGTGAATACTCCCTTCACTTCTGTGCCATTGCAATTGCAAGCCTTACAGGTTTTGAGGATTCCCATTTCAAGTCAATGTACCAGACTGGATTAACATATCACACCAGTGGAGGGAAATGCCTAAGATAGGAGACTACATATGGAGAGAATAAGTTAGGCTAACCCTAGAAACTTTAGCATCAGAGGCTCCTCTACTCCCTACTCTGATCCTGGCTCCAGTGGTCTCAGAGATCCCTTTGATGGAGACCACTCTCTTCCAAGCTCTGGTGGTTCAAGAGACCCCCTCAACGGACACCCCTACTTCTAGCTCCGGTGGTTCTAGAACTCCCTCAGAGGAGGCTCCTCTACTCCTTGCTCCGGTGGTTCCAGAGACCCCCTCGATGGAGGCCCTTCTGCTTCCCATCTTCTGTGGCTCCCCCATGATCCCTCCATGGCTCCGCCCTTAGAGTCTCCTGTGGCTCCTTCTCCTAAAACTCCTACAGTGGCTCAACCCGCTCAGGCTCCTGACAATGCTGTGGCTCCCTCCGCTCCTCCTCCTGAGACTCAATTTCTTGAACCTGCTGCAGCTCCACCCACTCCTTCTTCAGCAGCTCTACCTGCTCCTTTTCTTGAGACTCCTTCTGAGGCTCCACCCGCTCCACCTCCAGCTGCTCTGCCCACTCCTCCTGTGGCTCCGCCTCCTCCAGCTCCTCCTCCTGCAGCTCCTTTCCCTGAGCCATCTCTGGCTCTGCCTCCTGTGGCTCCACCTCCTGTGGCTCCCCCGCTTCACCTGAGGCTCTGTTCGTTCCACCTTCTGAGATTCCTGCGGCTCCGCCCACTCTGCCTACTGTGGCTCCACTTTCTGCGGCTCCAACTCCTGTGGCTCTGCTCGCTTCTCCTCCTGAGACTCATGTGTTTACGTCCCTTCCACCACCTGAGATTCCTGCAGCACTACGCACTCTGCCTCCTGTGTCTCTGTCCGCTCCATCCCCTGAACCTCCTGTGGATTCTGTCATGTCATTCTTATCCAAAGTCTCTTATTTTGAAGTTTTTCCTCTGTTATATCTGTCTTCCTGTCCATTCCCCTATTGTATCACAGGTGTTCCTCATTGTATTGTTTTCCCTTCTGTCTATATATGCCCTCTTGTTCCTTGGTTGGTTCTTGTATTGTGTAGAGCGTTGTAAGCCAGCATACTGCTGTTGAGTTTGTGTACCTTCTTTGTTGAGTTACCTCCTTTTTCTGTTTGTTGATCATTAAAAGAGTTGCATTCAGATCCTCTCTCTTGCCTCATTCCTACACAAACCCTGACACCTATGAAAGGCTGTTTATGTGATGACTTACCACATATAAACATGCGCTGTTATTGGTGCAAATTGTCACAAAAACTTTAGCTTTTATTAAAAATGTATGAATTTATGAGTTTTTTACCCCCTTAAACACTTTTTTGGGCTGCTGCAATTTTCCACACTCTAATTTCAAAGCTCACCATTCACACATTCTTTTGACATTTTTTTGTACAAGTTTTAGATAAAAAATAGACTCCAATTATTCATAAATAATATTGTATACAGTACTGTGTAAAAGTTTTAGGCATTTGTGAAAAATGTTTCATAATGAGGATATCTTAAGAAATAATGCTCTAAATATTTTTCATTTATCAATTAACATCATACAAAGTCCAGTAAACATAAAAAAGCTAAATCAATATTTGTTGTGGCCACCTTTGCCTTAAAAACAGCCCCAATTCTCCTATGTACACCTGGACACAGTTTTTCTTGGTTGTTGGCAGATAGGATGTTCCAAGCTTCTTGGAGAATTCGCCACAGTTCTTCTGTCTATTTAGGCTGTCTCAATTGCTTCTGTCTCTTCATGTAATCTCAGACTTACTCAATGTTCAGTGAGGGGCTCTGTGGGGGCAATGCCATCTCTTGCAGAGCTCCCTGTTCTTCTATTCTAATCTTTTCTATTTGCAAAAGTAATTTTTGTGAGTCTAAAATGTATTTTTCCTATTGACACACTAAAGCTGAAGATATAAATAACCATCTTAATACAAATGTTTTTGTGAATCTTAAGTGTCTAAAACTTTTGCAGAGTACTGTATGTTTACAATCTTATGATGAATATTTTTTTGTTGTTGTTGTTTTGACGTTGTAAGCATGTAATTCTGTTTTTTGTTCCCTCTATCATCTTCCATCACAAAATGCCGATCTGAAATATAGGTGGCGCTATGACGCATTTTAGCCCTTGCAGATGTGCTCTTCCATGGACATTCAGTCTAATTTTCAGTTCATGCACCACCCTTGTTGTTTCATAAAATATCTCAGCCTCTGAGTGAACTAGAAGCTCAGTCTAGGTGTCATTAGAAAGCTGATATATCACTTTGCAGTGATATAAAAAATTATCATCAATAGTTGATAACTTTTGGCCACCAGTGAACATGTTTTGAAAAATTTACAGATTTGGCTGTTTCGGAAGGAAATTGGTACTTTAATTCACCAAAGTGTCATTCAACTGATCACAAAGTATAGTAAGGATATTACTGATGTAAAAAACAGCACCATCACTATTTGAAAAAAGTCATTTTTTCTTTTCTATACATGACTGCCATTACATTTTTCATGCTTTTTATTGAAAAGTTATGTTGTAGGGCAGGGGTCTTAATCTAAGGACTCCTTGGTGATGTTACATATTATGTAATTCTGAGTGTTACATTTTAAGCCTGGCCTATAATAACATGCGTAAAGTACCATATAAATGACCAATGTTCATTCATGAAACTCTTTGTGGTGCAAGCTGATAGGTCTTTGTTTTCTTGTTGTCTGTCAGCCAATTGACTCATTCATATTAAACATGTTATGCCAATTGGCTCGCATGGTGTAAGCTGACTGGTCCTTTGACATGTAATGGGGTAGCCAATCAACTTGCCTCTCTCTCTTTGTTTCACATTTAAATGACTCTGAAAATGCTATTTGCTCAGGTGGTACTGAGGTTTTTCTTCTATTAGCTTGCATGGTAAGGTCTGCATTTGGCCATGACACATGGAAGTGCTTCTTTAATAAGATAAACCATGGCCAAATTTAGCCTGGCACACACTGATCCTGTTTACAGCTGGTATTAAAATGTGCCTCGGGTGATTTGATCACTTTTGGTCAGGTAAGACAAATCGCTGTTTACGCCTGGTTGCTTAAATGCGTCTTCTGTTAAGACTTCTGTTCAGATTTAGAGGGGAGGGTCTCTGATTTCATGAGGACATACATCAGTCACTGTGTCAGTGTGTTACTGCATGATATTAAAGCACAACAAAGTCAGAAAACAGAAAGCATAAAAAACGGTGCAATGTCTCTCCCAGATCCATTTAAAATTTAATCTATGCATAAAGGCAACATTTCGAGCAAAGTTGTCCGTTATTTTAGTGTATTACCTGTATTAAAGGAGCTTCAGAAGTTTGTGCTTCTTATAAGTCCCTGCATATTGATATCAGACACACTGAAGAAGATCTGTGAAATTCTTGTGCTTGTATATATATATCTGCTTTTTTATATTTTCCAGTGGGATGGTTATTTCCTAAAAGTAGTTAAAGCTGCTCATAACCGGCAATGTTTAAACTCTTGCTTTAGCACCGTGGTTGACTGACAGGTGAGGGGTGGCACTTATACTTTTTTTTGGATGCTTCCATGGCAGAGTCATTAAAATACTCCTGTTGTAGTGCATAAGAGTATATCATGATTCAAACTCAATGCTGACTCAGATCTGCCCCCAGAAATAATCTCCAGTCTCCCTCACACTACTGTACATGTGGTGGAGGCCAGTTACATGAGTGAGTACATAAACTCAAATGCAAGATCTACAACCCACACCATGCTACACCTTTTTGAGGGTACCTGCATTGTCTGTTTATATGCATTTGTCTGTATGTCTGTCTCAGCATTGAGTATTAAAGGGGAAGAGGACAGATGGGACTTGGAGATGGGACAGCATTATTATTTGTTTGTCCGTATCCATGACATCAAGGGCCATGTGTTGCATCTTGTCACAGGTTGTGCTTCTCAGTCATCAGTTTATGCTCTGTTTGCACCATGACATTTCCTCACCTGACAGGAACATAACATCTGAACTTGAACCCCAATTCTTACTGTGTAGAATGGAGTGATTGTTGTCAAAGAGACTGAGGGGTTCATGACAGTGGATTCTCCCTCCTGCCACTGCCTACAGACCCCCAAGACAGCAGACCTTAATACAGGCCTCACTTTAGAGCATCATGCTTACATATACACACTAAAGCACCATTCACATTGGCAACAATTTGCTGCCACAAAGCATCCAAACATAATTCATTTTCAGTTGTTTGTTTCCAAAGTTTAATTGCACAATAATTATGTAATTTAACACACACTGATGGCACATAGAATGTCAAATTTTCTGCTTCTAAAATTTTATTGGGTTCTGTTGCTCAGTGTGAAGGGTTCAAGCTATTACGTAAATGCACAGTTCAATCCTATTGGTGTAAATGGCACAAGGTGTTTGCAGATCTAGAGAGAAGCCTCACATGAGGGGGCATCAGGGCCAGTCAACTCATTAGGTGACATAGGCTAGCGCCTAGGGCAGCATCGCTTCGGGGTGCCGATCTACCAGGCCAATAAATATTTGTTCAAATTCGCCCTGTGTGTTCCGATGACGTGTAGTGGCGCCCTCCGTGGCACAAATAGGCTGTGTTCTAAATGCATTACTTACATACTAGTCTTACTGTTTCTGTGAGACAGATAGACATTATGCCATTGTGCACAAGGCCATAGACACTAGTGCGGGGCTCGTGAATCGAAGTGATGCCCGATGTGTGAATTAATCAGACTTTTGAGTTAAAATATATATATATATATATATATATATATATATATATATAAATATTCAGATAATCAAAATGCATTACATTCTTGTGGCAGAAGAGTTAATCATTGATAAGACAATACAAAAAGCGGTTTTAGAATACAATGTATTGTTTACTACAATATTATGTAACATAAGCCAATCGTTGGCATACAGTTCACAGCCATCCATTTTGCAAATTAATTTGTCAATCAGTTCGAGATTTATTATGAGGGCTTGTTTAAGGGCCCATCAATGCACACCTGCATCAGACATGCTTGTGTAGCGTCTCGGGTGCGTTGTGTCATAAACATGCAATGTTTAGGTCACTGTGTCAAGTTAAATATAGTTTAATACTTAGAACACATCTTGAGATCCCTTAGTTCGAATTTGCGCTCCAAGTGTTTTGAACGCAAGAACGTAACGTGTTTTCTTCGCTGTATAAACTGCCCATTGCCTTACAGCTGAAATTTCAATTACTGCCCTCTGGAGTAAACAGGTGGTACTGCAAGTTTGCATTTCTTCAGGAATCTTCCTTATTACAGTCTGGGGGCACTGAGATTAATTGCGTAAATTTTTTTAGCGCATTATTTTTTCTTTTTACTTAACCAAGGTTTTACCACATTGTATCATCACTGTACCATGATACTGCCACAGCAGGATTTTGAGAAATGTGACACTGATAAACTTCATCTTGTGTTGTGTAATGTAAAAAGGTGATGTTGATGGTGTTTTTAGTCCATTCATTAATGCTACACAATATATATAGGCTACTAAAAATTATTTCTAATGATGCTCCTAAATTCACCAGAAATTAATGCTTTGGTGCTGTTTTTGCAAAATGAATAAATAAAAATAATTTTTTTTTTTTTTTAATATAAATAACATCATTCATAGTACAATAGATTGTGTACTTAATGGGCTCCAGACTCCCCAGTAATGATGAAAGCCTGTAAATGTGCCTGCTGTGAAATATACTGTACAATGTGCATATATCTTAAGGGCAGTGTGCCTTTTTTTTTTTTTTTTTTTTTTTGCTGGAGGGTCTCGCCTATGGCGTTATGATAAGACAGCGAGCAGGAAATGAGGACACACGCAGTGTGAAGTTTCAACAGAGACATGGGGTGTACTGGGAAACCTATTGTTTATAAAGGAAAAGACAGCATGTTCCATCTGTGGGAGGCCACTATGGTGGCAGAAGGTGAAACGTATAATGGGGGCAGTTTTTTTCAATAATCATGCAGTCGTTATGGTTCAGCAAGATGAGCTCCAGGGAAACGTTGCTCATTAGTTTCAGTCTGCAACTTCCTGTCGATCCCTGTACACTTATAAGGATCATCCATTAGATTAATGGAACAAAACGGTACGAAAAATCTTCCAAACTGCCTCCAAGGGAAATCATCCTTCAAGCATGCATACATCTTCCTGTCAGACTTTCATAGTGAAAGGTATGGTGTTGCCTTTTGGTTTGCCTGACTATTTGACTTATTTTTTAATAACATACAACTAAATTCATGTGCTATGTAATAGGATGGTGATAATTGGCCTGTCATCCCACCAATCAGAGCGTGACAGGAAGTGGAAATCTTCAGTCCCCTCACCTCTGTGATTGTGTCACCATTGAGTGGTGGTGGCGTAGTGGGCTAAAGCACATAACTGTTAATCAGAAGTTTGCTGGTTCGATCCCAACGGTCACCACCATTGTGTCCTTGAGCAAGGCACTTAACTCCAGGTTGCTCTGGGGGGATTGACTCTGTAATAAGTGCACTGTAAGTTGCTTTGGATAAAAGCATCTGCCAAATGCATAAATGTAAAATGTAAATGTTTCCATGGCAACCCCACAATAAGCTGTACCAGCACAATATTCAGGTGGAGAAAAGTCAATAGTGTATAAGTACTTGTGTTGGGGGAGGGTGACGGTTTGCTGTCATAGGTTATGTATTTATTAGGTGGAGGGAAGTAGTGGCTCTGTGACATTGGGAAGTGTCACAAGTGAAATTGCCACAGTAACAGTACAAGTGCCAGTCCTAGCAGGAAAGAGGAGGGTCCAGACTGAAATTCAGGCTTCAGATTGCAAAACCCAGCTATGTAAAGCAGTTACACTGTTAAAAATGTTGCACACTATCATACATTTGAACATATACATGGTGATGACATTTGTTTCATTCATTACAAATTACAGTATATTATCAACAAAGAAAAAATTATGTGAATATAAGAATTTCTTAGGATATGATATGTCCCCCTTTTGCTTTACTGACAACATGCACATGAGCTGGCATGGGCGGCACAAGTTTGTGCAAAATCTGATAATTCATATTATCCAAGCATCATTTGAGAATGTTCAAAAGAGCATCTTGTGTGCTTAAATGGATACAAGGAAATCTGACCTGTTGTACCAACATGGACAAAGTCACACATTTGCTTAATAATTGATATACCAATAGTACAGAATCTAGCATCTGGACCAATCAGACACACAATTATTCATTATTTAAGTCAACAGATGTCTCAAGACTGTAACAAGCAAAGGTCAAATTAGGTCCAAGCCAACTCCGTTATGTCTGCTCCCCCACTGATCATTATCAAGCCTTTACACTGTCTTTACAAGGTCCAGCAATTCCAAGCAGGGAAGGTTAGCTGCATGCCAGAGCATAAGAAATGGACTAAAAGCCCAGAACAATAGACTTTTCTTCAATAACGTATAGACAAACTGCCTATAAATTCACATGTATATCCCCAGGACATTGTGTATATGTTCATTACTCTCTTGTAAAGTGTATTTTGTAGTGTATACTGTATATGCATGCATGTGTACTTTATGCATGACTTATGACAGGACTACCAGCTAATGTAAAATTATTTAGTATCATGTATCCAACCAAATGAAATCTTGTGTGACATCCTGCACAATGGTATATATATATATATATATAATTCAGACAGCATGCATTGTATGCTTGCTATATTAATCAGAGCATAAAGGGGCTTAAACTAACCCCAATAATGCAAATGAGTCAGCTTCCAAACAAAGGAACATTTCCCGCTTGGAAATTGCACCTTTCTCATTGGTTAAGTGAGACTCGAGAGGACGGACCTCCAGCAGAAGTTAAAAGACACGTCCCGCCTCTTACTCTTTCTATTTCCCCTGACTCTCTTCCCTCTGCTGCTATTCGTGTGGGACCAGGACCATCCGGTCCGACCAAGAGGTTGCAGGCCTCAACACCTCAAGCCATGTGTAACTACTTCTACCATAGAGTCAATGAACACCAAAATTCATCATAATTTCTTCATTCAATGCAGAAGGAATTGGTTGCAACTTCAACACCATCGACTCAAGGAACCATCAAGCCTTTCTCCCGTGACTGCATCCGGGCTCTCTCAACAGCCAAGGCATTGCAAGTATCGTACCAGTAACTAACTGAACATAGTTTTAGTATAAGATGAAAACCCCTTTGTAGCAAAGGTGCTTTTTGTTAGGAATGTTATCGATCTAGTCGCGATCACCGATTCCCCCGGTCCCGTTTTCTATAGCAGTGCCCAGTCAGGTGCAGTCGTGAGTCTGAGTCTCTGTAGACTTCGCGAAGGAAGTAGAAAGAACAACACCACACATTTGGTCTGTGTCCAAATCTACTCAACTTTATTGTAGGAAGCATGTGGTTTATATATTCTTCATGAGACAGTAAACAGCCAATAATAAAGCAACAGCAATCTTATAATCAAGGGGGAGAGCGGGCATCCTGAAAGGGGATGCTCAAACAAGGCCATATACGGAGGCCTTCAGACATTCAGTTGCTTGTCCACGTGTGTACCTCGCGAGGACAAGCATGATCTTTTGAACTTACAAAATTAGTATGCATTGTGAAGCGTGGAACATCATACTCACACATACAGAAAAGGGCGCGAAACATAGACACACTAATATGCAGAGCCAACACACTAATATACAGAGCACACTAATATACAGAGCAGAACATCATGTTCATTTCATGTTTCTTACACTTTTATATTAAGAAATCGATGGTTCTCTCAGATGGTCAAGATGACTTTTCCATAACTGCATTTCCCCTATTCTGTTCCGGTTTCATTTTATTTCCACTTGTCCATTTCCCATGTATGAGTGATTTCATGTGTAGGTTTTTGTTTAGATTAGTTATGTTTTCGTATTTTAGCTAAATAAACTTTTGTGTACATTCTTGCGAGTTGATTCTGGTCTGCTTATAAACCAACATAATTTAACAATTTGATCTCAGCTCCATGCTTAGGAAGAGATATTTTTGTGTGGCCACGAAAAATTCTTTCTGAGAACTGATAGACGATAAATACGGAGTGTTCGCTGGACGAACAGATAAATTGACTGTAATATTATTTCAGCTACATCAAGTTAATTATGTTAACCCGATCCAAATGTTCATAATTATTTATAACGAGTTATGATTAATTATTCATGTTTCCCTTTTAAAGATATTTTGACTGTGGTATATTTTGATAAATAATCTAATCCCTGTTTCTAAAAGATTTCGCTTCAAAGCTATACCTATATGTGTAATATTATTGTCAATTAGCCATGAGAATAATATTACTCCAATAAGATAATTAATCATAATTCTCTTATTAAAGCTAATTCCCTACAGTAGAAATTGTGAGCTGATGCAACGAGACGTTGAATTACGATTTTAATGGTGGAGAATCTTATTCAGACAAAAATCTAGTTATTTGTAATTTATCTAAATTATAATGGTTGTCAAACATAGTAATTTTGAAATAGGGCCGTTTAATTTAATTCCTAGTTCACACATACTGTTTCCCTTACAAATAATGGTAATGTGCCCAATACTTTAACCCGTACAGTGTACATTTATCATACCAAATTTGCTACATATATTGGTGTGAGAATCTGGGCACTTTAACTGATTACCATTTATTTGTGCGTTGTGGAACGCGCTGACGTTCATATGCATCAATTAAACTGTTTTCATTAGTGTTGACCCAGATCACAATTCACTGGGGTTGTTTGCTATGGCAGCAAAAGTTCACAGGAAGTCCTAAAGAGACTCTTCCTGGTTAGAACTCATGCCCCAGAGGGGTGACTGCCATGCGTGGGACAGTATAGATCTTCCCTTGGCTCTGTGGGTCATCCAGGACCCCTCAGACACTTACTCTCAAACCCACAATGACTTTGATACATGTTCGTACACTTACAGGAGCACTGATGTAATACACAATACTAATGTGTACTAATACACAAATGTGGAGGTACTCTACTGAAGGAGAGACATCTTGTGCCCATCACAGACTGCAGTTTTCTCTCGCTAGACATCCACACTGAACTCACAGGTGTCTTCGCACATGCGCCAGGTACTGTATTCCTCCTGCTCAGTCTTGTCCCCTTTCTATGAGTGCATGTGACCCTTCACTAAGACCTGCCTAAAAACTTTACTAACCAATCTTACCTAATTATCTGTTGCCATCTGCCTTATGTTTTTGCTCTTTTTTTCTACTCTTTTCTAATAGTGAGTCTATGGACAGATGTATGTTTTTGGATAGTTTTAAAAAGAAGTTTACAGGAATTATCCAAAAAATAGGTAAAAGTTGTTGCCTGGGTTTACAAGGTACAGAGAGAAAATACAGACAGTATTTGTTTCCTTCTAAATGTTTAAATAAATCTTAAGAATGACTTGCTGTCGATCAAGCTTTATGTCTGCCCTCATTCCCAAATGAACATGTTTATCATGTCCACCTACACCTACTTTTACATTAAAATAAATTAATGTTTATAACGTAACGTTAATTTATATTTTGATTTAGCTAATAATAAAAACTTAAAAGTTCAAACGTTCACTGTAGGTTGTAAAAACATAGGAACAGTTTTGTTCATTTATACTATTGTTATCAATTGTAAACTCTATCAGATTATATCTTTTCAGTTGACTGTGATAAGCATTTGCCTCAATTCAAATTTTTGCAGTATTCATAGTTTCCAATTGTGTTACTGCGTAATTGAACAATTTCATAAAAAAAACAACAAAAAAAACAACAGCCGTGTAATGATAACATCTTCAGTAAAGCTTGTCTGAGCGAGCAACCGTAAACAAGGATAATGGACCTTAGTAAAGGGTCAGTTGTACATAGTCCATTCATCCACCTTCTACTGATTCTTTCAATATTGAGCATCGGCATCAGATGGCACCATATTCATTCATCTGCCTGCTCTAATATTTTTTCTTTAGGCCACATTGAACATGAGGAATAAGTGATCTACTCCCAGGCACACACAGACACCCTCTTACTCTCCCTTTCTCTTTCTGCCCCCTCTCTTATTTAGGACTTCCTCTCTACTGCATGCACAAATTAAAATAGGATTAATTAGTTAATTTCTCCTGATTTAATTTAAAGCATTGAGAAAATCAATAGGCTCTCTCTCACTCTCTCTGTATTCTGCTTAGTACATTAGTGTGTAAACATCAAGTTGATGGAATGTGTTTGTGTTTGACAGAGGAGTTATGTACCCATAACTTGCTTAGCTGTCTGGCATGTGAATCAAGCACTTGAATAATGGGAATCCCTTGCTGTTTATATTCTCCATCTGAGAAAATACGGTAAAGTGTCGAACAGTGGTTGCAAAAGTGATAACAGGGGTGATGAATAGACAGTATCCATGTTATCATGGTATATTTTTGAAGACGAAAGACAAACACAGCTGATGTGTTGGCGACAGTTCCACAGAAGAGCATTTACAGGTTGCGTGTTCGTTGCGAGCTGTATTTGTCCAATCATTGTCATTGACACCACAAAATATGCAAATAAGAATGATAACGTTTAGGAATGTACACATGAAACATGAAACAGGGAAGTCCAGGATTTATTAACCCGGGGTTAATGATTTCAAGTGTAAAAAAGCCCTCCTGAGATGTTACATTGTCTTGTGCAATCTCAAAAATCAAAAATAAATGAATAAATAAAAAAGGCTTTTGTTTTAAATTATATCTTTTACGTACTGTTGCCACAGTAGGCTTTCTAGAAATATAAATTTATATTTATTTTATAAAATATACATTTTATGTAAAGTGGTAGAACCAAAACACACACATAGATGTGCCATATTAGTCATGATGTTTCGCCCCTAACACCCTGTCTACACCGGGCACGTCCATTGTTGTGATGCACCATAACGGCTTGAGGCTGTCTACACTGGACACATTGACATGAACTTCGTAAACCATATAATTTGTGTAGTAGTGCCAGCGCATTAAGCGTAAAATGGAATTTTATGTGATGTGTTTTCAATTTCCAGTCTCCAGTGCTTTTACTTGTATCGGTGTATATTCTTAGCTGGTAATGTATGATTTAAGATATTACATTTGTAAAAATTAGGGCTGCTCCCTGATAGTCGATTAACCATTAGTCGATGAGAAGAGTCTTGCTCGACCAAGTTTTGATTGGTTGGTTTGGCGAAAAGATATCGCAGCGCCGTTTTTTGGTCTGTTCTGCATAATGCAGTGGTTCATTTTAGCTTATCGTGGCACATTCGTCCCATTTCATGGCCGACCCACCAGCCCGCTCAGTTCTCCCGATGGCCAGACTGCCCCTTATCAGCCCCAAAGTGCATCGGCCCATGTGGAAAATGCCTGGTATGCCAGATTACCAGTTCAGCCCTGTATAATATATATATATATATATATATATATATATATATATATATATATATATATATATATATATAAAAATAACCACCTTTCCATTTACCGTCAGGCAAGTATCCGTCTTAACATGCAGGCGGAAAATTACTTATACAAATTGAAGAAATAAAAACAATTATAAATGTACAAATATTAATTATAATGATGATAATAATCACTGAAATATAAATCATGGTTCGAGGTGCGTTCACAATAAACTGCACTGTGGAAATAAAGTGAACTGAACTCAAAGCACCTCCTGAGCTGAGATGTCTGAGGTCATTTGCAGCACTCTTAAAAAAAATAAAAAAAATATTAATACAGAAAGAAAGAGTGAGAACCTTTTAGATACGTGTGTTCCATGATACTGCACACCTCGTTTCAGCGCATCATATATACGGCTTTCTGTTATCTGTTCTTAATAATATAATAAAGTGTGTTTCTTCATCTGTGTGTCCATGTGTCTATGGGCAAATTATTGTAATATTAATTTGATAATAATAATAGCCTAATATGTCACAATCCCCTGTCGTCTGCCTTGTGTTTCTCCTCTGTCATCTCTCCTGGACTTCAGTTCCCATAATTCCCTACCCTCATCACTGCCATCTGTCTGTCATTGTCTTCACCTGTGTCTAATTTAATCATCATTCCTCGTGTATTTAAGCCCTGTTGTTTTATCAGTCTTTTGTCAGTTGTTGAATGTTTGGAATATGTTTATCCGATGTCTACCTGTCATGAAGAGGGCAGACGAGGGAGTAAGGATCCAAATGCAGCTTTATTAGAACTTCAAAAGTAAAGGGAAGTACAAACGCAGGAACAAATGAAACCTCCACGAGGGGAAAATAAAGAAAAGAATACAAGAAAACAACACGGGGGGTCTTGCAAGGAGGGCTTAGGCAGGAACACGGACCAAGGCAGGATTCGGGAACAGAGCTTTAAACATAGAACAACGACCAACAAAGGACAAGGTGAACATGAGGGCTTAAATACAAAACAAGGGGAAACATAGACCAATGGACAAACAGAACTCATAACAAGGTAAAAAGGTAATTAACTAAAACCAATGACAAAACTAGAACTGATAACAAGATAAATCAAACAATAAACCAATGAAAACCAGACACATGGACAAGGAGGGAAAACAGGACTTGACAAGACTTCAAAATAAGAGTTCATAAAAACAAAAGGCAATACGGAACATAAAAGGTGCCAAAACTCAAAGAGTGCATAAACAAAGAACAATGTGGAACATAAAAAGTGCCAAAAACTTAAATAAAAAGGTACACAAACCAAAGACGGTGTGGATCGTTACACTACCGTTGACCTTGTTCCTGCCTGTGCCCTTTGTTTATGTTCATCTTGTGTTTATATTATCCCCTCGTGGATGTTTCTTTTGTTCCTTGTGTTTTGTTACTCTGTTCATCGTTTGTGTTGTTTAAAATAAAGCCGCAAGTAGATCCCCACTCCTCGTCTGCCCGCATTCGTTACATAATAATAATAATAATAATAATAATTTAATAGATTAATGGGAAAACAAGCCAAATATCGTCTTGACATCTTCAAAGGCATCAGCTATTGGCGATTACTCCCCGAGATCATCGTATGTCCGCACAACCCAAATGTGCATTTCTCTCTATAAATTAACAAAATGTTCAGACAGTCTCCTTGCTGGTTTTTCCGACACATTCAGAATCATTACCGCTTTTGCCGGTGTCACTGTGGCTCGCTTCGTGCGTGTGCTTGTAAAATTTATATTTTAAAGGCTCATTATTTTGGTTTAGTTTTTCTCTGTAATCTAGAACAGTGTTAGCAAGGTTACTTATAACATGCTTTCTCAGCCCTGGAACTCAAACAATTTTCTCATGGCCTCCAATATATATATAGATATAGATATATAGATATAGATATACTGTACATATTTAAGTAATTAAATTAATATCATAAATGTGCGACTAGTCGACTAATGGCTTAAATTAACGACTACTAGTCGACTAGGAAAATCTTTGGTCAGGGGCAGCCCTAGTAAAATTTGTCAAAAAACATTCACAGAGTCAAGATGACCAATTTTTATAGACATGTGCCTCACCTGAGTGTGCAGATAACATGAAGAGACGGTCTGAGGTTAGTTACATTGATATAATTAATTATTCTATTGTTATGACAGCCAACAACTTCAACTTCACAAGTTGAGCCTGAAATTCTCCTTTGGATTGATCATTTTGGCAGTTTTTACTGGGCGTCTCCAAGAAACCAAGAAATTAGAATCATTATGGCGCCGCACAGTGGTTGTTCAGGAAAACGATTCTGGTTACTCATGTAATCTTCGTTTCCCTGAGATGAAAGGAACGAGACATTGCAATGAACGCTATGGGGAAATTCCTTTTCCATGACCTAGTTGAATCCCTTGTATCATAATGGCAATCTTATGATTGGCAATGCTATTTGAGCCCCGCGGCCCACCCCTTTAGGCACGCATTTGCCCTACATAAGTGGGCACTCAAACATAATTTGTTCCAAATTTTCAGACTGAGGGACAAGAACACGTCGCTCGTTCTTTGAAACTCTGAAGTAGTAGTGCAGCCAAGTTTTGCAATATCTCGTTCCCAACATCTCAGAGAACTGAGGTTACCCTAAGGGTAGAACCAGGGTTGAAACACTAAGAAAAATATGTATATGAGGTCATGGGCCCTTCGGGTGGTGACTTATATGTCTTCAAGTGTGTATGAAAATGAATGACTCCACATGATGAAAGCCAGATGGAAAATGAATCTTAATCTGAGGATCTATACGAGTCATATAATACACAGAGAATAATTAACCCCTTCATAACCAGAAGTAGGGAGGGAGGTTTAATTGTATTTGAAGTGCTTGTGACTTTTAGTGGGATTAAACTGGATAGCGGCCTACACAGGCAGCTTAATTAAAATTATAACAGGCAGCCCGCCCGTAATGAGGAGCTCAGGCTCAGTAGTAGATGGATACCACGTCTAGGTTATAAAAAGTCGCAAACATATTCTGTGAAGACCATCCTGCTGCAAAGCATATATCCTGAAGGAGAAAAAGAGATTTGTTGGCTGGGAGAAAGTGTGCTTTTCTTGACAAAATGTAAATAATTTCCCACCAACAGATTTCACTGAGGGAAAGGTAGAAAAAACTCTGTTTTAAATATCTAGCCAGAAGTTTTCCTGCCTTGTCCCCAGACTCAAAGTATGATTGTCTTGCTCTGAATAGCCAAAACTCCACCTTCCACGACAAAACAGTATTATATCTGTATTTCAATCAGCTCAATTCTCTGCGGCCATCAGATGACATTCGCCGCTTCAGGTCTGCCTCAGCATTTTAATATTCCCTTCCAACTCTACAAGTTCTCGTGCTTTGGATTTTTTGGTGAATGAGGCATACAATATGATCCAGCCCCTAAGAACTGCCTAAAGTGCCTCCCGAGCCACACCCACAGAGGATACTGAAGACCAGTTGGTCTCCATATAAACATTGATTTCAGCCTTTAACATTTGCAAGAATTCAGGATTTTGCAAAATCAAATATATGATTTCTTTTCTCCATATAAAACTCACCAGGGCGTGATCTGGGATTAAAATGTTTCCAATTGAGCAATCAACAACAGATTATATGAGAGACTTGAATAAATTTTATGGACTGATGAAAAAAATGTATAGTCCCTACCAGATGGGTTCAAAAGTCTCCAAATATTTGTAAGACCAAGATTTTACACATCTTGTGAAGTGTCAATGTTGCTCTGCTTGGCTTACACACTTTTGTTTCACTATGATCAAGGACTGAATCCATCATAAGATTAAAGTCTCCTCCCAATAGCATATCATGAGGGGTGCTAGCGGCTTGCAACATCCCTTCAAGAGCTATAAAAAAGCCATGATCATCAACGTAAGGTGCTTATATATTAGCCAAAATAAGACTTTGCCCCTGAATTTCTGCTAAAACAATAATGACTCTTCCTAATTTATCTTTAATCTGTTTGAAACCTTTGAATTGTAGATGCTTACTTATCACTGTAATGACTCCCCTGCACTTACTTGAGCCAGCACTAAAGGAAACATGTCCTCTCCATATCTTCCCAAACTTTTCAGCTTCCTGCGGGGAAATATGCGTTTCTTGTAGAAACACTATATAATATATATCACACTTAAGAAGAGAAATAACCTTCCTTCTTTTTATGGGGTGACCCAAACCATTCACATTCCACATGGATAGAGACGTCAGATTGATTAAGTCTCTATACAAATTTTGTGAGACAGAATTACACAACAAAAGATAATATAAAAAACAAACTCCAGCCAATAGGAAGGATAAGCACAACTAACGTGCAGATTCATCCACAACACTTTCCAGAAGGTGTGTTACTTCTCAAAACGAACTCCAGCCGCTAGGCGGAACCAGCACAAAAAGAAACAAAAAAGACATTCAGTTCCCTCAAACAGTCAAGCTACAATGTTAGTACCACAAAATAATTTCATTGATGAAGGACATTGCTTGCTTGGGACATGTGAATGTTTTACGGCCATCATTAGCATCTATTCTCAATTTGGCCAGGAACATCAGTGTGAAAGTAACCTTCCGCTGATGTAAGATTTTCTTGCATTCCTTGAATCAATCACGTTTCTCTCCCGTCGAATTTGCAAAGTATGGGAACAAGAAAATGCTGTGGTTCTTCCAAGAAAGCCTTAATTTACACCTCGCCTCGAATAACATGAGATCTCTTTATCTCAGAAATGTGGTCAGAATTGATCGGGCCTGTCTCCCTTTACGGAACCCTGTGAGCTCATTTGATATTCAGCTTATGACTCGAAAAAAGCCCATCCAGAATTTCACCATATCCTGACCCTCTTCGGCCTCAGGAATTCCAACAATTCAGACGTTATTCCTCCGGCTACGTTTCTCCATATCCTCCAACTTCTTGCAGACGCACTCCAAATCCACTTTGGTTGCTAGCAGATTAGCAGATGATTCCCTCTCCAATGACTCCAGATAATCGATCCATTTCTCAGTGAATTTCGTCTCCATGGCATTGATCGATTGATGTATTACAGCAAGATCCTCCAAGTCAGCAACGACCTTCGTCAGCATTGCCAACATGTTCGACATTTGTCGCTGATTTTCCCTCAGTTCTCTGACCAAATTGGCTTTGGGGGTGTCAGATTGAACATGTAAGTGTCTTTTAATGTCTCCAGAGGATTTTGAGTTCTTTGACATTTTGCCCTTCTAGAACAGTTCTGGAACAGAGTGTATCGAATCTCACTGGTTTATTACATTAATACTGTTAAAACTAGCAAAGTGCACCGAGCTCGATGTTCACACGTCCGAACCTTGCATGGCATCACGTGACTATCCCAATTTTGCTTTTTCTAAAGAATAGAAATGATGATTCAAAATAAATTTTTTGTTGAAATCAACATTGTGCCACAAATACTGTTGATTGAGATTAACATGTATTGAACCTGGAATATTCCTTTAACTGTACCAAACTGATTTAAACCAGCAACAGCAATACAACCAAACATGAATTTTCCCTTTAAGTTTCTGCCTCTCAGAGTGAGATTCAACAAATCTTTATTAGTATGATTGTTAACATCACAATATTGCAAAAGCATATACTGTATAATACTTCTAAAACTGAAATAGACCATACAGAAAATAAAATTGTGACAGGGCGGAGGAATATACACACCCAGTCCCTTATCAGGCTAATTAAGCCTCTGAGAGGGATAAATGCCGACTGCGGAAGGTGGTGCAACGAGAGAGAGATTGTTTACTGTCAGCTGACCGTCATGTGTGTGTTGGTGTCGTTTGTTTAAGTTTATCATTAAACTACTATTTATATTATCAAGCCGGTTCTCGCCTCGTCCTTGCCCGTTTATATCCCTTTTAAAAATGTTTAGTTAAAAGTGCACTCAGTAAATTTTTGCTCCTGTCATCTTGGACTTGCAGTGACACTTAGTGGTGTGGATGCTGCATCACTAAAAATCTAGAGTTTTCAGTTACAGATGCCATTGTAGAAATTCACTATTCATAATCAGCTATGATTAATTTAATCCAAGAGTGAAAGTGTCTAATAACAAGACGGTTACTGCAATTAAGCGAGTAGTATTCAGCTGGTCATGTGATTCTAAAACGGCAGCCCCCATGAGGGTTCCCTTGCCCCATGTAGAATAAAGCAGCTTTTCTAAGGTTTACTGATATGACTAAAGTCCTCATCTCATGTGAGTAGTTATGATTTTATACATGTTTCAAAATTACAATTAATTTCTTTTGAGTAAAATGTTTTTAATGTTGAACAAATTCACACTTTAACATCTTTTTTTTTTTTTTTTTTACATAGAATGAAAATGAATGGTGACAGGCTGAGGCTCAGAGGCTCATTCTGTTTAACACCTCCTTTGATGTTCCACGGATGAAGGAAAGTCATATGGGTTTGTAACAACGTAAGTGTTGAGTAAATAATGACAGGGCATTTTGTTTTGGGTGAACTATCCCACAAAAAATAAAGAAAGAAATGAGAGAGAAAATTAAAGAAAGGGGCAAGGTAAAAAGGAAATAAAGTAAAAAATAATTATACAATGGGGATGACTTTACATACAAATTATGGTATATAAAAATATAGTAAAATTATTTAAGCACCCATTAAAAAACTAAATGTTCATCACGGGCGGTGTCTTTTTGCCTTTGCCATTTTTGACCTAATATTGACCTTAAGACATGTCAGTCTATTGCATACTGTGCCAAAACAAAAACAAACACAAATACAATGTTAAGCTTAATTTAATGAACCAAATATCTTTCAACTGTGTTTGATAAAATAGCAAGTGATTTTCTACTATCAAATTAGCAATTTAGCATGATTACTCAAGGATAAGGTGTTGGAGTGATGGCTGCTGGAAATGGGACCTGTCTAGATTTTATGAAAAATTACTTTTTTCAAATAGTGATGGTGCAGATTTTTACATCAGTAATGTCCTGACTATACTTTGTGATCAGTTGAATGTCGCTTTGGTGAATTAAAGTTCCAATTTCCTTCCGAAACAGCAAAATATTTAGATTATTTCAAAATTTTGGCAGGCAGTGTGTGTGTGTGTGTGTGTGTGTGTGTTTCTATAGTTATGTTGAGGTTCTGAGTCCAACCAAAGCAAGGCCACCTCAACATGCATATCAGGTCATGTACACCACTTTGGGAGATCAGGTTGGAACATTTCTTAGATTGCAATATCATGCTCATATGTTCAGCATAAGCTCTTCTTGTTCAATGTAGGTGGAGTGTTGAAACTTTGTCATGTGCAGTGGGAGACCTCATAAAAATCTGGGATTCAAAATCTAACAATCTGAAAGTAAACAAAGTTTTGGGGCTTATAAATGTAAAGCAAAGAAACGTTATGGTAAATTAATATTGAATATTTAAGATTCTGCACTATTTCAAGGTCACTAATAAAAAAAGCAGATTTGTGACAATGATCATGTTAGCTAAATTGTTGCTTGAATTGAAGCACAATATGCTCTTTGGAACATTCTCAAATCATGCTGAGATAACATGGATCATCAGGTTTTGTGTAATCTTGTAGAGTCCATGCCAGCTCAACTGCATGCTCTTGTTAAAGCCAAAAGGGTACATATCAAATAATAAGAAATTCTGAAATTCTATTTTAAAATCATTATTATGCTAATGATATAATGTACAATAATAAAACAATGCATTAAAAAAGAAGTAAAAATATATATATACATTTTTATTAGTGGCCTCTGACATTTGGAACACAAAGTATGTTTTTCCATATGTATTTTTAGTGGTTGGGTCCAGGCTTGTTAAATGAGAGATGCCCGCAATCGAGGAGAGCAGAGTCCAGGTGGCAGGTCTTATCGCAGCTCGCTCAGCCCCGTTTCATGGCTGGTCCACCAGGAAAAGTCCCGGTTCTCCCTATGGCCAGTCCGGCCTTGCTCCCACCACTACTCCTGCACCTAGCCTCAGTACCCCCTGTGGACCAGTGAGTAATACTCCATACTCTCACTCAAACTGTCTCTTTTTGTCCCCTCTTGCTTTTATATCCTCACACAAACTCTCTTATGATTCACTCATTTTCCTCTCTTGCCTAGACCTCTCTTTTTTTATTTTTTTCATTTTCTCACCCTCCAGGTGTCTCTCTTTCTTTCTGTTTCACCCCTACTCCCACAGCAAACCTGCATCTCTCCTTTCCTCTTTCCACCACTCTTATTTGCCATGCAATTATGTGTGATATGGAAGGTGAAGTGTTTCCATAGTAACTGCATGCGTAGGGCCTCAGCACAGTGTGTGTGTGTATGTGTGTTATAGGGTTGTGCAAGGGCTTTTCCTGTTGACACAGATGCTTTAGAAACCAAGTCTTTGATCAATGTTGAAACACTAGCAATCAATATATTGTCTCTAATATACTTAAAGAGATAGATCATACAAAAATGAAAAAATTCTGATATCATTTACTCACCCACAACTTTCTTGTTTCTTGTGGATCACAAAAGGAGATATTTGGGTTAATAACATCCTCAGTCACAAAAACTAAAAAGAAGATGCAAAAAGTGAATGGTGACTGAGGCTGTGAGTCCCTAACATTCTGCGTAAAGGTGCTGTGAGCTATTTCAGCCGATCTACTTCCACGAGACTGAGCCATTGAATAAACCACACCTTCTCTATCCAAAAACCCTGCACTCCAAAGATAACAAATGAGCTTTATTAAGACAGACATCATGCAGAAATGATTGTTTAAAACAACAGCAGCAAAATAGTGCACTCAACTGTTATAAACAACTTGGCTTAAAGGCCTCTCCCTCCTCATTATTTATACCATGATCAATGGAAACATGTAAATGCTTCACGCTGCAACGTGTTCAAGCCAAATCTTCACCCTTGGAATCAACTACAATACAATGAGAAGGTGAAATGATGAAAGCGTCATTGTCCGCTGCCAGTCTAGTGCTGTCACAGATATCTTACAACCCTTATTTTTCTAATATCTTTCAGGGAGTAGGATTTTTTTTTTTTGCATACCTTTCATTGAAAAAAATCACTCACAGCACTTTTAACATCTCCTTTTGTACAGAAGAAAGGAAATCATATGGGTTTGGAACCAACACAAGGGCGAGTAAATAATAAAAAAATTGAATTCTAAACTATATTGGTGTATGCAATGTCAAAACATCAGTAAAACTTCATGGAGCACCTAGTAAACTTAGCAATTTGATCATTTATTCTCATAAGTTTTTTAGTTATGTGTCTTTTTTCATTTACAGAACAGCATCAGAGAGGCAGAAATTGCATTCGATTCTTCATTCTAATGAACCAAATCATTAGTCAAAGCGAACATGTGTGCACACGCGCGTGCAAACACATACACACACACATACACTCATCATGGTTTGTGGAATTGTTTGTAAATAATTGAGCATGCAATCACTGGCATTTTGCCTGCTTGTAATTACTCTTTCCATGTGCGCGTGTGTGTGTGCGTGTGTATGTGTGTGTGTGTGTGTGTGTGTGTGTGTGCGCGCGCGCGTGTGTGTGCATGTGTATGCGTGTGCATGCTGCACATAATACATGTTTCTTTCATGAATTACTTTAGTAATAATAACAATATTCAAGTTCAAGCAGCTACACAAAATTATTACTCAGTAAGTTAATGTAGGTCACTATTATTATTGTGTAATAACATATGTAAATATATAGTAACATGAACACAAAAATTATTAATGCTGCTTTAAAATTGACTGATGGCAAAGAAAGAATATTACAGTTGCTCATTCATTCATGCCCCCTTACATCTAAGTATGACTGATAATTCTGCCTCCTTTTGTTCAAAGATTCATTCATGCATTAACTGTTCACAGTTTAATTTTCATGATTATAGAGCACTTAATGAATAGTATTTTTCTTTTCTGCTATAGTTGAACCATGTTTGTCTGTGTGTCTTTTACATTAAGGCAGGTGAAGTGTGATTTTATCATTATTTATTTAACAAAGTCATGCTTTATCTCTCTCGGTGTTTGGCCTTCTTTTATTTTCCTAGAATTACTCTGATATAATTAAAGGTGACATTACCATATTCTTTCATGTCATACACCCCCCCTCTCTCTATCTCTCTATCTCTTTCTCTCTCTCTCTCTCAATTTCAATTTTAAAGTACTTTATTAGCATGATTGTGTTTACATACAATATTGCTAAAGCACTAATATATAAAACAGATAATGACAAGACCAAAAAAAATATTAAAACAGTAACAAATAACAATAAAAAAATTTAATTAAAATAAGGTGCCGGGCAATGAATAAAATACAAACTATAATAACGTCTCAGTTACGTATGTAACCTCCGTTCCCTGATGGAGGGAACGAGACGTCGTGTCGAAGAAGCGACACTAGGGGTCTCTCTTGAGCGCCGAAAGATACCGCTGATCTATGAAAAAAGGCCAATGAGAGTTGGCGAACAGTATTTGCATACTCCGCCTCCGGATACGGATATAAAGGCGAGAGAAATACGCTCGTTCATTCAGGATTTTTCTGAGGAGCCGGGAGTGTTCCGGGCACCTCAGCGGCTCGGCTCAGCGACGTGGCCGGGAAGACACGACGTCTCGTTCCCTCCATCAGGGAACGGAGGTTACATACGTAACCGAGACGTTCCCCGTCTGTCGCTCACTTCGACGTCGTGTCGAAGAAGCGACACTAGGGGTCCACTTCAAAACTCACCATGCGCTGAGCCGTGTACGTGTACTGCTGACACAGAAGCGGGCAGGTATTTCTATGTGCACAAGCGACCAACTGTGCTCAGGCTGCACGTACTCTTCCCCAATGCCCCGAAAAAGCGTCAGAATCCTTTTGGTTACCCTAGGGGGGAACAAGTTGACGCTCCCAACTAGGGAACGGGCCAAGCCTGGCTGGGCCTCTTTTCTCTCTATGTTTTCTCGGCATAGAGCAAGAGCAGCCGGGGCCCTTACCGCATCGAGGGAAGGGGGTCTTATTCCCGAATCCCTATTCTTTTAGGGGGAAAAGACCCTGCGGAGGCCACACCCACCCGAAAGGGGAGGTAAAGGTGGCGAAATACATCACATGGCCTCTTGGGTCACATGTGGGAAAAATGGCGCGGTGGTAGATCCCGCCTTGAGGAGGGGGGAGTTGCTACAACACGGCGACCGGAGGGCAGCCAAAGACTGCCTAAGGGAGACGCGGGTCAGCTCATAAGGTGACCATACCACGGAAGTACACACAGGAGGAGTCCCGTAGGAGGCCTGATCTGTGGAGCACCTATTCCAGTAGGGGTAGCCTGGGGTACCCGTAGTAGACTGGACCAGCAAGTCCCTCCGCTGAACTGCTGCGGGCCCGAAGGGCTAGGGAGGAATCAACCAGGGACCTAGGTTCTCTGGGAAAGAAGGCGCACTGTTTTACCTTGATCGAGGGAAACGGCGCTGGAAACAAGCGATTCACCCGGTCAGATCGTCGACGTGTACCGAGTTCTACGGGCTCGGACCTGAGAGAACACGGGAGGAGACTGACTCAACCCTGAGATCGTAAGGGTGTTAGGTGCTGCCCAGCCCGCAGCTCTGCAAATGTCTGCTAGGGAGGTGCCCCTAGCCAGTGCCCATGAGGATGCCACGCTACTAGTAGAGTGGGCTCGAACACGCAAAAAAAAGGGGGGGGGGGCACGGCCTGGGTGTGATAGGCCAACTGAATGGCATCCACCACCCAGTGAGACACCTCTGTTTGGAGACAGCATTCCCTTTCTGCTGTCCTCCAAAGCAGACAAACAGCTGCTCAGAGCGCCTGAAGCTCTGGGTGCGTTCCAGGTAGGCACGCAAGGCATGTACCGGACACGACAGTGAGAGGGCTGGGTCTGCCTCCTCCCGGGGCAGCGCTTGTAGGTTCACTACCTGATCAACCATGGGCACATAGCCCAGTCGAGGTCTTAGGATCACATGAGTATCTGCCGGACCGAGCTCCAGGCAAGTGTCGTTGGTAGGGGAAGCTTGCAGGTCTCCGACCCTCTTGATGGAAGTGAGCGCGATCAGCAGGGCCGTCTTTTTAGGAGAGGGCCCTGAGCCAACTGATTCTAGCGACTCGGGGGGGGGGGGGGGGGATCTCTGAAGACCGGCGAGGAACACCGAGAGATCCCAGGAGGGGAACAGGTTTGGCCGGGAGGGGTTTAACCTCCGGGCACCTCTTGGGAACCTGACGATTAAGTCGTGCTTACCCAGAGACTTGCTGTCTACTGGGTCATGGTGAGCTGCGATAGTGGCAACATACACCTTCAAGGTGGATGGGGACAGCCTCCCCTCCAACCTTTCCTGTAGGAACAGGAGCACAGACCTAACTGTGCACCACTGTGGGTCTTCTGCCCGGGAAGAACACCAATTCACGAACAGACGGCATTTCATGGCGTAGAGTTGCCTGGTAGAAGGGGCTCTGGCTTGGTTGAACGTGGCTACGTCCGTGGGTGGTAGACCAGCTAGATCTTCCGCATCCCGTTCGGGGGCCAGACGTGGAGGTTCCAAAGGTCTGGGTGCGGATGCCAGAGCGTGCGCCGTCCCTGAGAAAGAAGATCCTTCCTCAGGGGAATTCGCCAGGGAGGGGCTGTCGCGAGGAGTACAAGGTCCAAGAACCAGGCCCGGGTGGGCCAGTAAGGAGCCACAAGAGTGACTTGTTCCTCATCCTCCCTGACCTTGCACAGCACCTGTGCAAGAAGGCTCACTGGGGGAATGCGTACTTGCGCAGCCCCACCGGCCAGCTGTGTGCCAGTGCATCTGCCCCGAGGGGAGCCTCTGAACGGGCGTACCAGAGCAGGCAGTGGGAGGTCTCTCGGGAGGCAGAGGGGTCTAACTGGGCCTTGCCGAACCGTTCCCAAATCAGCTGAACCGAGTGGGGGTGAAGCCTCCACTCTCCGCCAGGCAAGCGTTGTCATGACAGCGCATCCGCTATCACATTGAGGTTGCCGGGGATGTGAGTGGCACGCAGCGACTTGAGTCGGTGCTGGCTCCAAAGGAGGAGACGGCGGGCAAGTTGTGACATGTGACGGGAGCGTACACCGCCTTGGCGATTTATGTACGCGACCGCAGTGGTGCTGTCCGACCTGACTGGGATATATTCGTCCCGAATTAACGGGAGAAACTTCCGCAGGGCCAAAAGGACGGTCAACAACTCGAGGCAGTTGATGTGCCAACGCAGCTGGGCCCCTTTCCAACGGCCTGAGGCTGCGTGCCCATTGCAAACGGCGCTCCAACCCAATCTGGAGGCGTCGGTCGTGACCAGGACGCGTCTGGACACCTGCTGTAGGGGCACTCCAGCCCGTAAGAAACAGAGGTCTGTCCAGGGGTTGAATGTCTGACGGCAGGCGGGGGTGATTGTTACCCGGTGCGTGCCGTGGCACCATGCTCGTCTCGGGACTCGGGTCTGGAGCCAGTGTTGGAGCGGTCTCATATGCATCAACCCCAGCGGCGCAACCGCCGCGGAGGATGCCATATGCCCCAGGAGCCTCTGGAAAAGTTTTAAGGGGACTGCTGTGCCTGGCCTGAAGGCGGCAAGGCAGTTCAACACTGACTGGGCACGCTCGTTGGTGAGACGTGCCGACATTGAGACCGAGTCTAACTCCATCCCGAGAAAAGAGTTGCTCTGAACTGGGGTGAGCTTGCTCTTTTCCCAGTTGACCTGAAGCCCCAGACGGCTGAGGTGCCTGAGCACCTGGTCTCTGTGGGTGCATAGTAACTCTCGCGAGTGGGCCAGAATGAGCCAGTCGTCGAGGTAGTTGAGTATGTGGATGCCGGCTTCTCGGAGCGGGGCAAGAGCTGCCTCTGCGACTTTCGTGAAGACGCGAGGGGACAGAGACAGGCCGAAGGGGAGGACTTTGTACTGATACGCCTGGCCCCCGAACGCAAACCGCAGGTAGGGGCGGTGTCGGGGCAGGATGGAGACGTGGAAGTACGCGTCCTTCAGGTTTATCGCTGCGAACCAATCTAGATGCTGGACGCAGGTTAAGATGTGTTTCTGCGTGAGCATCTTGAACGGGAGTTTGTGCAACGTTCGGTTGAGAACTCGAAGGTCCAAGATTGGTCGTAAGCCGCCGCTTTTCTTGGGTACGACGAAGTAGGGGCTGTAGAAACCCTTCTTCATCTCGGTTGGAGGGACAGGCTCTATCGCGTCTTTGGCCAGAAGAGTCGCGATTTCCGCGCGCAGAGAGTGGGCGTGTTCGCCGTGTACTGCGGAAAAGCGGACGCCCATGAAGGGGGGCGGGGGCCTGGCAAACTGAATTGCGTAACCGAGTCGGATGGTCCGGGCCAGCCAGCGAGACGGGTTGGGAAGTGAAAGCCACGCGTCCAACCTCTGCGCTAGGGGCACCAAGGGGACAGTTAATTTGGACGTACCCGGCGGGGCGGAGCAGCGGGGCGGAGCAGGTAGGGCAGTGTTGGGCGGCGACAGGGCGACCCGCAGCTGGGGTGCTGAGAAAGACTCAAAGCACTTACCTTGCTCCGCACACCCGGCAGGGGGCGGGTTAGCGACTGAGGAGGAGGTCTCGGGTAGGCGTCCTCTAGACTGGTCGGAACCGGCCGGCCGGGGGGGGCAGTCGTGGGGCTGGAGACGGGTGGTCTGTGTCCAGGAAGCCGGGACTGCTGAGATCTGGTGGCAGAGTGCCGTGGGAACGGCATTTGCGGGCCAGGTGACCCAGAGACAAAAGGAAATAGCTCGTTACAGAGAATATGAGAATGTGAAAACTAATTCGACAAAAAATTCTCCTCCTGGCCCTCCACCGGGGACGGAGCGGTCTTACCACCTCCGGAGCTAACATCTTGGTCCCTGGGTTGAGCGTCTACGGACAGCCTGGGAGCCTTCCAGGTCCTTGAGGGGGTCCGTGAGACGGGGGCGTCCGCTTCCTGCGGAGTGCTCGACGCTGGGGCTGAGAGCTGGGCCCGGGTTGAGGCGGAGCAGGGTGTTTCATAGCCGCAGGAGGACGCCCTCGGCGAGCAGACGGGGCATGGCCCATGGCGGCAGGCTTGCGGCGGGGCAGGATGTGCAGTGGCCTCCGTCTGCCTCACCGCTGAGGACTGCTGGGCAGAGTCGTCAACGGTGGCGCCAAATAGACGGAGCTGGGAGACGGGGGTGTGGGAGAAGGTGTGCCTTGTCTGCCTCCCGCATTTCCACCAGGTCCAGTCCACAGGTGCATTTCTGGACCACAAGGGGTGGCCATCGCCTGTTCGAGTGCCGGCGCTTCTGAATCCGTGGCCCGGGGGCGCGGTTGGTCATCCAGCGCAGTTCCTGCAGCACATCAAGAACAGGACTACCCAAGGCGCAAGTTTTGAAGCGCCTTGGCCTGGCGTTGGTTGCAGGAAGGGCCGTGGCGTGCAGAGTGGAATCGGTCTGGGACCGTTCCACCGCGAGGGTAGTGAGAGCGGAGGAGCGAAGAAGCCTTGCCTTTGCTCAACTCGTCGTGCACGTCCGGGAAGAAAGGACGGGGGGGTGGGCGTGGCTGTGAGCGGCGCACCTGCCCGCGGGACCGATCAAGTAGCCCGGGAAAGCATAGCGGATCTCCGTGCGTCAGGCTCAGGCTGGGCGGCAGACCCGAAGGTGGCGGCCCAGGCGAGCGATCAGCATCCGATGCCGCTGTAACGCTCTCCGATGCAGCGGTGATGTCATCCAATTCTGAAGCAAGCAAGCGTGCCGGGGAGGCGGGCGGTTCGAGGGGTTTACCCGGCGAACAGAGCCCGTCATATTCCCTGAATCGCCTTCATCGCCCGTGGCGCCTGCGTCAATCCCGTAGTCCCGGGGGGGCGGCTGAAGTGGCTTTCTCTCATTACAAAAGAAAGCCGTGCGACCGCAATGTTGCCATGGCTATGTTCTCGCACTGAGAACATGAACCATTCATAAAACGCTGCCTGCATGTGATCGCAGCCCAGGCATACCAGACAGTGTTTTATGACCGAGAGAGGTGGGGAGAAATCACCGCATCCAGAAACTACACAGGGGCGGAAATTACATCTTTATAAAGACGCGTCCTGAAAAGGACGTTCAACGCCGCTGTGTAATACTCTTTCAGAGAAATAAACTCTTTTACGGAGAGAATCACTCTTTCCACTCTTTTAACTCTGCGCTGTCGAAGCGCCCAGGGGCAAACTGCACGCCGGCAGTGAAGAGAAAAGCCGCTGTAGTGCGCTGTAAATCCAACAGCAAAGCAGAGCGTCAGAGGATCAGAAGCAGGATCAGTTGTGTTACTCGCAGCTGACTGCATACACACGACCTTCGGCTCCGAAGAAAATTACTGAATGAACGAGCGTATTTCTCTCGCCTTTATATCCGTATCCGGAGGCGGAGTATGCAAATACTGTTCGCCAACTCTCATTGGCCTTTTTTCATAGATCAGAGGTATCTTTCGGCGCTCAAGAGAGACCCCTAGTGTCGCTTCTTCGACACGACGTCGAAGTGAGCGACAGACGGGGAACTATAAACACTGTACAATCTAAAATAAAATAAGCATTTAACAAGACATTATGAACATAAAAAAAAATATTGTGAATGAAGTACATTAAGGCAGTTATTGTTTCTGAGCGTGTGCACTTCAAAAATGAATTTTGCTGCAAATGATGCATGATGGTCCTCCCCCAGTAACACCAGCATCTGATCAGTTTCTGCTGAACTGGGAAACTGTGGCATGAGGTTTGAGAGTTTGTCAAAGTATTTCTATCTCAACTCTTTAAATTTCTCACAGTGAAGGAGAAAGTGTGTCTCTGTCTCGGACCCATGTCATAGTATGACCCATGTCATAGTAAGCACAGACTCGTTCTTCCTTTGGAAGCCATGTTTGTCTGTGTCAGCCTTTTTCTATGGCCAGACTGTGATCACTGAGATATTCTGCCAGATTATATGTTCTGTTTAGGGCCCGATAACATTCTAATTTGCTTTGGTTTTCCCAATGGTCCAAATATTAATTTTTGCTTTCTTTTATGATTTGGTTTATTCTGATTTGGTTTAGTTCAGCAGTGCTGGTCTGAAACTGGTGTTTGTCAGTTGTTAGTTGGTTTGTGAGTTTTAGAACCAGCAGACAAAGGGCTTAAAGGTTTTAAGCTTCAACTCTTGGGTTTTAAGGGCTTCATGTTGCAGTGTGTTAGTGGAACTTGAATGTAGGTGCGTCCAAAATTTGAGGGATTGCATTTCAATATGTATAATTAGGGTGTATCTGCCTAGTTCGGCCTGGCATGCATTAGTAGGTGTTCTGCTCTGAACTCTTAGAATGTTTCTACAGGATTCTGCATGCAGGGATTCTATGGGGTGTTTCTCCCATCTAGAGTAATCTGCCAGACAGAGTGGACTCCAAACCTCACATCCGTACAGAGCAATAGGCAATATAGATTTCAAAGATTTTACACCAAATTGATACAGGACTGTCTGTTTGGGTAAATTTGCCCTTAATAGCATAGAATGCTCTTCTAGCTTTTTCTTTTAATGCATTCACTGCCAAACCAAAATCTCCTGAATCACTGGTTTTTAGACAGAAGTAGTCATAGTGTAGTTTATGTTTTAATGCAGTGTCTCCCAGAGTGATTGTGTATCTGGTTTTCTGTAATCTGTTTTTTTTCTGGTAGATCATTTTTATTATTATTTATTTATTTTTTCAAAATGACTGTCACTGCCCAGTTCTGACCGTAGTTCTGCATCAGGTCCAGGTGCTGCTGTAGCCCTTGTGCA
Organism: Moxostoma hubbsi; assembly: GCA_032164185.1. Lineage (NCBI taxonomy): Eukaryota > Metazoa > Chordata > Actinopteri > Cypriniformes > Catostomidae > Moxostoma > Moxostoma hubbsi. Next base: position 22,833,466 of record JAVLUX010000015.1, read on the forward strand.
GTAGCTGATATCAGCACCAGATCATCTGCATAGAGAAGAAATTTAACTTCAGAATTATTTAGAGTAAGACCAGTCAGATTGTTCCAGTAGCACTGCTACATTAATGTAAAAGTTGAACAGAGTTGGACTCAAATTGCATCCCTGTCTCACTCCACACCATTGAGTGAAGAATTCTGTTCTTTTATTGCCAATTTAACTCTGCACCTGTTGTCCGAATACATAGATTTGATAGTGTCGTACATTATACCCCCAAAGCCGGATTGTAGAGTTTTATAATATAGACCATCATGCCAAATGGATTCAAATGCTTATTTTAAATCAACAAAACATGCATACATTTTGCCTTTGCATTTTTGATGAACGTGTTGGTTGACTATTGTAGAACCAGATTGAACAGTTTTAACAAGGCCTCCTGCCTTATTGCAGTGCTGTGCTTCATTATTTCTTTTCTAATGTTGTCTAAATCACATGCCTTTCTGGGTTTTAGTTTCTTAAGTGCCTTTGTCAATTCTTCTCTGCAAATCTGGTCTGAGAGTTTTGTTTATTTTTTATTGTAGATTCCAAATGACTCAGCTTATTTTGCATGTTTTTCTGGTCAGGTGTAAGATATTCTGGAGAAATTTATTTGAATACATTTTTAAAATAGCCTTTCCATAGTTCTCACTTTTGTATGGCTATGTACTAGCTGTGTTGTTTATTCAGAGTGTTCCATTTTTCCCAGAACTGATTATCATTAATTTATCTTAAATTTAATTTATAAACACAAAGAAGTGTGCGATAGGCCGGGTGGAATTACAGAATCTGGGCAGGTGCAGCCCCCAATTGATAAGACTGCACTGATTGCAGTTATTATTGCAGCTATTATCGTAGGTTTTTGTCTAACTATTCAACCGTTACAGTGAGAACTGGAGAGGGATAAAAGGGCAGTCCAAACTGATGGAGGGGAGAGAGAGACACATGCAGCAGAGTTATTCTGTGTGTTTTTGTGTTGTGCTGAAAAGCAAACCTTGTGGTGTTACACTGAATAGTGTGTAAAATAAAGGACTTGCATTGAACATTTACTCAGCCCTCACTTCCTCCTTGAGAAGAGAACTTGAGATCCATTACACCATTGTTGTCAGATTTTATTACTGATTTTAAACATTATTTAAACATGATATAAAACAAGTTTGGGAGATTTTGGTCTTTCCCTATTCAAATAGATTGGAGCTGTACATGTGTGCCTAGCAAATAGCTACAGTAGATGGCCGCTGATTGAACTGAAATTTTAATCCACACACACACACACACACACAAAACTTAAATGGAGTGCTTCTATGTGTTTTTAAGAATGTCCCTCATTTCTGTTTCAGGTGGGTGTTAGCTTGTCTCCCTCTTACAATTTCTCTGTGCTGGTGAGAGCTGAAGCTCAACACAAAACCAGCCTCAAACTGTCTGTACAGCTCGAACAGAAAAACACCAGCAACACGACACACTCTTATCATCTCACCGATACAATACAGACACTGGTAAATACATCTTCCTCAAAGGATGAATCCCCACTGACAAGACATTTAGGTTAATAGTAAGCCTACTTTCAATCACCCTGATTTCAATTTTTTTATTCTGTCTTTTTTCTCTCAGTTATCAGCAGGGAGTCCCAGATCCATCCTAATTTTCCCTCAATCTCAGTACTTCCTACAGACCTATAACTGAGTTTGTATGTTTAATTATGGCCAGCATCACCAGCAATTACACTTCAGTGTTTTAAGTTTTGAAAATTATGTAGTGGATACATTTACCCATTTGGCAGACACTTGTATTCAAAGTGACTTATAGAACATTTCAAAGGCAATTTACCAGATGAGTCACAAGAACACATATGAGATTATAGCTAGACAGAACCAGTGAGTGCAATCACCGCAAAACTCATGGTAACTTATTTTATTTTTCATGTTCTAACATGTGTGTCTCAGAGACTCAATCTCTCCAGTCCGTTATACCCTTAGCCAAAGTGTGTCAGGGGAGGGCCTGTTAAACTTGATAATCAGGGAGTGTTGAAAACAGGGCCTAATCTAGGAGTTGCCCTTTTGGAGGTTTTTGCCAATGACATTTGTGGTAACAGCCAAACACTGATGATCAGTGTGAAGATGACTGATTATCATGCTAATATATTTAAGTAACACTGACTATAAATTTGATCTCTAACATTTTTATTGACCTAGGTGTTGGCAGTGTGGTTTGTGCATATTTTGGCTGTGATATTTCTTGGCGGTGAGAAAGCACTGCCTGCCTTCCCTCTGGGCTGGAGTATTCGTATCATGGCATACTACGACAACCTTGGACAATAGTTCCACTCCTAACTGATAATCACATACATAGGCAAATTACACCAATAAATATGTTCCTCCTTCTTGGTTTCACGTTCTTACATTCATCCTATCATAAGTGGTCTGCCAAGAAGTGTTACTGTTTAACCCTGTTAGTAACGTGCAACTCAAAAGTTCCTCCTGTGACCACTTCTTAATGAATTACCAAAAGTATGTTTTTGATCGGAAGAATATTGTTAATCTAGGCCGATGACTGATGACGATTATTCTGGCATCCCTCCACCTCTATATTCTATAATGACTTTTCCAATTATTATTCAAAATCATATTTCAATTCCTTGCTTGACTCGGATAGTCCAGGGAGGATCTCAGAACTCAAGCCCAGTCCCACGCTCAAGACCCTGGATTATTTACAGCATGCCAAATCCGTTTAATTTAATATGCTGGACTACATATACCAGTGAATTTGTGAATCAGATTTTGAGGGGAGGTTCTTTGATTTTGTTACTATTCCTCACTGCTTAAGTATGTTACTGGTTGTTGGTAAAATGTTAAAAGCATAAAAAATTTACTTGAATTTGAATCTAAGCACAAATGTGACATTTCATGCAGAATTGTCAGTCATCTATGTGTAGTACCTGAACTTTGGATGTTTGTGCTTTACTAGATTCATGGTCATTTTCTTTTAAAGCTGCATGTAACTGTCTTAAAGTTTAAAACACTTGTTTAAGTGCAGTAGTCAACTGACAGGTGAGTAGATACCTTTCTCTTCTGTTCATGCATCAGGCTGGATTAGCATTTACACAACAAATGTAGTTACATACATTTTCAGCTATCTCTCTATGTGAATTGAGTAATCACACATTTTGGGCCCCGTTTACAAATGTATTTAGCACTTTCTACCTGCGATTGGGTCACCAAAGACTAGTAATACCCAGTGTAAAAAGTGTTAAAGGACATGTTTCTGGTGGAGAAAGTGTCCCCTGGTCTTGACTGTTTTGGGGGTACAGGGGACACCTATAAATCCCATCTCTGAGCGATTACACCCATCTGCTGGCCTTGCCTGCCATCTCAGAACCCAATGGATCTCTGCGGCCTGGAGATGTCCTCTGCTTCAGCTCTCCCATTACAGACCAGCATAGTAAATCACTGTTAGTCTCCAGTTGTCATGAACAAACCTCTTTAATTTAACAGTAATAGGGTACTTTGTTTTTCCCTTCTTAGTTCAGTAAGGCAGATGGGATGTGTAAAGTCAGATCCTTCAGTTATACTCCAAGACTGGAGTGGCATTTGGAAAGAATTCTGGGACAGAACTATAGGATCAGATGGTAAGCACCTCACGAACCACATACATACATGTGAGGCTGCGGGGTTAAAGGCATAGTTCACCCAAAATTTTGTTTTGAAAATTCTCTCATCATTTCTGCTGAATACAAACTCTATAGGTGGTTATTAGCTATCTGTGGTTATATCTGTTTTTTCAGATGTGACATATGTATGGGTAAGAAACTGATCAATATTTAAGTGCTGTTTTACTATAAATCTCCACTTTCTTCTGTTAGTCGGGGCTGGTCAAAGATGGAGATTCATATTAAAAAGGACTTAAATATTTATCTGTTTCTCACCCTCACCTATCATATCACTTAAGAAGACATGGATTTAACCACTGGAGTTACGGTTATGGATTACTTTTATGCTGGCTTTATATGATTTTTGGAGACTCAAATTTCTGTGCATCATTCACTTGCATTGTGAGGATGAAGAGTTGAGGTATTCTTCTAAAAATCTTTGTTCAGCAGAAGAGAGAAAGTCATATACATCTGGGATGGCATGATAGTGAGTTAATGATCAGAGAATGTTCTTTTTAGGGTGAACTATCCCTTTAATTCAACTGTTAATCACTGGCGGGAGGGGGGGGGGGGTGGGGGGGGATACGACAGACAGATAGAAACTTTATTTGATCAGATTAAATTTGTGACTGTGACTGACTGTCTTCATTTTAGCTCAATGTACTTTCGACCAGTGGGGAGTACCATATATAAGTGGGAGACTATAGATAAGAAACTACAGCCTAAGATAAAGCTGCACTGCTCCCTAAACTTGAGCGCCCCCTAACAACAACTCAAAATACTGCAATGTTTAATGCATCACCCTTCTATGAGATTGTAAATGTGTAATGTGTAAATGTCAGGTGTGCAGAAAGAGAAAGAAAAAAAATACAGTACAAGCCCTGTTTTAAATATGCTATATAAACACAATGTTATTGGGAGTTGTCATCTCTGCTATACAGAGCACCAATGTTTTATCTTAGTCTGTAGAACTGTTTGGTTTGTCCACTTTTCTCCACACTTCCTAATTTGGTCCATTCAGAGATCCCAGACAAGACATCAGAGCACACCCATTCAACTGAAGACTCCACCATCCTCCTCATTTCAAACTATTCAACATAACATTTTCTAGATCAGGCCCCTTAAATTGCAAATATCATCCTGTACACAGATCTCTCCCCACAGACACATGTTGTGATGTGACAAGCCGGATGGACAGTCAAAAATAAGGTTAGAGGGCAAGACAGAGATGCGTCTTACAGCTAATACATTCTACATATAGTATAAGCCTACACAACAATAGATTGTAGACACATTTAATAAACAGCTGTGGCACAGACTGACCTATACCTTAAATTTTGTTTCTATAACCACTGCATTGATGTTTGTGTTCAGACCAGCTTGGAGCTCAACTTCTAAAATTAGCTGTTTGTTGTACTGGCTACAACTACCACACTTTTCACAGGTAGAGTCAAACACAAGAGTTATAAGTTCTCATGCATTCTTTAGCTCAACTGTAAAGCATGGTACTAGCAATGCTAGGGCTATGGGTTTGATTCCCAGGAAACACATGTACAGTTACATTTATTCATTTAGCGGGACACTTTTATACAATAATACAGCATACAATACCTTGTATACAGACTGTACCTGTAGAGTACATGACCACTACTAACACAGGTGTGTTTGACCTTCATCTGTAATTGATTTAACAGTTGATTATCATGCTTCATTTCCTGCCAGATTTTTCTTCTTTTTTTTCTTCTAGTGCAATGCTAATTGCGTCTTTCTTCCTTAACATTTTACTGAACTAATATTTAAAGTGCAAAATCTCAAGTGCAACTCTTGTCTCAATCTAGCCAGTGCAACAGTAAACAAGTGCAAACTATTTCATGTTCCTCTTTTTATGTAATTTTTTCCATGTTTAAATACATTCTCCAATCCCAACTTAATGTGCAGAGACAACTACAAGTAAACCACTAATAAATTAACCCCCCCCCCAGTGTAAATACTGTTGGATTATCCAAACAGTGCTCTGTTTGAGTATGTCTACCAGACCCTTAGTAACATTGGCTCAACCAATGGTGCAAGTCTGAGGCAGGACTGTCTGTTTGTCCAACCTATGGTAGATACACATTTGATCTTTTTATGTAAAACATTGTGGACAATCTGAAAGTTGTCCACCAGAACAAGTAACATCATATCACCAAGGTAACAAAAATATTTTAAAAATATTCTCACATCTTGATATCAAGTTATGCAAAAGTCAAACAGAAGCTTAAATGAAACAAAAGCTCTTCAGTAGAATTTCATGAATATATTATTTGTGTTGGTGACATTAGGAGTAGGCTGGCAAGAGATATTCAACAACATGCACATAAATAAAAATGAACCTTTATTTAATGCGTGAGAGAGACATGTTTGGTAGTTATACACCTCATTCCAGCACGCTCTGTGTTCAGACAGCACATAGTCATCATTTCAAGTTTTGTACTCTTCTCGGCTTAACTTTCATCTCCATCACTGCATTATAGATCAGAGACATGGCCTCATTACGGGCAGAGTCAATGAAAACCTGTGGAGAGTCCAATCCTGTCTCTCCTCCCGTGGTCTCCCTTTTCCTTGCATATTGGTTAATAAAAGACTAGTGCTGCTTTCTCCTGAAAGAGCATCCTATTAACAGAGAGAAAGAACAAATCTTTTAGAATTTAAAATGCAGAGTTCTCTGAATTGTAACATAATTGCACAAAGCAGATAGCAGGCTGGAGTCTGCTTCATGCACCTACAAAATCTCTTTTCTACTGCAGTAATTTTTTTTTTCGTTATGCATGTACGATCTCACCAAGGGCACCAAGTAAGCCAGAACTGCCACTAATGCCCCCTCCAAAAATATATGCTCACTGACACCTTATTAGGAACACCTACTAATTCATGTGATTATCTAATCATCCAATCATGTGGCAATGCATAAAATCATGCATATATTGGTCAGGAGCTTGTTAATATTCACCTCAACCATCAGAATGGGGGGTGGGGCGTGATCAGTGATTTCAATCCTGGCATGATTTTTGGTGCCAGACGGGCTAGTACGAGTATTTCTGTAACTGCTGATCTCCTAGGATTTACACTACCAACAATCTCTAGAATGTATAGAGAATGGTGCGAAAAACTAAAAAAAATGACAGAGGTCAGAGGAGAGTGGCCAAACTGGTTGGAGCTGAAAGAAAGGCTACGGTAACTCCGATAACCTTGAGACGGATGGGCTTCAACAGTAGAAAACCACGTTATGTTCCATTTCTGTCAGCCAAGAACAGAAAGCTGACGCTGCAATGGGCACAGGGTCACCAAAACTTGACAGTAGGTTTGCAACAGTATGAGATTTTCACGGTATGATAACAGTCTCAGAAAATATCATGGTTTCACTGTATACGGTATTACACATTTACTATTATCAGTGAAAACAGAAGGGTTATTTTTTTTTTATTATTTGAGAAAACAATTTATAATAATTGAAACTTGAAACAATTTATTATTTATTTTTTATTGAAGTATGTGTAAAAAAAAGTCTCTCTTTTGAAAATAAAATAAATAGAAAAAATAAGAAAGCTAACAGAATTATAATAATAAACAGAATTATAAACATGATAAAAAATAGCAATGTAACTAAAACATGTTATATAACTAAAGCATGTTAGTTTATATGTTAGCAAAGCATGTTAAATTAACTACGAAATGAAAAATAACATAGCTGTGTGAGCTTTTGAAGTAATGTCTTATTAACAGTTAACATATACTGTAGGTGTGTTACAGCACAGCCAGACTGCTCCTGTCTGTGCCTTTAAACTCAGTGGTTTTGCTTAAGGACAGATTTGACATAGGAAATCAAGTGGTGACCTATCATAGTAAAAACATAACCTGTATTTAACGTATCCTTTGTTGTTGATGTCAACAACAAAATCTACAGGAAGTTTTCGCTCCCCCCTTTTAAAAATTGAAGAGCACATTTACTTATATGAGCCCATTATTATCCCGTTTGTTTCCTAAATTCAAACAGAACACACATAATACCATGGTTAGGTCAGTGTAGCTAGTCTTAAATAATAGTAATAATAATAATAATAATAATAATAATAACAAATTATATTATTTCTGAAAAATAAATACTAGCTGAAACACATCTTGAAACTTTAACTTCAACCTACCACTGTTGATATAAAATGAGGTCTAATAGATTCTACCTTTAGATTATTTAATGTGAAACTATAACATTTTGTCAAAACAATTTTGTTAAGGTGATTTTGTGTAATGATTTTCTAGATATATCTAGATTTTTTCATTTTTATTTTTATTATATATTCAACATTCTCAGATAACAATTTTTTCTTCTGCAGTATAGCTGCTAAAGAAAATGTACATTGTTTTTAGCAGTTTTAGGTATTTATATTGGTAAACAAGCCAAACAAAAAATAAATCAAAAACTTATTTTGTTGCAGTGTATAATGGGGCGAAGACTACCCTCTCTCACCTTTCTGTTCACTTCAATCCTCAAAAAAAAAAACAAAAAAAACGCATCAATAAAGCTGCATATTGTCAATTTTCTTCACGAAAAGAAATGCACAGTGACAAATATCAGTGTTTCCCAACCACTGTACCGCAACAAAGATTGTCAGGTGTGCCATGGAAAATGATCAAATTCCAAAAAATAAACAAATGCATGAAATTTTTTTTTTCTAATTTTAGGGATACAAACTCCTCATCTTTCAGAGAAATTCGCCATTTCGAAACCATAATCAGTCACTTTTGTGATTGTGAAGAGCAATGATTAATAAGCAAAAGTGACTGATATTTACATGTGTTATGGGTCTTTCACGTAACTCGTGTCAGCACTGCAGAATACACTGAAGTCTATGAAGTGATGTCACTTTACACCAAAGTGTTTTTCACCCACACGTTTTTGCTTCACCAATAATGTCCTTAAGAGTACTAAGCAACAAGAAATATTTAAAAACTGTCCAAATTTGTGAAGAGGTATTGAATGTCTCATAATTTCTTTTAATTAAATATTACCTTATTGTTTACGAATATCAGAGACCCCAGTTAGTGAACTAATTTAAATTCACCAAGAAAACGCTTAGACCTAAACATAAGTCCTTTTATTACTTTCTGCTATCAAAGCAACTACAAGCTTTTTTCTGCAACTGCAAGCTGTTTTCTCTCTTCCAAATACAGGTTTTCAATATTTATTGTGCACATCTCCCATTTTTTTTACATGGCAAACTCGTAAGATCGCCCCTATGTGAAGCTTTCTGCAAATCTTGTCATGTGGTGGGCGATGCGGCGCTTGACGCTGGGTTCAGCCTCCAGAATCATATTAAATCTGCCACGAGAAGTCGTCTGTCCAAAGCAAAGATGCAAAATCTAATGGCATCAGTCTCACATCAGTCTCCCTTGCTGCGCTTACGCACAGGCGAGCACTGAGGAAGATTTGAGTTGTTGATCGAGTTCTGTTCAGATAATTTTTTTTACGCGTTTTGTTCATATTTTAATCTGTTTGTTTTTAGTTGCATTGTTCATATGTCGTGTTTTAGAGGCCTCCGCTGTCACTGCGGGGAAAATAACATTCATCTGCTTCGTGTGGTGTCTCCGTTGTTCATCTGTTCTCTTCATAAATAAATGCATAATCTGCTATATGCTCATTGTGGCAAGGTGGAGGGCGGGACCGGCGCGTGATTACGCACGGCCGGTCCCGTATTAGGCTAATTAGGCCGTCAAGAGGGATAAAGGCCACTCGCAGACGGCGATCGAGAGAGAGAGCTCAATTACGGACGTCCGTCTTATTACGTGTTTGTCTTTTGAGTTCTCCATTAAACCTTTAGTTTATATGTTAAGCCGGTTTCTCGCCTCTTCCTTGCCCATGAATTATGATCTGTTTTACATTGGTGCCGAAAGGCCGGGAAGAAAGAGGGATGCGCCGTAGCGGAGTTCTCGCCACTACCCCAAAGCAGCAGCCGCGGCCATCTGCCGGGGGACGAGGAGCCCAGCCGCCTGGACGCGGAGGAATGGCCGCCGACCGCGAGGGGAGAAGGGGCTCCTATAGCCGACCGCCTGGAGCGGTCAGGGCCGCTGCCAGGGGCGGAGGATGCCCCTACCAGCCGCTGAAACGCGGAGGGTTTGAGGGAAGACCGCCGTCCGCAAGCGACCGACCGCCTGGAGCGGGAGAACCGCTGCCAGGGGTGGGGGAGTCCCCTTCGGCTCCCCGAGAACGCGGCGGGGCGTTCCGTCCGCCAGGGGCTGAGGACTGCCTCGAATCCGCTTGGAGAGGCGCGGCTGCCGTTCGGTAGAGGGTGGAGGAGTGGCTGAGGAACGAGCTATGGCGTATCAGAGAACCGGTAAGTTAGGTGTTTTTTTTAAATTATTTTTATTAATCTCTCTCTCCTCTCTCTCTCGCTACCGCTCTGCGTTGGCCTTTTTCCCTCTTTTTTTTGTAAAATTATGGTGTTCGCGGGTGGGGAGGTACCGCCCAGTGCAGGAACCTCCCCCCCCCCCCCCTATTTTTAATTGTTTCCCTCCCGTTGCCCCTCTTTTTTAAATTATGGTGTTTGTGGGAGGGGAGGTACCGCCCAGTGCAGGAACCCTCCTCCCCATTTTTAATTGTTGTTTTTTGTTTCCCTCCCCTTGCCCCCTCCCTCGTCCAGGTTAATGGGGATGACCTGCCGGCAGACCGCGCGGGAGGCGCCCCCCCCCAGGGGATGTACGTCAGGCCGGGGGTCCCCAGCCTGAAAGAACGGGGGAGGAATGTGGCACGGTGGAGGGCGGGACCGGCGCGTGATTACGCACGGCCGGTCCCGTATTAGGCTAATTAGGCCGTCAAGAGGGATAAAGGCCACTCGCAGACGGCGATCGGGAGAGAGAGCTCAATTACGGATGTCCGTTATCTTATGTGTTTGTCTTTTGAGTTCTCCATTAAACCTTTAAGTTATATGTTAAACCGGTTTCTAGCCTTTTCCTTGCCCATGAATTATGATCTGTTTTACACTCATCCTGTAAGTGTGATTAAAAATGTGAACTAAAAAGCTATAAAATGTCTTAATATCTTTAAAATATGAAAATTAATTGACGGATAATAGATTATGACGGAATTTTTGCGACCATGTCCGTCAACGATGAGAAAGTCTAACGCCAAATTTTCAAACATTACAATGCGGTACTAAGATGGACAGTTCTTAGAAGTCCTTGAAAAGGAAAAATATTGACAATGGTTAGCCTATGTGGGATGGTAGTGTGCCGTCAAATATTTTAGTCGTAAAAAGTGTGCCATGGCAGAAAAAAGGTTGGGAAACACTGACATAGTCGCAAGCCATCATGTTATAATCTAGTTGCATTATAATCAGCATGCATGCTTGAGGGTCAAGTGTACCTGAGGCTGAGTGGTTCAGCCAGGTGCAGTTTCAATCTCTCCCCCTTAGACGGGACATTCGCACAACTCATAGAAGAGGCCCTGAAGGCACAGATAAAATGCCAATTTCTGAGTTTGTAGTTATTTACATGATCTGCTTGCATATTATTTGAACTTTAATAAAGCTATAACGCATTAAATATAAACGCCAGGGTGTTTCCTTTAAAAGACGTATGACACGCAAGTTTTACTTCAGCGGAGCAGCAACTCCAGCTCCACTAATGCGGAGTTTACATTTTTCACTCGCCGACAGTTTTGTGGAGATCGCAGACAAAAGCGTTGCCGATGTCAGAGAGATATCTAGGATGTTAATTATCTGGACCTGTCTGTGATTTCAAATCACGCAAGGTGAAATATGTTTTGACTGAATACAACTGCAGTGTTGACCTACAGCCAATGAGCGAGCAAGAAACTGGGCACGGGAAGTTTCAGTGGGAGGAGTCCTAATGTACCTGCAACAGAACATGGCTGCGGTATCAAGAAAGTCTCATTGGGCCAAAGAAATTGAGGAAAAAATAGTGGAACATTGGCAGGAGCACCAGTGCCTATTTGATGTTTCCTCTGAACTGTACCACAACCGGGTGGAGAACGAGAAGTGTTGAAGAGAAATTGCAAATTAATTTGGACAGTCAGGTAAGCAAATAGGTAGATTTTTCAGGAGGAGGTACTTTTTCATACTGTAACCAATTAAATATATGATTAAAAACATACACATCATATTCTAAAATACATAACATACGATCATGCATTTGTTTTCGTATCTCGTATCATTCTCGCATGCACTCTGTTGTGAAACATAATTTCGAGTCCAGGAAGAGTCTTCAGGGATTCGTCAATAGTGAAATGTTTTGTAATGTGTTCACCCCTGTTGCCTATTCGTCATGTAATTTGAAAACGCTACGACTTCCATGACAAGGCATTGATCCAAGATGGCAGTGCAGTAGCATGCAGGGGCCGCTCCGGATCCAAAATGGTGCTATTTTTGTTAAATAACCCGACTTTTGTGGCACAAGGACATCGGAGCAACCAGTGTTCGTGTCTACCATTGCCAGACACTGCTCAAATATAGGATTCATGCAACAACCAAGCTGCATGATGACCTGCAGGAGGCGCTACGCGAACTCTGCTTGCTGCGGAGACCAGGCCTCCAGTCCTCGGCGACGCCTGATGCCGGTGGAAGAGGACGTCGTAAGCAGTGTGCGAGGAAGCGGAAGTGCGGAAAGAGGGCGGGGGGGGTCTGTGCTAGTCTCTAGCTACTACTCATCGCTGGTGGAGCTTGTGACTGTTAGATGCAGACCTTTTTATTTACCACGGGAATTCACCACTGTTATTATAACTGGAGTTTACATTCCCCCCAGCGCTAATGCTAAGGAAGTGCTCGGTGAAATGTATGGGGCTATTAGTGAACTGCAGAACGCACACCCTGACGGACTGTTTATTGTCACCAGAGATTTCAACCATGCGAATCTCAAGACAGTGCTCCCTAAATTCCATCAGTATGTGGACTTTGCAACAAGAGGCGCAAACGCGCTTGATCTTGTTTACACAAACATCCCGGGCGGAGCCTCACCCCCCACCTCGGCTACTCCAACCACATCTCTGTTATACTAAATCCAGCATACAGATCGCTCGGTAAGATGCACAAAACCGCCTCAGAAGCAGGTGAAAACCTGGCCAACAGGAGCTATCACTGCTCTTCAGGACTGTTTTGAGTGTACTGACTGGCACATGTTCAGGGAGACTGATGCAAGTTGGTAGAGTCACCATATGTTGCAGTGACCAGCTACATCAGCAAGTGCATTGATGATGTCACTTTCTCCAAGACCATCACCACACGCTCAAACCAGAAGCCATGGATGTCTGCGGAGGTGCATGTGCTGCTGAGGACCAGAGACTCCGCCTTCAGAGCAGGCGACAAGTCAGCCCTAAGAACAACGAGGGCCAAACTGTCTCAGGCCATCAGAGAGGCAAAGCACGCACAGAGAATCCACAGTCACTTCCAGGAGAGCGGTGACACACGGCGCATGTGGCAGGGCATCCAGGCCATCACCAACTACAGGACAACATCAGTTGCCTGTGACAAAGATGCCTCCCTTTCAGATGTGCTGAATGACTTTTACGCTTGGTTTGAAGTGCAGAACGACATGGTGGCAAGGAAGACCACACCTCCTCCCAACGACCAGGTGCTCTGTTTTACCACGGCTGATCTGAGGAAAACTCTACGTAGAGTCAACCCACAGAAGGCTGCTGGACCAGACAACATTCCTGGCAGAGTGCTCAGAGGATTTGCAGACCAGCTGGCAGATGTTCTTACCGACATCTTCAACATCTCTGAGTCTTCAGGGTCCTGCCTCTACGACTACCGGTCCGTCGCACTCACACCCATCATCATGAAGTGCTTCGAGAGGCTCGTCATGAGGCACATTAAGACCCAGCTGCCCCCCTCACTAGACCCACTGCAGTTTGCGTATCGTCCAAACCATTCAACAGACGATGCCATCGCCACCACCCTCCATCTGGCCCTCACCCACCTAGATAAAAAGGACTCATAAGTTCGAAAGCTGTTCATAGACTTCAGCTCAGCATTCAACACAATCATTCCCCAGCACCTGATTGGAAAGCTGAACCTGCTGGGCCTGGACACCTCCCTCTGCAACTGGATCCTGGACTTCCTGACTGGGAGACCTCAGTCAGTCCGGATCGGGAACGGCATCTCCACCACCACCACACTGAGCACTGGGGCCCCCCAGGGCAGTGTGCTCAGTCCACTGCTGTTCACGACTGTGCAGCAATGCACAGCTCAAATCACATCATCTAGTTCGCCGATGACATGACCGTGGTGGGTCTCATCAGCAAGAATGACGAGTCAGCATACAGAGAGGAGGTGCAGCGGCTAACGGACTGGTGTAGAGCCAACAACTCATCTCTGAATGTCGACAAAACAAAAGAGATGGTTGTTGACTTTAGGAGAGCACAGAGTGACCACTCTCCGCTGAACATCGATGGCTCCTCTATGGAGATCGTCAAGAGCACCAAATTCACCTGGTCCCTCAACACCATCTCTATTACCAAGAAAGCCCAGCAGCGTCTCTACTTTCTTTGAAGGCTGAGGAAAGCACTTCTCCCACCCCCCATCCTCACTACATTCTATAGAGGGACTATTGAGAGCATCCTGAGCAGCTGCATCACTACCTGGTTTAGGACTTGCACCATTTCGGACCGCAAAGCCCTGCAGAAGATAGTGAGGACAGCTGAGAAGATCATCGGGGTCTCTCTTCCCTCCATCAAAGACATTTAAAAAAAAAACACTGCATCCGCAAAGCAACCAGCATTGTGGATGTCCCCACACACCCCTCACACAAACTCTTCACCCTCCTGCCGTCTGGCAAGTGGTACCGAAGCATTCGGACCCTCACGGCCAGATTGTGTAACAGCTTCTTCCCCCAAGCCATCAGACTCCTCAATACTCAGAGACTGGTTTGACACACAAACACACATGTCCTGAGTTGCACTTTAATTATTCTCACTTTATAACTGGCAGCTACCTCAATAACTGCTATGTCCATAGAACACTATATCATAGTATGGCATGTTTACATTTGGCATTTTTAGAAACTGTCATCTTTTTGCACTACTGTGTACTGGTCGGCGCTGCACTGTCTCTTACTGTGTCTATTGTCCTTTTCATTGTTAGTAATTTATTGTACTGTCCCGTATTTTTTGCACATGTTTGCACGTGCACTTAATATAGGTATTTTATTTAGTCTGTGTAGTCTCATGTGGATCTGGGTTTGTCCTATGTTGTTTTATGTAGCACCATGGTCCTTGAGGAACATAGTCTCATTTCGTTGTGTACTGTACTAACTGTATATGGTTGAAACGACAATAAAAACCACTTGACTTGACAAGACAGACAGATGTGTAATATGAACAGTACCACAATACGACGTCTTTGAAAAGTTATTTAGTGTGCAGGAGGCATTAGGTTACTCCATAACGAGAGTGCTTCTGTATTTACTTATTTTTTATTTTTGCTTTCTAATTCTCTTATACTTAGCAATCTACATGACCTGAAGCTGTTTGGAAAGTTTAGAGTGCATCTGGTCTGTGAGCTGTGTAATTCGAACTGCAGTGCTACTCTCGCGCCTCATCATTAGTCTTTAATGTGATATCATGTTACGTTAAATGAGATCAAACAACTATTTGACAACTAACATTTTTGAAGACAGCCCTAGTACATAGATGGTAGGCCCACTGCAGCCTCAGCTTTCTGTTATTGGCTGACAGAAGTAGAACCTGACGTGGTCTTCTGTTGTTGTAGCTCATCCGCCTGAAGGTTCGACATGTTGTGCATTCTGAGATGCTATCCTGCTCACTACAATTGTATAGAGGGATTATTGGATGTACTGTAGACTTTGTCAGCTCAAACCCATCAAGCCATTCTCCGTTGACATCTCTCATCAATAAGCCATTTCCATCCACAGAACTGCCACTCACTGGATGTTTTTTGTTTTTGGCATCATTCGAAGTAATTTCTAGAGACTTTTGTGCATGAAAATCCCAGGAGATCAGCAGTTACAGAAATAATCATACCAGCCCGCCTGGCACCAACAATCATGCCACAATCTAAATCATTTCACTACTGACGAAATAATCTTTTCCCCATTCTGATGGTTGATGTGCATATTAACTGAAGCTCCTGACCCATACTTGCATGATTTTATGCAATGCACCGCTGCCAGACAATTCACTGATTAGATAAATTGCATGAATAAGTGTACAGGTTCACCTAATAAAGTGGTTGTGAGTGTAGGTGCATGAAATGCCTGGACACATTTTATTAAAATAACTGGTATAAATGACTACTACAATTCTACAAAAACTACAATTCTTTAAAAAATTTAAAATATCAATTTGTATAAATATTGGCAATAGCTGGTGCTGTTAAATGTGATAAAAACAATCTGCTACACTACTACTACTATTGCTGCTTTCTTTGGAGCTTTGTGCCAGCAGGGCCGGTTTTTGAGCTTTCCCTAATCAGCAAGCTTCAGCTCATGAAGAGAATGATATCGATCAAGTGGGAAAAACTAGAGTGGACTGTATGGGCATGTTGCCCTGGCGCTGGTACATTTACAAGTGCATGTATGTGTATCTTTGCTCTACAAATGCACTTCAAGCCATATTTCTCCTACACAAAAATATTAATCCATTAGTCATCTTCTGAAGACCATATTTTAATGAGTGTTTGTGAGCACGACTTGCTCTGACTGCATCTGGGAAGTAAATGCCACTGTGGGATTCTGCCCTGTAAACCATTGCATGTCCATGTGTATGAAAGATACCTTCTGTGAGGCGTGCCTTTCCTCCAGTGGGCTGGCACAGAACTGTTGAGCATCCCACACACAAGACCACTGTCTGTGCGTGACTGAACACTGTAGTGATCTTATAACATCCTGCAGAGAGAGAGAGAGAAAATATGCTGGTCAGAAAAGATATTCAAGCATACTATAGAGGCAGTGGTTCCCAACCTTTTTTCCAGGGAACCCCCATTTTAACTCTGAACCGGAGTTGTTGGTAAAACTGATAATCCTATAATAATGTCAGAATGTGTTTTTGTTTGAATATTCGTCTTATATCCCTTATAGAACTGTTTAGATGAAAAGTTTTCCACTCTTTGTAGTTGAACATTGATTGACAAGCAGCTGATCAGCTGAAGCATCAGACCTATGCAACGATCGAGCATGGAGAGTCAGTCAGTAAACACACGCCACTATACAAGTGAAACCCCACCACCAAATATACTGAATTTTGTTGGGAGGGACTGTCTATTCCAGAGAACACAAACTTAGTTGTCTTTGTTCCAAATTGCATATAGACTGCGTTTCATGTATGATTTTCCTATTAGCTACATATCCACAAATATAACACACTTCATTTAAAGTGTTTGAGAAACTCGACTTTAGTCTTAAATTTAATCATGAAATCCAAATAATAAATATCGCTTTGATGCTCTTTAATGTTTTGTGTGACATTATTTGGCACAACACTCTCTCCAACGTAGCATGAAAAAAAAAAATTGAAAGAGTACAGTGCAACTTACTGAAATGTGTCATCTTTTGTAATTGGCCAATCTGTTAATGTTGAAAAGACACTGATAATATCTTATATATATATATATATATATATATATATATATATATATATAAAAAACCAAATAAATCCTTGTTTTTTTCTGTTCTCCCTGACGCTTTGCCTAGTTGCTTTCATTTGGCAAGCTAGCCTGTTCTGATTGTTGCTCAGTTATGTACATAGAACATGCAATTTTGCAGCATCTTTAAAAAAACACGTGTGTGTGTGTGTGCAAATATACATTTGTTATATACAGTGCAAGAGAATGTAATGCAGAAGAGGTAGGATATGTTAAAAAAGTATAACTGACTAAGCTGTGTATAGCACATAATTACTGCATAATGGGGCAGTTTTAACTGTCCATGAGGTGGATAGCCTGAGGGGGAATTTTTTTTCTTGTGCCTGACAGTTCTGGTGCTCAGAGCTCTGTAGCAGGGGCCAGAAGGCAACGGTTCAAAAAGGTAGTGAGCAGGGTGTGTGGGGTTCTTTTCCTCACTCTGGAAATGTACAGTTCTTGAAGGGAGTTAAAGATGCCTTTTTAAATGATTCAGCATTTAACTTGTGTAATTATTGTCTGCACACCAGAGCAAAATGGGGAAAACACTCACTGTTTATCAAGCGCTGAATTTACCAGGTGAAAAACAATCTGGAATCATGTGCAAGTCAAATTAAGTCCTCTTTCCAACCTGAATTTCAGAATGTCGATTTGTGACACCAACACTGAAAAAGTTTGATGCAGCACAACAAATGGTGAAACAGAACACAGGTGTCTCGAGATGTGTTAATAAATATTGAAATTCTTTTTAAGTTAACGATATCTAAAAAAAAAATTTGACAGTCCTGCAGAACGAATTGTAAAACAATGCATGTATGTTGAGATATTTAAATATTAATGTTCTTTTAAACTTAACACTGTCTCTAAAAAAAAAAAAAAAAAAAAATGCAACTGTCCTGCACGGTACGTTGAAAAGTGAGTTGTGGCACAACAATCAAAGACTTACGTCCAGTGCGTGTTTACATTGTCTCAACGCATGTGTGAACAGCCCATAACTCGCCTACTTGAAAAACTGACCTGAACCTGGCCCAAAGCCTGTTGGTTTGTCAGGTAATGTCAGAATCAGATCGGGTTGAAGACCTCTAAACGTGGAGATTATCTGAATAATGATTTTGGAATTTGAATAACATGCACATCCCTATTAATAACGCATGATTTTGGATCGGTTCATAATTAAAAAGTACATATAACTGGCTGTGTAGACATTGCTCCAAACTTTTCCTTTCAATTTGAAAAATCCAACCAAATCTGGCAAGCCTCCTGTAGCGCATAAAGGTAAATGTAGTCACGTGACACATCATGGGGGCCTCCATGGTGCTCCGGCACATGAGCCTCTCAGTTATTAATCTGTCCCTGAATACAGATCAAAACGGAGTCTAAAACATTTTGTGATCGGATCACAAAAAACACATAAGACCGCATCACATTTGATGTGTAAATGCTAATCTGTCCTGTATGCGTCCTGGCAGCAGCGAATCACCACCCCTCACCTGTCAATCAACCACTATGCTAAAACAAAAAGTTTAAACTTTGCAGGTTACGAGTGGTTTAAAAAGGAAATAACAGTCCGATCGAGAGAGAGAAAAATAAATAAATAATAAAAAAAAGAGGATATATACACAAACATGAGAACTTCACAGTTCTTCTTCAGTGTTCTTCTTCATGATATAAACATGCTGGGAGATTTATGAGAAGATCTGCAGCACGGGTCTTTACAGGTAATCCACTACAATTACAGACAATTATGCTCAAAATTTTGATTTTGTGCTTAGATTCAATTTCAGTTGCATCAGGGAGAAACAGCGCGTTTTTTCACACTTTTTCCTCAAAGTCTTTTCTGACTTTGTCAAAGTTTATTATCATGCAGGAACACACTGACATACTGATTGATGTATATCATCATGAAACAGTGTCTAGTCCCTCCCCTACAAATCCAATCACAAGTAGTCACAGGAGACAAGCCCTTACAAAAATCGATAGTTCATGGAAAATTTGCTGCAAATTCGCCACCGATACTTATCACATGCAAATAAGTCCATTGTTGCCAAATGTTTGCCAGAGGTTCACCACTAGTGGTGAAGAACTGCAAACTTCTGGCAAACATTTGGGGTGAAACACCAGCTCATTTGCATGTAAAAATAACGAGCGGCAAATTTGTGGCAAATTTGCAGCAACTTTAGGTTTTTTGTAAGGGCATTTAAATGACCAGGTGTAAAAAGCATCTCATCTGACCACGTTATTGGATCCCCCAAGACACATCTTAATACCAGGTGTAAATGTGCTCAATGTTGATTACCACAAAAAAATATTTTGACTCATCATTTCTTAAAATAAAAGCAAATATCGGAGGCACTTACAATGGATTTTGAAATGTTTATAGGTAGAAATGTGAAGCTTATAATTTTATTAAAGCACTTAAAGCTGATGTAACTTTTTTCTGTTAAAATACTTTCTCTTCTCACAGCTTAATATGCAGAGACAACTAGAAGTAATCCATTCATAGATTCATTTTCTGGAAAATTGTAAGCACTGTGTCTCTAAAGCACTATGAACATTTCCCAGTTTTAAATGACCCACCACCACCACAACATTACTCAATGGTGTGAGTTGGGGTTAGGCTATGTGCTCCCTTCTGTTTGGTGGTGCAGAAATTATACTTCAGCTTTAAATTAATCTGTTAAAACTTGTATATTATTGTTTTAGTTTTTAAATCCTCATGGCAACAAAGTTGGAATATTGGATATAAAGTCACACAGAAAAGGTAAGACTAGTAAGTGACTTTATCACACTAAAATTATGTTAACATGAATATTGTTTACATCTTGTGGCTATACTGTTGAAACAGTAAGTATTTTAATGTTTACAATTGGTCCCCATCCGCTTCCATTGCAAGTGTCTCACTGTAACCTCACTTTTTCTTAAACAAAAAGGAGGGACAAGTCCAAATACACAAATTGATTGAGTTATACAGTCGATTGAGTTTAAAGGGTTAGTTCACCCAAAAATTAAAGTCGTCTCATGATTTTTTTTTACCTTTAAGCCATTCCAGATGTATATGACTTCATTAGCAAAACCAAAGTCAAGCAGATTTCAGCTCATGTAAATGCTTGTAAAAATCTTCAATTTGGTTCTGCTGAAGATGGACAGTCAACACACATCTGGGATGGCTTAAAGGCAAGTAAATCATGAGAAATGTTTCATTTTTTGGATGAACTAACTCTTTAACTTGTACTGAACCTGGAATATTCCTTTAATTGATTGCACATTGCCTGCCACCCTTATTCTACTCAAATAAACACACAAACAAGCAAACACTGTATTATCTTAGACATCTTTTCAATAGGCCACTTTAATTCAGTGGCACCTGCAACATAGGATGGCATAATGCCTTTTGACAATACTGTTTGTTTACACTCAACATGTACTCTGCAAATATGATTACCCGGGCATTTGACGTCCATAAAATAGGAGTTGGGACACTGTACAAGACGCTTCTTCTTGTGTCTTCTCTTCTCCTCCTCTGGCGTTGGGTGCAGCAAGTCCTTTGCGAGCTGAAAGTTAGATAGATTAAAAGTCAGTCACCTCAATTAACTAGAGCAGCAAGTCCCAGCCAAGTCAAATCTAGAACACAGCCCTTTAACGTAATTTCAGCACAGGTAAAAAAAAAAAAGATGGATAGAATACGGACACTTGTATAGTGGCGTGTGTTTACTGACTGGCTCTCCATGCTCGATCGTTGCATAGGTCTGATGCTTCAGCTGATCAGCTGCTTGTCAATCAATGTTCAACTACAAAGAGTGGAAAACTTTTCATCTAAACAGTCCTATAAGGGATATAAGACGAATATTCAAACAAAATATATTAATACACCATTAATCACTACTATTACTAGTCTATACATAACACCGTGATTGTGCTTCACGAGGCGCGTATAGCGATGCTCTCCATGTGATTTACGCATAAGCACGCAGCCATCTTGTCGTTACCACACACACGTCATGCGCATCGTTCCCTTCTACATTTTTAGCTCAAAAAGGAATTAAGCTGTCATGGCCGGTGCGATCATATAGACTAAACCTCCCCTGTTCAATCGATGCGATGTCATCTACACACCATGCGTGATTACGTTTTAAATGGAGTTTATTGTGAAAGCACGCACTTACAGGCATAGTGGCGAGTGGAGCAGCAGCCGAAAGGGGGTTGCTAGCGGAAATACATGGCGTATATGAACGGGGCTTATGAGCAGGGGCAGGAAATACTTTAATATCGTTTTATAAAAGCTTTTATAGAAGATTTCTGTACAAGGGTTGTGTACAAATATTCAAAGGCTGCTTGATAGACACACTTTAATACAGCTACACAAGCTATGTTGAAAATGTATAGCCTACAAAATATGTGTGTAGGTATTTTTGGGGCACTTTTAGCACAATTAATCTCTATAAAATCTCTTTAAACATTTTCACAATGTACACATCACAAGAGATTTATGTAGGTAAACTATTCACGTGTGTGTATGTGTGTGTAAATTATCCTTTTGTAAAAAGCTAATTTGCTTGGTAGAATTTTTCCAATGTTATTAAAATCACTTGATCTATACAGATCAGTCGTTTAAACACTTAAAAAAAAGAGCTTCAAATAGCTTCAAATCAACTGAAAATGCACCCCTGGAACACCTATTCTCTAATGAGTTTGTATCCCTGTTTATGACATTTATTTTTTTAATTACTGAAAATTCCCAACAAAGTGTCCTAGAATTTGGTGGTGAAAGTGATTATGAAAATTACACTTTTTATTTATATATAAAATGCCTGGCACTTCTGTATTACTAAACTAAGGCTAATTTCATAGAAAACCTATTTGTAGGCTATTCTTAATACAATTAAATATATTTGCACAATTTCAGCTTGATTGAAAATGATGCCCAATAAAAAAAATATTACGTATTTCAACTAAAGCATTACGTTGAAATCTATGTGGAACATACGTTGAAATCTGTAAGTTTGAATATAAACCAACCCATTGGACGTGAAATTGCCTGAACGTTTAAACAACGTTTAATTAAAAGCAACCGCAGAATCGGCCGTCTTGTGCGCAAATGGCGCTCCCTGTTGACATACATCATACCAGTCCTGAGCACTGCTTTATTAAACCTCTCCCTCCTTCGACGTCAGTTTTGGGAACTCGGGCAAGGGAAAGTTTAGGGAGAAAGAAAAAAAAAAAGTAGCTGTTGTCTATGTATGGATGAATACTAAACAGATCTCGTACACAAGAAAAGTAGCGCAGTCTAGTCCGAAATGGCGAATGCGTGGCATCCGCATTGAAAACAGGGAGCAGACACTTTTAAAGAGACTAGCAAACTTTTTTCCGTTTGGTTTCATGGAATTTTTTTCCCCTCTTATCCCGACTGACAGAGCGAGACAGGAAAGTGAAAAGGAGTTTACCAGTGACCGTTTTCCAGGGAAAGAAAATCAATGAAACTTCACTTGAACGAGGAAATTTTTCAATCGGCTGGATTTTAAAGCGTCACTTCTGTGTGTGGGTGTGCTAAAAACCTAACGAGAATTGTTTTAAAACTTGCTGAAAAGTCTACAATGGCTAAGAAATACGACTTCCTCTTTAAATTACTGCTTATTGGTGATAGTGGTGTTGGCAAGACATGTTTGATCATCCGTTTTGCGGAGGATAATTTTAATTCAACGTACATATCAACTATTGGTAAGTGATTTATAAATGTGCAAAGTAAACTTATCTACATCTGTTATGATTTATAATATTATTTGGTTTAACTTCTTAACGATTATGATCAAATGTTTTGCCCTGGTGCCAGGTTCCTGGTAAAACAAGTGTTCCTGTCGGGGCGTTTGTTCATGTCAGTACTAGTCCTAACGTCATTTCAATCCAGCCTGCTCCAGTACAACACATTCTGTGTAGTGAATCATCCTGCACTACTCTATGTATCCACCCTAATTGCATTTCCGGTGAAGTCTGTTCTCTCTTCCCCTTAGGTTAGTGTCAAAGTCTGTTTCCCTTATGTTTCCCCTTTGTCGAAGTCCGTTCCGCCTATGTTTAATATTTAACAGCGCTATGGGAAACATAGGGGAAACAGACTTCGACAAAAGGGAAACAGACTTCGATAAATGGGAAACATAAGGGAAACAGACTTCGACAAAAGGGAAACAGACTTCGATAAAGGGGAAACAGACTTCGATAAAGGGGGAACATAGGGGGAACAGACTTCGATAAAGGGGGAACATAGGGGGAACAGACTTTGATAAAGGGGAACAGACTTCGACAAAAGGGAAACAGACTTCGATAAAGGGGAAACAGACTTCGACAAAAGGGAAACAGACTTCGATAAAGGGGAACAGACTTCGATAAAGGGGGAACATAGGGGGAACAGACTTCGATAAAGGGGGAACATGGGGGGAACAGACTTCGACAAAGGGGGAGCATAGGGGGAACAGACTTCGACAAAGGGGGAGCATAGGGGGAACAGACTTCGACAAAGGGTGAAACATTGGGTTAAATAGATTTCAACAAAGTGGGAACATTGGGGAAACAGACTTCGACAAAAGGGAAACAAGGGAAACAGACTTAGACAAAGGGGGAACAGACTTCGATAAAGGGGAAACAGACTTCGATAAAGGGGGAACATAGGGGGAACAGACTTCGACAAAGGGGGAGCATAGGGGGAACAGACTTCGACAAAGGGTGAAACATTGGGTTAAATAGATTTCGACAAAGTGGGAACATTGGGGAAACAGACTTCGACAAAGGGGAAACAAGGGAAACAGACTTAGACAAAGGGGGAACATAGGGGGAACAGACTTCGACATTGGGGGAACAGACTTCGACAAGGGGGGAACAGACTTCGACATTGGGGAAACAGACTTCGACAAAGGGGAAACATAAAGGAAACAGACTTCGACACAACACCAGTCACCTCCTTTTCTTTTGCCTGCCCCCTCTCTTCTGTCTATTTTTTTTAAATCTCCTACCCACTTAATTTCAGCATCAGATGGAGGCCATCCTCCCTGGCATTTAGTGCATTCACTCAAATCTTCAAAATACCCCCTACCTCCCTCACTCACTATAGCTTTCTCCTATTCTTCCACATTAAATAATGATAAATAAATACTGGGACAATTAGAAGGGCCATTATATCTTATTATACCGCTTTCCTGCATTTTTGAATGTAGCTGTAATATTCTGTTCCATTTTTATTTCCAGAACTGCAATGTTTGTGCCTCTCGGGAATTAAACAGTTCATCCATCCTTTATGTCCCTCCTCCTTTATCTATTTCTTTTCCTCCACTCTCTCTGATTGGTTTTCTTTTTCCAACTAGGTATTGACTTCAAAGTAAAGACCATCGAGGTTGAGGGGAAGAAAGTCAAACTGCAAGTCTGGTAAAATATTAATTGTATTAATTTCAATGGTTTCTTAATTAGTTCAATGTTACTTTTGATTAATCAGAGCAATGAGAAGTCTATGCAGCAGTTAATTGATGGTCCCAACAGCTTCAACTGAAATTCTTTACAGATGTAGAGAGTGTCTGTGTAAATAAATGTCTCTGTTTTCTGTACACAAGATACTGATGATGTCTTTAGAATCTACTTTGGTTTGACTGTGCACTGTCAAAACCATAAGCTCAGGGCAAATATGCCAAAGGTGGCGTCTAGTTGAGTTTGACACAGTCAGGCTTTAAAGGCTTACTGCAATTTCAATAGACTAATTTATGTCCAGCGAGAGTAACAGCTTGGAAGTACATAGTCCAATTGCTATATCAAATGACATATGTATATTATAACATGTCAAGTAAATTTTTGTTCCATAAGTCACCAGATTGTTTTAAGTGGTTTACATTTCTGGTTTTATTTGCTAGGGACACAGCAGGACAGGAGAGGTTTAAGACCATCACTACTGCTTATTATAGAGGAGCCATGGTGAGACACAAACATTAATACACACTACATTCTTGAAGATCTTCTTATCCTTGCTATAGCTTTGCATCCACATCATAGTTTTATGCAGCTCAAAATAATTCATACATAATGGTGAAATCATAAGCTCTCATAAGAATTGGCCTATACAAATTGCTACAAATTTTATTCCCACAAATTTGGTTAGTCATTCTATTTGTGCAATACAAAGTGCTGATTTATGTAAGGGTCAAAATCAAAGGTAACAGTCAGTATCTGGTGTGGCCACCAGCTGCATTAAGTAATTCAGTGAATCTCCTCCTCACGGACTGCGCCAGATTTGCCAGTTCTTGCTGTGAGATGTTACCCCAATCTTCCACAAAGTCACTTACAAGTTCCCGGACATTTCTGGGTGGAATGGCCCTAGCCCTCACTCTCCAATCCAATAGGTCACAGACGTGCTCAATGGGATTGAGATCCGGGCTCTTTGCTGGTCATGGCAGAACACTGACATTCCTGTTTTGCAGTAAATTACGCTCAGAACAAGCAGTATGGTTGGTGGCATTGTCATGCTGGAGGGTCATGTCAGGATGAGCCTGCAGGAAGGATGCCACATGAGGGAGGAGGATGTCTTCCCTGTAATGCACAGCATTGAGATTGCCTGCAATTACAACAAGCTCAGTCCGATGATGCTGTGACACACTGCCCAAGACCATGATGGACCCTCTACCTCCAAATCGATCCCGCTCCAGAGTGCAGGTCTCGGTGTAATGCTCATTCCTTCGACGATAAACGCGAGTCCGACCATCACCCCTGGTGAGACAAAACCGTGACTCGTCAGTGAAAAGCACTTTTTGCCTGTCCTCTGCCCTAGGTGACATTATTGCCAGTGATGTCTGGTAAGGACCTGCCTTACAACAGGCCTACAAGCTCTCAGTCCAGCCTCTCTCAGCCTATTGCGGACAGTCTGAGCACTGATTGAGGGATTGTGCGTTCCTGGTGTAACTCGGGTCAGTTCTTGTTGCCATCCTGTAACTGTCCTGCAGGTGTGATATTCGGATGTACCGATCCTATGCAGGTGTTGTTACACAAGTCTGCCACTGCAAGAATGATCAACTGTCCTTCCTGTCTCCTGTAGCACTGTCTTAGGCGTCTCACAGGCACGTTCACGCAGATGAGTAGGGACCCTGGGCATCATTCTTTTGGTGTTTTTCAGAGTCAGTAGAAAGGTCTCTTTAGTGTCCTAAGATTTTAGAACTGTGATCTTAATTGCCTACCGTCTGTAAGCTGTTAGTGTCTTAATGACCGTTCCACAGGTGCATGTTCATTAATTGTTTATGGTTCATTGAACAAGCATAGAATCTGTAAAGTTATTTTGACTTTTACAAAATTATGTTTAAAATACAGTGTCCTGAAAAAGGGGTTTCTTCTGACAACAACGGTATCATATATTGTGCATAAGTAACATAAGTTTTTGCTAATTAAAAAAATATATTTTACACACAAATACTTGAATAACATTTTTTTTTTTTTTAAATATGTTGGAAATTATGTAAATTGTCAATAGATGAAGACTCCAGTCATATCAGAAACCTAATAAAAGCGGTTTAATTTTACAGCAGAATCAGAATGAGTTTTAATGCCAAGTATGCTTACACATACATTTGAAGTCAGAAGTTTATATACACCTTAGCCAAATACATTTGAACTAAGTTTTTCACAATTCCTGAGAGAATGATTTATTTCAGCTATTATTTTTTCATAACATTCCCAGTGGGTCAGAAGTTTACATACACTTTGTTAGTATTTGGTAGCATTGCCTTAACATTGTTTAGCTTGGGTCAAACGTTTTGGATAGCCTTCCACAAGCTTCTTACAATAAGTTACTGGTATTTTGGCCCAGGTTTGTAGGCCTCCTAGCTCGCACTCGCTTTTGCAGTTCTGCCCACAAATTTTCTGTTGGATTGAGGTCAGGGCTTTGTGATAGCCACTCCAGTACCTTAACTTTGTTGTCCTTAATCCATTTTTTGGAGGTATGCTTGTGGTCATTGTCCATTTGCAACCAAGCTTTAACTTCCTGGCTGATGTCTTGAAATGTTGCCACATAATTTTCCTAATCTATTTTGTGAAGTGCACACAACCCTACTGCAGAAAAGCACCCCAACAACATGATGCTGCCACCCCCATGCTTCATGGTTGGCATGGCCCAAAATACACTCCAATCTATGCAGTCAAAGCAAGCTTTTAGTTCCAGCTATATTTCATTGGTTCTTATCTTTACAGTCTTTACTACAGGTTTAGCTGAAGTTAGTTTCTGCCTGTAGGTTGGAAGAAGATGAAACAGGCAGTGATCAGAGATTCCCAAAGCTGCTGTAGGGACAGAGCGATATGCATCCTTTATTGATGTTTAGGAATAATCCAATGTATTTCTGTCTCTGGTGGGGCATGTAATGTGCTGTCTGTATTTTGGCAGTTCACAGGTGATGTTAGCTTTATTAAAATCTCCCAGAATAATATAAGTGAGTCCGGATTTTGTTGTTCCTTGTATGTGATCTGATCAACCAGCTGTTGCAGCGCTGTGTTCTCGCACACTTGTGGAGGAATATAAACACACACCAATATAAAGTAGGAAAACTCCTGCAGCGAGTAGATAAGCTTACAGTTGATAAAGAGCACTTCCAAATTAGGACAGCACATCTTCTTTAACGTAGTTACATCAGTACACCAACGTTCGTTGATGTTAAAGCATGTTCCACCACTTCACAACTCCGCAATGCGACCTGCTAACAGCTGAAAGCCCGGCAGATGTAAAGCGCTGTTCGGAATGGCTTCACTCAGCCAGGTTTCTGTGAATGAATACTCTGCAGCGCTGTTCGAAAGCCGCACTGGCTCGCTTCGCTCGCCTGTGGCTCATAACGTGCTTAAAAAAACACAGCTGTGCCTTTGACTAAAATGCCCAGCAAAACATCCAAATAGTTCAAAACTGGGAAAAGATTGTCTGGTATGTGCTGCTGAATTTTCAGCAGTTCGTCCCTGGTAAAGCTCCACACCAGGCTCCCATTCACGGTATCATCTTGTAGAATCTACAATTACATGGATCGGGTCGCCCCCTCATGGGCACTGCCATATTTGACAGCACATGACAAACTGTGTCATGCAGTTGACTGATTTACTGCCAAAACTAATACTAATAACAGGTTTACGTTAGAATTCGCTTTCAGCCAAGGCAAAATAAAATAATGCATGTAAACAAAATGTGTTACAAACAACAACGGAGCCCAAATCAACAGTTAAGCGGCGCAACATCGATCAGTGATCTGCCGGGGCAGAGTGCTCACAAGGCGCGACTGCACAGTCACAGTATTTGTGTGCGTGTGTGTGTTGCTCATCCATTGTTGCAAAACTGCTGAAAAAACTACAACAAATAAATAAATTTATCAAATAACCATTTGGAAACTTCCTGGTTCATTCTCAAAGTTGTTACTTCTGACGGAGTCTCTCCCTCATCAGTGTCTTACTCCGGTTCAAACATGCAGGACTGAACACCACTGTTTTCACAATCAGTCATATTGCTTATGATGTCTAGTTATCTGAAGCAGAGATGTCAAAACTCCACCCTATTCTGGATACAGGACAGGGAGCACCAGCTCATTTGCATTTAATGACACACACAAAAACAGCTCATTTTTATTCCCACCCAAAAATTGGCATTTTAAACATGGTATAATAAATGATCTGTAGGGTATTTTGAGCTGAAAATTCACAGACAAATTCTGGGGACACCAAAGATTTAAATTACATCTTGTGAAAAGGGGCATAATAGGTTCGCTTTAAACTTAGGAAATAATATTGTTCGTTGGTTCGTTTATTTTTCTGTATTGGAGCAGTGGCGGCATTTCACAAAACAAAAGGTATGGCTTATTTTTCCATGACCATACCATATTCACATGTCAGTTACCAAAAAAGTATATTAGATATATAGGCAATAAAATTGCAGTGTATGCAATTTCAGCTCAACTTATTTAACAGATTTAGTTTCCAAAAAACAGATAAAGAACTTCTCTACTCACAATCCTTAAGGGATCCAATAAGAGAAGTCGCCATTATGATGAAAACAGAGCTCATCTGAGAACTCCCGCTATACCATTAATCATCGCTATTGATGGACCTTTCCTGCCGATGTCATTTTCAGATTTTCTTCTGTTCTATAAATAATCATCTTTAATGAGCATCTTAATGAGGCATATGTTTCCCTGGTTTTGTCTCCCCGCCTGTGTAGGAGTAAAAGTCGTTTTTACAAGCTAACTCGTATGATTTCTTGCGATCTTGACATTTTGTATTATTATTACAACTTGCTATGCTAACAGGATGAACATCTTCACTAAATATCATAGATTGTCCTTATTGTAAATCTTGGTTTAATTTTACATTTAATGAAAAATGGCAAATTTTACATGTGTCTTTAAAGGTGTTTTGTGTTGGCAATCTTTTTCAGGGCATCATCCTTGTGTATGACATTACTGATGAAAAATCCTTTGAGAATATTCAGAACTGGATGAAGAGCATCAAAGAAGTAAGCAAGAAAGGGAATGAATAATAATTTATCAGACACTATAGGTCATACCTGGATCTGTTTTTTTTCTATATTAAACTGTATTATACAAAATGAAAAACTTATTTTCTGTTCTTAAATTAACTTTATTACTTAAAAAAAGTGGGTGGAACCTTTATTATGCCTCTGTATGACATATTGTATCCCTGCTTAGTTAAAGGGATAGTTTTTCAGGATGAAAATTCTCATCATTTATTCAATCTCATGTCATCCCAGATATGTTTGTGAACACAAAATAAGATTTTTAGAAGAATATTTCATATCTGTAGGTTCTGTGAATGCAGAAAGCACATATAGACAGCTTAAAAGTAATCCAAAAGACTCCAGGTGTTAAATTAATATCTTCAAGTGTGAAATAAGTGTGGGTGAGAAACTGATCAATATTTAAGTCCTTTTTACATAAAAATCTCCACTTTCACATTTTTCTTCTTTTGTTTTTGGTGATTTTCATTCTTCATTCAAATCGCATCTGGTCAGGGAGGAGTATTTATAGGAAGAAAAGTCTTTAATATTGATCTGTGTCTCACCCACACTTATATCGCTTTTGAAGATATAGATATAACCACTAGAGTCTTATGGATTTCTTTTATGTTGCCTTTATGTGCTTTTTGGAACTTAAAAGTTCTGGTCAACATTCACTTGCATTGAATGGACCTACAGATCTGAAATTTTCTTCTTCAAAACTTTGTGTTCTGCTGAAGAAAGTAAGTCACACAATAAAGGTGGCCTAAGTGTGAGTAAATGATGAGATCATTTTCATTTTAGGGTGAACCACCCTTTAACTTGACTCATTTGTTACGGCATACAGACTTGATAAAAGCTAACAATGTGGTCATCATAGGAGCTGCACCTTAGGTTTTGATTTCAAAGGTTTTGGTTTAGAAGATATTGCACTTTATATTTTACAAAGTAATTCCTGAAATTGCACATTATAATCCATTTGAACCATTATAATCTAATGCTGTCTGGCAAGCTGCATGAAAAACCAATAAAGTGAAACAAGCTTTGTAAATGGTAGTTTCAGATGTTCTTAAGGTGCTATAGAAAGCCGATCATCCACAGGTTATCAGAACAGAGACTCAATGTAAATACAGACAGGGCCTTTTTTATAAAAACAAGGTTCAGTTATGGAGAAAATGAGGAAGTGAGAACATCACTATGTCCTGTGTTACCCAGAATGCATCGGCTGGTGTAAGTCGAATGTTACTTGGCAACAAGTGTGACATCGAGACTAAAAGGAAGGTGTCAAAGGAGATTGGTGAGAAGGTGAGCTCTATCATACAATCATACATACTGAATTATATTTGCAAATAATTTGTGGTAACAGTGTTAAATCTGATCATTCATATTTTAACTTTCAGTCAATACTATTATAACAAATAAAAATGTAATTGGATTTTTGTCTAGTTACTTGAATAATATCCTAAAAAACATTTTTGACACTGGTTTTATTAATAATGAATGAGATGTAAATAAAACACTCTTTAAATATAAAAATATCCTTTTATAACAAAACTGTTTTGCTTTCATTATAGCTTGCAAAGGAACATGATATTCGATTCTTTGAGACTAGTGCAAAATCAAGCATCAACGTTGATGAGGTACAGACTGATAGATCCAAGAACTGTCACACACCAAATACGTTAGTTTAATTCAGCTCACTGTTTAGAAATTTGTAAGTTTGTTGTTCCCTGTTAAAGGGGTCATGACACGAGGAATTACACAGTACTGTGAGTTTCAGAACTCAAAACTTCCTCCTCACTGCAAAAAGAGCATTTGTTGAAACCAAGCACCCAAAACGTCTCGGTATCAACTTCTTCCACATTGTGAAGTCACACTGTGGTAAACATATGCATCTGATCACCTCCACAACAACACATCATGCCTACTTTACCTTACCACTTCTGTAGCTCCGCCCAGTTGTGGTGAGCAGTGAAATCAGGTCAGTCAAGAGCAGAGAGCCAATCAGAACTGTCAAGACTTAAAAGAGAAGAAGCACGAAAAAGGGTTAGAATGAGGGTGGAAAATTATCATGTTTTACAAATAATTGTCTGCTTTTTTTTTGGGTGCAAAATGCGTTTATTACTTATAATTACATGGATGTCCTGAACCCTTTAAGTTCTCATTGAGTAAACAAGGTGACAAAAATAAAATATTTAGGTATGTCAGTGTTGAGCTTAAGGCAGACATATTGTGGTTTATCACCTGCTTTAAGATTCCACTAATGGAGGCAACAGTGAGACATACGTCATCATTAAAGATTTATTAAACTCTAGTCTTTGCACTCTAACCAGGGAGAGTGTTTTTATATCAACAAATTACACACAGCTCCTTAAGTGAATGTTCCTTTTACAATTGTACATATTTTATCTATATTTATGACATGATTTTCTTCTCTCTTTTTGTAGTCTTTTGACTCTTTTGCTCGTGACATTTTGCTGAAGTCAAATAAGAAACTGGTGAGTTTCCAGTCTGCATGTTTATATATATATAAAAAATAGTAATGATGCTTGTTGTGTGTGCATGTTCATACAGATACACAAAAACACAATAATTCTGCTATGATGAGGTATTCAGTAATTCATATTCATTGCTTAAATTTTGTAGATTATTTTTTGTCTAATGTGACATGATTTTAAAGATTTCTAAGTCACCAAAAACAGTCACAAACTTACAAGTAGATTTGATTTCATACAATATATTTCTGTTTCGCAGGGTCCTACAGGTCGAGAGGTTAAACTTAACAGCACAGAGAAAAAGTCATCTAAATGTCTTCTCCTTTAGACACCATCATCAAAAGGGCAGACTCACTACACACACTCACACACGCGTAGCACTGTGGTGTTAATGCCAGAGAGTAATTTGCAAAGTGAACATGGAATGCTAATAGAAAGTGGTTTTAAAGAATGATTGAAATTGCAGAGGGAAATGAAATACTTGGTATGAAACAAAAAAATATTACTTTTTTTTTATTATTTCTTGGTAGTTTGCACTACACAACAATAACCGTTCAGTTGACTATGTTACAGTAGAGACAATGTTAGTTTTCTTGCTCAGTGTTTTGCTCAATTCAGCATTATTTCAAGTGTAGACCTACTTGAAATACACAACAATCTGCCCTTGTAGTAAAAATGGAATAGAGTTCCCATGAATCTCCATGCATAGTTACAGGTGGAAAATATTGTCCAATTTGATATCCAATCAGCACTTTTGAGTTATTTCAAAATAGCTGACAAGTAGTTTGAATGTTTGCTGCTAAAAAAAGGTGCATAACCTACATTTTGAAAGACTTTGACCTCTAAAGGAAGATGGAGTAAGTAATTTTAGGAAGTTATTTGGGAGGTATGAGAAAATAATTAATTGATTATGGATTGCAATATGATATTGTTCTACTTAAATTTCACCATGTATTTCCGCAGAAATATTATTGTCAGATATAATCTACAGAGTTTTGGTTTTGCATCATAAAGGTTGTATTTTTTTATTTCAGATCTGTGTGAAGTCTCTCACTGCCTTTTATTTCCTCTTTTTTAAGCTTTGCAACAGAATATTTTATCTGAACTTGTATTTTGAACTGCTTTTAATAAAGTAAATAATTTTCACATCGCAGTCTTTTCTAGTAAATTTGCATTAGATTTTTTTTTTTAACGTTTCGTCAGATTTTATTATACGTATATGTGGTTTATCTTGATTATTAGTTTATTTTGATCTATTAGAATTTTAATATGTGTATATATAATGTATATACATGGAGAGAGAGATTTTGTTTTTATGATTTTTTAATTTGGGGATTTATTTTTTTTTTTTTCATATAAGCTGTGATTGTACAATAGAGTATAAGATTTTGACATTTTGTGTAGCTTATTTTGGTCTTTAGCACTTCTTTAAGTTACATGAATTTTCTGTCTTTTTCAACCAGTAATCACATACTATAAAAGAATACTTCACTCATCCACCTTAATTTACAACACGGTAGGAAGCAGCGGCTGCATTTCTGGCGAACGTGAGAAAGTTCTTCAGCAGAATTATGTTCCAGTGTCAGATAATTTTCTAACGTCAGCATTTATAGTAGGCTAAAAAAGTAAATCATTCACTTGTTGCTCTATGTTATTGAAGAGATGGTAATAAAATCTGCTCCATTCTTTACCGAGATTGTGACGATGCAGTCTTTGTCTCCATGTAAACCTCCATTCAAATGTAGGCTACCTGCATAACCTCCGATGATGCCATTATTTATTTATTTCCAAAGGCGATGTTTCATAACCCATGCTGAATGTGACTTGCGTGTCTGTTTACTATATACTGCTAAGAACTTTTTAATGCTCTCTGACAAGACCGGAGAGTAAAATGCATTTATTATTTTGCCAAGATGAAACAAGATGCCGTTTTGGTGCAAAGAAAGTTGAAGCAGCCTTTTCCTGGCATCTTTTTTTTTCTCTCTGCTGGTTGTGTAAAATTTGTGGAGGCATGTCAGACGGTGCGGATGACTGTCCGTGTCAGCGCCTGATTTAAATAATTATGATAGTGCAACAGTGTGTGATTAAACGATGGCAAAATGCGATAAACGGTAAAACTAATGCGTTCAAAACGAAAAAAGTTTATGAAAATCATAATTAATGACAATAATATGTCGACATTTATTGCCAGCCTGTAATATAAAACAGCTAAATGTAATATGTTTGCATAGCTAAAATAGCTGGAAGTTGCTTATCCCATATTCAATGTTGCTAATGGTGGTGCCCTAGTTTTGCTGAAAAATAAGGTGGATTCAAAACGAATATTTGATGAGAGTCAACGCTTCTGCTCATGCGTGGGAAGGTTGCCAACAGTTGTGACTGTCGAAGTGTGTTACCAAGCAACCCCCATCCAGTGCAGCATCAGCACCTCTTGCGGTTTGAAATTCAGACTTCGATTGGCTATAAATCCGCTATGCACTTTCAATGATGTAATTAATGTTGCTTGAGATTCTTCATGATTTGCAAATTCGGATGACATCATGCTCCGCTCCACAGTCGGTCAGTTACATTTTACGACTCTTCATTTTCTAATCCAAATAGCTTCAAAAGTTGAACACCTAGAAGACTGAAACCCCTCTCATCTTGGCCAGTCTGATTTGTGATTTTTTTTTTCACAGCGGGTTGTTTCCCCTCCAACTCTTTTTAAGTTGGGATGGTGAAAATAAGCGCTCTTCACTTTTAACAGCTATTTCCAGAAAACAGACAATCTGGGTTAATGCAAATTCTCTTGTATTAAATAGAGCCTGATTTGTACATTTGGATGCGTTTGATTGCGTCTTACTGCTCTACCTCATTGCCTTGTGTAATAATAACAATATAGGCTGTGTCAATGAATAAAGCCATCAGAGAAATCAGCTTTTATTCTAAAAACTGTGCACCTAGATGGGTCCAAGTAAGCTCAAATATAGACTTTCATGATTTATGAATTTTCACAGATCAGTTTTTGTCTCTTAACCCTTTTTTGAGTTCCGAGTCAACTGTTTACCTGAAACATGAGTGTAATAGGCTTTGAGAGGGCATTTTGCAAACACATAATAATTATGATAGAAAAACACTAGTTTCACACAAAACTGGATTTGTGAAAACTCACTGATTGACTATTCAGTTTGATGGCTTCTTGCATTTTGGCATTGTGAAATACTATTATTTTAAGCCATAAAACGTCTTATAATTCTACAAAATGAGCACACATGTCACACTAAGCTTATAGACCATCCTGATCTGTAAATTTTTTCACAGATCATTTTTTGCCATTTAAACCTTTTTTGAGTTCTTCAGTACGTTTTATACTTGAGAAATCAGTGTTATGCTTAGTGTCATAATTGCTTTGTGTTTTAGTCTTTCCCATTAATTTCCTGGTGGGTCAAAAATGACCAGGAACACCATGAGTGTACATTTTTTGTCATGGGGGCTTAACTCATAAAATCCAGTCCAGTGGGTTTTTTTGTGTGAGTTCAGATAGCAAATGACAGAAAAGTATCCAAGCCTTGGCCCATTGAGATGAATGAAGCAATTTTTTTGAAGTAACTTACCCGAACACTGCACAAGAGTTAAATAAAATGACTAGCTAGTTGGCATATCATCCATATTAAAATTGTATTTGTCAACAACAAACCAAAGCCATCAAACTGAATCAGATCAATTCCTGAAATTTTACACAAATCCAGATTTGTGTAAAACTATTGTTTTTCCATCATAATTATCATGTGTTTCAAGAATGTGACTTCTCAAAGTATAACACTGGTTTTTCAAGAAAAATGTTGAATACAGAACTCAAACAATTGTCAAATGACAAAAACTGATATGCCAAGTCATGAAGGTCAATATGGGCCTATGACCCATCTAGGTGCTCAGTTTTTTTGAGTTTTATTTTTATTTTTTTATTATTTTTTATTTTTTTACTTTTTTGGCTTACATCATATGAAAATGAGTCAAATTAATCTGTGAAAGTTTTCACAAATCCTGTTTTGTGAGAAAATGTAACTGACCGATTGCGGAGCGGATGATGATGTCATCCGAATTCGCAAATCATGAAGAATCACATGCAACTTTAGTTACGTGTCTACGACAGCGCATAGCGGATTTATAGCCAGTCAAATTCTTTACCGTGGTAAAATGCGGTGCGGCATTGGACAAATATTCTAGACACATGCGCGACCTATTCTATATTCCTAAAACTGAGGCACTCTGAAATGATAGTGGATAACATTAACATTGTGCCTGAAGGGTAGATACGAGGTAATGATATCGTTTGGGAATAATACGTGTACGCCCTGAGACACTTGAAGTCTAGCGCGATTACGTAGCGCGCGGCGCAGTGATGCTCTTGTCCGGGATGCGGACGGGATGTTAGTCCTCGTGACTGCGGGAGGATAAGAGGGAGACTCGATTCAGGATCAAACTCCCTTAAATGAAACGCCGGGAGAGTGCATTTCATAATCATTTAAAGACTTGCATCATTTGAAAATGAGAACAGCTTGTCAGTTCTTCTCTAGCTGATTCGACGCGCGTGTTTTCTTTCTAGCTTATTTATTTATTTTCTCGTCTGATACCTTTAGCGTTTTGCTTCATGAGACGTCTCGTTCGCGTACAGGTGGGGGCTGTGAGGCTCTCTAGTGGGAGAAACACTTTGGTGTGTGCTGGGCTAGAGTTGTTTCTTTAGTCCTGCTCCGCGCATCTTCCTCCGGTGTAGCCAGAAGCCAGAACCTGCACTCCTGGTCTGTGGATGCGGCAGCCGCTCGGCCTCCTAAAGGCCCTGGGTACCGCAATGCCGCGGGGATGTGGGGAGAGAGAGAGGGCTGGAGGGTGACGGACGGATTTGAATCAAGGGATAAAGGAGTACGCAGAGGAATAAATGTTGACACAACATAAATGTGACCATACCGACGTCCAGTTGTGGTTCGAATGTTAAGTAGACCCCTAATGTTAGAATCTCGTGATATTTTGCGCAGGGTTTGGGTTGTGTGATTTTTTTTTTTAAAGTCAAGTAGCCTATATTTAGTTTTACGCACGATTTTTTCACTTTTCTGGATGATGTTCCTAGAGTAACATTCTGTATGTTTTGAACTGAGTTACATAGTCTGATAATTTAGGAAGTGTTTAACAAGCCACAATGCCCTCGCCTTCGGACTCCAGTAGCATGGCCTCAATATCAGGGTCTCGAGGTCTGTCTGGGAGTCGCAGAGGAATGTCTGGGAGTACAAGTGCACGCGTTCTGCTTTACCTGGGCTTGTGTCACCTTGCGTTAGGGGCCATGGTGCTGGCCTTCAGCTTCACAAGCCTGGCCTTCACCTCTTCACCCCGAGTCAGACAGTCCTGTCCTTTCTGGGCTGGCTTTTTCGTAAGTCTCTCCCTCTCAGGCACAAACATACCCTCTAAGATAATGACAGGCCTTTGATATGTATTTTAATATCTTGATATTTTAGTAGTTGTAGAAGTATTCTGCGGTATACTTCAAATAATAATAAAAAAATAATAATTGAGAGACTGCATGAGATATTTGGTGTTTTAAAAATCTACTGTCTCCTTGCAGAATTATTTAAGCAAACTAGTTTTTGTCTTAAAATAAGACATTTCCCATGAAGACTTGATGTTGGAGAAAAAAAGTTTAACACGCTTTTTTTCTCTGTTGAACAAGGTTGTGGCCTCAGGATTGGTGGGTGTGATATCATGGAGAAGGCCATTCACTCTTGTAGTATGTATCTTTATTATCTTGATTGAATTGTTTTAGCGTGTTTGTGTGTGTTTGCTGTTCATAGTATTTCAGTGATTCAGTTTTTGTTTGCTTATTTATTTATTTATTTATTTATTTTGTTCAGGTGTCGCTGTTTATGCTGCTGTCTGCAGTGTGTGTGATTCTCAGTCTGGCTGGTTCCATGCTCTCATGTCAGAATGCACAGATGGTCAGATCATATCTTACCTGTCAGGTACACTCTCCACTCCTCTCCTCTCCTCTCCTCTCCTCTCCTCTCCTAAATAACTGTGTTTTTGTAGATGGAGAATGGCCTGTGTCTTTGCTGTGACCCCAAGAAGACTTGCTCTCCATCAGAAGAGGAGACACTAGTGCTCTACCAACATGCAGATTGCCACTCGGTGCGTCACCAGCTCAAGGTATGTATTTTGATAGACTTTAAACATGTTTGCAATTCATTAACCATATATGGCCTAAATGTGGCACAAAAGGAACAGTTCATCCAAAAATAAAAATTCTCTCATCATTTACTTACCCTTATGCCATTCCAGATGTGTATGACTTTCTTTCATCTACAGAACACAAATTAAGATTTTTAAAAGAATATCTCTGCTCTGTTGTGCCTCACAATGCAAGTGAATGGTGGCCAGAACTTTGAAGGCCTAAAAGACAGTATGAAACCAATTCATAAGACTCCAGTGGTTAAATCCATATCTTCAGAAGCAATATGATAGGTGTAGTGAGAAACAGATAAATATAGAATAAATTCTATCAGTTTGCACCTTTGACCAGCCCCAACCAGTAGGTGGTTGAATATGAAAGTGAAATTCCCTTCCACACCAGAAGGTGGAAGTGAAAGTGTAGATTTACAGTTAAAACAGGACTTAAATGTTGATCTGTTTGGGCTGGTCAAAGGAGCAGATTGATAGTAAAAAAAATCATGTTGCTTCAGAAGATATGGATTTAACCACTGGAGTCTTATGGATTACTTTTATACTGCCTTTTGGGTCTTCAAAGTTCAGGCCACCTTTCACTTGCATTGTGAGGACCAACAGAGCAGAGATATACTTTTAAAAATCTTCATATATGTTCTGCAGAAGAAAGAAAGTCATACACATCTGGGATGGCATTAGGGTGAGTAAATGATGAGATAATCTTCATTTTTGGGTGAACTTTCTCCACTCTTACGGGTAGGCTTTTCACTATATAGTGAAACGTGACTGCAGATATTTTGCTCACAATCAGATACAAGAGCATCACTGAGGTTAGGCACTGATGTTGGGAGATGGGGCCTGGCTCGCAGTCTGCATTCCAATTCATCCCAAATAAGTTAATTATGGGTTGAGCTTTGTGCAGGCTAGTCAAGTTCTTCCACACCAAAATCAGAAAAGCTGCTACCACAAAGCTGGAAGCATCCAATTCTCTAGAATGCCACTGTATGCCAAACCACTAAAATTTGTCTTATCATTATGTCTTTTCAAGTTTAACCCAGATATGCTTCTCTGGTACTGTTCTTTAAAGGATGAGTTTAACCACACTAGTGTATGTTTGTGTGTGTGTAGGATCTGCTGTTTAGTGCCTGTGGTCTCAGTATTCTCTCCACCATTATCTGCACTCTGTCAACTGTCACCTGTAGCATCCATATCTTCTCTCTGGACCTGCTGCAGTTGGTGAGTGTAAAACTACTAATAGCTTAAATGTTCTCTCAAATGTCAATGTGTATAGAAATGCATCTTTATTTTCCCTCCTCTTTCGCCCATTTGTTGTAGCTGGCTCCCCATCGCTCCCGCTCTGTTAACCCAGAATGCACCACTCCTCAGGATGCATTTCTCAGTAACATGATGGACTTTGAGGAGTTTGTTCCGCCCATTCCACCACCCCCATACTACCCTCCTGAATACACCTGCAGCTCAGAGACTGATGCTCAGAGGTGAAATATACACATGTTTGTTTTTCTAGCACAGTGGGGACTTTTCATTGACTTCTGTTGTTTTTATAGTGAATAAAATATATTTACTCTCTTAACCCTACCCCCGAAACTTTTCTGGTCCCCAAAATGTTGGCAAAACCTGATCCACAGACACATAGCCAAATGTCACACTTCATTAATGTCATTTACCTGGTCTTTAAATTTTTTGCTGTCTCTTTAACTCATATTCTGTCCTTTTTGATCCCTATAGGCACCTGTCCTGACAAAACACAGCTCTTCTGTCACACCATTTGTTTAGTTCATTTCCTTTTCTCATGCTTAATTTTTTGTGTGTGTGCCTACAGTGTCACATATAATGGATCAATGGAGAGTCCTGTGCCTCTTTACCCAACTGACTGCCCTCCTCCTTATGAGGCAGTGATGGGTCAAAGGGCTCCTAGTGAGGTAAATGTTTGTATTTGTTAATAATCAAAAACTAGAATAATACCAATGTTATGCATTCATTTATTTTCCAAAAACAAATTCTAAACTTGTTAATCTCAGTTAAATCTGAAGTGTGTAACTTTTTAAAATACTTTCCAGCTTAATATGATGAGACAACTATAAATTAGCCATTTGTAGGTCGATTTCGTCAAAATCTGTAAACACTGTCTTTGTAGCCCTATAAATATTGCTGTATTTGTTTGAAGGACCCGTCCAGCCCAACACAACAATGTTGACTCAACCAATGGAATGAGTTTGGGTCAGGACTATCTATTTTTGTGAATATCTGCAGACAGGACAGGGATTTTCCTGGCTCAAAATGAGGCAGAGGTGGTACCATCCTGATAATGTGCACACATACACTTGCACCATGCCTTCACTGGCTGAAGCAAACACTTACAAGCAACATATTTTAGGTGTTCTAATAATTAGATGATTGAAGAAAATGACAATTATCAACTTATAGCAGATTTAATTAAAAAAGCTAACCTGTTCAACATGAAATTCATTAAATACAATATAGGAGCTAATGTGTTCATTTATAGTTAACAAACAGCAAACTTGATTAACCTCTTAAACTGATAATAAGATCATCTCTGATCTCAGGTATATTGGGAAGGGATGATGTGTAGAGACCAATCAGCCAATGTTTTACAGCTTGGATTGGACTGATCACTTAGATTGACAGGTCTTGATTTACCATGCGCACAACTGAAACAGTGCTGGATCTTATTACTTGTTACTTATTCTATATATTTATGTTTCTGGATTGACTATGTTATGTTATCAATATAAAAAAAAAACAACTCAAACTGGAGCAATTCAAATATAAAGTTTTGCAGGCATTTCTGACCCTGGACGACGCTATTTTGAGCCAGTGCCTGCTTAGCTTGCTTGTT
Organism: Moxostoma hubbsi; assembly: GCA_032164185.1. Classification (NCBI taxonomy): domain Eukaryota; kingdom Metazoa; phylum Chordata; class Actinopteri; order Cypriniformes; family Catostomidae; genus Moxostoma; species Moxostoma hubbsi. The sequence goes on from JAVLUX010000015.1 coordinate 22,874,798, forward strand.
GTTAAGCTTAATGGAGGGCTATTGCCTAAGTTCTGCTGGCTCTATGGAGACTTTTTTTATTGTGGTTTAATTTCACTGCAGTGGCAAACAATGTCAAAGTTTAGGGCAAACATTACCCCTGTCACAAATGAAGACTGGTCAGGTAGGCTTCGATGTTGCTCCACAGGGTGCTCATTCTGCATGCATTAACTGTGTGGAGGCTGTGACAAAGAATGTCAAAGAGGGAGAGGGGCAGGGGCTTGTGTGGTCTCGCAGAATTACAACTTACTGTAAATGCAGATGTCGGGCTCATGTTTCATTGAGAATTGATGCCAAGGGCCAAATTTAAATAAATAAGAAAAGACTTGCAGAAAGGGCACTTATCTAGTGAAAGAGGTCGGGTGCTTGTGCACCACTTGGGGTCTATCTGTGCACGTGACTGCCTGCCTGAGTTTTGTCGACAGTTGGAGGCGGCGCGAAATTTAATGGAGGCGGCCGCCTCCTAATTCTCTCTGCAGGAAAAAAATCCTGCAGGAGGAGTGTTTGAAAAACAATCTTTATTTACGCAGTTTCCTTTTGGTGGCGCTAGTGGCACAGTCATTATACACTTCAATTTATAAATAGATTTTTTAATACATTTCTGTAAAATTTTTATGTATCGAATTGAACCAAACAGTGACCACATTTCAGATTTCATAAAAAGTTGCTCATCGTAATTACAATGTGATGTGTGATCAAGTGATTGTAAAATGGACCCGCTAGGCAATTTCTTATTTCTTTATCACTTTTTTACTTCCCGAAAAACACTGGAAGCATTTAGCATTAATGCAACAAATTAAACAACAAAGATTTTTTGTTTAGTTTTCAATAGTTTTCAGTTTCAGATGCCATTGAAAAAATTTACTTGTGATGAGGAGGAGGGCAGTGATGGTGCACGGCCGGTGCTGAATCAACTGATCAGTGGGAGAGCGAGATAAAGTGGAGCCGGAGGCACCAGTTCAAGTGAGAGTGAGAGACACCGGGAGTTGAAAATGTTTTAACTTTGGGTAAAACGTAGTGCTCATTACTGTCACTTTTTACCCAGCATCCAATCACAGTGGAGGAGCGGTGGGACAAATACCACACCAACAAACCATCACATCCTACTTGTACAATGACTGAACAACAATGCAGGAGAAGTTTGTTGGTCTCTGAGTATTCATGTCTGTACCAGATGACATTCCCGGACTACCACAATATTAATATGAAAATAATGCTTCAGCCTTCCCTTCATCCAGAGCAATGGCCAGAGCAAGTACTCTTCCTTGTGCCAAAATTTTTACATTTAGTACTTGTTGATAACACAAACTATCTGCGAAATTAGGTACTTGCAACACATTACTTCCATGGATATTCCATATCATAGCAACCAATGCATCTCTGCTGAATAAACTTGCACCTCCAATGCACACTCAAGCATTCCCAGCTGGGTGTTTTCAGAAGAGCGCCTGGCATTTTCAGCTGCAAAAAACGCTTTGGTGGACACACCGTCTAAAACTTATGCTTACTGTCCAGCCAGTTCCTACCTTCTCCTTGCTCCTCCTTTAACTCTAACAGTGGTGCCAAAACCTGAGAGGGAGGAGGGATGTGCTGTTGCGGAGTCCTCACCGCTGCCATCCACCAGGGGAGCAACCACCTAGAGCCGGAGGAACCGATGCCATCTGCCGAAAAAGGGGAGGAACGGTTCCGTCTGCCAGGGGCCGGAGGACTCGCTGCAGCCTGCCATGGGAGGAGCGAACTGGTGTCTGCCAGAGGGCAGAGGAGCATTTGAGGACCGGGCGACAGCGTGTCTTGAAGCTGGCGAGCAAGTTCTTCTCTTCTCTCTCTCTCCCCTCTCTTTCTCTGTGTGTCTCCACTCACCCTTTCCCTCTCCCCACACCTCCCCTCGTCTCTCCCCCAGGTTCACAGGAGGCGGGGTGGACTACCGGCTGACAGAACGGACGGAAGGGCAGTGTCTCCCCTCCACAGATGGGGGAGAGTTAGTCAGATCGGTGGCACCCTGGCCTGAATCGGGGAGGGGAGGAGTGTGACAAGGAGGAGAGCATGGCCGGGCCTTGATGTTGCATGGCCAGCGCTTAATCAGCTGATCAGCAGGAGAGCGAGATAAAGGGGATGTGCCAGTTTGAGAGAGAGAGAGACGTACGCGGCCGTGTTGCATGTGTGTTTGTTTATTTTTGTTTTAAGTTGCATTTGACATTAAAACTTTATGTTTACTTATCTGAATTAATGGACAGTATGGATGCTACTCTGGTGATTTGATGGTGAGGGTTGGGGGATTGTTAAGTGTGATTTAAATTCTAAAAATCAATAAAAACACTTTATGTTTACTGTTCAGCCGATTCCCGCCTCCTCCTTGCCCATCCTTGAACCATTACTGTATTATTCACAGCCAGACTTGATTATTTTAATCCTTAAAGCAAAAGTATCTAGTAACAGAGTGGTAACTGAGATTAACCGAGTAGTATTCATGAGATTCTAACATGGAAGCCCCCATGAGTTTCAATGTAAAATAAAATAACTTAAATAAGGTTACTGATATGCCTGGAGTCTTCATCTCCTGTGAGTGATCATGATTTTTTACATATATTTAAAAAATTACAATTAATTTCTTTCAGAGTAAAAAAATTGTAATGAGGAAAAATTTCTTAGTGCACCTTTAAGTGTGTGGTTGATGCTTTATCTGTCTATTTTTTTAATTCTCTTGCTACAACAGAGAAAGTTGGGTCACACAAGCCTCATCATAAACCAATTAAATGAGTAGTCCTTTTTTGCATTCTTTATAGCTATTCTTTATTAACAATACAGAAAATGTGTGCATGTTTTATAACTAATGCTGTGGTCATGCCACTCTCTCTGTCTGTAGGCCACAGTCTTTGACACACAAGCTGGTGAGCTGTCTGGAGAGAGAGGAACATCCACAGCTTTCAGTGGTGAAGGTGAGTCTTTCCTCTCATCTGTTCCTCCTTATGCAAACAGCACTATCTCTTTAAATGTGCTATTTGTGTATTTTCTCTCTCAGTGTCTATGGACAGTGGCTCTCTGTTGATGTCTGAGATTGTGGATATTCCAGATGATAGCTCCCCATCCGAGGACTCCTGTCTCATGGAGTTGGGGATGCGGGCTCGGCCCAGGGGAGGCAGTGAGGGAGCGGAGGGAGGAGAGTACATCAGCTGTCGATGTTCCGCACAACATACTGAGGGAACGGTGGCAGCTCCTCCAGGCATACGCGGTTTCAGAGGGGAGAGATCGAACTCCTGCTCCTCTCCGAGCACACACAACACCACCTATAGGTAAGGAGGAGTTTGCACATAATTGTGAAATAACTAAATAAAATCACTTACTTTAAAGGAATACTTCACCCAAAATGAATGTTGTTCTCTTCAGTGGAGGGCAAAAGGACGTTTTGAAGAATGTACAGGTCATTTTATTTGCTTAGCATGCGGACTGAGGCTTTCAAAAAAGTATTAAAGTCCCTCTCCAGTCACTGGTTTAACCCCTAAAAACTCATATTTCTTAATCAAAATTACATATTTAAAATATTTGTTTCCATGAAAATAATTCCATCATGCCTTAAAATATCTTAGATATAATTCTATACATTTGCCTTGTTTAGTATGCGTGGATCTATGAATATGCAAATTAGTCCCCCACCTCCATCTCAGCCCAAATAAACTGCACCGATTTATCTCTGATTTTCAGATCCATTGGTAATACATAAAGGCTCAGCATTTGTCCTTTCTATATCTTCTAGCATATAAAAAACACCATATAGACATGTAAACAAGGTTAAAAACTTGTTTTTCACTCGAGGGGGTCTTTAAAAAAGTTGTCTGTACAACTCTCTCCATAGGACATGTCTTTTAAATCCATACAAAAGCTTGTGGAACAGACTGAAATTTAAGTCATTTTTAACCTAGATCTTCCCCTACAAAGAGCTGTTAACTGCTGTGATCATTTTAGAGTTAGCTTAACTCAAGATCTGTATCAGTCTGATTCATGAACATATCATTCAGACTGGTTTTGTGAACCGAATTCATCAAAAAATTCTGAGTCAAAAAAATTATTTGTTCATGTATCTAAAATTGTTCCTTCACTTCAACATGCCCAAGGAGTGCTTGAGCAAATGTCAAGATAATCTGTGAATTACACTTCTTAACTTTCAATATGTTTCTCAAACAAAGTTATTGTATGACTTTAGAAGACGTATCTACTGTATATAACACACAAGTTGTAAGGACTACTTTTATGGCGCTTTTGCATGAAAAAAATGACCAGTACATTCTTCAAGAGTTCTTCTTTTATGTTCACCAGAAGAGACAAGGTCATAATGTTTGAACAACATTTGAGGGTGAGTAAATTATGACAGACTGTTCATTTTTGGGCACAATATTACTTTCATATTTCCGCCATAGGTCACCAGTGCTGAGGCGTCAAGCTCTGTTGGCAAGTAGTTGCTCTCAGTTGGAGTTGTTAGTGGGCTCTCAGCGTTGTTCCATCCCAGAAATCCGAATTCGGCACTGCACGCCATCCAGACAGGGCTCCTCCTCCTCTGTAACCAACCCACCTACCACAACCCCATCAGGTGGTGCTCAAGAACAACCAGACCATACAGCACCAGTGCTCCTTCCACGGCCTTGCATCCATGAGAAAACTGGACGGGATCGAAAAGACAGTGATGGCTTCTTACCCCTTGTGAAGTCGCACAGTGAACCAGGGCTTAGCTCTTCAACTGACACAGGTATGTAAAACAAAGAATTAATGCATGCGTTGTCTGGGATATTGTGAAATAGTGTAAGTCAAAGTGTATTTCTTGAAGTCACAGTTTTTGTGTGTGTTTGTGTGCTCTTCTCTCACCTCAGGTGATTTCAGTCTCACAGGAGGCAGTAAAGGAGTCAGTGTGGGGGGATCTCAGACTTCATCAGAGACAGGTCAGTTTCTAGCATTCTCAAGTCACAGGCAAGTTTATTAAAGCTACTGATGATTTTTGCTGAGACAAATTTCAGGACTTTTTTATTTATTTTTTGTCATAGGGCAAAATCTGCAGTCTTTAATAGCTTACAAAAATGTCTGTGTAAGCAGAAATTTTGGTTGCAGTCCTGCAGTGTGACTGCTTCTATGACATCTGTGTCTATCTCTAATGAAGAACCAGTGGAAGAACAGTAATTTAATACATGTGTGAGAGAGATAGAGAAAGACTTATTTAACTTTTCCAGTCAAAACATTGACAAAATCTGTGCTGGACAAAACAATTGCACAGTGTGCGTCCCACTTAAGACACCTCTAAATTAAAATCAATAGAGTCTCACTTATTGATTGTGTATTGTTAACACTGCCTTTATTCAATTATTGAAATTGCTTTCAAATTCAATTGCATTATCTTTTTTTTGTCTTCCTACCTGTGTTTGTGTCACCTGTGTGGCCTAGGACCATTATCTGGAGCTAGTTTGCTGCCTCGCTCCTCTTTGGCACTTCCTGCATCCCTGCCCAGGAAGGGAATCGTTAAGGCTGTGAGTAGCCGGTTACCCTCAAAACAGGCCCCAGCCACCTCGCTGCTTTTACCAAAAGACTGTGCACGCTCACTTGGAGACCTCAAGGTTAGTCTTTTAAAAGGAAAAATAACAACTCAGGTAGAAAAAACATTGTAACATAAAAGTCAAATCAAGCGAAATCATTTTTATTTGTGTAGTTTTTTTATTTGTGCTTTTCCCTACACATTGTTCCAAAGCAGCTTTACAGAAAATCAGCTGTACTGTCTGTAACATCTTAAAAACATGAATAACTAACACTTCTGGAAACATAATAAACAATTTGCTAAAAAAAGTCTGTCTTTCTATACCTTGGTATCATTTAAAATTTTGCAACTAGACATACATTTTTAGAAAAATTATTTGCTCTAATGTTTATTTATTTATTTTGCATGGGTATTAGGGGCTACTATTTTCAAATCAAAAAAGGAAATGAAAAATGCACACAGCAGTCATGCTCAGGTCTCAGGAGGATATAGGCTTTTTTACACTTACTCAAAACTCCTACTCTGTTCCTTCTTTATTTGTGTGTCTGAAACTCTTCAAAATTGAACAAAATATGCATTACTATACTATACATACACTATTATTTTCCTTGACAAAATAAGTATTTATATAAAGAAGAAGCATCTAGATTTCACCTGGGTCTTTTTGAACCACATATTCATTTAATGGGGTTGAAGTTATATATGTGGTCTAGGGTTAATATGTTTCTATATGCATGTTATTTATGGTCAAGCTTAAAATACAACACTCAGATCAATACAATATGTAAAATGGGGTCTGTTCTGTCTCTTTATCCACCAAGGGGTCTTTGCCCTGAAAAAAGCTGAAAACTTTTGTCCTAAAATATAACCTAGACAAAACTTAGCCTGATCTCATTAAATTTATGTGAACATGACAAAAGTTTTGCAATTCAAAATGTATAAAACATTTGGCTGCATTTTTCCAATGAAATGTCTAGCCGGGGGCGCCAAAAGCGGGTAATATGGTGTTGTATTCAGACAAGGTTTTAAGGTGAATTAAATAGTTTTTAATACAATGTTTTTAAAACATACCTCCTTAATGTAAAACCTTTGTCAAACCTAACCAATTGTATAAATGAGACATTTAAAAAAGACATCCTTACCAAATCAATGCCTAAACCTAACCATTAGTGTTTAAAAATATATATGAGGTGTTACAAAATAGATCCTTACCTTATCAATGCCTAAACCTATCCATTAGTTTAAAAATGCAGAAGCAAAATGAAAAATCAAATTTTCTGAACCAATCACATAATTTCATGCCACTTTATTTATGACTTTGTCAAGTTACATGTCAACTTGAGTTCATGGCTGGTCTTGAACCACAGTTCTCTGTCTCTATGGCCAATGATCTATCAGATGAGCTACCGCACAAGTGAATTGTGTTGGAATAAGTGTATATATGTAGGTGGGTCTGTAATACAAGCATTAAAATGTTTCATTTTGTAAAAGATGCGTTAGAGTAAAAATGTGTCGATATCATAAAATAGCAGGGTCTGAGTAATAGAGAGAAAAATAAGTATTTATAATCAGCCATTAAAGACATGATTTGAGTGAAAGTGAATAAAACACAGTTTTTATAGTGCCTGTAGTGTTCATTTCACCTGGAAACTGCAGTGAATTGCACCTGGGACATTTATAATATATTTTGCAAAAATGTATATAGAGTCACGTTTTCACTATGAGACCAGGTTGCCAAAATTACGTGGAATTTTCCTACTTTTTCTCTCAGGTCACCAGAGTGTTAGTGCAACGTTTTCTGCAGAGATCAAAACGGAACTTGGCCCTTGCAACTGATCATGCTGGAAACTGCACTCAGGGCCCTAAAAGGAGGACAGGAGGCGATGGAAGTCTGCCTTTAGAGCAGGTAATACAATTTTTTTTTTAAACGCTATCCTTACATTTTTGACAAAACAACATGTATACAGTACATGCTTGTTTTTGTGTGGAGGTGCTTCGTAACTCTTGGGGAGCAACCAGGAGGCAACAGCAGCATGTCCACCACCACTGCCGTGGACACCACCACTCCCATAGTGACAGTCACCATAACGCCCGCCACCATGATGATGACCCTGTAAGGACCGGGGGTATCCACTTGCGCAGCTGTGGAGACCTCAGTTCCACATCTGTCGTATCAATGCGCAGCCTCCACCCACCGCCGCACGGATCATCAGGGGCTCTTTACTCTGAATCGGCCCTCTGATTTGAGATGAGGGATTCTGGAATTGATAACTGCAGATTTGGGAGAGGAGGGATGAGAGGGGCAAAGAAAAGTTGAGGAAAGAATGATAGGAGGGAATTAGTGTAGAGGTGAGGATGTTTATCTTGCAGGTGGGGTTGTTGAGATCTGGAGCAGATGGATATGCTGTTTAAATAACAGTATGAGTACACTAGATGAAAGTTTCAGCTGTTCTTATCATAAAAACTAACAGAAAGACACACCTGTTTTGAATTTAACCCTTAGACCCTCTGCTCTCTGTGCCTGACAAACACACTGGTGCTGATTCTTACCCTTTTGTGCTTCCTTTCGTCTTCACTGCAAAAAATAATAACAAAAAATAATAATAGTAATTAACAAAAATAATGAATTGGTGTTTTTGTTTTCCAGTAAAAATTTCTGAACATCCTTAAAACAAGATTAATTTACCTGAGCAAAATTGTGTAAGATATTTTCTGTTTTTAGATAATATAAGTTTAAATAATTATATTTTTCTCACCCCATTGTTTCTTGTTTTACAATGCATAAACTTCACCAAATTTTAGATTAACACTTAAAACAAGAAATGTTTTTATTATTTACCAGTGGACTTCAGTGCAACTTCTCTGACTTAAACATTTTAAATTAATCTTGTTTTAAGGATGTTTAGATATTTTTATCAGTAAACAAGACAAAGTCACTGGTTAAGAAAATGCTTTTTCATGTGCTCATTTGCACTTTCATGCTTATTTATCTAATGCTTTTTCTTTTTGTAACTCACTGTGTTTATGTGGATTGGGAAAGAATGCAGCACCTATGACACTGCTTAATATTTTCACAGCTCATTAAAATGCACTAATGCAAATTAAACTTGGAAATATGCACGGCCCCACACACCCTCTCAGATTGTGGAACTAACAAACTGATTGTGGTGTATCTGACCACTGAACGCTTTTCACTATATCTCTCACAAACTTAACCTTTCTAATATCTTAGCAGCAAAATAATCTAAACATCATCTGTCATTTCTGTTATGGCTGTGTTAAACCTCACATAATAGCTGAGAATGACACAGCAGAGCATTTTAATTGACATTATTTGTAGAAATGCATGTTTTTTTGTTTTGTTTTTTAAATAAGCGAATTCAATTGGTGCGTCTATATTTTGCACATGTCTGTCTCCATATTTTGGAGGTTCCCAGTCTGTGTAATACTTTCTTACAGAATGCCTCTGCATGTATTGAGAAGTTTTGTTTTTCTTTCTAAAGGCACACCTAATGCACCCACGCACACTAATACTCACACATGGTAGTGAATTGTACTGGTATACAGCTAGATGTTGAATTTTGTTGTCACTAATGCAGATAAATGTATGAGGGAATTTATGAGTCTACATACAGAGAATTCTCTGGCAATTAAAATTCTTGGACAGTAACTATATGCAGAGTTGTAAACACATGGTGAAAGATTTCTATGAAAATGCAGACTGATATGAAAAAGGATTTCCTAAATTCACCTGGACAGTTTGATTAAACTTTAGGCATAATACATTGGACAAGTATGGACAGCCATGGACTTCTCTCTGGAGGGTAGGCTGTATGTATTGTCAATACTTTGTTCTGTTCTGAAACGGATCTACATCTGAAGAAATAATTGGCTTTGAAATGGTCTAGAAGTGCTCTGGAATGCTTAAGGCTTTGAACTGGAAGGAATGTTGCTAAATTTGGCATTGACATATAATGTATATGTAAATAACTTTGGTGCACCGACCCTAATGCTCATACCCACATTCAGTAACTCTTTGATGCACTGAAACCAAGTCTGAAAATGAGCTTGAAATTCTACCTCTTTGTTGCACACTGACATGTTATGGCCCTTTGAAAATATTTTAAGTAATTTAAGGATTTTATTGACTATTTATGAACAACTTCTACACTGACTGATGAAAACACTGTTATTCTGGGAATATGATGCCTAAAAAAAAAGCTCTTATTCATAAATTTATGTAAAATAAAAAAGAACAAGTTAATAAATATATACACATCAAATTTATTTGAAGAGTACGACAATTATTAAAACCCGTTTAGATTTAAATCTTAAGTAAATGTCACTGTTGAATATGTGTCCGGGAAGGACTTTTATTTTGAAATGGGGGTTGATCACGTCGCACAAGAAGCTGTAAATGTAGCGCGCCAGTTAATCCTTTTCAGATTTCAACACACATTTGTCTGAGATTTACTGTACATGACAGTACCAGGAACAAAAGATTTGAAGGCGAGTTGAATTGCTTGAATACGACGTAATGTGGAAACTGCAACCAACCGATTCTGGAGGTAAAGTTTTGTGTACACATTTAGTCGGTAATTTAGGATTTGTATGCAGTACTTGAAGTCAAATACAGGCCAACTATCAACCGTAGAGGCAATAAAAATGGTCACGAAATGTGTTATCTTTTTATGATATGTCGAGCTGTTTATGGGCCGACTTGAAGGGAGATCGACTTTGCCTCATATACATATAGCCCACCTCACACGCGGTTTGTTTGCCTTAAATTGTATTATTTAATATCATAATATCAGTTATAGGGTTGTCGACTTGACATGTCAGGCCGTGTCTTGTAGTAATTTGTTTAATCTGAAACTATTTGAAACATTTAAGCTTTTTTTTTTTTTATATATATATATATATAACTGTTTAAGTATAATATGCCATTTTTGTGACCTCAGATTAGCTGAGAGACTACAAATAAAATATTTAGTGTGTCACTCCGCGGGACAATTTAAGATAACTGCACAAAGCAGGAAGGTGCCTATAATGGTAAAAACGAAGATGACAAAATCGTGGAATTGTAATTTCTCAACCATCCAAGTATTTGGTCACAGTGTCACAGACAGATACTTACACAGTTATATGTATTAGTCATCAAAGATTTTGTATGTATTATTTTAGATTTATAGGAAAGGCTCTTGTCTGCACAATTTTATATATATATATATAAACAATTATAATTTTTCCAGCAATAATGTTCAGGACAGATGGGATGCTTTAATTTTACTTTGTTTCTTTCAACTGAAATTATTCAGTCACTACACAGGAAAGCTTGCTTCTTCTCCCTGGTCAAGAGTATGTGGTTGGTCGCAAAAACTGTGAGATCCTGCTGCCCAATGACCAGTCCATCAGCCGTGCACACGCCCACCTCACTGTCACTGAGCAGGTGAGTGTTCAGACAAGTTACTCCCCTTCCTGAGCATGTCTTAAACTAACAATTTCTGTGCTCTATTGTCTTGATTGAGAAACAAAGGACATCTTCTATGACGAGATGCTTCATTGCCCAGTATGTATGGTTCTATACCTCGCCTGTCACTCTGTGAGTCATTTTAGTGGTGGGAATGATGAAAATGAAATACTTTTGGAAAAATGATGTCTTGCATTGTAAAATGCTAAACTCAAAACTAAAACTATTTTAAACAGCATTTTGTTGATTATTTTAGCATTATTGTGGCTGTGAGTCCTGTTACCTCATATTAATCTAGAGACTATATGGAACATACTTTTTTTTTTTTTTTTCTTCACTTTTTCTCCCCAATTTGGAATGCCCAATGCACTATAAGTACTCATGGTGGCGTAGTGATTTGCCTCAATCCAGGTGGCAGAGGACAAATCTCAGTTGCCTTCATGTCTGAGACCATCAATCCACCCATCTTATCACATGGCTTGTTGAGCGTGTTACCACGGAGACACAGCGCTTGTGGAGGCTTCACGCTATTCTCCGCGGCATCCACGCACAACTCACCACACACCCCACCGAGAGCGAACCACATTATAGCGACCACGAGGTGATTACTCCAGGTGACTTTACCCTCCCTAGCAACTGGGCCAATTTGGTTGCTAAGGAGACCTGGCTGGAGTCACTCAGCACACCCTGGATTCGAACTCATGACTCCAGGTGTGGTGGTCAGCGTCTTTCTTTATCTTTGTAAACATGCCTTAATCTTTTACATTGGTGAAATGTAATTTTGACAATATGTTTTACTCTGACCTTCTTAAAAATTGTCTGTTAATATCGTATGGCGTAACGTAATAAGATTAGATCATAGGCAGTGCTGTGAAAATCATTTCATGAAAGTAATCAAATTTCAATATACTTATTGGCTTCTGTAAATTGTAATTATTCTTTTTTGATTGTTTGCTAATTATACTGCAGAACAGCAATGATATGTGTCATTGTTTCACTTAACTGACGGTTCTTAAAAGTTCAGGATGCAGTGCATTATTTCTGTATTACTTGTAGCTTGTTAGAAAGTCATTCTTAAACTAATAATGCATAGGCTGACCACATAGTGTGAATTGGAGTATTTGTTAGCATATTAATTAGGTTGGCTTAGAACATTTCTGCAACACACAGTGAGTTGGAACCTGTATGTTTATAAATAGTTCTTTAAAAATTGCCTGAAATAGAGCCAAAAAAATACATAAAAAATGTCCATGTGGCCATGCTGCATTATCGAGTGCTTTTAATAGATCACTTGTCATCTTCTATGAATTTGAGAGGTCATGTACTATACATACAAAGCCATTATGTAATACTGTTAGCCTCTATCTGTTATAAATGTGAAATAAACATATAGAAATATGTGTCATGTTTGTATGGTCCAGTATATTTGTATTTCTAATGGGCTATTTGGAAATATCAGACATTCTGAACATTGGTACTTGCAAGATTCATACTCTAGATGGCACCATTTCCTTCACTGTGGTGTTTCAGCCTGACAAATATTTGGTGTTGACCCGGTGTGATTTTTGCTTTTATGCTGTTGGCAGACAATCACACTGAAGGATAGCTCTAAATACGGCACTTTCATCAATGGTGAGAAGCTTGAGACTGGCTCCACCAGGACCTTGCAGCCAGGAGACCGACTCACATTTGGTGTCTTCCAAAGCAAGTTCAGGTTTGTTTGCTTTCATTTGTTTGTGTGTCTATGAGGACACATGAGAAGGGGCTGATACTGTTAACACTTCGTTTGCCATGAAGTTGTATTTTTTTTAATTTAAGAATTACTTTTATGGTGTTTTGACAATATTAAATGTTATTTGATGTTGGGGTTGCTAACCACCCTTTTATTCAATCAGGTTGGAGAAAGAGTGTGTTGTGGTGTGTTCCTCTTGTGTTGATAATGAAGGCAAGGTCTCCCTCTCTCATGATGTGCGCTCAATCGGGGGACGCCTCATCAACTCCTGGACACCTGACTGCACACATCTCGTTATGCCCACTGTAAAGGTCACCATAAAGGTCAGGAGGTCATTGACCCATTAAAAACAGCCTCTTATGCATATCATTTGACCCTTAAGGATCCTCCTCAAGGATCAAATTGAAGGCATCTATGATTCACTGATGAGTTACTGATGAAACCTTCAGAATACAGTTGAATTCGCCTGAATCTATCTGTCTCCTTTGCAGATGATCTGTGCATTGCTGTGCTGTCGGCACATAGTAAAGCCTGAATTCTTCAGTGTGTTTAGCAAAGCTGTGCAGCAGAAACAACCTCTGCCTAAATCTGAGGGGTAAAGAAAAGTTCTCCTCTATCTCTCTCTCTCACTCAGCTTGTTGTTAGACTTAAAGAAATTGTTTTCCCAAAAATTAAAATGCTGTCATTATTTACTCACCCTCATGTTGTTTCAAGCCCACATGACTTTGCCCCGTAAAACACAGGAGAAATTTTGAAGAATGTACTGGGTACTCTTATCCAAAAGTCACGTGGACCACATTTATTTTATTTCTATGGTGCTTCTGTGCCATTTTTGAAGCTTGAAAGCTCCAGTCCCAGTTCGTTTTAACTGATTGGAAAAGAGTGATCAGTACATTCTTGTAAACTTCACCTTTTTTTTCCACGGAAGAACTTTGAAGCATCTATTTTTAAGGAAATGGGATTATTTTGAACACATTATTCTGCAACACAGCTCATAAACAGTACACGTGTAAGAGGAGATGACTGTGTTTTGTCTGGATCAGATTTAGGCCTCAGGTTGATGAGCCCTCACTGGCTAAAGATGACGTGGACCTGAGCGCACGACCCGAGAGAAAGAGTCTCTTCAAGGGGAAAACATTTCTGTTTTTGAACTCTAAACAGGCAAGGTTTTTTTTCTACTACATATACCATTAAAAGAAAAGTTCACCCAAACGATTCTGACATTATTTGTTCAGCCTCATGATGTTATATACTCATGCTGTTATTTTCACATGGTCATGAATAGCCTGGAAATATCAGTGAATTTAATCATTGTGATTTGCATGGACAAAAGTGGAAAAGTTATAGAAATCTTAAATGAATACTTCACCCTAAAATGAAAATTCTTTAATTTCCTCACCCTCATGCCATCCCAGATATCAATGACTTTCTTTCTTCTGCTGAACACAAAGAAATATTTTTAGAAGAAAATCTCAATTCTGTTGGTCCACACAGTGCAAGTAAATGGGTACCAAATATTTGAATTCCAAAAAGCACATAAAGGGAGCATAAAAGTACTCCATAAAACACCAGTGTTTAAATCCATATCTTCAGATTAGTGTGTGTGAGAAACGGATCAATATTTAAGTCTTTTTTTTTTTTTTTTTTATAAATCTTGAGATTTACTATAAAGGTGGAGATTTACAGGAAAAAAAGTACTTAAATATTGATCCGTTTCTCACCCACACCTATCATATCACTTCTGAAGATATGGATTTATCTACTAGTCTTATGGAGTACTTTAATGACGCCTTTGTGCTTTTTGGAGATTCAAAGTTGGAAACAATGCGGTTTTAGTGTAAATGGAAAAAACAAACAGCTGTGCCTCATTAAATGTCTCAACTACCTGACCATTTTGAAATCTATTTTGTTGACAAAAAAGTGAATTCTTATTTTTTATTTTTTTATTTGCTAATTGCTAATTGTTAAACTTTTAAACAGAAGTCGTTGCGAAAAGGCAAGATTATTCTGCATATGATGTTGGGACCACATTCATGAGCGCTACCATGTTGAGATCATATGACCAGCCAAATTTGACTCACTTTATTTCAATTATTCCTATCACCTTCAAAATAATTTAATAATGGCTGACTGCAATTTTTAGAATGACAGGGGAACTGAGACCTTCTCTTTTTGCTTGATGCTGCATCTACACCGCTAGGTGTCAGCACATCATAAACAAGAATATTACTGTGTGCACTAATAAGAAAACTTGACATAAAAACTATGACATAATTCTAACCTCTCTTATATTTTCTTGCCATGTTGGCAGAAGTAAAGATTTCTCAGGCTCCTATATAGTCCAAAGGCTAGTATACAACCATATCTGCATTTACATTTGCCCAGTGAGTGATGTTTTAATTTGTCAGTTGGGAGATCTTCCCTATCGTTTCTATTAATCAGGAGTTTGAAGAATGAGTCTGATTAGCTCAAAGGAAGAGAAGGCCATGTGAAGATTCTCTGTAACCAGCAGGTTCATTAGTGTGATAACAGAGAGGAGTGGAGACCTGCTGATGGAAACTACAGCAGTGCAATGTGGTTACGTGGCCAATTTTTTCTGTGTTACCTGGAATAAGGATATATTTAGGCTTATTAGCACATTTGAAATTTAAGTAACAATTAAAGGGCTAATAATGTCAACTTTACTTTTGAAGCACTTTACTTTTTTTGCTTTTCTTTTCACATTTTCAAAATTGCTTCAGGTCATGTGCAACTTTTTATGAATGTACTTTGTGTTCTTTGTGCTTTTATTGTGGCACAATATGTAGAATGAAGCAGCTTATTCTCTAAGATTGATGAGTATTTATTATGTTAGAAAACTTTAAAATTGTTACAAAAATGCTAATTTCTTTGTTTAAAAGATTATCAATCAGCAAACTATATCACTAAAATACTGAGTGCACCTTTAATACTGTACATGCAAGCTTAAGGTTTTATCCTTTATCATACAGAATATTACTCTTAATTAAATTAAGCTTTATCAAATCCTTGCTACAAAAACATTTTTGTTCTCATTAATGTTTCATGTGTCTGAATCTTGTATCCTTTTCAGATGAAACGTCTGAGTCAAGCAGTGAGTTGTGGAGGCGGGGTAAGCCAACTTTTGGAGGAGGGGTCTCTGCCCCTTTCACTCCTTGAGGCAAACAGTACTTGTGTAGTTGACATGATATCTGGGAACTCCCAGGCTGTGATCCTTCCCGCTTCCAAGAAATGGGTGGAGTCCGTGGCCCAGATTCTGCACAGGTGTGTGTATTTGGGTCAGATTCCCTGTAGTCTGTGCTAAGATAAAGATGAAGCTGAAGTGTGTAGTTTCTGTGCTGCTATGAAACTGAGTTGCGTAAATAATGCTTGCTATCAAACTGGTTTCTCAGTGGTTTCTCAATTATTTATTTGTATAGCGCTTTTTTCCAACACACATTGTTTCAAAGCAGCTTTATAGAAAATCATGCTATAACAGAAAATGAAGCAGTAATGTCTTGGAGTCATCATAGTGCGACACTTTTGTTAGCAGGACAATAGTCTTGGCCCAAACACACGTCAATGCTGCTGTGATGGGCTAGTTGGGATGCTCATAAAAACAAAGCAGTGTTTTAAAAGAATTTCCTTTTTTTTTTCATGAACTTCATATACAAATGGCTTACTTTTAGGTGTCGCTGAATGTAAAGCTGGGATAGGATAAATGATATTAACATTGAAAAAAAGGCATACTTTAGTACTACAGTTGGGAGCCTTGTGAGTAATACTGGAAGAGACTTTTGATTTAGCTTTCGCTCACGTTTATACTTTTTCAAACAGAAATGGCTTGCGCTTCATCACAGAATCTGAGATTGGGTTAGCTGCCATTCATGTCAATAATCAAACATACTGCAATCCCTGCTCATCTATAAATTCTGGTAGGCATGCATAACAACATCCAGTGGACACAGTCTGCTGTAGAACATTATTCATAATATTTTTTTTTCCCACTGTGATTTCAGTGATTGAATAATGACTTATAGAATCAATGTATTTTTTTTCTTGTGTGTTAAATGACGACAAAATTAATGTGCAATTCTATAGCTAAAATCTCAGTGATTCTGAGAAATAGACATGCTATCAGCCCAAAGGATGTGTTTTACACCCAAACTCAACACATCAGTAACAATTTCCAACATTTGCCACAGAATCTGTGAAAGCAAAGCCAGTCATTGCTGCCGCAACACTTTCTCAGAACACTGCCGTGGATGAGACGGCACTGGCAGCACCTTCCCAGAATATCACAGCCTATGTGGTCAACACCGTGCCTTCCCAGAACCTGAGCAGGTAGAAAAGAACACCAACGAACTCTGTCGTTTTAACATAGGCCTAGCAAATAACATGATTCTTCACTGAAATGTATTGTTTTTTTGCCTGAAAGAGAAAATAGGCCAAAAATTCTAACTGTAGTTATGACTGGAAATTGCTACTAACAGATCCGATAACAGACAAGGTGTAAAAACTGTGCTTGTGAATTGATCCATATTTTAATTATATACAGTTGAAGTCAGAAGTTTACATACACTTTGTTAGTATTTAGTAGTTAGGGATGCACCCATCACGATACCTGGATTTGCCTCCAATACTGAAGCTTTTAGACTGATCGGTTATCGGTCAGATGAGCCCGATCCAAATCCGATACTGTGTGTTAGTCTTGTTCATTACTGTCAAGCTCAAACAATGGCAAAAAGAACCATTAAAACACTATTAAAATAGTTGATGTGAGTATATGCATATTACTTATGAGTATAAGCCACTTTTGTGAATCACAAAAGGCTGTGTTTAATAAGTAAATATATCAAATGCACACACAGCTCCAGCACGTCAGCGAATGGCGCTGCTCTGTTTACAAACACACACTCGCGGCTACTTTTAGCCTTCACGTAGTGCATATTTGAGCGCTACTCATGAACGACATCTCAGATGTAGATGCTCAAAATTTCGGTTCACTTAGAATATGCATTTAGAATGATACTTTTTCTTTTTTTTACCAGAATTTGAATAAGAAGCGAATTAAACTTATGTGAACTTCCCTACAAACAGACACACTTACAGGACTTCCTGGAGTGTTCAGAAAGTCCAAATAAAAGCGTGAGGGTTTAAAAGTTAAATGTGCATGATTGCGATATATTAAAATATTCCGTAAGTTGAATGGGTTCCAAAAAATAACTGAGTGAATGAAAAGAGAGCTGATATCTTACAACCAAACTGAAAAAAAAAACAAAGATCTGAATCCTTAAGTCCAGTTTAAAACATTTAGCAAAAAAAGGCTTCTTTTCTACTGATTACTTAAACTGGAATTACTGTTAATTTTGCTGCTACATTATCCAGTATACTAGTTAACAATAAAGGTTTTTCTTAAAAAGCTGTACGTTTATATTGAAATATTGTGTAGTTAGTGATTTATGTTTCTTTACATATTAAAGAGCACATCCAATTAGTTTCCCCACATTAATGTAAAAATATTTTAAATTGATTATGCAAAAAAAACAGCACTGGTATCGGATCGGGATTGGTATTGGCTGATACTGAGATTTCCGATATCAGAATCGTATTGGAAGAGAAAGTGGAATCGGTGCATCCCTATTTGGTAGCACTGCCTTTTAAATTGTTTAACTTGGTTCAAACGTTTTGGGTAGCCTTCCACAAGCTTCTCACAATAAGTTGCTGGAATTTTGGCCCATTCCTCCAGACATAATTGGTGTAACTGAGTCAGGTTTGTAGGCCACCTTGCTCGCACATGCTTTTTCAGTTCTGCCCAATCGGATAGAGGTCAGGGCTTTGTGATGGCCACGCCAATACCTTGCCTTTGTTGTTTTTAAGCCATTTTGCCACAACTTTGGAGGTATGCTTGGGGTCTTTGTCCATTTGGAAGACATTATTTTCCTATATCTATTTTTTGAAGTGCTCCAGTCTCTTCTACAGCAAAGCACCCCCACAACATGATGCCGCCACACCCATGCTTCACGGTTGGTGTTCTTTGGCTTGCAAGCCTCACCCTTTTACCTCCAAACATAATTATGGCCATTATGGCCAAACAGTTACATTTTTGTTTAATTAAACCAGAGGACATTTCCCCAGAAAGTAAGATCTTTGTCACCATGTGCACTTGCAAAATGCAGTCTGGCTTTTTTATGGCAGTTTTGGAGCAGTGGCTAATTCTTTGCTTAGCAGCCTTTCATTTTATTTCAATATAGGACTTGTTTTACTGTGGATATAGATACTTGTCTACTTGTTTCCTCCAGCATCTTCACAAGGTCCTTTGCTGTTGTTCTGGTATTGATTTGCACTTTTTGCACCAAACTACGTTTCCTGAGCGGTATGATTGATGCGTGGTCTCATGGTATTTATGTGTGCCATTGTTTGTACAGATGAGCATGGTACCTTCAGGCGTTTGGAAATTGCTTCCATGGAATTTTAATATATAGTCAATAAAAAGCAAAACAATCTGTCTGTAAACAATTGTCAGAAAAATTACTTGTGTCATGCACAAAGTAGATGTCCTAAACAACTTACCAAACTATAGTTTGCCAATATTAAATCTGTGGAGTGATTAAAAAATAAGTTTTAATGACTTCAACCTAAGTGTATGTAAACTTCTGACTTCAACTGTATTTAATGAAAACACAGACTGATGAGGATATTTTGTGGAAAGAGTGCTCCCATTTACAGTTAATAAATGAAGCATACCCGCTCTGTATTATGTTTGATGAGATGCATGCAGCGAAAGTAGACGGACAATGAGCGCAACTGCACAATTATCTTACTAAAGACCATTGAAGCAGATTGTGGTCAAAATTCCATCTGGTAGCCTTCATGGATATTGGTTTATTAATATAAAGTGTTTTAAGTACAGACAGCGAGGGACTAACCAAATTTTATGAAATACATTGTAGGCTACAGATATGCTTGTATTAGCCAAAAATCTGTTTTTATTTTTAGATAATTGTGTTCTGGGTTCTGCATAAATAGTGTGTAGTGTGAGTTTTCTTTGTAGTAAGTCAACATTTTTCAGGATGGATATTAGTGGCGTCCGTGCAGTTGGTGAGACTCCAGAGAAGACACACACCACACAAAGGGCTTTACAGGGCCCCACAGTATCCAGTAAAAAATCCCGTGGCCCAGAACCTCCAGCTGCCTGCATCATCACTGAGACAGAGATGCCGTCAGAGAGCTCCAACAAGAATGATCCTGAGAAGAAGAAAACCGGTTCTGCTCTCTTGAGCAAGGAGTCAGTGGTACCAGATGGCTCTCAGAGATTGATGGCTCCTTCCAGTGGAAACTCCATGCTAAAACAGTCCCCCCAGAAACAAGCAGCTCTAACAAACTACTTCCAGCCTGTCACCAAGAAAAGGCAAGTCTGATTGCACACCTCATTACATACAGAACAAGCCCTTATGTTTGTGGGCATCTCCTTGTAATTCAAAGCCTTGGCTGTTTCAGCTACTTCAATTTAACCTATGGACTTGTTGCTAGTAACCGGTGCATAAAATCAAGCATATAGCCATACAGTCTCCTTAAGCCATCGCACACCAGATGAGAAGCACCACACAGCGCAGGTAGAACAAGGCACAGGTACAGCACATAGGACATGTCGATGCGGTTCAGATGGCAGTCCAAAGTTGAGAATCTAGTCCAATTACACAGAAACGTTACTAAGGGGCTATATGAAAGATGCACAATGTATCATCCAGTCATGGCTTAAGTAAATAATCAATGTCGTTTGATAATGATTTTGTTCGAATTTATGAGAAAAGATGTGAGTGGTGCTGCTGAATTAAGTGCAATTTCCCAAGATGCCAAACGGTGGTGGTAGTATGCGTACATTCATAAAAAACAAGTGTTTTGAATTTGTGAATGCGCCTTGTCATCTGCCAGACGTATCTTGTTTGAAGCTCCTTTAGGCAAACATTTTCAGTAGAATGGATAATATCACAGAGCTCAGTGACTTTCAAGCACAGTCATAAGATGCTTCCAGTAAAATGAGACCATACTGATGTTCTTGTGTATAAGAAAATACCCATAGCCATGTTCCACCATCTAGCAAATGGGTGTGGTGACAACATACTTTTGGCCCTGTAGTGTACCTTTTATACCTCTTTGTATGAGAGTATTCTCAGCCAAAGCATGTTTAAGAGGTGACAATAAACCCTTGCCTTTGTTTTTTTTTGTTTTTTACATATTGCTGCAGACCACGTGAGGAAACTACAAGCTCTGTCCAGTTAGAGGCCAAACACTCCAGAAAAGACAGTGAAAAGAAAGAGGATGAACCGTTGAAGGATTCTGGTCCTTCTAATTACCAGAAAACCTCCTCCACCAACAGATCTCACAGAACCTCACATACAGCCCAAAACCAGTGCAGCTCAGTGCTACGATCTGAAATCAGTGCCAGTCTAGGTTTGGGCTCTTGTCTGGGTTTGAGCTCAGATCACAGTGTGGCCCAACAGGCTCAGGCTGGTGGCTCCAGTCAAATCTCTAGCAGTAAGAAGAGGAAGGAACCTGAGCAAGACCCAGGCGAACCTGCTGCAGCTGCTGATTTCGAAATGTCACTTGAAGAACTTGAGTCCATCATGTCCGACGAGATGGATGAGCCCCTGCAGGCAGCAGCTAGTAAGAAACCGTGTCTTGAGATGCGACCGAGCAGCACAGTTAATAACCCTCAATTACTGAATCAGCAAGAGGGCAACAGCAGAAAAAGCACCAGGAATCAGATAAGCAGTGCAGAATTCATTCAGCAGTTGGACAAGACAGGCACAGCTACAACAAAGCAGGCCTCTGAGAAGAGGTCAGAGCGATCATCCAATCAAGCGCCAGATTTAGAGAGCGATGCACATACTTCGAAAAGACTGGAACTTGAAGAGGTCAAAGAGGAGGAAGTATCCTTTGTTGCGGTAAGAAGAGACTCATCACTTTAATTTATATCTGATTTATATTTCTATCTATGTCTGTATGAACTCACTGCTTGGTCATTCACAATTTTTTTGCATCAGCACAACAGCTTATCCTATCTTTTTTTTTTCTTTCAGGCTTCAGGGCCCCAAAATAGCCTTTCCCAGCACTGTGAGGCTGTAGCGAAACAGGAAATGCAGGTGAGAGGTTTTAACACAGAACTTCATTATGAGCCATTGTGACCTACACTGGTTAAAAATATATTTTCAGGGTTTTAGAAAGGTCATGATCGCTATGTTTATGGTGTCTTTTCTCCCCAGAGTGTCTTTGTTATTTTACTTTTATAATAACACTCCTGTTGATCTGAAGGTCTCAACTGAGAATCACCCTGAGCTGCCCAGGAGGCTCCTACAGATTCGGTTTAAGTCCCTGACTGTGAGCACCTCCTCCAGATCAAGATCCACCCCTCTACAGACCCATGATCCCAATGGCAAGAATGTCAAAAGGTTCTGCAAGGTCAGAGGAGTTTCCTTAAGAGTGTTTCATTCATATTATATCTTGGTGTCTGTTAAAATGTGACATTTGTCTATGTGTTTGTGTGTGTGTGTGTATATGTGTGTGCATGCATATCTAGACATCTTTCCCTGGATTTACGGGGCTGCCCAACATTATTGGAGGCACTGATCTGGTGGCTCACAATCGCAGCAAGAACTCAGAACTGGAGGAGTGGCTCAAACAGGCAGCAGAGGTAAGAAAGAGGAGGACAAGGGGAAGAGAGTGGTGGCAAACCATGAGAAATACAATGTATAGAGAGAAAATATGGAAGGATATAGAGATGATAGAGGGACATGAAGCAGGATAATTTAAGACAGATTTGTATTCTAATTTATGACATTCTGTCTTTTTTAGGAGGAAAAACAGAATGAGCGGGAGGAGACACTGGGTGATGATTTGTTCAGGTATGCTGTCTTTGTATTTGTGTGAGCAATAGAGCATAAAGAGATGGAACGGCCAGCATGGACCGACATGATGTCCAGTGACGTTAGTACTCTCTCAGTCTCTGTCTCATTTGAACCCTGTCTGATCTCTGTATGATCCTCACCCTCATCCAGACAGACACTCGCCACCTGCCTAAACAAACACTACATTCAACCAGACACTGACCCCTGACCCCAGAGAATCAAGGCTCACAAAAAGACAATAACCTCAGTGATGACACACTAAGGGCTTAGTCTGCAATGGACTGGCTGAGACTGGTTTAAACACTAGGGGCCGGTTGCACCACCTATATGTTAGTTACAACTTAGCCTAGTTGTGTTGTAAATGGGCATTGTCACAATTTATGGACCACTAAATATGTGAGCGTTGCACCATTACAGTTAGGTAGAACGTAACCCTACTTATAAACTGAATAATTCCTGAAGCCCTGACCAGGATTAACGGATAGAATAATAAAGAAGACTGATATTTTATGACATCAATGAGCTCATGTTTTGCGTGACAGACATCAATCATTTCTACATATATGATGATGTTGACATTTACGCTCGTTTACATTTACGAGAGAGAATAGAAAAACTACTTTTAAGAGGCTCTTCAGCATGAAAATGATCTAATGGTGCAGTTTTCAGGGTGCGTCGCCTGGTGTCAACTTTCAATATATATAGGATATTAAAATGAATAAATGTCTATTTTTCCAGCCTGTTGTATTAGTATTTATCACCCCTTATTTATTTAAGATACAGTTCCTATTTATTGTTATTTACACCGGGCAAATATACTATTTATCAAATCAACTTTTATTACATATCGTATATTAATGGGATATAATTTATTACAGCTGAAAGTTACGTGAGAAAACAATGTTTGAACATCAACCTTAATGAGATAAATCTGAAATGTACAGCTTTTTAACACTTGTACGGTGTACAAATTAGTACATGTGAACTTTACGTCCCAACTTACGTGAGAACTTGTACAACCCTTCCCTGGAAACTCTGATGGTGGGGCAGCGCAATGCTGAGGGGCTTCTGGTTCCCTGTGTTGCTTGTTTTGAGTCAGTTTTACCATTAGACACGCATTAAGACATTTGGCGGGAGACCCGCAGAGATTTTTCATAACGTTTTTAAAGCTTTACTCATCTACAACAAGTTTTACCATATGTTGCATCTTTTTCTTAAATGCTAACACCTTTTATGGCTATCATACAGTATATATGGTTAGTTTCCTGATGAGCCACTGTGTCCTATCAGCAGTGTCATTGCATCACGCATGAGGTGTTGAAGGATTTTTTTCCTGCTTTTAGCAGTTCCTTCATTTTTCCATAGCATGCGTGGAAAGTATGACGTCAATGATTTCTCAACTGCTTTTAAATCATTGTTCACAGTTGAAGTCACACTGGGCTGTGAAGACCTATTGATATTTCTAACAAGCTCCTGCTGTTTAAACAGAGTGATTTAGACAGAAAATACAGTGATGGTTTAAGTTTGTGGTCAGGACAATGTCCTGATATCACTTTTCAGAAAATGAGTAGCTCCACTCATATCGAGATGTTTCTTTGAATGGTAGTTTGCAAATAATTGTCCCCTCTTTCAATGACAATACATGGGAGGTTTGCTTTGTGAATTTTGGCGATTTTTATCTTTGTACAGTCAAACCCTTGCAGAGCACCTTAGTCTCAGTTGTTCACCTCTCCTGAGAGAAGGAATGGTTGAGGCCTCAATAGAGGCACAGAATTTTTGCCTGGAGACTAACCCTGGCTAACGGAGGACTTTTGAGTGGTACCATTTCTCCTTCCTAAGCAGAAAAACACCCACTCACAGCCATGCGGTTTGTCCAACACAACTTTTTGATCTCTGGATCATGATGCTCAGCCAGCCTTGCATGGAGAGAGAACATAACACAGAAAATAAAAAGAGTGAAAAGAAAACGGCGCACCTTTTTTTCCAACATCATCTCCAGCTTCCTCTCCTAGGCTAATGAAGTTTCCCAGACATGTTTTATGGAAGGGGATGGCTGGTTTGATGTCTTAAACAATGTCTGATTTTTACAGTTTGTATCAGTTTGCTCAGTTATTCAATTATTTTCACATTGGTTATTTATTGTCACCATAAAAAAGGAATGACAAAAGAGGTAACATTATAAAAAGAATGTTACAAGAGTGGTAATGTAGTGTGGGAATTATTTTTTTTACTTCTCTGAATGTTTCTTCTTTTTTCCTCTCAGGTACAACCCTAGACCTGCCAGGAAATTCTAAATAATGGTTCATAATGCTGCCAATCTCTCTGTTTGATGGCTGAGAAGACAAGCCCTCTATTGTCATGGAGCTCCTATTTTCTGGAAATCCCTCAAATAATGAAGGCTAACACCTCTTAATGTCCTGCACTCAGCATGATAGGGTTTGTTAATAGCTTGCAAAGCAAAAACATGTTTCCATTTTTTAAGAGGTTTATTTGTCAAGAATAAAAATACAGTGTACAAAACATACATGTATAAATTAAAAGTTTGAGTTTTACAAAATTGAGCAGTCACAATTTTTACCTTCACTCCAACATTACTCCACCCCCCATCCCCCCGAATGAAGTTGCTTACTTTATATTCTTGCTATCAACCATTCTTTGAGTTGAAGGACTGCTGACTTAATTTATTACAGCCCAGTTGATGTCTTAAATGTTACCAATCAATCAGGTTTAGTCTTCTCTAGTGACACTACACCAAAAAAGAAAGACAACTTAACCAGCTGTCTAAATTGACAAGATGTGTGGCTGATGTAAAAAAAAAGGAATGTTCCTTACATTTTTTGGCACAACAGAGTTGTTTCAAATAATGAGAGTCACTGTTTGATGCTGTTAGTAGGACTCTTTGCAAGAACGTTTTATCTTGGAGAGTGATATCTCCAAAGCCTGCCAGATTAAACGGAATTCTGTGATCCAGAACAAGGTTATAAATTCAACTGAACACATTCGGATTTCTGCATGATCTATTTTAGAAACTGCCTAAATTAAAAACAACTTGGTCACTAAGAAGGACTGAATGCTTTCTGTGGTTTGGCACTTTTGCACATTTGTCTTAGGTTACTGAAAGAACAAGGTATGTTAAAAAAGGAATCTTTTTTGATGGAATATTATACTACTAAAATCCACAGTCCAGATCTTAAAATGTGGCCTCCCCTTTTGTCCCTTCTCATCTTTTAGCAGTAATCCGTCTAAAGACCTGCCTTGTCAAGTCAAGATCATGGGTCTATTGCTGTAGTGTCTCATTGCATCAGCCCTTCTACATTATCACACACATTCTGCAGTTTAGAGTTGTCTTAGGAGCCCGCTTGGCATACTTGGGTGCTTGTGAAGCTCTGTGTAAAGGGTTGTTTCTTGTATTTAGTGTTATTATTCTAAATTACAATACAAATCCAATTGGACATAATTTAAAGAGGACAATTAAGAGATTTGGAATAAGACCATTTGCAATTATTACCTTTTGAGGCAACAAAATGCATTAGATCATATATGGTTTTTGAAGTTTTGTGCGGGTTAATTGTGCGTTCATCAGCATTTCACATTAAAACTTCTGTGCAGTCTTAATTTGCAAGAACTGGTACTTTGAAATGTATCTGCTCTTTTAAATATTGATTTATCTTATAGCTCAGTGTGAAGGCTATATAAGTATACACTTCAGATTTCCGCGTGCCACTGCGTCTCGCACATAATACGCATGACGTAAATTTTGTACAAAATCAATACAGTTCGCACAGCCCAGTTTCTGTTTCCTTGTACAAGTCTGCACAGCATCTGCACAAATGCCTGGAGTTGGCTGTACTAAAAAGTATCACAAAACAGTCGTACTGCTCATGCGTCAGATGGACCCATCAGGGCTTGTGGTGAAACACAGAGTTTGAAGAGCTAGAACACCTGAACATGAACGAGACGTAATGGCAAGCGAAAAAAGCTAAGCCTTGAGCCTCCTAGACTTAGGCACTGTAATCAAGAATGTGAGATTTGCTGTCTATTATGTAAGTTCTGCAAGAATAGATAACTAAGTAACACCAAGGCAACTGACAATATATGCAACAATAAGAGGTAAAGAATACTTCATTTACACCAAAAATTGAGACTTAAATATTGGCACATTGTTCCTGACCTGTGAATGCCTTTTTGTAAGACAGCCTAAGACACAGTTGGGAAGAAATTCTGTCTACTAGCATCTGTTCATTTTTGCCAATGTATTTGTATGTGGTATGAAAGTTGAACATTGTATTCACAGTTGAATAAATGTATTCATACAGACAAAAAAAATGTTTCCCAAGGCTCCTCCAGTCATAAAAAAACCTCTAGTGCCCTTAGACAAATCCTCCTCCCCCACTGCCTACTTTTCCTCGTTCTTCACACCCTCCATCCTCGGCAATCAATTTCCTGTTCTTCTTCATCCTCTGTTTCAGTCTCTTGAGCAGACAGCTAGCAATACCAAGAGCGCCACCTTTCAAGAAACGTACAAAATTATCGCCAACAAGGGGACCCATGGCGAAGAGCCCAGGCTCAGCATTGCACTCAAAGGTGTAAGGATTTATGTCGATGGGATTTTTTCTGCAGGAGATTGGCCTACTGGGATCCAAGCCGAGGTACTGCCCTTGTTCCTTCAAGAAAAATAGGTTGGGATAGGTCCCGATCAGAACAAGCACCATAGAGACTTTTAAGGCTCTTAGAACACCGTTGAATCCCCTCAGCACACAGTGCATGTCAGGCTGGAAAGAGAGCACACAGTGCTCAGGGAAGCTGGTGTAGTCTGCGAACAGAGATGGACTAGAGGCTGTGGGATTGGCAACAGGTGAAGCTGGGTAAGCATGGGAGCACATCATGTGATAGACCCTGTGATATTCTGGGTAAAGTGTCTTTGGCAACTGTTTGAAGATGAGATCTGGGTCATCGACACGCTTACGGAAGGCATGCAACACAGAAACCCTTTGGTTCAGAGCGCACAGCACTGCATCGGCTGCGCTAAGCCCTGCCCCCACTATTAGCACGGGGTCAGAAGTAGGGCCCAGGTTGCCGTGGCAGCTAACAGCAACACCAAGGTCATGAACATTGTGAAACACATAGGGGAGATCTTCCCCTTCTACTCCCAATTGAACTGGTGAGTCAGATGCCCCTGTTGCTAAGACAACATTCTCCGCAAATAGGCTAAACGGGATGTGAGTGTCACCATGGAGCTGTTGGTAGCCCCTGACCTCCCAGAGTCCCTGTGAAAGCCCTTGGGAAACCCAAATACTCTCTCTCACTCCTTTTTTACCTCTTTTATCTTCATCCTCATCTTCCACAATCTCACCCCTTCTACTGTTATTTTCCATTACATTTTGGGACTCATTACTAAACCCATTAAGCACTCCATTCTGACTGTTCTCAGTCCCGTTCATATTGCAGTAATCAAACCCATTTTTGACACCATTCATCTGACCATTTACAGTGCCTTTTTCATTCCCAAGACTATTTTCATGATTGCGGTGGAGTTTGTGTACAGAGGTGACATAGGTATTGTCCACAAAGTTCTTCTGGAGGCCCATGAGCTTGACATAGTTTTTGTAGTAGGAAGAGATCTCCTCTGGAGTGGCTCGATCATTGGACACCCCCCTGTGAGAAAATCCCACACACAATCAATCTGAGAATTTCCTGACATGGTTGTAGCATATTCCTTTGTGTTTGAGGAAAAACCCATTAATCTTCTGGATATCCTTTGTGTAAAGACATTTGAAACATGCTAATGGAAGCTATCTTCATATCTGCTGTTGTCATCCAGAGTACATACCTTCTCTTGCCTGGGGACAAATCTCTGTAGTTGACTCCTGGTAACTCCATCCATAACCCAAGACTTATTGTCAGCATTGAACCCTCCATTGCCTTAGAGACAAGAGAGAGAATACATTGTTAATGAGGGACATTTCAATAATCATAAATGGTATTTGTCTCTGCTAACTCGTGTTCACAATGTAACAAACTCAAAACCACTCCATTAACCTGAGACGGTAAGCCAAATTCCAATACCTTGCAAACTACTCTGCTGTTAGAAAAGATTATTTTATTTTTTTTATTCTTAATAATGAAACTGTCTTTTCAGCTCTGAAGGCTGAAAGTTACAAGTTCAGGAAGTATCATAGGCCCTACCATTCCTGAAAATACAGTCACTCACGTGCCAGGCACCACCAGGTGTGGCTTTGCCCAAAACCAGATGAGGAATGTGGTGTTGCTTTTCCAGCCTCCATTGCAGTACTGAGGGGAACTCAAAGCCCAAATCTGCATTTGGATGTAGGAGTGTGTCAAAAAGCACTGCCACAGGGTTCCCTGAACGCCCCTCTAAACCCTCAGAGAGATATTCCAAATCCTACATGTGGACATGACAGACAACTGGTTTATTGCTCATTTCACTCTTTGTAAAATAAACTTTACAACCTTTTTGTCTGCTTTATATTGCACCACCTCTCCCTTATTACCTGTTCAGTAATGGGAAGCTGCTTGGCTTCCTGTAGTTTACGAAAGAGGATGGGGTTTGGGTGCACAGCCATTGCATCCAAATAAGGAGTATACCCACTCAGAAGGTATGACAAGCATATACCAGAAGGACCATTACCTGCAAAGGGGTGAGAGCAGAGACAATAAGTTTGGTATTGATAACTATTGGTAAATGGGTTGCATTTTGTTTTTATTATGTAATGATGATTATGTCCTTTACAGCAGCTTTTCTCAAACTGGGTTCCTTGGACCCCCAGGGGTCCTTTACAAATAGCCAGAAATAACCTGAATTGTGAACATTGTGTAGCAATTTTGTAAGCAAATAGGCAATAAAAACCAATTAAAAAAACTACTCCATATAAAGCTATTAACTACTATAAAAATACATAACAGAATTTTGAACAATATAATCAAACAGCCTTATATGCTATAAGTTGTAGATTCTGGACCGCAAATTTAAATGTGGGGAAATCTGCCTATTTCCATGGTGATAGCAACTTCTACTGTGAATGAACATAGCTTTACACACGTTATTTAAAGTTTTTGCGGATTGGACAATATCCATCTGACATTGAAACACAGCTGTTGCTCCATCCAGTAAAAAGAAGAAGGGGTTAAACAACATGTATTTTAAGTAATCGACCACAGTGAGTGTGAATCTTTACAAGCCACAGCTGACCAGCACTGGCTTAGCAAGTATGCTACTGTAATAATATAAGTTAGTATAATATAACAATTGATGATCCAGTTTCACATCAAACACAATCATATTTCCTCACACAGTGTCCCTTATTTTAACCATACTATCTGTCTAATAGTGGTCAATATTAGGTAATTTCATTGTATTTATGCAGTGTGTGTGTGTGTATATATATATATATATATATATATATATATATATATATATATATTTATTTGTATTTATTTTTTTCACTTCAGTGTAACTCATTTATGTGAATATAAATTGCATCCCGTCTGCTGCTGAATGGTAGAGAGCTGTAGGAATAGGTCTACTTATTACATTTTTTTATTCTCACTTCCTTTTTATTTGCAGAAATGCAAAAAGTTTGAGCTTTGTGGTGTTCTCCGTGATGATTAATCCTGTGGATGCCGCTAAAATCTCAACTGAGCAACAGACTGTCTCTCCATTGTATGGTGTTTGTTTGTGCTGTCTTTGATATGAATCGTTTGTATTGTTGTATTTCTCACTTGTAAATAGCTGTACAATCACTGGATGTAAATGTAAGTGAAACACTTAACACAGGGAAGCCTGACACAAAAGGACAGCAGTGCCTGGCCTTCCTTCCTGTTCCTTATTGGAACTCAATGAGATCATTTTTTATTCTTCTAGTAAATAATATAATATTTGTTGTGATGGTGGTGGGGCAGGAGTCCGCGAAGAATTTGGGGTTATGAAAGGGGTCCTTGGTTCAAAAATGTTTGAGAAACCCTGCTTTACAGTATATATATGTACTAACTAAGAGTCATCAGCATGAGTATAGATGATATGAACACCTGTTTTGCAGATATGGTGAATCTGATAACATGTTTTGTCGTTGATGACTCACCAATGATGACGACTGGCACAGTCCGAGTACAGTCCCTCGGGAGGGAACTTTCTTCCAGCAGGGGCATAGCGGCAGCCAGAATCAGCTGGCACTATTAAACACAAAAGACAATTGACACAAAATTAGTGTTGGCTGTACAAGCTTTGCACAATACATTAATGCTACATATGCAGATGTTAGCTGAAGCTCTTTTGTTTCTTCCAATTTAGAATGTCACCTTTGGGTGTGGCAACATTTAACGTTTTATTACTTGCACTTAATACTGTAAATTGTATAATGCACAGCTAAGTAAGGGATACTGTAAGGTCAGCCGGTTGTTATTGCACAATAAACAAAGACAAGGCGATCAGGTCTTGTATAATCCTGAATGGATTTATTTTGATATAACAACAGGCTTATTGTACATTAACCAACTGCTATGTTAATTATGTAATTTGAGAAGAAAGAGTTCTGTTGGTTTATTTTGTGAAAATGACCGTCTGACTCATTATTCAGCCAATTACAAGACTACTTGCCACATAAACGAATAAATGTACATGAAACATTGATTTTCACTGAAATTGTTTAATTATGTGAGAAGAAATAAATCACTGAACCGGTGATATCAATCTCAAGTTTGCATCGGAGTTCTGTTGGTGTTTACTTTGTAAAAATGGACATCTGACTTCTCAATGTTCAGCCTATAACAAGACTATTTGCCAAATACATCTCTGAACAGCTGAAATCCACCTCGGCTTTGCATCGGAGTTCTGTTGGTGTTTAGTTTGTAAAAATGACAGTCTGACTCATTAGTCAGCCTATTACAAGATAACTTGCCAAACAAATAAATAAATGCACATGAAATATTTATTTGAGTTGCAATTATTTTATTATCTTACTTGTAGAAATCGCACAGTGATCCGAGAAGCATGAAAGACAGCTCAGAGAACCCGGATGTGCGCTCTGATATGTCTTAATCCCTGGATGTTTGGTTGTTACAGAACAATATCTGACTGCTGGATGGTGCCATTGACCAGTCAGAATCAAGTATTCCAGAGAGCCAGGTAATAATATATGTTAACATATGGTAGGTTGTGATATCCTGCCAAATCTTACAGGATCTCTGTAATTTAACAATAAAATATAAAAAATAGCAGCTATACGTTACTTCTGTTTTAGGCTTTAGGTAGGGTAATGGCAATTTTACAATGTGTTGGTTTCTATTTTAAATTTGACTAAACTTAGCTATGTTGCTTAGGTCACTGATATTTAAAACAAAAACAAGACCATTCATTTTCTCACATGACTAAATCGTTTTTTAAAAGTGAAAGCCCATGTCATTTCTCTCATCTGGTTGTCATATCTCATGTGCAAAATGTCTTTTGTGTACACAAAAAATAAACAAAGATGGCCTTGCTTGGACACTACTGTCCCCCACCCCCTCCTCCCCCTGTGCTAATGCTAGCATTAGCACAGTCACTGCTTCCTGACAAAAGTAATTTATAATCAGTTTTATTAAGTGAGGCACTGTTATCTGACCACACTCATTGTCTCAGCCTGACAGTGTAAATCCCCCCTGATTACACCACAGTTTGGCCTGTAATCCGCACTGCCCGTGTTTATGTTTTTCCTCAAAAAAAGAAAAAGAAAAAAAAAGAGGGCTTGGCATGCTGACGGTCTGCACATTGCAGCCACCCATCACAACCTGTTTTTCTTTGACCCTGGTTGTTTACTCTTTTCAGAGAGAGTGCACAGGATTCCAGGCATAACTGGGGGTGAGGATGGCGGGACAGGGGTGTGTATGGGGTGGAAGGGCGGGTTGGCAGTGTTTGGAGCTGGCATTTCCACTTCACTGCCCCATTTAACAGTCTCTTAACCACATTCACAAGGGGTACTCACATGAACAGACAAGGCCCCTGTTTTTCAGACTCATGAGTGTGTCCTGTTATCAAAAAGAATGGTTAAAAGAGGCTATCACATCACAATGGATGGTTCCTTACTGTGTTTTCAAAATTAGCATTTAACAGAGACAGTGCAGATAAATGTGGTGTTTAAATGGTAGTATTGATCAATAAAACAAACTTTTTTTTTTAAAATATATTATTTGCATGACAGACAGACATTATTTCTGTCATTCACAAATCAATAAATTTCACCATAATTTAATCAACAGCTTTTCCCCTCCATCACTGAAACAAAATGTTCAAATGGTTACACTTTTTATCGCACCAAAGTTGCTTAAAAATCTTGACACTTAAAACAATTAGCATTATGTGAGAGTAGAAACCATTACACACAAATATACTGTGCATGTCAGGCCATAATGTAAGCATGTGTGATCAATAAAACCATGAAATATACATTAAAATGAGAAGAGCTCTTCAATGTTTCTCAGATATGGGTCTGTCATAGCTACATGGTAGTAATGTTGTTGAATGTGTGTGTTGTGCATTTGTTTTTGTTTAATCCTCGCAAACTTAAGCTAAAATTGGATGGTAGGCCTATGTGACACACACATTTCCGTTAGAGCATGTGTGTTTGATTGTTGTACATTGTATACACCCCCTTGTAGAAATCCCCCCCCCCCCCCCCCCATGCTAAATGTGCAAAAAAAATGAACTCCAGAAAATTACATGTTTAAAAAATACATTTATGTTATAAAATGATGTGTATGTGTGTATATATATATATATATATATATATATATATATATATATATATATATATATATATAATTATTATTATTAATGTTATTACTTGCTCTGAATGTTTTGAAATGTAATATGCAGCGATTACCCAATATAAAATCATAATTTTACAACGCGTCTGTTCACTATTTTTTCTTATTTATTTTTTTAACTCTTTCAGTCCACCACCAATAAACTGTCCAACTTCATTACACATAGAAGGGAATATTTACAACACAATGTAGAACCAAGACACTTGTTCAAGTAAGAACCTTCGTAGTGGAATCTCAGCCGACAGCACAGCTCGGGTAGGAAAACAGAAAATGATGCGCGTAATGACTCATGGATAATTTAGGTCATTTTAGATCTAAATTGTGTTTGGAATGGTAATAAACATATTTCTATAGTGACACCAGATGTTCTTACCTCCAAGTGCAAAATCTTCAGATTCTCTGCTTTTCAGATCAGCGTGTCTCTAGAAGGATCAGGATGCTGTGAGCTGTATAAATAGTCTGTATCCCTAGTGGGAGGATCCGAGCCGAGTCACAGGATGACATGGACAAGTTATCTTTAAAGATCCTGTCTTTAATAGCTGATTTCTGGGTAACCGCCGAATAACGTCATGATGAGTGATACCTGAAAAGTATTTAACCGACGTGACACATCGTTGGACGATATGAATTGCTCCAGCAGCCTCTGAGAAGTGGGAGAATCTGCGAAGCGTCAGTCTGCATCCAGCATCATCTGCGCCTCGTGCCGCACCGGCAGGCATGTTGAGCGAGCCCAGATTCGCGGAGTCTGCTGTGCACACATTGCATCAGTCAAATTCAGCACCGTGCGCTTTTTCCATTAAACGGGAGGAAACTCAGTCGATCATTAATTTACTCGATTCGATCACGTAGAGATCAATCCTCGCTGTCGCCTTTCTGCTTAATAATTGTAATAAAAATGTCAAAAAGCATAGCTATATAACGTCTTAAGACTTTTATTCAATATATTTATTGTTTTTCTTATACTCGCATGAGATTTGAGTGACTTGGTTTGTTAAACAACAATAACATTTGTGTTAAAAATGGATGAGTATGACTTTGTTTCTTCTGCAGAACACAAACGAAGATTTTTAGAGGAATACCAGATCAATGAAGGTCCAAAAGCACATAAAGGCAGCATAAAAGTCATCTTTAGGACTCCAAAGGTTAAATACATGTTTTCAGAAGCAATATGATAGGTGTGGGAGTGAATCAGATCAGTATTTAAGTCATTTTTGTACAACAAATTGTCACTTGCACTTCTTCTTGCTCCTCTTTTTCTTTTTTTCTTTTTTGTGGTGCAGATTCTTTGTGCATATCACCACCTACTGGCTGGGGATGGTCAAAGGTGGAAATTTATAGCAAAACAAAAGGATTTAAATATAGATCTGTTTCTCACCCACACCTATCATATTTCTTCAGAAGGTATGGATTTATCCACTGGATTACTTTTATGCTGCCTTTTATGTGCTTTTTTGACCTTCAAAGTTCTGGTCACCATTCAGTTGCATTGAATGGAGATATTCTTCTAAACAAGAAAGTCCTACACATCCGGGAGGACATGAGGGTGAGTAAATGATGAGAAAATTGTCCTTTTTGGGTGAACTGTACCTTTAAAAAAAAAGAAATTCTGTATGTAAGTGAGGCAATTACAATGGAAGTGAATGAGGCTAATTCATAACCGTTAAAATAACCACTGTTGCAAAAGTATAAAAGACATAAACAGTATGCTTGTTACATGATTTTAGTGCAGTTAAATTGCTCACTAACCTTTTCTGTGTAAAGTTATATCCACTTTTACAACTTTGTTGCCATGATGATGTAACACATATAAACCCAAAATGGCCTTAAAATTACGATTTAAACAACTTTTCTGCTAAAATAATGCTTAAGTTTTACTAGAAGAATTAATGTAAGTGCTTTTTTAAAATTATAAGCAACACATTCCTGCATTTAACCCCTCAAAAAATTGGGTTGCTGGGGTAACAGCGCCTCTCTTGGGTGGTTATGTATGGAGTTACATATGTGCCAAAAAAATCATATAGGCTACGTTCATATAAGTGCATGCAAGATGATATTTTACACGCAAGATGATATTTTGAGCACACAAATTTTTTTCTGCGTGCACAACATTAGATTTTGTTCATGTTTGAACTCAGTTTTGTAAAGCAATGGATCTTCTTGCAAAGATTAATACATTTTTTGCGTGTGCAAGATCTCACTCCTCGTATGCCCTCTGCGTGCGCTCAGAACTTTAGACTGCTCATTTGCTTTTCCAACTGAATTCCAACTGTAAATCCTGCTTTTACGTCAGGATTGTCTAGAAGCTACTTACAAGTGCTCTGCGATTGGACTGCTGAGGTATAGCTACTGCAACCATGAACATATCAGTGTAAATGTAGCAGAAGAACCAACAGGCACAATGCTCAGAGTTCAGTACACACTTTATATACCCTATGCAGTCATCAACAAAATATTTTTACCCCATGGATTTTAGACATACCAGGAATGTAAAATATAGTAGCATGGGATCATGCAATGCAAAGGATTTCTTTCTTTCTTTCTTTCTTTCTTTCTTTCTATATATATATATATATATATATATATATATATATTTTTTTTTTTTGCAGTCTCAAACAATTGAGGTTCAATATACTGTATATTTAATTTACCCCAAACTACGACATGATTCATAATTAGTTTAATTTTCTTTTCTTCCATTTTTCTCATAAATCAATTTTACCAGAAGGGTTGTGATAGAATGCATAATCTTCATAAAAACAACATACTGAACATTTCAAGATACCTCACAGCTTTGAAATGCAAACATTATCAATTATCATTATCATTTATTATCAAGAACAGAATATTAATTTAGGCAATATTTACAATATTCATAATATTTATAATACACATGGCTGTCGAAAAATAGGAGAGGACACAGCAAAGGTGGACAAAATAACATGTTTATTAAAGAAAATAATATTTCATATAATAATATCAAAAAGAAGAAGATTCAGTGGTTGCTGATCCATGGCAGACTGTAATCTAGTCACCTTTATTTTAATAAACTGCTCTGTCAGAATATCCTGTGGGATAGAAGTCAAATTAAGTTCCCCCAAAACTATACTGTTGTTAGTCTTCAAGGGTTTTACACATGGGAGAGATTAAATTAATGTAATTTTAGATGAAAGTGTTAGCTAACCTGGCCAAACTAGTAGCTGCGTAAGTGTAGCCTATATAACCAAATACTAGACAAGAGAGCCATATTAAGAGAGCTACCCAGATTGTTTGCTAGCTAATTAGCCAATTGGCAGCGTACATGCTAAATGTATTATATAATTTATTTCATAAAGGTTAAATACATACAGTTAAGTCAACAAAAGAGCTGCTTTCATGTGGTCATTGCACATTTCCTTTCTTGAAAACAAACTATCCCCTTCTCCTCTTCCTCTTGTTTTTTATTAGCAGTATGAGCTGTGGTCTAGCCAGCCAATCAAAATTTGCCATCTCATCTATGATTGGCTGAAATTTTGGCACATTATAATGCTGTGACCTTGTTGAGCAAACAAGCAGTCAAAGCTATGAGCACATGAGCTAATGAAATCTTGCACAGGCAAAAACGGTGGAGTTACGTAAATTTCAGAATTATGTG
Organism: Moxostoma hubbsi; assembly: GCA_032164185.1. Taxonomy (NCBI): domain Eukaryota; kingdom Metazoa; phylum Chordata; class Actinopteri; order Cypriniformes; family Catostomidae; genus Moxostoma; species Moxostoma hubbsi. Next base: position 22,911,884 of record JAVLUX010000015.1, read on the forward strand.
CAAATTCACAGTCAAATAAACTTTATTCAAGTGCAACATTTAATTTTGTTTCCTCAAAGTGAATCTATCTTTGCAATAAGATAAACTGCTTTACAAAACTGAGTTCACGTGAGTGCAAAAAACCTTTTTGTGCACTCATAATATAACTTTTTGCGTGCAGAATTGTGGCACATTTATAACTCCATAGTTACATTGCCCCCTAGGAATTGCTTTACCATTACGAATCACAATGGAATTTAAGCAGTTGTAATAATGTTGAAGCACAATTTTAAAGTACAACACAACCTTCTAACGCTTCGATCGACTTCAAAAGTTAAATAAAATTTTGCAAGGTTTATGAAGGAGAACACGTCATTCAGCATTATTTTCTTTTACAGAAAATTAAGGAATCGTTTTACCACATTGGACATGGGTTGACGCAAATGTATGAATGTGAGAGGAAAAATTTATATCTGAGGTTTCTTTGGCTACCATTTTTAATCACATTTAAAAATAAAACATACAAATTAAACGTTAACTACTCACATATTAATTAGTTGAAAAAAGAGAAAATCATGGCCCAGAAATGCTCTAAAATCATAGACTATATTAAGTAGCCTAATATAAATAGCTAGTAAACACGTCGTGTACTTTGTAACACTGTGGAGTGTGGACAATGTTGAGGTTGAGGTATTTGACTGTAATTGGGTAGCACGTACGTTAATTTGATGTTGATTTGCAGTATTGCGATTGATTGTGTTTATTGTCTGGGACTGTTTTGGCACAGTAGGGACCCGCCAGAGTGGTGGTATTATACAGATGACTCACTGAACTCAAGGGTCATTTTGAGTATGGGCAATTTTCCTCATCAGTGCTGTTGCCACAGGTGTAGTATGTCAATTTATCCTGGCCATCCAAACTATTTGTACTACATTTGTTTATATCACAGCTCCCATTTGACATAGCCTAATAAATAAGAAAATTAGCTATAAAGTGAAACCTATAATCAAAGATGCCACTAGATTGCACATAGTTTTCTTTGATGATGGCACGTGTGCGTAGATTATTTAAATATTCTCATCTGTGAATTTAAAATAAATTATATCATAGTGGTAAACATTTTTAATGTATTGGTATAGACATATTCTTAATAAATAATAAGCAATTTAACAGCCTACAGTAATTTGCTTCACATGTGCTATGTCTGACAAATGTACCGTTGCAACAGATTAAAGGACATTTATTTATATAGCAAATTTACTTTGGATAGAAGCATCTTAATAGACGAGAGTCAAACAAAAATAAATACATAAATACAATTCTTACATTCTCTTTTTACATTTGGACAGACATGAACATGTACACACCTCAAACTAACTAGATCATTACGCCTTTTGACTGATAAGTTAACATGTTGATGAACTCTTGCCTTGGCGCCCTTCTGCCCAGTCCATGCGCGCGGGAGAGAACACAGTCCACATACCTCTCCCAAAAGACCTGTGCCAGCTGCATGAACATGTCTTGATGTTTGGGTTGATGAGACTCGCGCAAGTATGTCATGAAGTCCCAGAGCCCACCAACGGTATCCGCAACGCGCAATTTACGCGCTTGTATTATTGCCAGTGACGATGCATCCCAGCATTCACGGTTTATCTCGCCCAGTCTACCTGGATCCCTGCCCCCGGCCACGACCTCGGAATTCAACATTTCGAGATTGGGTAGAGAGGATGGTGATGCGGCGGCAAGCATCAGCAGACACAGTGACAAAAGACGCATCCAATGGCCGTCCAGGAATCCCATTATTCGTTCCATTGGAAACCTTGGAATCAGTAGTCAAAACTGTTATAAATTGACAACTGTTGCATATCTTAAACAGAAATTAATTCAACACACTACTCATCTTTAACGTTTAAGTTGATAATAAACCAAGAAAAGCAAAAATATAACAAAAAAAACATTGACTTACAAAGTGGTTACAGATGCTTTTTTCTGTCCAGTGACTGACCTGAAGACCTCTGTTTCCTTTCATACCGCTGAGGCGAATAATTGGCTTCAAGCGAGTCTTTTACGACTTATGAGGACCTTTAAAGCGTTACGCGCCCACGTTTCAAGCGTCATGGTAGTGTAGCTCATTCCACTCACACTAAACCAGCTGAGATGAAGAACATAATTAAATTACAATTTGTTGAACAAAAGTACTCATAGCTCTTGATTAGCCTACTATTGTTCATGTTTCCTCCCAGCTGGGTAGAGCATAAAAAAGTGAGTTACATGATAAACGTATTTTGTACTGTTTACGTAATTAAGAAATAGTTCACCCCAAAATAAAAATAAGCATTATCATTTCCTCTCCGTCATGCCATCCCAGATGTGTATGACTTTCTTTTGCTGGAAAAAAAAAAATCAATACAAGTGAATGTTGGTGGCCAAAACTTTGAAGCTCAAAAAAAAAGCACATGAAGGCAGCATAAAAGTAATCCATAAGTCTCTAGTGGTTAGATCGATGTATTCAGAAGTGATATAGCAATTTTCACGCTGACGCTATGGGAGTGTCCTTCTACATGACCTAGTTGAAACCCTTCTGCAATAACGGCAATTATAAAATTGGCTATGGTGTTTAAGCCCTGCCCTTTTAGGTGCGAAGCTGTCCGGTACAAAAGCGGGCACGCAAACACCATTCCTCAGAATTTTCTCTCTTCAAGACAGCAACTCATCTCTCGTCTTAGAAGCCCTCTGCGTTTTTCGCCATCGAAATACACGAGCCAGCAGACGGAATCTTCGCAAGCTTAGAAGAATCTCCACTCCCCTGCAGTGTTCTGTCGGACATTCTACACCGCGCCAATTAACGCTTTGTTGGTTAACAGATCTTCGCTTCAGTGACACACTTGCTCCATACAGCACTTCGGCCTAAGTATCCTTTATTGCTGTTGCTATAATTGTATTATATTATATACACTGGCGGCCAAAAGTTTAAAATAATGTACAGATTTAGCTTTTTCAGAAGGAAATTGGAACTTTAATTCACCAAAGTAGCATTCAATTGATTACAATGTATAGTCAGGACATTACTGATGTACAAAACAGCACCATCACTATTTGAAAAAAGTAATTTTTGATAAAATCTAGACATGGTCCATTTCCAGCAGCCATCACTCCAACACTTTATCCTTGAGTAATCATGCTTAATTGCTAATTTAGTACTAGAAAATCACTTGGCATTATACTAAACGCAGTGGAAAGCTATTTGGTTCATTAAATGAAGCTTAACATTGTATTTGTATTGTTTTTGAGATGCCACAGTATGCAGTAGACTGACATGTCTTACGGTCAAAATGAAGTAAAAAATGGCAAAAAAGAAACAGCTATCTCTAGAAACCTGTCAGTCAATCATTTCATACAATGGTGTACATTACAATCTTCAAAGACAAAGGACAACTGGCTCTAGCAAGGACAGAAAGAGATGTGGAAGGCCAGATGTACAACTAAACAAGAGGATTAGTACATCAGAATCTCTAGTTTGAGAAATAGATGCCTCACATATCCTCAGCTGACAGCTTTGTTGAATTCCACCTGCTCAACACCAGCTTCATGTACAACAGTAAAGAGAAGACTCAGGGGTGCAGGCCTTATGGGAAGAATTGCAAAGAAAAAGCCACTTTTGAAACAGAAAAACAAAAAGAAAAGCTTAGAGCGGGCAAAGAAACACGGACATTGGACAACTGATAATTTAAAAAAAGTGTTATCTTAAACCCATTGAGCTTTTGTGGGATCAGCTAGACTGTAAGGTGCTTGAGAAGTGCCCGACAAGACAACCACATCTATGGCAAGTGCTACAGGAAGCGTGGGGTGATATGCCACCTGAGTATCTGGACAAACTGACAGCAAGAATGCCAAGCTGCCAATGCCATCTTCTGCACAACTGGATTTTTTTATGAGAACTTCTGAGAATTCTAATTGTAATAGTAATTTTTCACATTACTAATATCCTGACTCTTCTTCGACACCTGAGGGATCTTACAAGGAGGCACAGAGGGGCCGCAAGGTGAAGCAGGATGAATTTCAGGTGGACCTCGTGCACCTCATGCTCTGCAAGCCACTAAATCTCCATGCACCAATCTCTATGCCAATACAGTATGTGTTTGACGAGCTTCAGCCCTCTGCAGGAGTGCACGGCCTTGCGTGCGCCAGTTATGACGCTGGGGATGATGTTATCTTGCCACATCTGACGTATGGTCAATGGAGGCTGACACCGCTCCTTCCCCCAGCAAGGACGAGGAGCGTGCACGTGACACTGACAAAGATATGCTTTGCGTCCTTTCTAGGGTGGTCAAAGATCTCAGTCTCGAGTGGTCTCCTCCAGAGGAACCTCAAAAATCTCACCTTGATGAATGTTTCCTGCAGTTTGGATGTCATGAAGCATTCTGCAGATCTGCCCCGTTCTTCCTGGAAGTTCATAACGAACTGACATAATTAGCGCCCCAATCAGCTCGCTTGCACAGCGATACCACTCTCCTCGCTACAGTGGACCACAGGGATGACAAAGGTTATGCCCTACTACCCCCTGTGGAAGAGACGGTAGCAGCACATCTCTGCCTGGTGAGTAGCAGGGCATGGAAATCATGCCCCGTTCATCCTTCCAAGCCAAGCTCCTCAAGCAAATGGATGAGCAAGGCTACGATCCAGAGATGTTCCACTCTGCTACGGATTTAGTGCTTAGAGCCACGAAAATCACTGCACAGGCCATTGGCAAGTCAATGGGCAACATGGTGGTTTTGGATTGTCTCAACTGGCTGACCCTCATGGAAATACGTGACGTGGAAAATGCTGCTCTCTTTGATGCTCTGGTGTCTCCAGCTGGCCTTTTCAGCAGCTCTGTGAATAGATTTGATGAGTGCTACTTCACCACTCAGCAACACTCACAGGCTATGAGACACTTTATGCCAAAATGGAGCAGTACTTCATCACACCCGCCTGCTTCCACAGTGCCGCCAAAATTTGCCGTGGGTAAAGCCGCACAAGCCATGGCCCAAATGAAGGCAGCCGCCTCAGTGCGAGCCCTGCACCAATGGGCTTATGGCAGCGGCATCCACCATCATTCAATTAGGTCTTTTACACATGAGACCTCTCCAGTGCTGGCTCAAGTGCCGTGTGCCATGACATGCCTGGCAAAGGTTGCATTCGCATTACTATATCTCGCCGCTGCCTAGCTGCACTAGCACCTTGGACAGCTCCTTCCTTCTACCAGCAAGGTCTCATGCTGGGACAGATTTTCTGGTGGAAAGTGGTAAACGCGGACGCTTCCAACGCATGTTTGGGAGCAGTGTGTGATGGGTGCAAGGGCTTTCGACGCCTGGACAGATGCGAAGAGGGCGTGGCATATCAACCATCTGTAGCTGTCAGCTGTTTTCCTAGCCTTGAAGGCTTTTCGGTCCGAAATAGCTAATTATCATGTTCTGATTTGCTCGGACAACATGAATTTGTTCCATGCCAATGCTGAGACTGATACCTCGCCTCCTCCTGTGGAGCGAGCATCATCTCCATTCCTGGCAGGTGACATTTGTCCCAGGCCATCTGAATTACACTGCAGACTTAATGTCACACAAAGGTGCAATGCCGGGCAAATGGAGACATCATCCTCAGACTGTCCTGAGGAGTTGGGAAATATTCAGCAAAGAGGAGATCGATCTATTTGCCTCCGCAGAGAATGCCCACTCTCTCCCCTGGTATTCCAAGTTCCAAGCTCCACTAGGAGTGGACGCAATGTCCCACAAATGGCCTGCGGAATGCAAATCTGCATTTCCCCTGGTGTGTCTCCTTCATATGCAAAGTCAGAGAGGACAAAGAAACGATTCTATTGGTTGTGCCGAAATGGCCCAGTCAGTCCTTGTTTCCAGAAAAGATAGAGATTCTGGATGGCCCTCCATGGAAAACACCACTGTGGAGGGATCTCCAGCCCAAGCTGTAGAACCTGCATGTGTGGCCCCTGAACGGAGCATGCTGAACGTGCCAGAACTGACTTGGTCGGTTATGAACACCATTTTACAGGCTAGAGCTCCATGTACAAAATGCCTTTATGCACTGAAATGGAAAGAGTTCACTAATTGGTGCTTTTCACATGACAAAGACCCAGTGATCTGCCCCATATCTGAAATTCTCACATTTCTTCAAGAGCGATTGGATGCAGTTTATGTGCTGGCTATATCTGCATATCACGCACCCAAAGCCAGAACCTCTATAGGCAAACAGGATTTAATCATAAAGTTCCTTAGGGGAGCATGGCTGCTGAACCCCCCTCTACCCAGATATAGTTCAGACTAACTTTGGTCCTATTAGCTCTTGCGGGGCCCCCTTCGAGCCTCTGGATGTTTAATTGCTTGTGCTTTCTCTTAAGACTGCATTACTGCTGGCTCTGGCCTCAGTAAAATGGGTCGGTAATTTGCAAGCACTGGCAGTTGACAATTCATGTTTGGAATTTGGTCTGGGTCTTTCAAAAGGCACTGTCAAACTCATATAAGACCATGCGCCTAAGGTTCTAACCATGCCCTTCAGAGTGCAGGTGGTTCACCTTCAAGCATTTTTCCCTCCTCCATTTTATTTGGATGGGGAACAGTTCTTGCATTTGTTATGACCTGTGTGAGTGCTACACACATAAGTTGAGTGCACCTGCAAGTTCAGACCAGCTCTTGTGTGCTATGGAGGACACAAAATGGAGGACACAAAAAGGAATGTCCCTCTCCAAGCAAAGACTTTCCCACTGGATCGTTGATGTGATCGATGTGCTGAGGAGAGGAGGGTGGCAAGGACAGGAAGGGCAGCAGACTTGGGACTGGACAGGTGGAGCAACAGCCGCTAGGGATTTGACATGCAGCCTGCTGCCCTTCCTGTCCTTGCCACCCTCCTTTCCTCCCTCATTCCCTACCTAAATCCTCCTGCCAGGAGGCATTCCTTAGAGTGGGGGTAGTGTCAGGATGTTGTCACTTTGTCAGTCTGGGTTTTTGTGGTGACAGTATCCTGACACTCTTGTTCTGTGTCTGTGTTGTTTAGATTTTTGTCTCTCTGTGAGAGCATGGCTTCGGGTTGTGGTGCACGATTCGGTCGGTCTTGTGTTTCATATGTTCAGAGCATGATGTCTGGCTTCTGACACAGAAATGCAGCTGTACAACCAAAAAAAGCAGTGAAAACTACTTCGATGCAAAGCTCTCAGTTTAACAGTCATGCATGTTCCAACTCTTATGATCATGAGTTTTGGGTAGTGACCAAAAGTATAAGATTGCAAATACAAGCAGCCAAAATGAGCTTTTTTCATAGGGTGTGAAGCTCTGACATCTGAGAGGGGCTCGGAGTAGAACCACAGCTCCTCCATGTTGAAAGGCATCATTTGAGGTGGTTCGGGCATCAGATTAGGATTCATCTTGGACACCTTCCTGCAGAGGTGTTTTGGGCATGTCCAACTGGTAGGAGGCCCAGTGGAAGATCCAGAACATGCTGGAGGGATTATATCAGGATGAGCTGGTAGATGTGGCTGGGGAAAAGGACAGATGGGCTACTTTGCTTAGTCTGCTGCCACTGTGACCCTGTCCCAAATAAGTGGTGGAAGATGGATGGGTGGATGGTTTATTTTTGAATGTCAATTTCTGCACAGCCACATTCCATTAATTCTTGGCTACAAAAAGCTATAAGCATTTGTTGTTGTTCCCAGGAAAAGACCTACAGTTGATCGAACACACATTGACGTTTGTGACAACTTACCCCAAAAGCAAGGCATGTTGTCATGCTATCTGGGGTAAGTTGTCGCAATAGAACCTGACATTAAACGATCACTGTAAGTTTCATGTGAAAATTTGAGGGGAAACACATTCCCCTGTCAGCCCCCTGTGCCTCCATTTAAGTTTACACATGGATTAAACAGTCTGTTATTGGCTTTTCAGCAAAATCTAAAACACTTTTGAGGCACAAAAAGATGAATGAAACAACAAAAATAGAAAAATTGTTTTGACTGACAAATACTTTATTTGCTAATACGTTTTTATACATTTATGGCATTCAAAACATGTGAAAACCTGCCCTGATAAAAAAAGGACAAAATGCTTTGACCTAACTTAAATGAAAAAGGTCTTTGTCCAAAGAACACATTTAAACCTTTTATTAAATATTTGTTCTTTGGAGGGTAAAATTCACAAAAATATATTCTTCTTTAAGAGGGTTTTAAACTAGGTGTTTGAAACCAACATACAAAAACTCTCCTAGAAAAAAAAAATAAAAAATTCCACATTCAAATTTAAACATTACTGAGGTATAACACTTGTATGACAACTTTCCTATGTGACAACTATCCCCGGTCTCATCTACCAAGTCTTACAGAGTCATACAATAGCTTTGTGTGAGAAACAGATTTAAATGTGGGGTTATTATTCACTGATCATCTTGCATTACCAAATTATGATATATGCAAGAACTTCTTATTTTCCATGTAGCTGGAGGAACAGTGAACTGTTGTATTGACAATTGGTTTGAATGAGGTTAGATGTGCAGAAATATGAATAACATTTTAGAGTTAGGATTTTCAGTGAATATCAATTTATTTTTTGGTTTATTGCTAAAATATTTGGTAATTGAATTAATCAGCATGTACTTCCTGTTTCAGAAGGCTTATCTTCACAAGACCACATATGTTTTAAGATGATTATTTATTATTATTATTTTGATAGTCTCATCTTTGAACATTTATACCATTATCGTTGTGTATTGTTTGCTCATTATCATGTTGCATACTGTGGTTACATTTTCTTTTTGTGTGAAAATTAAGTATATCTTAAGGACACTTTGTTCATTATTTTCTCTTTAGGAGAATTTAACTGTGAAGGAGACTGACTAAAGATGTTCAGGGTGGCACTCTTCACTCTGGGTTCTTGCCCAGTAAAGGTCAAACCAGGCAGATTCAACTAGACGTTAAACTTATTAGAGATCTTGGACTTGTAAGGTGAGAGAGACTAGATTTGCACTGATTCCATTCCTTGATCGGTTTTGGCACCAATACTGACCTTTTTAAAAATATAACTGGTATCGATCAGATGTGACTGATCCAAAACTCGATAATGTATATTAGTCATAATTGTTGCTTTCAAGTTTCAAAAAATGACAAACACCATAAAAGTAACCCATGTGACTTATGCACAATATATGAAGTGATAGCTTGGTATAAGGAACAGACCAAAATATAAGTAATTGCTGCAGAAAATTTTCTTTTCCAGTGCAGCTTTCAAATGTTATTCTCCATTCACTGTATTGTAAACTGGCTTGTCGTACTGGGTTATATCTTGAGCTGCACTATGACAGCCATTTAAAGTTACTATTTTTATTTATTTTCTGCCTGTAGTTACAACAGACCTGAGATTGGAAAGATAATGTATGATGATCACAAGCAGGATGACAGCCTTAAAATGTATTTTCTGTGTGCTTTACGAACTAGTAGCATGCGGTCAGCTCAGAAGGATGTCCTCACATCATGACAATGGCAGTGAGGTTTACTCATTTTTATGCCTGTTCAGAAGACAACATAGATTAAATTTTTGTCTAAGTGTCTAATTTAATTTGATATATTGTTCTGGGTTGGTGAAATTAGTTTTATACGGTGTCAAGTAAGTTAAAGGGATAGTTTGCCCAAAAATTTAAATCATTTACTCACCTCGTACCATCCAAGATTTGTATGACTTTCTTCTGCTGAACACAAACAATGATTTTTCATAGAATATTTAAGCTCTGTAGGTCCTCACAATGCAAGTGAATGGTGACAAAAGTTTGAAGGTCCAAAAGGCAGCATTAAAGAAATTTTTTACTGTAAATCTACACTTTCACTTTTACATTCAGGTGTAGAAGTGACTTTCACATTCAGCAACCTACAGGTTGGGGCTGGTCAAAGGTGATACTAAAAAAGGACTTAAATATTGATCTGTTTCTCACCATATCATCATATAACTTCTGAAGATATGGATTCAACCACTGGAGTCATATGGATTACTTTTATGCCTCCTTTATGTCATTTTTCGGAATTCTGGTCATCATTCACTTGCATTGTGAGGACATATAGAGCTGAAATATTCTTAAAAAGCTTAATAATGAAATTCATACATCTGGGATGACATGAGGGTGAGTAAATAATGAGAGAAGTTGAATTTTTGGGTGAACTATCCCTTTAACTAGGCAATAACTGATGCTATAATTATTTCCAATCTATTTCCAATCTTCCTTCAAGCTGCGTGACAATGTTGCATGGTTTTGGCATGCTCCTAAAAAAGTTAAATGAGACTATACAACTACTGAGGCTCCAATGGCTAAGCTTTGACTCTTTGATGAAGAAGTTTTTTTTTTTTTTTTGTACATGTCTGAACAGTGATGTTTTTCTTAGATTTCGCTTAATACTTGAAGTGTAAAGAGACAGGAAAATAGTCATTTTTTGAGAGTCTTTATACATGAGTTACAATCATCTAATTTTTTTTGTTGCATTATATTAAAAGTACTTATCTGACCATCTGGTGTAATTGTAGGTTATAGCATATTTATTTAAAAAAAAAAAAAAATTACCTTTTATAATTTTCAGAAAGCCATATCACGCAAGCATATTAGTAGGAAAAAAAAATTCTTAAAGATATTGATTTAGTATTATATGGGAAACCTTTAGAACAAGTTAAAACATTTAAATATTTAGGTTTATGGTTAGACGAGAGATATACTTGGAAAAAACATATTGAGGAAATTGATAAAAAATGCAGGAAGATCTTAAATGTGATGAGGGCAATAGCTGGGAAAGAATGGGGATTACGTTGCCGTTACGTAATGGTTACGTAATTTGACTGCAGACAGCGGATGTATCAGGAAACAGTCGATAAAAGGAGTGTCTCTTTATAAAATAAATGGCTTCTAAAAATTCCTTCTGCACAGAGGAGCTATCCTGTCCTGTATGTCTCGACATTTTCCAGGATCCTGTCGTCTTACCGTGCAGTCACAGTGTTTGTAGAGGTTGTCTGCAGCGCTTCTGGAGCAGTAATAGACAGCAATGTCCGATTTGTCGCAAACGATCGAAATCGAACAGTCCTCCATCTAACTTGGTGTTAAAGAACGTTTGTGAGTCTTTCCTGCAGGAACGCAGTCAGGGGGCTTCAGCAGAACTGTTCTGCAATCTGCACAACGAGAAACTCAAACTCTACTGCCTTGTGGATAAAAAGGCTATTTGTGTAGTATGCCAATCTTCAAAGATTCATAAAAATCACGACTGCTGTCCTGTAGATGAAGCTGCACATGACCAGAAGGTATGTTTAAAAATAGTGTTCCTTTGAGAGTTGCCAACACTTTGGAATCACATGCGCACTTGATGATTTGACCAATTGTTAAATCTAGGAGGAACTCAAGAGTGCATTGAGGTCTTTACAAGGGAGGCTTGATAAAATGCAAGAAATCGAGGTGACCTGTAATCAATCAGCAAATCACATTAAGGTAAGTATAAATCTGACAAACTGTATAGATAAAACTGTGTGACTAGTTCCATTATCAACAACATATTGTCCAAAAGATCCAATGTGTTTTTCTGAAATAGTGCTGCTATAAATACAATATTGCAATAAAATTTCAAGACACAGGCCAATCAAACAGAGAGGCAGATTAAAGAGGATTTTAAGCTGCTTCATCAGTTTCTCCATGATGAAGAGACAACCAGGATAGCTGCTCTGAGGGATGAAGAGAAGCAGAAGATTCAGATGATAAAGCAGAAGATCGGGGAGATGAGCAGAGAGATAACATGTCTTTCTGACACCATCAGAGCTGTGGAAAATGAGCTGAGTGCTCCAGACATCCTCTTCCTACAGGTTCCTTTATAGTCTTTCTCTGTATAATAAACTAATTTTCAGCATGAAATAGATCATGCTGATGGACAACCTCTTGATTCAGTTTCAAGTTTTTTTTAAAAAATGTGAGATGCTTAAATGTCTTTAAATTTTTTCTCCATGTCTGTTTGTTGATCAAAGAACTTCACAAACACAATGAAAAGGTAAGTAAGCTGCCATTTATCTCTCTACTCTCTGTTGTTCTGAATGGAAATTCTTAACTTCACTGACTTCTGGATGTTAACTCAGAGCCAACTGCACACTGCCTGACCCAGAGATGGTTTCTGGAGTGCTTCTCCATGAGGCAAAACACCTGAGCAACCTTCAGTTCAGGATCTGGAGCAAAATGCAAGGGATTGTTCAATATGGTAAACATTTTTTTTACAACTGTATTCCACTACAGTTACAATTGAAATAATTGTTAATTAGTATACAGTTACATTCAAAAATGTATTTTGATTACTGAAGAGATTACTTTGCATTTTATTGTCATTTGTTTCATTTAATATTTAGTCCTTTCAGATGGAAAACATTTATACATATAAATGATGCGATCCAAAGTGCACTTGGAACAGCAGTGAAACACTTTCTTATGATGAGTTACATTCATACAAGCAGACAGAGTTGTAAGTTTGGAGCAGAAGAAATAGAAATAAACCTTGTGTAAATTATCAGATTTACGCTAAGCTAAAATGCTATTTCTAGACATTTTACTTGCACGTTACTAGACATGATTATATTTTTATATCAAAAAATTCACTTTGGATCATAATTTTTTCTTCTTCTAGTAAGACCTTTGATATTAGGGCAAAAATCTTATTCTTGATAATATTTTTTGTATTTTTTTCCTGTAAAAATATCAAAAAAATCTATAAAACAAGATAAATTCGATTTTGTCTTGTTTTAGAAACAACACTGCATAAGATATGTATGTTTCCCCTTCTGTCACTGACCCGATGTTGTGTCGATATAGTGACACTAGGGGTCGCTCTTGAGAGCCCCAAAGCACCTCAGTCTTTGAGAAAAGTCCAATGGGAATTGGCAAGTGAAATTTGCATGCCACTCCACCGGACATAGGGGTATAAAAGAAGGAATGCCTAGTGCAGATTATGCCCCTGGGTGCTTCGACAGCTCTACTAAGAGAGTATATTTCCTCTTTAAGAGCAAACACATTGATGTGAACTTTTTACAGATGCGTCTTTATAAAGATGCCTTTCCGTATTTGTGTGATTCTGGATGCAGTCATTATCTCTCTGATGGCCACGCAGAGGTAGTCACACTGAGGCAGCGTTTGTGGATGGTTCATGTTCCCATTGCAAGAATGTGACCAATGCAACATTGCAGTCAATTGGGGATAATAGGTAATTTGGGGAGTTCAATGGGTGTGGTCTCACTGGGTAAATCCCTGCAGACCTCCCGTTCCCCAGCACAGCGTTTGCCCCCGTTGAGTTCCGAGATGAGCCCAGCTCGCCTCATGGCCTGCTTTACGTTTCTTTCGTGGCTCGCGAGCAGGATGAGTTCTCGATCGATGCATCAGAAAGCGCTCTGGTGTTGTCAGACACCGAGGACTCCACTGAGCTGCCACCTTCGGGTCCTCAACTGCCCGCTCTGGTATACAATGACAGGAGCCCCCCTCGGCACTGACGCACTGGCACATAGCTGGCCCCGGGGCTGTGCAAATACATGTTTCCTCCAGTGAGCCTACTAGCATAGACCCTGTGCAAGGTCTAGGAGGATGAGGAACAAGTCACCCTCGTGGCACCGTATTGGCCCACCCAGACTTGGTTTTCGAACCTCACACTCCTCACGACAGCACTCATCAGGGATGAGGCACCATCTGGCACCCATGCCCAGACCTCTGGAACTTCCACGTCTGGTCCCTGGACTGGATGTGGAAGACTTAAGTTGTCTTCCGCCCGCAGTGGTAAACGAGATCACTCAGGCCAGGGCTCCTTCAACAAGGCAGCTGTATTCCCCGAAGTGGTGTGTGTTCGCAAAGTGGTATTCTTCCCATAGCGAAGACCCCCAGAGATGCGCAGTCATGTCGGTGCTTTCCTTCCTGCAGGAGAATCTGGAGTGGCGGATGTCCCCCTCCACCCTGAAGATGTACATAGCTGGTATAGCAGCACACCACGACACCGTTGAAGGTACCTGTAAGTCCCTTGGTAAGCACGACCTGATCATCAGGTTTCAGCCCTCCTGACCACGCTCACTTCCATTAAGAGGGCTGGGGACCTGCAAGCATTCTCTGTCTGTGAAATATGCCCGGTGTTCGGTCTGGAAGTCTCACGTGATCCTGTGACCCCGATGTGCCCAAGGATCCAATGACCCCTTTTAAGGATCAGGTGATGAGCCGGCAAATCCAGGCTTATCGTTGCTGTGTCTGGTGCGTGCTTTGTGCATGCACTTGGATCGCACACAGAGCTTTAGATGCTCTGATTAGCTCTTTGTCTGCTTTGTTGGACAGCGGAAATGGAACGCTGTCTCCAAACATAGGCTTACCCACTGGATCGTGGACGCCATCGCATAGGCCTACCAGACCCAGGCCGTGCCCACTCCCTTGTGGGTTCGAGCACACTCTACAAGGGGTGTGGCATCTCTAGAGCAGCGGGCTGCGTAACACCCAATACATTTGCAAGATTTTACAATCTCTGTGTTGAGCCGGTTTCATTCTGTGTTCTTTCAGGTACTAACATGTAGAGTTTAGTAATGCAGAACAGCTGGCCGGGTGTATTGCTTGCGTATAGCGTCTTTCCCCTCCCCTGAGGTTAAAATGTGCGCTTTTATCCCCAGTCGAGTTCACGAAGTCCTGGACCCTGGATATCCTTCCTCCCTAGCCCTGTGGCTCACGAATTTGGTGGAAGAGTTTACAGCCAGACCCACTATGGGTACTAATATGCGCTGTACTGGGATATGTGCCCCACAGGTACTGATTACTCTAGTAACCCTCTGTGATTACATTTTGCGCTGTACGGTCTTCCTCTCGGCAGACCCACATTTCTCTTGTGCAGAGTTCTCTCTACCCCGGTCGCTGTGGTTGTCGAGCTCCTCCCCTTCAAGGCAGGCCTACCACCACGCCTCTTCCATGTGCGACTGGTCAGCCCATGTGTCGTATTGCCACATGTTGACCTCCCCTTTTGTGCAGGATGTGGTCTCTGTGGGGTCATTTCCCCCTGAAAGAATAGGAAAGGAATAGAACACCTTCACCGAAGAACACCAATGCGTATAATAGTGTTAGAGGGCCCCAGCTGACTCTAATACTCTGTGGAGAGAAAAAATAGAGAGAAAAGGCCGCAGCTGGCTCAGCCTGCTCCCATGCTAGTTATGTCGCTTTCCCCCCTTCAGGGATGTGGGGAACTGCATGACATCTTTTGGGGCATTGAGGGAGGTTACGTGCAGTCTGACGCACCTGCTATTACGCACGCAGCAGCTTGCTTGCACTTGCATCGGCAGTTCACGTAACATGGTTCAAAAGTTGTGGCATTTTTCTATAGGGACGCCTAGTGTTACAACATCGACACAACGTTGAGTGAGTGACAGAAGGGGAATGTCTTGGTTACTGTCGTGACCTCCGTTCCCTGATGGAGGGAATGAGACATTGTGTCCCTCGTGCCACAACGCTGTACTAGCCGCTGAAATGGCCTGGACCTTGCCTTGGCTCCTCAGCACAAAACCTGAATGAGAGTGGGCATTCCTTCTCCTTTTATACCTGTATGTCTGGGGGAGTGACAAACCCACGCAACTGGTTCATGTTGCTATGTGTACTCTGCTCTTAGCTCCTGTTACTCTGGACCCAAATACTGCAAATTCAAAACTAATACTGTCTGAGGATTTGACCTGCTTGAAAATCTCTCCCGAGAGGCAGCAGTTTCCTGACAATCCAGAGAGGTTCAACAGATTTCCATGTGTCCTGGGCTCTGAGGTCATTAATTCGAATGTGCACATCTGGGATGTTGAAGTTGGAGAGTGTACATACTGGATCCTGGGGGTGATTACACAGTCAGTACAGAGGAAGGAGATGGATTTCTGGAATGGAGTATGGTGTTTGCAATTCCATAATGGTGATTATGAGATCTACTCTCCAGGGGAGGTGTGGTCTCTCCTTGATGTAAAGAAAAGGCCACAAAGGGTCCGAGTGCAGCTGGACTGGGACAGAGGAAAAGTGTCTTTCTCTGACCCAATCACTGGCACACATCTGCAAACTTTAATGAACACTTTCACTGAAGGGGTCTTGCCACTCTTTCACAATGGTTGTAAACACTCTACTATGAAGATTTTACCTTCAAAACATCCTATATTGGTGTAATAGTACAGTCAGACATACTATGGTCTTAAGTTATTTGACATCAGTTTGATACAGACATGAATGTGTAATCTTACATTTTATACAATTGAATCCTTTTCGCAGAAGTATTGTGAATCTGCCCAAAATTATTTTTACATAATTGATGCTTGCTGTATGCTTAGTCATAAATTGTCTCATGCTAGGGACAAAAGAAAACAAATGTAAGCAAAGAAGTGGAAAAAAATAAGTTTTTATTCTTTTTATCAATATTACTCGAGGTATATAATGAAATGCATAAAAACATACAAAGCTTTAACAGCACTTGTTACTTTGATTATGGTTGTAGGAATACAGCTGCACACTTTAACTTGTTATACTTTCTACCGTGAAATACAATGTTTAGCATTAATGTTTTTGATTATTCTTCAAAATTCCATCCTCACAGTTAACCATCAATCTATAAAATGTATTTCTAGCATTTATTAGGAGGATAAAGAACTGATCAGGCAAGCGTACATGCATTCAAATGCATCATGCTTGTCATTGCTCTTTGTACTGTTTGTTTGAACACCGAATGTTTACAATGTTAGTGAAAACTGAAAAACACTTTTTACAGTTTACTGTAAATGTAGTTGTGGTGTTGTGTCTTAATCAGTGTTGCTAATCTCTTACATTAACATGTAAAGTACATAAAAAAATGCATTTAATAAACTTTTAATAAAATATTACGCTTCATAGTGAATGAACAGATGTTCCAGTGAGGTGCTTTGTATGTACGTAACTGTGAGTTGTTTGATTAAATTGTCTACAAAGCTGGACAAGTTTTTTTCCCCAAATAAATGTTATGATAAGAATTGCTTGTTTGTTTATACGGAGGTATAAACACCGTTACACCGTTGTTATCTGTGGTTTAACCCAGTCAAAACGCTTGTTGTAACAAAGGTTTTCAACTCAACTTAATTTTATTGTCACTACGCAATTACACATGTGAAATGATGCGTGAAAATCTTGTGCATGGTCCAGACAATGCAGACATACGTTTAAATACAACATGTATAAGTAGCCTACACTGAACAGAATAACAATGTACAGAAAACAATATAATACACAGAATAGAAAATACCGACCGAAGAAAATAATTTTTGTGAGTTTGTCTTTGTGGTCTGCACTTATATAGCGGCTTTTTAACCTTAGTGGCATTCAAAGCGCAAATTTACACTGCGTCTCATTCACCCATTTACAGATAAATTCACACACCAATGACGGCAAGGCGCTAGCATGCCACTGGGAGCAACTCGGGGTTCAGAGTCTTGCCCAAGGACTTTTCGGCATGTGATACCCATAGGCTCTACCACCTGAGCCACAGCCGCCCATATTTATGGTGTCAGAAATAGTGTTTGTCATTAAATTGTGTACCAGAAAACATTTTCTCATGTTTTAGCCCTTTTGTGCTTAAATTAAAAATATACAGGCACACATCTAAAGTAAAGCATTTTTTCATGTCCACCTGAAGTCAAGTGGAATGCCCACTAGATGGCACCAAAATCTCGCAGGTGGTTTGCAGGCTACACCGGGATGCATACCTTCCAAAGAGCAACTAATTAAGTCTTTAAGTGTAAAATGTTGTGTGGCTGATCGGCTTCCATTTTCAGTCCAACAATACAATTCTATTCTTAAAGTGTATTTGTTTCTTAGTAAGGAAAACAAAACCTTTATGTAGAAAATTACACAATTATCCAAATAATGTGGTCAAAAACAGTATAGTTGCACATGTAGGCTACTCTGACTACAATGTCATGCCCAAATAAAGGCAAATGTAGATGACAACAAAAGGGGGCGTGTCCAAAACCACCTAGACATTGTTTATCTTAAACATTAGCATTAGAAGTAAATTAAAGCTTTTAATTAGCATTCATCCATATTTTCATATTAAATATTTCATAATTGCTTATATATAAAACTATAATTACAATCATAATTAGAGGAAAATAAATACATTGTTCAAACAGCACAAAACATTAATGTGGGTAAAATACATTACTGATAAACTATGACATTGGCCTGTTTGGAGTTGACAGATGCTTTCCTGTAATCATTAAATGGGTATGTATTCTGCCATATTTATCAAACTGATAATTTGCATTTTTTTTTCCTTATTCAAGTCAAGTCAGTTTTATTTGTATAGCGCCTTTCACAACATAGTAAGCATTATATTAAGCATATAACACAGCTTTACAGAAGATCATGCATTAACAGTGTTCTAAAGTGAAACACATTCTTCACTCCACACAGTGAAAAAAATAGTTTTGCCATGCAATGCCTTCATTTAACACCAAGACAAGCTGATATTTCAAGATTAAAATCACAGCTCCAATTTAAGGCAGCATGCTGAGGTAAGTTTTGGCTCTAATCCTAATGCTGATTTTTCTGTGTATGTATTGAGATGGTAATTTTTATGATAATGTAACTGGGCTCTTATGACACAAATTTTTAAGTGTACATTTTTAAATCCGTGCTGCAATATATCAGTACGCTTTGTACAGTGTCTCGCATGTCATGAGCTGTATTTATGCATTTACCCCATGCCCTCGAGGGGGTTCTGGAAACTACCGCAGCTACTTCAGTCGTTTACTTTATAGTAAAAGACCGTCCCCTTGTTTCTTTCCTTTACCCATCACTAGAAAAAGTGTTTCCAAATGAGCCGCTCAGGTTTGCAGCCCCTTATGACATCAAAAGGGGAAAGGTAAAACCCACAGCTGGTGAAGAGATCCACCCGAGTAGCTTAGATCAGCCCTCATTAAAACCTTAGCGAGCAGCGCTCTGTTCGCCATATTTATCTCCTCACTTCCATAACAATTAAGCTGTAGTTCTGTTTCAGTTATGATATAAACTGATTGGCTTCCTCCACAGTACCGCTTGAGTGGTCATGCAATGAAGATTTTCTGTGTAATAAAACAGGCCATTATTTAAAAAATGTTTATGAAATAATAGTGGTATTTTCGACAACTATAAATGTTTTTCATGGCACCAGCAGAAAAGACACAGCCCACTTTCAGAATAGGGTTGGGGAGCAGCAGCTTCTTTGCATTTAAAGCTACAGACACTAAAACAGTCCGTTTGGAACAGGGCTACAAAACAGGGGTACAAAGGCAAGGTAGAATAAACGATCTGTGAGGTGTTTTGAGCTGAACAGACACATTCTGGGGACACTTGAGACTTATGTTACATTGTGTAAAAAGGGGCATAATATGTCCCCTTTAAACTGTAAGTAACAATGAAACCTAAAGGAACATCTTGAGAAAAAAAAGCCTACATATATTTTGTGTGGTTAGAGCGGCAAAGCTGACAATGACAAAGTTGATTGTTGTGAACTGCAATAAGACAAAGTCTTATTTTATGTATCTGAGCAGTGGGAAAGACCTGAGATCTGATCCATAAATCTGACAGTTCCTCTGAAATCATTTTCATCCTGGTAACCTCTGATCCAGACGTTCAGCTGGTCATACACATTTCCAATGTGGTAGTAGTAGAACTGCAGGCAGTGGATTTTGCAGTCTCTTCTGGGGGTCATTTCCTTGTTCTCCAATCTGCCTAGAATTAAGTGCTGAGGTGGAGGAAGAAAGATCTCTCCGTTGGTTTTACATAAAGAAGTGTGTAGAGTTTATTTAGTACTGTTTTTATTTTTACATGTTTACAGCTAAGTGGCTTTTAATTGCCAAGTAGACAGAGGCAAGCATGCAGTATTGAGAGTGGATGGAAGTGAAGCAGATATTTTTGTGCAATTAAAATGGAATTTGTTTTACAAAAAAAACAGAATACTTTAATAACAACATTGACTGACCGACTGTGACAGCAGTTACAAATCTCACCATTTGGCTCTTTGCCCAAGTTGGTGTGGTCAGTGACATTGAGATCACTCACTGAGCTCACTCTCTGCCATCCATTTTCAGAAGTAGAACAGACACTCATCTGACACAGTGTCATAGTCAAAACTACAGTGGTCAAGGAAAGAGATGGACGAATCTGTAATGCGTACGAAATGTGTAAACAAACAAACATTGAAGCAAAATTAGTTTTTGTCTGTGTGCTGAATTTTGGGTCACATTCTACCATCTTGTGTATCCTGCCCTTTTTGTAGTAAGTAATTCTATATTCTGGTATATAAACAGGGGCAATTGTGGGATTTCAGCCTTGGGGTGCTCAGTTGATGAGCTGATGTGCCTCAGTGGAATACTTCTTGCCTTAAAGGAGCTGTAAGTTAATTTTTAATTAATTTCTTTATTATTAATATATGACACACAGAAAAGGTCCTTATTACCTGTCAGATATCATTGAAATAGGTGCCTTAAAATATCACACCTGTCTCACTAACAGCCCTAGGCTCGATAAACAGGGCAACCCATATTGTAAAGTACCTGTACGGTGGAAGTTTTAGATGGGCTTAAATAGCTTACAGCACCTTTAAGTCACAAGCTCAAATCTTGCTCGACTGAACATTTCCTTAATAAACAATTGGAGTTTGCATTTGTTAGTCTGCATAAATGCATGGACAATGTGAAGTGTTGGCTGGCAAACAACTTTCTTCAAATAAACGAGGATAAGTCTGAGTTTATTGTTTTTGGTCAAAGGGGTTGTGAGGTAAATTTAGAAAGAAATTAGTCACTGCTTCCAGGATATAAACTTCCTTATGTAAAAAACCTGGGTGTTATTTTTGACTCTGAGCTAAAGTTTGATCGACAAATAAATGCTGTTGTTAAAAATAGTTTTTTCTAGCTTAGATCTATAGCAAAGTTGAAGTCCATCCTTTCTTTTGATGATTCGGAGAAGGTTGTGCTTGCTTTTGTGTCTTCTCGATTGGACTATTGTAATGCTTTGTATCTGGGTGTGAGTCAGGCCTCTCCCTCTTGCCTGCAGCTATATGTATGTAAGGCGCTTCATGGTCTTGCACCTCAGTACATCTCTGCTTTAATAAGCTTGCATCAACCTACAAGGTCTCTCTGCTCTGGTGATCAGCTGTGTCTGTCAGTTCCTCGATCTTGCCTAAAAACTCAAGGTGATAGAGCTTTTGCGGTGGCAGCCCCTAGACTTTGGAATGATCTTCCTTTCATCTCTATTCTCTTTCCAGGGGGCCTTAAAAACATATTTATTTTCCCTAGCTTTTAATTAATTGCATTATAAATTGTATTAGGTCTTATTCTTTTATCGTATTCTTGTTTTACTGGTTTTAAATGTTTGTTGCATTCTTAAGCTGTATGTATGTGATTTTATTTATTTTTTGTAACTGCATGTACAGCACTTTGGTACCCAGTGTGGTTTTTGAAAGTGCTCTATAAATAAAATTGAGTTGAGTTGAGTCAGTAGGTGACAACAAGTAAGTTGCATTGAATTTTGTGATTTCACTAGAATGGACAATGTTTGGATGAGAGATGGAGTAAAGGAGAACGCATCTGTGACAGCTTTGTGCGAACCAGCTTTGTTCCAATCATTATCGCCCCGTGTCACCTAAATCCAGATCCACGACTATCTAGAAGGAAGGATTATATTTAATATAACAAACTTTAAAGTCTGTTAACAACTGATATGTGGAAGATGCTTAATATATCTTAATGCATCTGTGAAAACATGAAGAGAGATCATGTAATCACAGAAGGTTTAGAAAGCTGACAGTCAATAGCATTTTTGTTTTGGTGGGGGGTAGGTGGCTGAGATGAAAGACATAGGCTAATGGTGTTTTCACGTCATGTTGGAATTACTGTAATTACGAAATTGCACCTTGGAGGTTCTGCTCTGAGCTGTTGGACCTCATATGTTATTAGTATCTATGGCAACACTTCTAACGCCAAAACGGCTTGTTGTTGAAGACAGTAAAATGTTTATCACTTCATTAATTCACCTCTGTATGCTTTTGATAAATGTTTAAGAACACAAATGCTCAAGTAATCAGTGGCATAATAAAATAGCATATTAAACTGAAATAGGTTCACTACCTTTAACTGTTAAGGCAGCTGCCATATTGGTTCTTTTCACATGATGTCACTGTCAAATTTGAGCTTTCATAGAATTAAACTCAGAGTTTATAACTTGTAATTACGAGCTCTATGGAGACGCGAACACTTACATAAAGCCCCGCTAAATAAGGTCTAGCTATGCCTATTTTCATAAATAAGGAATACCTGTACGTCAGGGAGGTGCTATGGTGGTCATCCAACCACTGACTAGTTGATTAGTGGAGTCGACAACTATCATTAATTGTTTATAGTGGTGGTATTTGAATGGTAGATGTGATTCTAAAATTAACTGAGAGAAACTTCTTTGAAAGCATTTTATTGTGATGATAGCTTGCTGTGCTTTACAATAACAGTCAGCACAGTAAAACCCTCTGCAATACGTTTTGTGTCTTTAATTCTTCCGTTTTAGTCTTTTTATGCGCTGTTGTTACAAAACGCTGCATCAACAATACATTTCAATCACTGTCTGACGTTAAACCCTCTGCTCTGAGTAATGTTCCCTTATTTGTGAGGTGCTGTGGAGAATGTCATTTTCTGAATCTGTCTGACACAAATATTTGCAGAAAAAAGGTTTAAACTGCTGGTTGTCGTGAACAAGATGTGTAACAGCAACCTTAACAGCTAGACGCTTTTGAATGTGGAGCGAGGGTCGCCCTGAAGCACTCCAGTTACATTAAAGAGCGTCATTATGCTTTCATGATGCGCATTGCGCATAAGCGGTTTCATGGCGCTCTGTATTGTAGCATTTCTTACGTCTTATATTCTTACTTTGACAGTTTTGTGCAATAAGATGTTATAGTTTTTAGCCTATTTATTAGCTGGATATCCTACCATGTTGAAATGCTGAGCTTGGCATCCATATATTCTTCTGAAGCGTGTCTGATTGACAAGTCGATTATAAAAATCAGTATTTGCACATCCATAACATACATAGAGTCTAGGTATTCTCACATCTGGCATAAAACCCAGTTTAATAATATAGAATGAAACTCAGTTAGTAATAAAGAATGGATTATATTTACTTCCTCTTTATAATTTGATGTTAAAATTATTATCCAACTCAAATGCATGTGACAAAATATAATTAGGGTGAAAGTAATCCAATAGTAAACCAAAAGTAATCAGATTAGATTACCTCAAATGTAATTTAAGAGATTACATTACTGATTGTATTTTTTGTCATGTAATTTGTAATCAGTACCTGATTATAATTCACAAGTAATCCACCCAGCACTTTGCATACTTTTACCAAATTACATAACTCATTTAAGGTCCAAAGATATCTGATACTAGCTGAGAAGATACTAAGAAGAATGCTAACTGATTTTTAAATCCCCAAGAAAGTATTGAGGAGTCATTTAATTTAATATTTTCAATGTGGTCTTGCCTGGAAACATATCTCATAAAATGCTGGATAACACAATGACGACAACAGGGATTAGTGCCAACAAAACTTTCTGCTAAATAGGGGAGAGCGGGCACAAACTAACACCTTTTGGTTTTCTCAAGTTTGTGTAAATGCACATGGGGTTCAAAATATTTGTGTTTTTTCACATTAATTTTACACATGTCTGGTACACATATGTGAACTTCTTTCATGAATACAGCATAAACATTTTTCATCGTCTCCCTGGAAAAAAATGGAAAGTGAAATGTTACAACGTGGGGGGCACATAGGTGGCACACCGTAACAGGTGAGGGACACATTGTAACATGACCATTATGGCAGCCAGGGCCGGCTCTTGCCCTTTGGTTGCCCTAGGCGAGATTGAGTTTTGCGGCCTCCGTTTGTAACGTAACGGCGACCCTAGAGGGCGCCCATGCCCTCAACACATTTGTCGCCCTAGGCAACCGCCTAGTTCGCCTATAGCAATCGCCGGCCCTGATGACAGCTTAAAATCAGTCCTGATTTCCAGACATAATAGAGATTCTGGATAGCCCGCCATGGAAAATACTGGGACAATCTGGCATCTCCAGCCCAAGCTGTGAAACCTGCATGTGTGGTCCCTGAACAGAACGCGTTCAAGTACCAGAACTGACTCAGTCAGTTATGAACACCATTTTACAGGCTAGAAACCCGGAAAATGATGTGACTAAGGTTTTAACCACAGCCTTCAGATCGCAGGTGGTTCACCTTCAAGCCTTTTTCCCTCCTCCATTTAATTTGGATGTGTAACAGTCCTTGCATATGTTATGCCCTGTGCGAGCGCTTCACACGTTGAGCGCATCCGCCAAGTTAGAATGTCTGACCTGCTCTTTGTGTGCTATGGAGGATGCATGAATGGAATGTCCATCTTCAAGCAGACACTTTCTCACTGGATCGTTGATGTGATCACCCTGGATCATGAGACGCAGAGAGCGAATTGCCCAATTGGTGTTAAAGCACACTCAATTAGAGGCATGGCCTGTAAAGGGGCATTGACGAATGGTATGTCCTTACAAGACATATGGTTTTACAAACTAGATGTAACGTCTCTCTCATCGTCAGTCCTCTCTGCCTAGAGTGCTTGCTATTTCGTTGGCCAAACATATACTTATGCACCTCCTTTTAAGTATGGACTCCCCATCATTTTACACAACTGCCTGCATTCAGGCCAAGTCACAAGCACTTCATTATTAATAAAACTTCCTTCCCAACTGGGTTCGTGAAGGGGTTTATTTATACTATATGACTACTGTTCATATATCATTCATTCTCAGTGTTACCCTCCTGGCTCACCAAGAGGATCATTCACTTGCGGCATACTTATGCCGGTTGCCGTCCCTCGTTACTTCGGAGTCATGTTTTCTCTCTGGGAGGGTTATGTCATAAAGTGCGGTGTGATGAAATCTGTTACCCATAGTGCCAGATTAATGATTCAATGTCAAGTGAACTGAATCGTAAAAGAACGTCTCGGTTACGTATGTAACCTTGGTTCCCTGAGATGAAGGGAACGATACATTGCATAAGCTGGCCACACTACAGATTCAGAGATTTTTTTTTTTGGTGCGAGCGACGTGCTCTTTGTCCCTCAGTCAGACAGTTCTGAGGAATGGTGTTTGTGCACCACTCGACAGCTTCACACCTGAAAGGGCGGGGCTTAAACATCATAGCCAATCTTAGAATTGGCATTTTTGTAGAAGGGTTTCAACTAGGTCGTATAGATGAACATTCCACATAACATCAGCTTAGAGACTCAATGTCTCATTCCCTTCGTATCAGGGAACTGATGTTACATACGTAACCAATGTTTACCCAGCACAATAGAATCGCTTTATAATCACTTTACAACAGATTTATGTCAGATATTTAGACATTGTACTATAGCCCTACTTTCCAAATACATCTGGTGAGGGCTGACATGAGAAATAAAATATTGAGATATTTTCAGTTCAAAATTTTATTTAAAAATAAACATAACTACAGAATTTACGATGACATTGAGTTTTAACATAAGCAGTAGGGCATATTAATCTCTGACGGAGATGTTTGTTGACGAAGGGTGTTTTGATCTCGTCAACAATATGAAAAAGAAGCATCATGGTGATAATTAAATGATTTTAATTAAAAGATACTGTTGATGAAAAATAATACTGTAGTAATTCCTTTTTAGAGGAAGAACATCTAGAAAAACAATTATTCAAATTATCATTCAGGGTTGGCTGTGTTGGGGATTTCCCTGTTTGCGCTGTGTGAGTTTAAAGAGCTGAAGGCCGATAAACCAATTAGTGAATCCATTCACTAAAATGCATCATATGATTAATCCAGTATATCCACAACATAAACATGATAAAACAACTCAAATCAGCACATACAGTAAAGCAAATTAACAGGCCAACTTAAACTTAGTTACATGCTAGTCAGAATGCATAACTTGTGTTGTGAAAACTCTGTATAATGGCTATAAAGCCTAATGCAAAATCTTAAATGCTGTAAAACGCTGAAAAATTAATAACAGTGTAAACTTTAACTTAAAGTGTAAAGAAACACTGTAACTTAAAAAGTAGTTAATAGGCCTACTTATTATTATTATTATTATTATTATTATTATTATTGCTATTACATGAGCTCAGATTTTCACAAGGACATAGTGTTTTTATGTTCATATACCTTTAAAATGTTTTATAGAAAATGTTTATACTTTTTCAAAATGTATGAATGTAAGGTTAAAGTTTGGTCTGTTAAAGTTTGATATGTTTTTGTCATTGTACATTATTTTATAGTCAGCCTACTATTTTTAAATAATTACAATATAACCTAATAATATTTCATTATTTCGTAATGGCATAATACCCATAGGGATTAGGAACACCATAAACATGGGTTACAGTACACCTGTGTGAATAAGTATAATGGTAATGATGTACTCATCTGAGAATTGATGACGTAAAAGTAAGTTATAGAATGAATGGTTCTATTCAAAGCTTCTTGAGAGAATTAAGCTGAGCTGGAAAACACACACACACACACACACACACACACACAGGCGACCAAATGTTTGGAAAGTTGTACAGATTTTATAGAAAGAAATTGGTACTTTTATTCATCAAAATAGCATTCAGCTGATCACAATGTATAGTCAGGACATTACTAATGTGAAAAATTACTATTACAATAAAAAAAAAAGAAAAAAAAGAAAAAAGAACTGAAAGAGCTTAAACTACTTCAAAGAGTTCTCATAAAAAAAATCCTCCACATGCAGCAATGACAGCTTTGCAGATCCTTGACATTCTGTCAGTTTGTCCAGATACTCCGGTGACATTTCACCCCACACTTGTAGCTCTTGCCATAAATAAGCCTGTCTTGTCGGGCACTTCTCAAGTTAGTTACAGTCTTGCTGATCCCACAAATGCTCAATGGGTTTAAGATCCATAACACTCTTTTCCAATTATCAGTTGTCCATTGTCTGTGTTTCTTTCCCCACTCTAACCTTTTATTTTTGTTTTTCTGCTTCAAAAGTGGCTTTTTCTTCACATTTCTTCCCTTAAGGCCTGCACCCCTGAGTCTTCTCTTTACTGTTGTACATGAAACTGGTGATGAGCGGGTAGAATTCAATGAAGCTGTCAGCTGAGGACATGTGATGCGTCTATTTCTCAAACTAGAGACTCTGATGTACTTAACCTCTTGCATAGTTAAGCTTCATTTAACAAACCAAATAGCTTTCAGCAGTGTTTGATATAATGGCAAGTGATTTTCTATATCAATTGATCAATTTAGCATGATTACTCAATGATAAGATGTTGGAGTGATGGCTGCTGGAAATGGGGTTTGTCTAGATTTAATCAAAAATAACTTTTTTCAAATAGTGATGGTGCTGTTTTTTACATCAGTAATGTCCTGACTATACTTTGTGATCAGTTGAATGTCGCTTTGGTAAATTAAAGTTCCAATTTCCTTCTGAAACAGCAAAATCTGTACTTTATTCCAAATTTTTGGCCGCCATTGTACGTGCATATATATTTACCGAAGTTTACCGAATCATTCAGAAAACCATTTCAGTAAATCACACTTAGGTGGCAGCAAATCAGCATCTTTCATGTGTTTTGAGTCACTAAACCATTGATAAAGGTCTGAAACAAGTCTAATTATACTTTATTCAAACCAGCGTGTCTACTAATAGACTTTATCAGTGTTTAATATAAGTGTTTTCCCTGCAAATGACAACACGCAAATGACAACAAAGCATGTCATATTGTGAACTGCTGTGCATGGAATATACAAAAATGACAACATAGCCTGAAAGTAATTACAGGTTTTAATGATGTCTTGGTGTCAATTGAAATGTCGTTTGTCACATTTACTCTTAATTAATCCAGCTCCTTTTTCTCCTTGTTAAACGGGATCACCGAACTAAACGAATGACATGCCTCCTCTATCAATCGGTCATAATAAAACGCTGATTCTTGCTCATTCATAAATTAAATGAGGAAATGGGGCGTATTAGTTCAGTGGCTCAAACCAATGATATGCTCCACAGCCCACCCTACATTACTATTGGCTCAGAATACAGTCAGTCTTTACATGTGGGAAAAGCAACCAAAAAGCCTCACGATTCAAACAAGTGCAGTGTTGAGGCTGCAGCTGTTTATAACAGTTACGTACTGATTACAAATTTACATAATTTTAGGGGGGTTGAAGCTGTAGTGAATGTAAGTGTTATGTGTAGTTTGACCAGCGGAGGGCGCTCTAGATTCAGACATTCAACATTACCAAAGAGTCTGTAATACTGAAGGAGAGTTCTCAGTTGTTGTTGCTAACTGCCTTGTTCATCTGTTCGTCAACTGTGGAATAAAAGACAATGTACATTTCCCTCTGTGTCTCATATGTGAGCTGCATACAAGAATATTACAAAGCCATACTAAAAAGGCCTAATAACGGCGATGGCTGCTGCTAAGACACAAAAACAGTTCTAGGAGAGCGCGCTCAGTGTCTGCACGCTCGTGCTCTGACGTGTTCCTCATCGCTGCCAGTATATTATGCACTCGCGCGTCATTGCAATCTAAATGTAATCCGAAAATATGTCTGAGTGCTCGATTAGAAGACTTTGTTCACTGTTCACTTTGTTGTCTGCTAACACTGACGTTTTAAATTCAGCTCAATCGGGCAAGTGACAGTTCTATCAACTGGCCCGAACCTCTCTCACTCTGGTCCCGGGCCATCAGGCAGTCCTTATTGTCGAGTACTGTGTCACTTCTGCTTTAGGTACAGATACCGAGGTTTGATTTAAACTACACACAACTAATGATGCCATGGTTTGATCTAGATAATTATGTATGGGGTGACATGAGGACTATGAGGGGTAGCGACACCAAAGCTACATTAAAACAAGTTTTAGTTCATTTATTTAAACCACTAAAATGCCCACAAATTTGCTATTCAGTTGTATTTCCACAGAGAGACCACGGAGTAACCATTTTATCGTTTTGCTAACATTTAAAGAATTTTTATGTATTTTTTTGCAACATTAGTATAAATAGCAAAATATCACTCCCCAGTGCACCTTTTCTGAGGGTGGCAGTTGCCACCACAGTGGATCCGCCCCTTTGCTGCAGCAACCCTATCTCAGTACAAAGCAACTCACCAATTTAGTACATAAGTTATAATACTGCTTTTCACAGTTTAAATGGCATTCAATGCTTTCTGATGGTTTATTTTTACATTTTCAACTTGGATGTGTTTATACAAGGTATATACACAATTATTATTTAACAGTTTTGGCCTGTCAGCCTCCTACAGGAAAAAGTTTACATTAGTAATTTCAGGTTTTTATCATATTAAAAACAGAAATACATTACACATGCAATGAATACACCGGTATTTGTTCATATTTTAGGAAAACTATAGGATACATTTATTTTAAATGCAGTTACAGAACCTAAACAGTCCACACGGCAAACAACACAGGGGTCTGTTTTAAGACCCATCTTACACTATACACCACAGACATCAGAGATAATTCTGCTACACATCATCTGCAGAACTTCTCTGATGATGGGATGAGCCACAAGTGCAGAAACCTTAATATCAATTTAGTGCAAGCAAAATCAGGGAAATATAGACTCTTACCACTTTGTCCATGTAGGTGGCCATTTTCAGTGATAGAAGTACATTTGGGTTCACTTGGACATTAAATAAATACAAGAATACAATAAAATAAATACAATAACAAACAAAGCTGGAAGTTGTTGCATCTTTGCCATAATATGGAGCACAAGCATCAAGACAGGTGTTATGAAGAAACTCATCAAAAGGCTGCTCTTACAGTAATATGAGTCAACCTCAGGACAGTAATGGCAGTTGGAAAAATGCTCTTCATATTGCATTCCCCAAAGAAAGCTAGCTATAATGGAAATGCATCCCACCCTCTGTTTAATATACTGTTTATAGAAAGTCCATCCTCAGCAATGTAATGATTGAGCTCAGCGTTCAACACCATAGTGCCCTCCAAGCTTGATAAGAAACTCCGGGCTCTGGACTTAAACAGCTCACTGTGCAGCTGGATCCTGGATTTCCTGTCAGGCAGACGTCAGGTGATTAGAATGGGCAGCAACATCTCCTCATCACTGACCCTCAACACTGGAGCCCCGCAGGGCTGTGTTCTCAGCCCACTCCTGTATTCCCTTTACACACATGACTGTGTGGCGACACATAGCTCCAATGCCATCATTAAGTTTGCTGACGATACGACGGTGATAGGTCTGATCACTGGCAATGATGAAACAGCCTACAGAGAGGAGGTGCACACTCTGACACGCTGGTGTCAGGAGCACAACCTCCCCCTCAACGTAAGTAAAACCAAGGAGCTGCCAGAAACATCATCGGAGGTGAGCTTCCCTCCTTCCAGGACATATATAACAGGCGATGTGTGAAAAAAGCTCAGAGGATCATCAGAGACTCCAGCCACCCGAGTCATGGTCTGCTCTCACTGCTTCCATCAGGCAGGCGGTATCGCACCAGCCGACTACATGACAGCTTCTTCTCCCAAGCAATAAGACTTTTGAACACTTGATCTCTCACGATCAACAATCAGCACTGCACTTTATTAATCTATTATCTCACACTGGACTGTCATAATTATATTCTCCACAATATAACAACTGCATATATATTTTTATATACTCTTTATTTATTTTTTTATTGTATGTGTATTCTATATTGTGTGTATTGTCTACTGTACATTGTATAATAGGATTGTGTTGTGTAAGTATATGTACATTTGATATGTAAATTGTGTTGTGTAAATATGTTGTTTATTGTAATTGGTATATTACTTGTCACTGTCATGACTGATATGTTTGCTCGGAACTGCGCACAAGACTTTCACCTACTGTTGCACTTGTGTACATGGTAGTGTGACAATAAAGTGATTTGATTTGATTGCCCCAAAGTACTATAATGAGTGCATGCAGTGGCAGAACAGTTTGCAAACAGGTACAAACACAAAGGATGCTGCAATTGTTACTTTCAGAAGTTAATTCTACCTGATCTAACCCATAAACTTTTTTTGTAGTGTTACCTAATTCATTCAGGTTAATTCAGTGATGTTAAAAAATATTTTGTCTTTAATCAAACCAGGTAATTTAGCAATTTTTTTAGGTTTGCAGTTTGTGTGTGTGTGTGTGTGTGTGTGTGTTTGTGTGTACTTCAGTGCGTTATAACTATATATCTGAAACTGAGATGAACTGCAGAAGTTTGTCATTGTCTTAAGTATGTAATAGTTCCTCACCATACCTTGATGTGATGGAGAGTATTTGTTGTTTTGTATTTAAAATTGACTGATGTCACCAGTAAAAAAAAAAATAATTCATGCATAAGTTAGCATCTATCTTAGCTTAGTACGGGTACAGTGCCAGCCAAAAACTTGAATGCAAATGCTTTTTGTTTATTAAGTGACAATGTTTAACATAATTTAACATTCCTTATATATTTGAAAATTAGAACATCACAGTAAACAAAACTAAGTCACTGACACAGACAACGATGCCCAAATAGGTAGAA
Source organism: Moxostoma hubbsi (assembly GCA_032164185.1). NCBI lineage: Eukaryota > Metazoa > Chordata > Actinopteri > Cypriniformes > Catostomidae > Moxostoma > Moxostoma hubbsi. The sequence goes on from JAVLUX010000015.1 coordinate 22,943,510, forward strand.
CTTGCAACAAATTCAAAGTTAAAATCTGTAACCAGCAAATTGCCCCCTTTGTAATACTTGTTTCTTTTGACAATACATTTCTTTGGCTTAAATTTAAAAGATCTCAAACATTATGTCAAACTTGTAGTGTCAATGTAGAGACACATTCTTGGACTTTCGTGTTTTATTTAGTTGGTGTCAATAAATACTTTAGGTAATTCTAAGATCAGCTGCAGTTATTAATGTTAACCACATACAGTGAAAATATATCCTTCCACATTTAAATGAATCTAATATCCAATTACATTAGCAGCAACTGGTGAAAGGTTTTAAAGTGACAAAGTTGTGCTATTTTAGCAAAATTTAATTTCTCTTGATGAAAGACTCATAGAGGGAGGTGAGCTGGTCCTTCAGGTTCTGGGCATAGGGATCCAGCTTTTCCTTCAGGTCTTCAGCATATGGTGTGAGACTCTGCTGGACAAACTGGGCTCTCTCAGCAATCTTGGCCTGGAGATCCTCAGTCAGGGGGGTCACGGTCTTCTGGAACTCCTGCAGGCGCTGGTCCACCTTCTCTTTGATTTCAGCAGTGTAGGGCTCCAGTTGAGCCTGCAGCTCCTTCACACTCTGCTCCAGGCCCCCTCTCAGCTCCTCACTTCTTTGGAGCAGAGTGGCCTTCAGGGTCTCGGAATCCAGAGACTCTGCATATGGAGCCATGGCTGCTCTGAGGTCCTCCACTCTCTGCTGAATTTGGCTCTTGAGATTCTCAGCATAGGGCTCCAGTTGGTCTCTCACTGTGGTTAGATCCTGACCCAAACGTTCTCTCAACACTTCAGTCTCCTTAGCGATTTTGGTAATTAAATCTTCAGCCAGAGGATTCATCTGGTTTTTGAGTGTGATGGCATATTCGCTGGCCATGTCGGCACTCTGTGTTAGTCTAGCACTGTGATGTGGAGAAAAATATTTGTGATCTCAGGGGAAAAACATTTTCTAAATAACAGTATCCAGCAGGTAAAATTTCTTGACTTACTTGACTTCCTCACCCAGTTGGGAGGTCCTGATCATCTGGACGGTTTCGTCTGCGGTGTGTGTTGCCTTGGCAACATAGCTCCAAAATGCATCAGTCAACTGCTCCAGCTGTGGCTTGGGCTCATCAGCATAGAAGAGGTTGGCTTGGCAACCTGTTGATGGAGCAGAGCATTTCAGATTGATCAAATTATATCGTAATTACACCCTTGTGACGAGGAGGAGGGCATGGCTGGGCCATAACGATGGACGCCCAGTGCTGAATCAGTCCAATCAGCCAGAAGAGGAATAAAGAAGAGCCGGGGATGCTAGTTCGACAGAGAAAGAGAGACGCACATGGAGTTGTGTGTGCGCGTCAGTGTTTGTGTTGTGTTTAAGTTGTAATTAAAGTATTTTTGGTTGATAACTCGGTTCCTTCTTCCTCCTCTCCCTACTGAACAAATCTGGCACTGAAACCCGGGATTGGAGGACGGCATTCTGTCATGGATTTCTCACTACTGCTGTCCACCAGGGGGCAGAGGAGCCTGTTGCCATCTGCCAGGGTGTAGATGAGCCCGCTGCCATCTGCCAGGGGCAGAAGATCCGCTGCTGTCCACCAGGAGGCAGAGGAGCCTGCTGCTGTCTGCCAGGAGGCAGTGCAGCTGAGTGAGGACCATGTGGCTGCGTGGTCAAGAACTGGTGTTCTTGACCACAGAGAACTGGAATTCTTTTTTTTCTTTTTCCTCTCTCTCTCTCTCTCTCTCTCTCTCTCTCTCTCTCTCTCTGGCTCTCCTGTTCTCTCTTTTCCCCTTTCCCCTCTCCCCTCTCCCTTCCCTTGTCCTACTCAGATTCCCAGGAGGCGGGTAAGACCGGCCGGAGGGAGGACGACCGAAAGGGCAACACCTCCCCTCCAGTTGTGTGTGAGTCACTTTTTGTCTTGTGTTTAAGTTTTTATTAAAGTCTTTTTGGTTGATAACCCAGTTCCTGCTTCCTCCTTTCCCTACTAAACAAGAGGCATGTCTGCCACAACCCTAAATATAAATTATTACACCCGAAAACATCGGTAATAACACAGTTTCACATTTTGAAAAAATATTTCAGTAATACTTTTTAAAGTTTAATTTCTAACCTGTAAATACAGCTAGCACAAGCACCACAGGAATCTTCATGGTTTTCATTTTCTTTTATCTGTAAGTAAAAAGAAAAATACTTCTACATTACCATTGCTGTTTTTTATAGTAATTCTTTATCATGTTGAAAAAAAGTTCAATCTGCTTACCTGTGTCAGTGTGTTTTTAATTCACGCTGTCCAGTAAGAAGAATAAGTGTGGTGGTATCTGCTACATATCTGTATTTATATAGCATGGCAAAGTGATTGAAAACCCAAAGTCCAGTGGGTAGTGCATTGCTGTCAGGATTTCTCCACATCATAATGTCCTTAATGGACCTGCCATCAGATCCTTACATTTAAAACCTTAAATTCAAGCCTATGATAGCTCTTTGTATAATAAACTAAAGTACATCTAAAGTTAAAACATAACACTATTCAGTATCATACAGATATTTCAAGGGAATCTATTAATTTTGCTTTCATTGTAATAAATTAACATAAAATAAACAAACAAACAAACAAACAAATAAATAAGCCAGAAAATATATATGTTTTTTTAAATCTCATAAGAAAATAGTTTTCTTAGTGTAACCAACAGTATTGTGTTTATTTAAAATGTTAAATGATTTCTCTTGGAGTGTTATGTAGACTCGTAATCATAGTTTGGTTTTGAGTTATCGCAAGACTCATTATCTTGGATACTGTCATTAATCAAAAGGTCTATCTGATGAACTTAATCCAAATTAAACCAGACAGAGGCTGATTTGGACCTTTGGCTAATAACTGTATCAAACTATTCCAGACTTTGTTCACTTCCTGATAAGATTTGACACATCACTCAAATTGATAGGTGTTCTTGATCTTGTTTTATGGATGAATCTATGACCTTCATACTTGGCAAATGACTATAAGCAGTTGGACACAATGTTTTCCCAACTTTTGTCTTAAAGTTAGCAATAGGTAGTTTCTGTTCCTTAAGTAACCACCTGCTCTATTTTAATTGATTTAACGTCCTTGGACTCAAATCAATCTGACCCCAAATTATTTTTGTAGTCATCATCACAATCAGGGCATGAACACAAGACTCCAGGTTGTACATGCCTCTGTAACCCCTAAAGATAAGGCAACTGTATGACCTAGATCTAAACTATTGCTGATGCAGGATATTTGAACCTCATAACTTTGTAAAAATGCAAAGGCCATGGAAACTTTGACAAGGTAGACATTTACACAGAATAATGTTTGCAACAGTCGTTTATTACATTGGTTGCATTATTGGTAAGCAGCAAAACTTGGAGTTTGTAAAGCATCACCCATCATCAAATCTTTTAAAATATTTCTCAGTCAAAAAGGAGCACTTACAAAGTAATACACAGATATACTCAAATGTAACTTCAAGTCCTTAAAGTAACATTTATTGAAAGTGTTTGAAGTGAATAAGAGATGACTTTCAGGGGTGGTCAAGTCAAGGAGCATTCCTTATTTGACAAAATGAAAAGACTCTCTGAAGTGGAATGAAATCAATGAGTTCATGATTATTAGATTACTTGTGAGATTCTGGATAAAATAGGCCTACTTGTAAATTCAGAAGTACATTATGTATATACACAGCAGTTGAACCTAGGACAGCCCATGAATGCTTTCATGACTTTGATTATGTATAAGCAATGTCGCAATACCATACAGTTTACCCTTGAAACTCTGTGGAGAATGAAACAGTAAAATACTTTGGAATTTTGTAGTTAATAATTTTTTTCTGGTTAATGTAATTTCTTGATTGATGTCGCAATGTATCTTTAACATAGCCCTTTAACAAAGTATATCTAAGCAAATCAGCATTGTATCGTCTAAAGATTCCAACTGCCTCACTTTCAGACATTCTTCTATAAATAAATTATGATTTCTTTCATGAAAAAAATTATTGTCCTTTTTAGTTTAAAGAACGTTTTATCACCATGGTCACTACTATTAGGCAACTAATTCAGAGAGACTCAGAGCATCAGGGTAAGACAAAAGATCTCTATTTTAAGTTTTCTGTCTCTGTGTGTAGTACTGTATGACAAAGTGTCAAATGCCACCTTTGAATATTTGAAACAAGACTGACCATGTGGCATTAAGTAGATGTTAATAATGCTAATCTGTAATGTTTTATTTAGCATAGAGTAGCCCTTTAGCTAGTTAGTGAAGTAACATTTTAACAAAGAGAATAATAATAAAAAAAATATTCCTGTTATGTTTTTAAAAACATTATTACTGTGCAAAACAATTTGACTTTAAATATTAGCAGTTTTTAGTTTGGAAGGGGACTGTGCTTTTCAAAATGTCACATATCAAGTGGTACTGGTTAAGTGATTTGTCTTACATGGTGGGAGGCTCATATTTATTTTCTGCAGACATTTATTAGAATATATAGCAAATCTTCCAAACTATTTAAAAACATTGTGTTAAAAACATTGCACATGTAACAGCAACATCTGAGACACAACAAACTGTGCAGCTAACACCTCCCTTCTACAGTCTCATCATCTCCCCCTACTCCCCCCTTCTCCTCCTCACTTCAAGCTCACTAAAAACCTATGCAATGTGAAGTGTGTACAAAAAAGTAACTATAACATGTTTGGTATCATTTAAAGTGTCTCAGTGCGCCTGGTAAACTGATCTCATCCTCCCAGCCATAATGAAAAGCAAAAAGAAGTTATAAAATATGAGAAATGTGGTGTGCCCCTTAAAGGTGTGCCCTCCCCTAGATCCTCCATACAAACTACCTCCTATATGTAAATATACAGGAACCCCCTCAATAGGGGACCAAAATCTAATTATAATGACAGACACCACCATTTGGTAAGCATATTGAATTATTTGGGTATTTAAGGAGATGTGACACATCGTTCATGGTTCTCTGTAGTCAGACAGTTACTGTGTGTAATTTATATCAGATAATTGCAATTGGAATTTCTTATGTTTTGTCAAAATGTCTAAATTTGACTTATCACTGTCTAATTGGAATCGATGAACTTATTATGTTACCTGGTCAATAAATTGTAAACATTTGATTTTAGTCTGATTGACTCTGAAATTGTTTTTCCCAAACAGATTAAACGATTCGTGTGTTACCGCAAGTCTGCGTCAGATTAGTGACGACTAATATTTGGCATCAATTCAAGTGTACTTGGTTTGCAAAGACAAAAAGTGAATTTCCGTTTAAAACAACAAATGCTGCTTGACCAATCTAAATTCGGGTGTGTCTTACCTCTGTTTTAATTTGATGTTTCTGCAGATAAGTGTATGCGGGAAACCACGGCATGGCCAATCCAAAGCTATTACAAGAGAAGTTATGTTGGTCAACTTACATCTGTAATAGTGGCCGTGACCTCTACTGAAGAAAACGTTAAGTTAAATTCAAGTGTATGCAATTCCATGGGGGCTATACTGACGTATCTTTGATTGTGTAAACGTGAACGTGACCGATCTTAGGTATATAGCAATTACCTCTGTTTGATGATCCAATACTGACCGCTTGTGATCGTGAGACCCGCAGTGTAGAGAAAAACACGGGAGGACCTCAAAGCGACTTAGTTTCCTAATGTGAACGGGTAAAATATAATTAAAGAAGTTAAAAAGAATAATCAAACATCCGCTCACTTTTAATGATGCTCAGATATCATTAAAACCTTTTTCATTTATGGAGTCAGATGAAATAACGAGGTAATACATCAGAGAAAATTTATTTTATTTAATCTTGTTGTGTTGCGTAAAAAGAAAGACAGTAACGCGCAGAGACCTTCACCCGTATTATTGGAGACCGCCATTGGACCGATAAACGGGCTTACAGTTTCTTATAGTTATATATAGTAAATTAAATGCTCTTTCAAGAAACATCTTTTTCATTATTTTCTAAAACTAATTTCCTACATTTAACTAACACCATGTGAAAGGCAAAGATGATCGATACAACTGTGAATGTAGTTGATTCAGAAATGATTTGTAACGCTCTATAAACATTTTTTTGTGTGTTTTTCTTCTAAGCTTTTTGTGACAGACCATCAGAACAGCAGTTTGAGTGCATGAAAAGTATAGTCAAATATATCTTCATGTTTGGAATCAAAATGTTCATTAATATAAAAAAAGTCTTCAAAAGCTTTAGTTGTTCTTGGTCAAGAATTCGTAGAGGGAGGTGAGCTGGGCCTTCAGGTTTTGGGTGTAGGGATTCAGCTTTTCCCTCAGGCCTTCAGAATAGGGCTCCAGTTGAGCTTGCAGCTCCTTGACACTCTGTTCTAGGTTCCCTCTCAGCTCCTCACTACTGTGGAGCAGAGTGTCCTTCAGGGTCTCAGAATCCAAGGATTTTAGGTAATCCACTCCCTTCTTAATTGGATCGGTGATGACATACTCAAAGTAGGGCTTTAGTGCACACCTCACAGTGTCCAGTTCCACACCTACACGCTCCCTCAACATTTCAGCCCCTTTAGTGATTTTAGTCTTCAGGTCTTCAGCCAGAGGATCCATTTGGCTCTTGAGGGTAATGGCTAACTGGCTGGGACATGCAGAAAATATCTGTTAGTCTGCCATTATGATGTGTTTCTTGTGTGCCTTAACAAATGGCTGCTGAAAGCTATTTCTAATAACAATGTCCTGTAGTTTATTATTTTGGACTTACTTGACTTCCTGCCCCAGTTGGGAGGTCCTAATCATCTGGACGGTTTCCTCTGCTGAGCGAGTTGCCAGGGTAAAATAGCTCCGGAAGGCATCAGTCAACTGCTCCAGCTGTGGCTTGGGCTCATCAGCATAGAATAGGTTGGCTTGGCAACCTTTTGATGAAACACAGAATTTAAGATGACAATAATATGTTCAAACAATGTAATGTGTAACTATATTCCTTATAAATAAATTATTATAGTCAGCTTGTTTTTGTAATTTGTCTAACCTGTGAACACAGCGATTGTAAGGACCAGGTGAACCTTCATGGTTTTCAGTTTTGTCCTATAAAGAATTCATAGATGTGAGTCCCTTACACTATACTGAAAGCAAAGCAAATAAAATAAAATAGTTAATTACCTGTGTCAGTACACTTTTAATTAATACTATCCAGTCTGACTTGGTAGTGTGGAGGTGGCTGTTACATATCTGTTTTTATATCCCAATGGAAGATGATTGTTGTTTGGAAACCCAAAGTCCAGTGGGTAGTGCCTTGCTGTCAGGATTACTCCACATTAAAATTTCCTGGCAGGGACATTTTGTCACAACAGATTCTTACGTTCAAAGCAAACCATAAAAAACAGGCAGATTCTAAAATTTACTAAAAAGCACTGGCTACTTATAAACAACAAAAGCCATCCTTTGGAATCAGGTTACAACAATAATTATGGTATTTTAGAAGAAGCCATTCTTACCATATAAGAACCTGTTTAAAGTTGTATAGGGCTAATTAACTGTCTAGACTGGAAGAGAACTAGGCTCATAAATCACTTTCAAGTAGTTTCTTCAGTACAAGTATACGCAACAGGGCGGTTATCAAGGGGCAACAATTGGGAACATTGTCCTGTGCCCTGCGATGAGAGGCACCAAATAACACCCTCTATGGTGTTCCCTATTCATTGAGCTGGGTGAGTGGTATTTTGTCCTATAGGTAACATTTTGACAGCCCTTGTCTAATTGGACAATTTACTAATATGGCAGTGTAAAATATTCTATCATTAAACAGAAACACAATTCTGTTAATAAATATTTTTTTATTGATACATCAAATAAAATATGTGGCATTTTTGTAAACTTGCCAGAAACATCAAACACATTTTACTCATAAATAATACAGTTTCTAAGTTTGATTAAAAATACACACACACCATTATACAGAAAATCTTTTTTTTTTCTTCAAATTGTATATTAGAGTGGACAATGCATAAAATAGATGACATTTTACTACATTTCCGTTTGCCCATTTAGCTGTTAGAGATAAGAAACACTATCAAAGGAGGGACAGATTGTATGAATTTCGCCTTATAGCTTATAGTAGGGCATGTTATTGGATAGATGAATGAAGGATTAGATGTAAATGTCAGATTTTAAAGTCATTTGTGCTGTCATGAGACAATAGTTTGGTGACAAAAGAGGAAGTCTTTGAAGCATTAGTTGGTCTTAATGAAAGACTCGTAGAGGGAGGTGAGCTGGGCCTTCAGGTTCTGGGCGTAGGGGTCCAGCTTTTCCTTCAGATCTTCAGCATATGGTGTGAGACTCTCCTGGACAAACTGGGCTCTCTCAGCAATCTTGGCCTGAAGATCCTCAGTCAGGGGGGTCACGGTCTTCTGGAACTCCTGCAGATGCTGGTCCACCTTCTCTTTGATTTCAGCAGTGTAGGGCTCCAGTTGAGCCTGCAGCTCCTTCACGCTCTGCTCCAGGCCCCCTCTCAGCTCCTCACTTCTTTGGAGCAGAGTGGCCTTCAGGGTCTCGGAATCCAGAGACTCTGCATATGGAGCCATGGCTGCTCTGAGGTCCTCCACTCTCTGCTGAATTTGGCTCTTGAGATTCTCAGCATAGGGCTCCAGTTGGTCTCTCACTGTGGTTAGATCCTGACCCAAACGCTCTCTCAACACTTCAGTCTCCTTAATGATTTTGGTCATGAGGTCTTCAGCCAGAGGATTCATCTGGTTTTTGAGCATGATGGCATATTCGCTGGCGATGTCGGCACTCTGTGTTAGTCTAGCACTGTGATGTGGAGAAAAATATTTGTGATCTCAGGGAAAAACATTTTATAAATAACAGTGTCCAGCACGTAAAATTTCTTGACTTACTTTACTTCTTGACCTAGTTGGGAGGTCCTGATCATCTGGACAGTTTCCTCTGCGGTGTGTGTTGCCTTGGCAACATAGTTCCAGAATTCATCAGTCAACTGCACCAGCTGTGGCTTGGGCTCATCAGCATAGAAGAGGTTGGCTTTGCAACCTTTTGATGGAGTGGAGCATTTCAAAATGATCAAATTGTATGTTATGATTATGCCCTATAAATACATTATTCCAGACAACTGTACACACATGGAATACATTTTACTAAATAAACTAACCTGAAAATACAGCTAGTGTAAGTACCACAAGAACCTTCATGATTTTCAGTTGTTGTCTGTAAAAAAAAAAAAATTTTTTGAACATCTACATCTTTTATGAAGTCGTCATAATGTTTTTAAAAAAAGCTATATTTTGAATTTACAAAAATATAAGTGAAGCTCTCTTCTTACCTTTTGTCAGTGTGCTTTTAATTCACTCTATCCTGTATAAAGAGTAGGTGTGGAGGGGTCTGCAACATCCCTGTATTTATATGGCATTGGAAGATGATTGATCTAGTGGAAAACCAAAGTCCAGTGGGTTGTGCCTTGCTATCAGGATTACTCATCATAATGTCCTGACTGGACCTGCCATCACCACAAATCCTCAAATTAGATAACAGTGGCATTGTGAACTTGTCTTTTTAAAAGCAGTGATGATATTGTGGTTGTTTATTAATGAGGTTTTCAAATACATTAATTCTAGATATTTTATTTTCTATTTTTTACATTTATTATATTCTTATTTATCCTGCCAAAAATCAGAACATTGATCATGTGAGAAGAGTACCTCTGCTTTAGCTGGAAAATGTATTCCATGTCAAGGCTTATAAATTTGAAATCCTTTTAGATATTATCTTTATCTCTGATTATATCTTTGGCTATACTCAGTGGAGGTTTTTCAGAGGAGGCAAGGGAGGAAAAGTTATTGTAGAATTTTTTTAATTAATGAAACAACTAAATTGATTGAACTGACTGTAGTGTTATCCTCTCTCCTGTTAATGTGCATAATTAAGATTCTTATAAAGATATATTTGATTTTACATTTTTCTTTCTCAAGAGGTAGCCTAGGCAAGTTGAAATTAGTGGATGAAGGCCAGAGGAACCTAAAAAACAAGTCTCCCCTGACATGTAAATTGACTGATCAAAATGGAAATGCAAATGACACAATATAATTTGTTTCTGTCAAAAACACACAATGATTCCAATTAGATCGATCATTCATTAGTTTGAATTTGTTAAATAAATAAATAATTATAATTATAATAAAATGGTGAATTACTTTACTATAGTTTATTAGTAATTATGATTAGTTGTATTGTTATAATAATTATTGTACATTTCAGATGTTCTGATGATCACATTAAACTACAATCTTTAAGGCTAAAGAGCAGGGGAAAAAACCTATAACTTCTTAGAATGCAGCAGACACATCCAAAAGCTTTGAGTGATGTGTCAAATCTTATCAGGGAGTGAACAAAGTCTGGTGTCATTTGAAGATCTTATTGGGTCAAAGCTTTATACTCAGTACCTGACACCTTTCTAATCAATGAGATTATACAGGACTCTTTAGATTGAATTTGACTTTTTGCAATAATTTTAAGAGATTCAAAATAAATGTTCAAAATTAATTAGGAATAAATTTAAGAAATTAAACATTTCGGAATTTTTTTTTTTTTACACATTGACACATTTAAAATTCCAACAGGAATTGCAGCATTGCTAACTAGTTGACAGTCCTACTTTTTTGATTATCTGCATTAAATATGAGGATCTATGGTCACGGCAGGTCCAGTCAGGACATTATGATGTGGAAGTAGTCCTGACAGCAAGGCACTACCCAGTGAACTTTGGGTTCCCACTACAACAATCACCTCCCTATGCTATATAAATACTGATATGTAGCAGGTGCCTCCACACTTGTTCTTCAGACTGGATTGTGTGAATTAAAAGCACATAGACACAAGGTAAATAGAGAACTTTACTTTTTGTAAATTCAAAATACAACATTTTTTTTAACTTCATAAGGAATAAAATTCAGAGATGTTGATGAAAATTTATATTTTTCTTACAGACTAAAACAATGAAGGTTCTTGTAGTACTTGCACTAGCTGTATTTACAGGTTAGAAAATTGCTGAAATATTTTTCACTAAATTAAACTGTCGCTGGATATTAAAAATGTCTCCATTCATTTATGTCATGCATGTACAGTTTTCTAGAATAATGTGTTTATTGGGCATAACCGTAACTAATAATTTTATCAATTTGAAATGCTCTGCTCCATCAACAGGTTGTCAAGCCAACCTCTTCTATGCTGATGAGCCCAAGCCACAGCTGGTGCAGTTGACTGATGCATTCTGGAGCTATGTTGCCAAGGCAACACACACCGCAGACGAAACCATTCAGATGATCAGGACCTCCCAACTAGGTCAAGAAGTCAAGTAAGTCAAGAAATGTTACCTGCTGGACACTGTTATTTAGAAAAAAAAATCCCTGAGATCACAAATGTTTTTCTCCACATCACAGTGCTAGACTAACGCAGAGTGCCGACATGGCCAGTGAATATGCCATCACACTCAAAAACCAGATGAATCCTCTGGCTGAAGACCTTATGACCAAAATCACAAAGGAGACTGAAGTGTTGAGAGAGCGTTTGGGTCAGGACCTTGCCACAGTGAGAGACCAACTGGAGCCCTATGCTGAGAATCTCAAGAGCCAAATTCAGCAGAGAGTGGAGGACCTCAGAGCAGCCATGGCTCCATATGCAGAGTCTTTGGATTCTGAGACCCTGAAAGCCACTCTGCTCCAGAGAAGTGAGGAGCTGAGAGGGGGCCTGGAGCAGAGCGTGAAGGAGCTGCAGGCTCAACTGGAGCCCTACACTGCTGAAATCAAAGAGAAGGTGGACCAGCATCTGCAGGAGTTCCAGAAGACTGTGACCCCCCTGACTGAGGATCTCCAGGCCAAGATTGCTGAGAGAGCCCAGTTTGTCCAGGAGAGTCTCGCACCATATGCTGAAGATCTGAAGGAAAAGCTGGATCCCTATGCCCAGAACCTGAAGGACCAGCTCACCTCCCTCTATGAGTCTTTCATTAAGACCAACTAATGCTTCAAAGACTTCTTTTTTTGTCACGAACAGAACTATATTTTCATGAGAATTGTAAAATGAAATTCTGACATATTTGATCCGTTTATTTGTCTTTTCATCCATCAGTCCAATACCATGCACTAACATAAGCTGTTGGACAACATTCACATAGTTTGTACCACCAAAGCCGTCTTTTAGAGATAAAAGGGCAAACACTTTTTTACTTAGAAAATGAGTAAAATTTGATAAGTTCTTATAATTTATACATTGTCCATTCTCCTATACAGCACATTTTTGCAACAAATTTCTCTGCTTGTCTATATATGGTGCATATTTATTTAGTTAAAGTCAAGCTGAAATTCTTTAATAAAAAAATAATTTATTAACAGAATGGTGCTTTTTTCAATTATATAATATGCTACACATCTATTAAAGCAATATTCTGGGTTCCATACAAGTTAAGCTCAGTCAACAGCAATTGTGGCGTAATGTTGATTACCACAAAAATGTTTTTAGACTCATCCATCCTTTTCTTAAAATAAAGCAAAAATCAAGGTTACAGTGAGGCACATACAGTGGAAGTGAATGTGGCCAATTTTTGGAGGGTTTAAAGGCAGAAATTTGAAACTTAAAAGTTTATAAAAGCACTTACATTAAATATTCTGTTAAAACGCATGTATTATTTGAGCTATATATATATATATATATATATATATATATAAAATTAGCATCATTACTTCTAGTAGTATATAGTCATATAAAGACACATTTGTACTTTTCTACAGAAATTCATTGGTTTTATTAAACTGGACATAGTATGTTAAACATCATAACATGGTGGACATTTTTTCACTAATAAGAAAAATTATAAGCTTTGCAAGAAACTTAGCAAACATTTCTTTCACTCACAAGAAAGTTATGTTAAGTATGGAACAGTTATAGAGTAAAGAAACAGATAAAGCAACCATATATCTGTATGATAAATTCGAGTCTGGAGATTTTAGGAAATGGAGCTACAGTTCCCCTTCTGTCACTCATTCGACGTTGTGTCGATTGTAGTGACACAAGGGGTCTCTTCTGAGAGCCTTGCGTACCTCTGAACTTGAAGGCCAATGTCAAGTTGGCAGACAGAATTTGCATGCCCCGCTCCTGGACATACGGGTATAAAGGGAGCATGCGAGCGAATGCCAGAAAGATTTTTTCTTCGGAGCCGAATGGTTGTGTGATCAGCGAGCTGTGTGTCATGTCTGCTTCACCCACCTCTGCAAGAGAGCTTCTGTTGTATCTGACGGCACATTCCAGTGGCTTTCTCCTCTCTGCACGCTGTGCAGACTCTGCCCCTGGGTGCTTTGACAGCGCATCTCTCCTAAAAGAGTTTATCTTCTCTGAAAGAGTTTTATTTTCCTCTAAAGAGTTTGTTTTCTGGTAAATGAGCAACATACACAAGCGGGCGTTGAATGTCCTTTTCAGGACGCATCTTTGTAAAGATGTCCTCCCACTGCTGTGTAGTTCCTGGATGTGGCCGGTATCTCTACAGAGCCGATGGTCATAGACGCTGCCTCGTGTGCCTGGGTAGTGATCACACTGAGGCAGCATTTGTGGATGGTTTATGTTCTTACTGCGAGGACATGACCATGGCAACGTTGCGGTCGCAGCTTTCTTTTCTCAAAACGAACGGCACTCCAGCCGCCCCCCGCGTTGCTCCTTCTTCAAACGGAATTTTGGATGACCCGGCTGGTGATGGAGGCGATTTGGGGATGGCAGTGGGTAGGGGTGTATATATTAATCGATTTGTATCGATGCATCGATTATACAGCCGACGATTCAATGCATCGATACGTCCGCAAGTGTATCGATTAATGTGTTTATTTTGCCGCCTGTCTGTTCGCTCGGAGTTTACCACTCCGTCTCCGACATATGCGTACAACCTACTCCTAAGCTGCGGGTGGCGCTAACCTCATTATTATCTTCTACTTCACACGCGTTACTTACGTATGTTCACACACACATTGTTGAGTCTGAAAGAGCGATGGAACCGTCAGAGCGAGCTGGCAATGAAAGTCAAATGTTACATACACCAGTCGGCGTCAAGTCATGGGTGTGGAAGTATTTTGGCTTCAGGAAAACAGATGGAGCAGTGGTAAAAGATGTTGCCGTTTGTAAAGAGAAAGACTATCAGTGTGAGATAAGATACTGCGGCAATACGTCAAATCTATCCGCACACCTGAAAAGGCACCATGGCATTGATGGCGACTCCGAGTGTAAAGAAAGAACACAGGCTTCCACGCCCGCCAAATCACTGACAACATTTTTTCCTTCCAAGTTGTCGAGCACTTCAAAACGAGCAAAAAACATCACCAAAGGCATTGCGTTTTTTATGTGAAAAGACATGAGGCCCTATTGCGTCGTAGAGAACGAAGGCTTTAGATACCTGCTTGAAGTTCTTGAGCTGAGGTACAACATCCCCTCACGTCAACATTTCAGCGAATCCTATATTCCGAACTTCTACACCAAAGTACGTGATGAAGTTATTCAGGGTCTTATGAGTGCAGAGCGAGTACTTTTGATTCTTACTGCATTTAAACTGTTTTGTTGAGTAACTGTTCTATTTGCAAGGCCCCTGCTATAGCTCAAGCCACGAGCCATGCTTCTAAATACCTCATTCTTCTAAAATGCAAATGCATTTTTGTTATTTTGTAGTGAATGGGCTTATGTCCTAGACTTTTGTTACTTTTTGTTATTATTGCACTTTAACTGATTTTGTATAGGAACTGTTCTATTTGCAGTTCATCTACTGCAGAGGATGTGTGACCATTACCTCTTAATAAGATGCAAATTATATTTTCAAAATGTAACCAATTTTGTATAAAAGAAACGTGCAGGATTGCACTTTATTGTAACTGTAGATGCAGTAACTTATATTTGCTGTTCTATTTGCAGTGCATTGAGCACAACTGCTATAGTGTAAAATAACATACACATTGTGAATACAATACTGTTTCTGTATTCTCAATAAAAGGCAAATAATTCATTTTTTGTTGATTTATTTGAAAACTTAATAGATATCATGTAAAAATATCTAGTATTGAATCGTATTGAATCGAATTGAATCGTAATGCGGGGAATTCTGAAGTATCGAAAATAATCGAATCGTTGGCTTAAGAAATCAGTATCGTATCGAATCGTCATGAAGGCTCCGATTTACACCCCTAGCAGTGGGCTCGGTTTCGCCGGGCACAGCCCCACATACCACCCGCCCCTGGCACGCTCGTTTGCTTCCATCTACACTCGGGATGACGGCACCTTGCTTCACGGTTTGCCTCATCCCTGGAGCCAGGTCTGGATGATGACAACGGCGCTGCATCGGAGAGCGTTCAAGCGTCTGGCGCTGAAGACCTGACTGGACTCCCGTCTTCGGGCCAGCCCGCCCAGTCAGAGTCTGATGCGCAGATGGCCGACATACTTTCCCGGGCCGCTGTGAGCGTGGGGTTGTACTGGAACCCTCCGTCCTCCCCTAACCATCACAGCTTGATAATTGGTACCTCGGCTCCGGTTGCCGCTCTCAGCCACGACAGCATGGAGTTAGACTCAGTCTCAATGACAACGCACCTCACCAACAAGTGTGCACATTCAGTGCTAAATGCCTCACCTTGTTCAAGCTAGGCACAGCAAGTACGCATTTCCCACAGTGAGCCTACTTGCACTGGTGCTGTGCAAGGTCAGGGAGGACGAGGACCACGCCACTTCCACATGTGGCCTGAAAACCCATGTGACATATTTGCTCGAATCGTATTTGCTACATTTAACCTCCCACCAGCCTGGGGAGGATGTGGTCTCAGCTGGGTCTTTTCCACCTGAAAGAATAGGAGTTGGAAAAGAACGCCTTCCCTGATGAGTGTTATAGCATTAAATGACCCCAGCCACTTTAACTCTATGCGAGAAACATAGAGAGAGAAAAGGCGCAGCTGGCGCGGCCTGCACCCATGCTTGGCACATCGCTTGTTCCCCCCCTTCAGGATGCTGTGAACCTAAAAAGCTTATGACGTTTTATGGGGCGTTGGGGAAGGGTGCGTGCAGTCTGATGCAGCCTGCTGCTTTGGCACGCAATTGCCTGCCCACACCTGCGTCAGCAGTTCATGTACACGGTTCAGCGCATGGCGTGATTGAATAGGGACCCCTAGAGTTGCTTCATCGGGGAACATCTAAGCTACTGTAGTAACCTCTGTTCCCTGATGGAGGGAATGTAACATTTTGTCCTCCCGGCCACGCTGTACCGAGACACTGACAGATGCACGATTCCCTTCTTTTATACCCGTATGTCTGGGGGGAGGGATATGCAAATTCTGTCTGCCAGTTTTTCATTGGCCTTTATTCAAGTTCAGAGGTAAACAAGGCCTTCAAGAAAGACCCCTAGTGTTGATTCATTCGACACAAAATCTTGTTACCTTCATCAGAAATGGAGGATACAACAGTAACCTAGATGTTAATGCACCATGATCTAGCATGAACTACTGTAACAATGAACATTTGTACTCCCTGGATAAGTTGTCATGGTAGTAATAGTAGCAGTAGTAGTATTAGTTTGTTATTGTGTTGAGTTCCACATTTGAATCTTTTATACCAGGCAGAAACATCCCACTATAAAGCACAGCTTTTAGTCAAATGTATTGTAATGCTTAGGTTTGTTTTTGTACCACATAAGTCTTACAATATAATTTTGCTTAGTGTAGTTTTTACTGTAATATTATTTTAAAAGCACTTCTTATGGGAAGCGTTTATTAAGAGAATGTGTGACAGTATGTCACAGTATGTATGTATTTATTTAGTATGTCATAAGATTTCTATTTTGTCTGGTGATTCTATAAAAAATGTATTATTTGGCCCTTGTGCATTTTTAAAGGGCTAATCAGTTAGATCTTATGAAGATTGCACTTTTTAAAAAAAAAAAAATCAAATAGCATCTTAAATGTAACATCTCAAATTGACTGATCTATAGATATTCATGGTTTAACTAAACTGGGCATAACATATCTTCCACACCACAGCAGAAACATTGAGTTAATAAATGTCAGGTGTTTTATTGTTGCATAAATAAAGAAAATGCTAAACTTGGAAGAAACACACATTATTTTCAGTCAAGAAAAACAAAATTGCCAAAATGTAATAAATACACAAGCGTTATAAAGACTAAGAGCAAAATCTCTAATGAGATTTTAGTAAAACTTTTTTTTCCTACATTAGTGTTAGGTCTGTGTGCTGTAAGAGATAAGACGGACCAAAAACAACTTGTTGCCTAGATGTCATTGATTTATGGCATGGTTTTGGAGAAATGTTCAGTATGTCAGATTTTGGAGTCACAATGCTCATACAAGGGAAATTAGTTAGTGACAAAAGAAGAAGTCTTTCAAGAATTTAGTTGGTCTTGGTAAAGGACTCATAGAGGGAGGTGAGCTGGTCCTTCAGGTTCTGGGCATAGGGATCCAGCTTTTCCTTCAGGTCTTCAGCATATGGTGTGAGACTCTGCTGGACAAACTGGGCTCTCTCAGCAATCTTGGCCTGGAGATCCTCAGTCAGGGGGGTCACGGTCTTCTGGAACTCCTGCAGGTGCTGGTCCACCTTCTCTTTGATTTCAGCAGTGTAGGGCTCCAGTTGAGCCTGCAGCTCCTTCACGCTCTGCTCCAGGCCCCCTCTCAGCTCCTCACTTCTCTGGAGCAGAGTGGCCTTCAGGGTCTCGGAATCCAAAGACTCTGCATATGGAGCCATGGCTGCTCTGAGGTCCTCCACTCTCTGCTGAATTTGGCTCTTGAGATTCTCAGCATAGGGCTCCAGTTGGTCTCTCACTGTGGTCAGATCCTGCTGCAGACGTTCCCTCAACACCTCAGTCTCCTTAATGATTTTGATCATCAGCTCTTCAGCCAGAGGATTCATCTGGTTTTTGAGTGTGATGGCATATTCGCTGGCTTTATCAGCACTTTCTGTCAGTCTCGCACTATGAAATAGAAAGGAGAAATATATTTGTTAATTCAACTTAAAAGTTTAGCATTTTGAACACTGTTTAAATTTTCACAATACTCACTTGACATCCTGACCCAGTTGAGACTCTCTGATCATTTTCAGTGTATCCTCTGCTGTACGTGTTGCCTTGGCAACATAGCTCCAGAATGCATCAGTCAACTGCTCCAGTTGTGGCTTGGGCTCATCAGCATAGAACAGGTTGGCTTGGCAACCTAGTCAAAATACATTTAAAATAATTATGATTCAGTTTAATGTGTAAGTCCATCAGACAGTTTTCCAATTCAAACAACAAAAAATTACAATATGTGTATTTTATTTATATTTTCCTAGTATAACTAATAACTCTAAATGTCACCATAATGGTGACATTTTGTAAGGTAATGAAATAAGAACACAGTACACAGGATAAGCGGTTGATGATGGATGGATGGATGGATGGATGGATGAAATAAGAAATTCAACACCAAACTTTAATGCAGGCCTTGACAGCGATCTTATATTTAAAATGCTGTTCATCAATTAATGTGGACTTTTGGCATCATGACCAAACAGAGACAATAGAAAAGATCATGATTTACCTGTGAATGCAACAAAGGCAAGCACCAGATACAATTTCATCTTCACTTTTGTTTGCTAAAAAGAAGAAGAAAAAACAGATAGAAATGATTTACACATTTTTGCATTTGACTTAACCATTTTTTTTAATTGCATTTCAAGCTTAACTTACCTTTAAGTCCCTTTGCCTTTTCTCAGGAGTTCTTAGTCCAATAAGCTTCAGTTAGCCCCAATAGTCTAAGGCTGTATATATATTTGTGTGGAGATAAATAGTCCAGAGGAAAAAGCAAAGTCCAGCACTCATTGCCATGTTGTCAGTGCCGCTCCCCCCGCTGTCACTTCGGCCTGCTGTCACATGATGTTGTGCTTTGAACCTACTGATACTAAGTTTCCTAACTGAACCCTAGAAACAGATCCACCATAAAGATCATGTTTTTTTTTTTTATATATATCTTTCTGTAGACACAGAGTCATAGTGTATTCAATGAATAATGAGAGCTCTCAAAATAATTAAATTTTTTAATTTACAATTGACCATATTTTTCATAATAACTCACTTATCCCCACTTGATTAACCTCAGTTGCATCTTTGTCTGAGTTACACTCAACAGGGCTTTTTATAATGAGTAAGGGCGTGCAAAATTACTGCACAGATTTTTTTAGGGAGAAAATGTGTTATCTTTACCTTTTACCATTTAATTTTTAGCTTTTATTTTAGATTTTTAATCAAGCACTTTAAAGATGATATGACCTTTGTGCCTCCACAGAATATAGATTGGTCTGTAAACTTTCACCTAAGGGAGAATGGTGGCAGTTCTCTAGTTCATGTGGCCACATCGCCTTTACTTTATTCTAACTTTAGACATTTTATATTTAGATATATTTGCCAGACAGACACTTTTTTTTTTAACTATAGAACAAAAAGAAAGAGCACGTTTTGTCATAGTTAGATCAGCAGATGGTACAAAACACATGTCCTTAAGAGTGCAGTATACACAGGAAAATTAAAGGAAAATAGTAAACACAGAAACATTAATTTGTAAAAACATGGGTTGGGTTTACATATGCTATTCTTCTGATCCAGAGGTAGACAAGTGACATAAGTGTTATTGTGAACAGATGCAAGCTAGCTCATCTACAGGACAAAAGTGTTTCTGCATACTTGATTTGGTTGCCAGAGTGCTCAGAGGATGTGCAGACCAGCTGGCAGATGTTCTTACTGACATCTTCAACATCTCTCTGAGCAGCGCCGTCGTTCCAACTTGCTTCAAGGCCACCACCATTGTCCCCATGCCAAAGAAGTCTTCAGTGTCCTGCCTCAATGACTACCGTCCCGTCGCACTCACACCCATCATCATGAAGTGCTTCAAGAGGCTCGTCATGAGGCACATTATGACCCAGCTGCCCCCCTCACTAGACCCACTGCAGTTTGCGTATCGTCCAAACCGTTCAACAGACGATGCCATCACCACCACCCTCCATCTGGCCCTCAACCACCTACATAAAAAGGACTCATACGTTTGAATGCTGTTCATAGACTTCAGCTCAGCATTCAACACAATCATTCCCCAGCACGTGATTGGAAAGCTAAACCTGCTGGGCCTGGACACCTCCTTCTGCAACTGGATCCTGGACTTCCTGACTGGGAGACCTCAGTCAGTCCGGATCGGGAACAGCATCTCCACCACCACCACACTGAGCACTGGGGCCCCCCAGGGCTGTGTGCTCAGTCCACTGCTGTTCACTCTGCTGACTCACAACTGTGCAGCAATGCACAGCTCGAATCACATCATCAAGTTCGCAGATGACACGACCGTGGTGGGTTTCATCAGCAAGAACGATGAGTCAGCATACAGAGAGGAGGTGCAGCGGCTAACTGACTGGTGTAGAGCCAGCAACCTGTCCCTGGATGTTGACAAAACAAAAGAGATGGTTGTTGACTTTAGGAGAGCATAGAGTTACCACTCTCCACTGAACATCGACGGCTCCTCTGTGGAGATCGTCAAGAGCACCAAATTCCTTGGTGTTCACCTGGCGAAGAACCTCACCTGGTCCCTCAACACCAGCTCTATTAACAAGAAAGCCAAGCAGCGTCTCTACTTTCTTTGAATCCTGAGGAAAGCACATCTCCCACCCCCATCCTCACTCCATTCTATAGAGGGATTATTGAGAGCATCCTGAGCAGCTGCATCACTGCCTGGTTTGGGACTTGCACCGTTTCGGAGCGCAAAGCATTGCAGAGGATAGTGAGGACAGCTGAGAAGATCATCTGTGTTTCTCATCCCTCCATCAATGACATTTACAAAAAACACTGCATCCGCAAAGCCACCAGCATTGTGGATGACCCCACACACCCCTCACACAAACTCTTCACCCTCCTGCCTTCTGGCAAGAGGTACCAACACATTCAGGCCCTCATGGCCAGACTGTGTAACAGCTTCTTCCCCCAATCCATCAGACTCCTCAATACTCAGAGACTGGTTTTACACACACACACGTCCTGAGTTGCACTTTAATTACTGTCACTTTATTACTGGCTGCTACCTCAATAACAATAGTATGTTATGTTTACATTTGGCATTTTTAATATCAGTACCGTGTACTGGTCGGGGCTGCAGTCTCTTACTGTGTCTATTGTCCTGTTCATTGTCAGTTATTTATTGTACTCTCCCATACTTTTGGCACACATTTGCACACATTAAACCTATAGAGTTTACTCTAAGTGGCTCATTCCACATTAGTATGTGCTTTCTGCAACTGTAACAGAGTCATGACCTCCCCCTGAGACACACCTCACTCGTCATATAGCCAGCGTGGAGGGGCAGAGTTCACCGTGACTAGATATCTAATTTCCTCAAACAACACGAAATGCACATAAAAACAAATAGCCTTGCGAATTCACAGCTCAGAGAAAAACATGCATTGAAGATTATTTGCAACCTGTTCTTAAGAATATAAAATTTTTGTACTGTTATTTACAAACATATCAGTGTTGTTCATGTAAGCCTGTTTTCCATGTAGGCCTATGTTTGTTTGTCATTGTGGTTTGTACTTACTGTATCGAGCCAATTAGGACTAAACAAAATACAGGCTCATGAAAAACACTCTGACTGACGAATGCATTTACATTTGGAACTTCGGTAATTAGAAGTTGAAAGGAAAGTTGAAAGGAAATTGGACACATTGATATTCATTCATTCATTCATTCATCTTCAACCGCTTATCCTGTACAGGGTCACGGGGGGCTGGAGCCTATCCCAGCTAACATTGGGCGAAAGGCGGGGTACACCCTGGACAGGTCGCCAGTCCATCGCAGGGCCACACATATACAGACACACACTCATACTCACATCCACACCTAGGGCAATTTTTGGAGACACCAATTAACCTAGCCTGCATGTCTTTGGATGGTGGGAGGAAGCCGGAGCACCCGGAGAGAACCCACGCAGACACGGGGAGAACATGCAAACTCCACACAGAAAGGCCGGGGCAACCGGGGTTTGAACCCATGACCTTCTTGCTGTGAGGCGACAGTGCTAACCACTGCACCACCGTGCCGCCCCACACATTGATATGTAATTTATAAATGTATATTTGAATGTAAAGACATTTATAGCTATATCTTCCAACAGAACATGATACATGATACAAAATATGTTTAGTTTTTTTTTGTTATTTCCCAGTTCGCTCTGCTTAGACATTCTCCAAATTCCCACACGCTCAAAATATTTATTAGGACATACCGTGGGTAAGATAAAAAATTCTCCACACAATTCTTTTGTCCACGAGCATACACAATTCTAATTATGGCCTGTGAGGCTTATAGTTATAAAAGTATATGAAAGGATTTGTAAAAAATGTTGATATAAAATACACTCCTTAGCATTTTTATTTGTTAATTTATGTCATTTATCTCTCATAATGTCACTACATCATGAGCCCAAAATCGTTTTCAAAATATTCTGATTCACAACCTAGGGATCTAGGGTGGGAAATGAGATGCATCTTAAAAGAGAGTCATCAAGTCGAAAACTTTAGGCACCAATTGGTCTGCATGACATGGAACAACCTCACCCTGCATCCGAAGTCAGGGTACTATTAAAGAATGTACTGCATTTGTTGAAGGACGCACTTATCTTCTGGTAAATCAGTACGTTCTTTATATACAGTATAGATGAAACATACTTCATACAGGAATGTGAGCATTGTATGTGACCTACATATATGATGTAATAATAGCAACTTTGAAAGTAATATACACTGGTTTTGATAAATAAGCCCCATTTAAGCACAAAAAACAACTTTCCAGAGATTTGGACATACTACTTAATTGGCATTAAACAACTAATGATTATTTTGATAATCGATTAATCTAATGATTATTATTTTGATTATTCGACTATTCGGTGATTATTGCAATGGTTAATCATTTGCTCTAAACTAACTATTCAGCTTGTGCCCCATCTTAAAATGTTGTAAACTTGCTTACTAACACTAAAGAGGACAAATTTTAAGGGTAAAAAATTTGCCTATAAAAACCTTACCTCCCCAAAATGTATAGGTAAAAATACCTATAAATGACATTCACTGAATTAAAGGTGAAAAAAATATTTTTATTAAGTTTAATTCAGTAAAGAAATTCGCTGCAAAAAATCCTATTGTAATCATGTGTTTTTGTCTTGTTTTCCATTTAAAATGGTCTAAAAATACATTTACTTGATA
The DNA here is from genome assembly GCA_032164185.1 of Moxostoma hubbsi. Lineage (NCBI taxonomy): Eukaryota > Metazoa > Chordata > Actinopteri > Cypriniformes > Catostomidae > Moxostoma > Moxostoma hubbsi. The sequence continues at coordinate 22,966,791 of JAVLUX010000015.1, forward strand.
AGCAACATATAAGATCATCTCTGTTACTGTCATAACCTCAGTTCCCTGATGGAGGGAACGAGATTTGTCAATGTAGTGGCACTAGGGGGGTCGCTCTTGGGAGCCCCAAATCACTTAGATCTTTGAGAAAAGGCCAATGACAATTGGTGAGTGGAATTTGCATGCCACTCCCCCAGACATACGGGTACAAAAGGGAGCTGGAATGCATGATTCATTCTGGTATTGTGCTGAGGAGCCGAGACAAGGACAAGCATTGTGGCAAGAGGGACACAATGGGAACCTCCATCAGGGAACGGAGGTTACGACAGTAACCGAGACGTTCCCCTTCTGTCACCCACACAAGATTGTGTTGATGTAGGGACGTAGTATGGGAGACATTTTTCTCTCCACAGAGTATTAGATTCGGTTGGGGCCTTTTAACGCTCATTAAATGCGCCATGGAAGGTGTTCTTTTCCTTTATAGTTCTTTCAGGGGGAAAAGACCCTGTGCAGACCACACCCTGCTCTGATACACTCGGCCGGCAAACACGAAACGTAGGAAGGGTCTGTTTCAAGGTAGAATTGAGACGTGAAAGTATCGACGCAAACTAATCTAATACAAATCTGCCAAAATGTGCTTCTGTGTCAGCATCTTGAACGGGAGTGTGTGCAGGGCCCGGTTCAGAACTCACAGATCCAGGATTGGCAGCAGCCCACCGCCCTTCTTCAGATCGAAAATCCTTGCTTCACCTTGGCTGGAGGGATAGGCTTCCCTCTACAGAAGAACCGCGATCTCCGTGCGTAGGATGGTAGCGTTCTCGCCTTTCACTGATGTGAAGTGAACACCACAGAACCGGGGTGGTCGCCTGCTGAACTGAATCGCATAGCCATGTTGGATGGTTCTGGCCAACCAGCACGATGGGTTGGAGTGTGTTAGCCACGCGTCCAAACTCCAGGCAAGGGGCACTAATGGAACAATTGCATCCGACGTACCTGGGGGTGGGGCCTCGCGTCGGGGGGGAGCAGGAAATGCCACGTCGAGGTGTCCCGAGGTGGCCGTGCTGTGGGGGCCCTTGAAGCACTTACAACGCTCTGCGTACCTGAAAGAGGGCGGGTCGGTGACTGAGGAGGAGACCTATAACGCGAATGCCCTGGCTGCAAGTGCTAGGTGACCTGTTGCCATTGCAAGGAGAGAGGAAACTGCTCTTTTTTTGACAATGTGGGTACCGCAGCCCATTCGGGGTGCAAAAGATTCAAAAGATTTCCCTCCCGGCCCTCCACCAGGGGATGGAGAGTTCTGTTCATCAGCTCCTGAGTTCCAGCAGACATCTCAGGGGTGCATTAGTAGCCCTCTTGGGGGTCCTAGCGGCAGGTTGAGAGGCGAGGGTCGTCAACCTCCTGCGGGGGGCTCTGTAGGCCAAGAGCTCGGCTCAGACTGGGGTGGAGCCGCTTGCTGTTTGGGCTTGTGTCGCCGCAGCGGGACACCATCGGCAAACAGACGGTGTACATACTCTTGTGCCGCACCTGGGCAAGATGTGTTGTATAGCCTCTGTCTGTTTCTTCACCACTGAGAACTGCTGGGGAAAATCTTCGATGGTGTCGCCAAAAAGGCCGACCTGGGAGATGGCCTGGTCGGTGTCCCTCATCTCGACCAAGTTCATCCACAGATGGCCCTACTGGACCATGAAAGTGGACATCGTCTGCCCGAGTGCCCGCGCGTGACCTTCGTCACACGGAGGGCGAGGTTGGTCACCGAGCACAGCTCCTGCAGCAAGTCAGGATGCCATGGCATGCAGGATGGAGGTGGCTTGTCATGCACCTCCGGGAGAAAATGGACTGGGGGGCTGACCTCAAGAACCAGTCGTCAAGCTGCGAGTACTCAGGGGTGGGTGAAGGGTTCTAGTCCAGTCCGACACTCGCGGCAGCCCGGGCAAGCATGGCGGTCAGCTCTCAGCCTCAGACTGAGCTGGCACACATGAATGCACTATCCCATTCGAGTCTTGTCATCCAAAATCACCAAGGTGCTCTCCGATGCAGCGATCGACATCTCATCCAACCCGCGAGCTCCGAAAGAGACATTAGGCTGGCACTGAGACGAGCTGCCTGTCCTATCCCAGAACTGGACAGGAGCAAAAAGGCATGCCTGGGAATGTGTGGTCCGTGGGGGCTTACCTGGCAGAACCGTATTCTCTGAAGCCCCCCTATCGCCTTCAGCGTCAACCGGGCCAGCCTCATACCCGTAGGTATAAGGACCAGTGGAGGGGACAGCTGAAGTGGCTGTCTCCTGGAAGAAGGAAAGCCATGACCACAACTTTGCCATGGTCATGCTCTGGCATTGAGAACATGAACCATCCACGAACGTTTCCTCAACATGATTACAGCCCAGACACGTAAGGCAGCGATCATGGCTGACAGAGGCAAAGGGGTAAAGACCGCACCCAGAAATTACACAGAGACAGAAAGGCAACTTTAAATAGACATGTCTTTAAAAAGATGTTCACGCCAATGTGTTTGCTCTAATAGAGGAAATATACTCTTTAGATCAGAAATACACACTTTTAGTGCTGTTGAAGCACCCAGGGGTATACTCTGCACTAGGCGTGCAGATGGAGAGAAAGCCACTGGAACGCGCCTTATATCCAAAAGCAAACAATTCTTTAGAGGTGAATTGGAACAGCAGTGGGATTCAGCTTTCTGACAAACAACCGCTCGGCTCTGAAGAAAAAATCTGAATGAATCGTGCATTTATACCAGTATGTCAGGGAGTGGCATACAAATCACACTCGGCAATTTTCATTGGCCGTTTCTCAACGATCTGAGGTGTTTTGGGTCTCCCAAGAGCGACCCCCCCTAGTGTCCCTACAACATCGACAACATCGAGTGAGTGACAGAAGGGGAAATCTAGATTTTCTTTAAGAGAATGTCTCTTAAATATAAGTGTATTTTGAATATAAGTGCATTTTTTCACTTGGTTATACTTCTAAGAGTGCAGTGAAGACAAAATATACTGATATTCAAGATCTATTCTCTAAAAGCAACTGTACATATCTTATATGGTACTTCTCAGGTGAATGTATCTTTTTTTTAAAGGATCTTTTTCGCAAGTCATCACGTTATAATCAAGCTGCATCATAATCAACGTGCGGTCAAGTGTACCCGCGACAGAGTGCATCAGCCGGGTGCATTTAAGATGTAACGCCGGGGTTTTTCCTTTAAGATGATTGACATGCAAGTGTTGCTTCAGCGGAACGGCAGCTCCAGCTCCACTTAGGCTATTCCACAATGAGAGAGCTTCTGTATTTACTTATTTTGTATTTTTGCTTTACAATTCTCTTATACTATGTGATCTACATCACCTGAAGCTGATTAGAAAGTTTTGAGTGTATCTGGTCTGTGAGCTGTGTAATTCTTCCTCTACTCAGTCAGCTCGAACTGCAGTGCTGTTCTCATGCGTCATCAATAGAGTTTAATTTGATTTCATGTTACGCTAAATGAGATCAAACGACTATTGGGCAACAAAATTTTTAGCAAATGTTTTATTTTTGACGTTGTCGATAATGGTGACTAATCGTTTCAGCCCTAATTGGCATACTGTTTTTGGCGTACTATATACGTAGTAATGAAGTATGCAAAATCAGATACAGGGCTATTACGGAAATACTTGTCCTTGCAATTGTTAAAAGTAGGACTGCAGTGATCTTTTTCTTGTAAACCTCCCTAAAAAACAATGGGGCCTAATTCATAAATCAGCTTCAACTAGCTATGAGCAAAACAGCATGTAGCCTACTGTTTCTTACCAAAAACAAAGAAGGCAGCATACTGTATCACTCATGATTCATAAGAACTTCACTTGTTACAGACTCTGACGCATGCTGCCTTTGTGGTTTTATATACGCCCCCGTCGCCATGTTGTCTCGCCGGACCAACACGCACTTACCCTGGATCAATGGCAAAAGTATCCAAAGGATGAGCAGTACCGCTAACAACATGAGGCTGTTGATATGCCAACACAGTTGTGGTCCTGTCCAGGAACCAGCGGCTGCGTGCCCATTTCACATGGCGCCCTAGCCCAGCTTGGAGGCATCTGTCATAACCACAACGTGCCTGGATGCTTGCTGTAAGGAATGAAGAAGTGGTGGCCAATCGCCCCGTGCCAGGCCGTGAGGTGGGGAGCATCCACTTCCTGCAGGGGGCTCTATGCTGGGGCCGAGGACTGAGTTTGGGCTGTGGTGGAGCTGCCTTGGCTTTTGCTGCCGCAGGGGAAATCCCTCAGAATCTTGAGCCGTGCAGGGCAAGATGTGTTTTATTGCCTCAGTCTGCTTCTTCACTGCCGAGAACTGCTGGGCAAAGTCCTCGATGGTGCCCCTGAATAGGCCGATCTGGGAGATGGCTGCGTTGAGAAATCGACCTTGTCAGCATACCTCATGTCGACCAGATCCAGCCATGGGTGGCACTCCTGGATCACCAAGGTGGACATCACCTGCCCAAGTGCTCATGCCATGACCTTCATGGCCCTGAGGGCGAAGTCAGTCACAGAGCGCAGATCCTGCATCACATCGTGATCAGGACTACCCATGTGCAGCTCTTTCAGTGCCTTGGCCTGGTGTATTTGCAGGAGGGCCATGGCAGGCAGAGCGGAGCCAAGGTGGCCTATCCAGCCGCCATCGAGGGCAGTGAGAGCGGACAAACTGGGAAGTCGGGTCCGGGCAGAAAAAGTTGTCCTCCACGACCTCATTAAATCGTTGTGCACTTCCGGGAAAAAAGGGACCAGGGGGGACCAGGGGGGGGACCAGGAACGTAGTTCCGACCCAGGAACCAATCATCTAGCTGCGAGGGCTCAGGGAAAGCATGTTTGTCAACTCTGCTTCGGCCTCAGACTGGGCGGGCAGACCTGAAGGTGGCAGCCCAGTCAAGTCCTCGGCATGCAACATCGCCACCGCACTCTCCGATGCAGCGATCGAGGACTCATCCTGATCGTGGGCTCTGAAAATATCGAAAATAAACTCTCTTGTCAGGAATATATAATCTCTTAATACTGTTGAAGCTTCCAGGGGTGTACTCTGCACTGACGTGCAGAAGGAGAGAAAGCCGCTGGAATGTGCCATATATCCAACAGCATACTCTTCTTTCAGATGTGAATGGAACAGCAGCAGTATTCAGCTTGCTGATACAAAACAGCTCGGCTCCGAAGAAAAAATCTGAATGAGAGTGGGCATTCTTTCTCCTTTTATACCCGTAAGTCCGGGGGAGTGGTATGCAAATTCCATCTCGCCAATTAGAGTGACCCCTAGTGTCCTTACGTCAGCACAATGTTGAGTGAGTGACAGAAGGGGAACTGCATGTCACTCATATTAAATAAGCTCTATGATGATTAAAAAATATAAACCTTTAAAAATTTAAATCCTAGACAAGGTGTGATCTCTGAGGACTTTTGGAACAGCAGTGTGTTTATGCCAGAGTAACGGGGGAAATCAGTATTAGGAAATACAGTAGTACACTATTTTGTTTTATATATATATATTAGCCTGATCTAACCCTTAAACTTAGTTTTTTTTTTACCTAATACATTCAGGTTAATTCAGTAATGTTAAAAAATGGGCCTTTGAAAATGCCTAAAGGTAATCTAAAAATAGTTATCTATGTAGGTTATTGGCATAACTAGCTATATAAAATGACCTATACACTTAGTCAAGAGTTCACACCTGCTTCATATCCAGCCATAAAGTTTAGATGTGGTGAAGGGTGCTGCCAAGCACTATGTACTTGGGGTTTTCACTGAATACTCAGCTCACTGGTCTAGAATGTATAAATATGATACTGCTTGATGGACAGGTGCAATAGAATGAGGAACCCAGAGGAAGCAGCAGGCTCAACTGCTGTGCTGAACTCAAAGAGAAAGAAGCCAGTAGTGGGCATTGTGTGCATCCTTTCACGTGCTCCTACTGTCGTTCTGTACAACACAAATGCCATCTAGTGGAAGCCCACTATCACTACCAGAAAATTATAATGTTTACTGTACACTATGAATTTAAACAAATTAAATTACATTAATAAAACTTAATATAATTTGTTGTATTAATTTACTTTTGTTAAAGATTACACAATTCAATTTGCTATGAAATGTGTCAATCTTAAAAATAGTCAATAATATATTAATAATAATATATAGGCTTTAGGCTACATTTAGGGTTGACTGAGAACATTTGTAAATTCTTTTGCTAAACTGCACACATATTTACTAGAGCAAACATATGTTTGTTTGTTTATTTGTTTTTTGTTTTTTTTACATGCGATGCCTTTATCTGGATTCCATCAAAATAAATGTACATATACATATATTTCCTAAGTTCTATAGTGTGTGAAGACAACTGTTCTTATGCTGGGTACTGCTGTAATGCTAACCAGGGATGGTTGTAAAACATTTGTATTGTGCTAAGTAAGGAATTAGGCCCACAGTGAATAAACTACTACAGACTCATATTGTTTTAAAACATTTCTTATGCTTTGTATATGTGTCAATTCATTAAAACACATACAACTTACAGTCACATGGTACACTTACAATGTAATAACTTTAATAAAACAAGTTGATTTTTGTTTATTCAATAAATAATTGTATTTTTGTGGCCTCATTTCATTGCATTTGTATAAACATTTAACTATCCTGTCAAATCAATTAAGAATGATTTAGAACATTGAGTGGTATTAGAATAAAAAAGTGTCACATCTGTCCCCGTTTTAACCATGTTGCATGATTACCTGACTTTCATCTTGCACCTTAGTATGTTCCAATATACATTCATTTTAAGTAGATAAATCAACAATTACACAATGTTAACTTTCATGGTCAGACAGGAATAACAATCTTTCCAAAAACTACAAGATTTAACTCTTGTTACAACTGAACTCATTGCCAGTTCAACCATTTAAATAGATGCATGAAGACACACGAGCCAACAGAACAGTCGTAAACACCCACAGCCAGGCCAGTCACACAATGAATTCCACATAAATCCCAGCAGCAGCATGTCGGGAGCTGTCCATGCAGGTTCATATATGTACCTGTTCTGCCATTTCCGAGAGTGTCCCACGCACATCCATCAGAACAAAAACAACCCTAATCTCCTAAATAGCACACAAAAAAACAAATCCGTTGCCAGAAGAGTCTATTTTAGCATGTCATTATTATCAGAACACTAGTCAATAGAAAGACATTTGTTTTCACATTTAAAAATCATTGCATAATTGTAGCAACCTTAAACAAACAGAAACAGTTGGTCTGTCTCAAACAATGAATGACAAACAGTTTTTTATATACTGTATTTCTGGTTCCTATAAGTTGACGTAGTAACAGATTTTCCCCCCAATGCATTTATTCATATTCTCATGTGACTCAAGACTTAAGAAACACACAAGTACACACAAAAAAACATTATAATGGCACATTGGGACTGTTGACTTACGTATGTCTCAGTATGTTACATGTTAAAAAGAGAGATAGACAATACCACAGCTTTAGCAAGATGACAACAGTCTAATAATGAAATAAGGGCCAACATCTACTGTATTTCAGAAAAACAGAATATTCCCTTTAAAACAAAAGTATGTTTTTCCAGAGCCAGGCAATGTAAAAAAAAAACTGCCAAGCTACCATTAAACACTGGGTCTATAAACTGAATTCCAAAACAGGGTTATTGCATGTCCGGATTCCAGGAAAGAAAATCATTTTCTTAGACATTTAGTGAGGACACAGTCTTTTATTAAAATTCCCAAAATACGCAAGTTGATCACCTCCCAATGATGGTCATGAACTATACATCCAGTACTACTCTCCAAACATTTTGGACAATAGAGCAAATCCAAAAACAAGAAACACAGTGTCTTTACGCACCCCACATTTAATACATACAAGACATGCATCTGATTTTTTATATTGATTCTACTTAACATCTAGTAGTGAGTCTGTTATTGCCTCCCTTGTACTTGTTTAAGATGATTACATGATGCTGTGAGTCACCTGCAATATACATGAGCTGCACAAAACAACATTTGGCAAAGAGAAGTGTGGATAACAGACGTCACATGAGACAGGACAGTGATTAAGATGCAGATGATTGCTTTCTTTGACACAAAGCAGCTGAGAGCCCTTTGACCTGGAATGCCTGACTGGGGTGAAAACAATGACTAATGTAGACAAACCTCCAAGCGACACAATTTAGGAATTAATCACAAACCACTCAAAGCAAGACAAGAGATAACAAATAACTCTAGAGTCACTAGAGTTCATCCTCACACTGTATAGCACTTACAGTATGTGTGTTTGTGTTGGAAAAATCCTTCCTGGGATACACTGCATTTCTGTATATATTATTCCTAGGCTGTGGTGTAGCATCTTGGAAGAACAGATTTTATATCGAAGGGGAGCAGTGCAGTTTGTTATATTGGACTTAGAAGTACCATTCCTTTAAATGATGAGTTGGCTGAGGTTACATGCGTTCATCGTTACTGCTCACCTTTCACACATTTATCCAAACACCACATGACACAAAAACAACAAGGTCCTTTCATGAGCTCATAATTAAATCATTACGCTGAAATAATTTTTTATTGTTTGTTTTCAAGAGCAGATAGGATTAGACATAGGTTTCCTTCAACCACATGCATTTTCACCAAGTTCAGTCATTATTGCATAAAATACAACTGAATCAAATAATGACAAATTTCCAACAATGAAAATTCTTTGAAGAATGTCAAAAAATGTATTCACCACCTCCTAATTGTAAACTCAGAAATAATTTGTCCAATACTTGGCACAGCTCTTCCCCTTATGAAAGCACTTTTATCAAAAACAGGAAAAGGAATTACAGAGGGGGCTCTGTTCGGACTGCTTTCATCAAAGTAATCCATTGAGAGGGTAATACAAGAGCATGGGAAGGATTGCAGAAAGAGATCTTTTTCTGAAGCGACCATAACTATCATAAATCTCTTTTTCCTTTTTCCTTTTCACGTTTTTCTTTGGTCATTACATGTAGTCGAACAGCTACATTTTGTCTTTCTTCTTGTCAGTCATAGGACTGAATGAATGAATGAAAATAGGAATTATCTTTCTATCAGGAAGACTCGCAGACTTGAGTGAAATTTAAGATGACATTTATTTGATGAATATAAAACAGAAAAGTAATGTCTCTCTTTGGCGTAGGCCTCATCTGGCGGTCCGAAGAAGTTGTACTCAGAACTGTCATATCCTGCCGGAGATAGGAGGCAGGGGTGATGAGCCTACCCCCATGCAGGACGGAACTCAACTCATGGTGGTGGGGTGGTGGAGGTTGCCGTGTTAGCACACTGAAACAGCAATGTGATAGATTGTGAGCAGACTTATAAATGACTTACATGTGATTGGCTGGGAATTACCCATCGAATGGTGCGTTAATGTACAGCTGCTAGTCTAGAACTACGCTGCGCTTACATATCTTTATGTCGAGTGTTAGCATTTTGAATAAAAGAAGACATTACATCTTTACACTGGCCACATTGGCACAATTCATTGCAACACTGAATAAGCCTTATTGCTTAAAAGCACTACAGTTTACATTTACAGTTATTCATTTTTTAAGTTCTAAATAAAAGGTTGATTTTCAGGGATGTAGCCTACAATCCCTGATAAACTATGACATTCATCAGAAGTTTCCCTTCACTCTTAACCACGTATTGGATGAACTAAAAAGGAACAACAGCAGATGAAAAATATCTACAGAAGATTATATGAATAATAATTATGTTAAAGCGGACTTCTGCGTGATCCTATTAGGCCTCATCCTTACCAAAGTCATGTTTGTTTACACCATGCAGCTGCAGGGTTGAAACAGACAGGGCTGAACAAGGAAAAAGGGACAAGTTAGGACAAGGTTAAACATCAGTGAACAGATGGAATTAAATTGTGCTTGATAAGGCTTGTCTCTTGTTGTCACGGAAAAACATAATTACTCAAAACTTAAAGATTTGAAAAAAAAAAAGATAATAAATCAATCCTGTTCAAATTGTTTGTTATATGTGGTCAGAAAAGAATCACTAAAATAAATGTAAGACTGTATTTACTGAGTTAACTGCCAGTTATCTGGTAATACTTTACAATCATTTGTTATTAGTTAACATCTGTTAAAAATGTTGTTAACTTGAAACAACATTAGTTAACATGAAATAATAATGAAGAATGCATTTACTTATTAATATTGTTTAATTATGAATTATTGTTTAATGTTTTGGCATAAACTGATTCCATTTTAAAATTAGAAGTTGTATTTGTCAACATAAGTTAATACACTATGAACTAACAATTAACAATTGCCATTTATTAATTACTATCAACAAAGATGACTAAATATGTAAAATATATAGTTCATTTTTTGTTTATGATACCTAATGCATAAACTAATGTTAAAGAACCTTATTGCAAAGTGTTACCAGAAAAGTCGTCGGTTGAAACTAAAGAATGTCTTATCTTTGTTAGATAAACACTGGGACATTTAGACGTGGAGGACCGTTGTGATCAAGTGGGTGTGGAATCAGCAGACATTCAAGTTATTACTTCAAATTATAACTAAACTTACTGAAAACATAATACACAGCAATGTTACCAAATGGAATTGCTTTTACTTTTACTTCTATATTACAATACAGGCCTAAACATTAAAACATAAAATATTATTTTATTAATTGATTCATATAGGCTATAATTGATTAGCTAGGCCAATTTTTTGTATTATCGATTTTATCCCATATTGCCGTCGCTCGTGTGAATGCTAATATGAATGTGTGTCAGTGAGAGGACAAATGGCCACCAGGTCTCCATAAAGATGCTATCAAGGTCGTCTACGTTGACGAGCCATTGCTGTAAAATGAACAAAGGGCTTCAGTTGTTGAGTAGCCTAATGTCGGCGCCTCCGCACTTCAAAGTTCGTATCACCTGCAGGCTATGTAGGCTACAACTGCTAGATAGTCTCTTTAATCATGATGACATTGTTTTAAGTGAACGTGTTCGACTTTTGAAATGGCCTGTTTGAAAATAAAGCATCAATTTGACCGATTAGGCTAAACGATTAAACATTGTTATTAAAACATACGTTATTCAAAATACTAATATATTTTTTTAATTTTGTAATAAAAGTTTTGAATCGTTATAAATTATAAAAGGCATGCAAAAATGTATGTTATATTTAATCTCTTCAGATTTAAACTTTTGACCTGCATAGCAAGAGAGGCAGAACCTACATCAGCAATTCTTTAGAACTATGTGAGGGGTGATATACCCTCAAAAGCTTTTAAAGGATTAATTAAAATTGCGCAATGTTTCTCCAACTGGTGTAAAAAGATGCGGACTTCGCACACATGCAGCAGTGACGCGTGCGATGATGCATGAGTTCAGAACAAAGGCGAAATCACGTGGCAGCGATTGTGAATGCAGCGGGCACTTCCCGGGAGTATATAACAGAGCTGGCATCCCTTCTCTCTCTACACGGAGAAATTCAAGCTTCTCAGGAGAACTCGCTCTAATCTATTGAGGTAACTTGTTACTGTTAATCTATGTGCAATAATCTGGCATTTGTTTGTAAAAAACAAAACAAAACAAACAAACAAACAAACAAACAAAAAAAAAAACTTATACGGTCTCTGATCATTTAAACGATTAAATTAGATTTTATAGGCTAGTAGATTTCCAGATGTCAGTTTGTGTATATTTACGGATGTTATTTTTTATGGAACATTGTCAGGACTGAAATGTTTGATGTTAGCATTATTAAAGTTTGTGAAGAAACTTTACATTGTTAATATTAAAAGTCTTTCACTGTAGTTTAGAATCTCAGTTGAGTGATAAATTAAGTTTTGGTCAAATACAGAACTATAGAGATTCAAATCTATACATGTGATCTATTTTCTCTGCCATTTTTAAAATGTAAAGATTTTTCCTCTTTTACATTTTCTTTAGGTATTCTTGTATTGCCATCAAAATGCGGGCTCTGGCAGTGATCCTTGCTCTGGCAGTAATTACTGGTAAGAAATAAAGCACTGCACATTCAGGCATTATTTTTACATCTGTACTGAAATAAAAATGGTAATGCGCAAGATTGGACATACTTTACCAACATTATCAATTAATTAACTGCAAAGTGTAATTGTCATTTGTCATATATTGAACTCAATTGTCGATAATATAGTATGAAAACAAAGTTTACAGTCTCATTTGCACCCCTTTGCAGGTTGCCATGGTCGTGTCCTGTTTCAGGCTGATGCCACCCAACCCAGGTGGGAGGAGATGGTGGACCAATTCTGGCAGTATGTGGCGGAACTCAACTCACATGCTGATGGTGTGGTGCAGAACATCAAGAGCTCCCAGCTTAGTAGAGAGCTTGAGTAAGTCAGCATTGTTCAGTAACCCTGTCTACTAAAAAACACCGCCATTTAGGCCAGTTAGTAAAGCATTCTGCAAAAAACAAAAATTACTAAAACAACACACATTCATCTCACATTTTCTGTACATGGCCTGTACAATGCATTGTTTTTACAGCACCCTGATTAGTGACACGATGGCTGAGCTGGGCTCCTATAGTGAAAATCTTCAAACCCAGATAGCTCCATATGCCTCTGATGCTACTGGTCAGCTGAGCAAGGATCTCCAGCTCTTGACTAGCAAACTGGAGACTGACATGACCAATGCCAAGGAGCGCTCCACACAGTACCTGCAAGAGCTTAAAACCATGATGGAGCAGAACGCTGATGATGTGAAGAACCGTGTGAACACCTACACTCGCAAACTGAAGAAGCGCTTGAACAAGGACACAGAGGAGATCCGCAAGTAAGTCTGAATGTTTTTTTAGGTGCTTCAATATTTTGCAAGTGGTTGAAATTCCAACAGGTATAGTTTAGCATTCTCTGGATGATTTTTGACTATATCAATTTATCTTTTTCATTTCTTGTAGCACCGTGGCTACCTACTTGGAAGAGCTGCAGTCTCGTGCTTCCCAGAATGCTGATGCCATGAAGGATCGCTTCGAGCCCTACCTGAGCCAAGTCCAAGATGGTGCCAACCAAAAATTGGGTACCATTTCTGATTTGGTGAAGACCCAGGCACAGGAGGTAAGCGAGCAGCTGGAAGTTCAGGCTGGAGCACTGAAAGAGAAGCTGGAGCAGACCGCTGAGTCCCTGCGTACCTCACTGGAGGGACGCATGGAGGAGCTGACAAGCCTCCTCACCCCATACTCTGAGAAGATCCGTGAGCAGCTGCAGGTCGTCATGGACAAGATCAAGGAGGCCTCAGCAGCTCTTCCCAGTCAAGCTTAAGAACTCTGTACACTGTACAGTTAGAACAATCTACCGTTAACACCAAACATAAAAAATAGCAAAGATGGAATGGAAGGTTTCTTTACTGAAATGTGATGTTTTCATTTAATGGTAGGTTGATGAGTGTTAAGAGCTGGACCTGAATTGGGTAGTGCTGTCCATTATAGGACAAAATAATAACTGTACTTACCATGTTCATTTTCTCTGTATTAACCTACTGTCTGAGGATATCCTTTTTATTAAACGTCTTCCGTTAGGATACAGTTGAGCAATTTTATTATGAATCAACTGTCTTGGAAGTTATTAAAGAGGTAATGTTTCCTAGTTAGTGGGGCGAACCTGACATTATTCAAAGTAACTGTAAAACTACAACAAAAAGTCTTTAACTGCTGAACTATCAGAATCTATAAAGAGATGAGCTTTGAGCTTTTTGAACAAACAATAAATGCTTGTTTACTTTTTGTGTGTGAACTTTTTTAATGTGTTTGCAATAAATCTGTGTCCAACTACACAACAAATTTCTGATTGTTCAGTATTGTAAAGTTTCTTAAGTTCTTCACAGACTTTTTTGGGTAACATTTTACAATAAGGTTCCATTTGTTAACATTAGTTAACAACATTAATTAAGATCAACTAACAATGAACATCACTTTTACAGCATATAAATTCTAATAAATAACAAAAAAACGTGTATTTGTTAATACACTATGAACTAACAATGAACCATTGCATTTTTTAAAAATGTATAAATGCTGTAAAAAATATATTGTTAACTGTTTGTTTCTACTTAATGCATTAACTTAAGTGTACAAATGAAACCTTATTGTAAAGTGTTACCCCCTTTTTTTCTTTCTTATTTTTGTTTTACTTTTTTAAGTACAAATATTCAATCTGACCTCTCAAATCATATGGGTTTAAGCTACAAGCATTACAAATATAAACAAAAAATCAGCATTTTGTTTAAAATAGCTTTAGATGGATCACCGTATGTCACACTGCAGGACATGTCAACTTCTCAAATAGTTAAATGCCAATATTAAGCATATATATATAACAATCCAATATAATAATTCCCAGACGAAAGAAACAAACCTATTATAGTAAAATGGTTTCCCTAATTATATATATATATATATATATATATATATATATATATATATATATATATATATATATACAGCATATTTGTAATATACAGCACAATAAATTAAAAAACAGGCAGTCAATACACTTCAATAATATTCAAACTGTCTTGCTGCTTATTTCTGTCTATTGGTATGTAATCTGAATTAGAATTTAAATAACAGACAAAGATATCAGTCAGGCTGAAACACGGACTCTGTAACTTTGTACAACTATGGATATGAGGTTGTATTAAGAGTCCGGAACTTATGTGGGTGAATATATTCTAAACATCCTCTCACTCCCTCCATTTCTCAGTTCATCTACTGTAAATGTCACACATCTATCTTCCTCCTTTTGCACTTACAATAGGACTTATGTAGGCAAGACCGTTCACACCTTTCCATCTTCAGAATGACTTAACACATTCCTCCATCCAGGAGGATCATGTTTTTGAACATTCAAGGAGATGATTGCTGATATACATTTTATGATATTTTGTAGAAATACATTTTGGCTCCTCAGCCATAACAAAATCAATTAGGTTTAATACCAAACTTTGTGTCCCTCCAAGTTATTGATTGGCATGTCTATTGCATCAGTTTGTGTTCACATGGGTAATATAAATGTAATAACATTGCAGAGGCAAAAGTAATTTTGTGAAATTAAAATATAAACTGCAACCAAGGAGAAGGTGGAAGACTCATCGAGTTATGTGTGTCAAGAATGAGACCAGAGGTCCAAGATCCAGACTTGATTGTATTTGAAACAGAGCAGAGCTGACAAAGCGTGATGGAGACCTGGCACTGAATGCAGTGTGGAGATGGAGAGTGGGTTCATAGGTTTGTGTGTGCTGTGGTAGTGTGGAGCACAGATCCGCAAGGAATCTTCTGGAGGATAGTGTGTTCATAGGTTTGTGTGCATCATGGTAGTGTGATGATCAGATCCGCGAGGAATCCTCTGGAGGATAGTGTGTTCGTAGGTTTGTGTGCATTGTGGTAGTGTAAAGAGCAGAGCCAGTGTAGAGATGTAACTGATGACGAATACTCAGGTGAAGCATCAAGGCGAGCGATGCAACCAACAGGAAGGTAACCACAATCTGGGTGCTGCGGCAAAGACTGGCAACCAATACAGAAAACATGTAATGGGACCAACTAGGTCAGAGAGAGAGTGGTGAGTAACTAAACACACAACAACAACAATCTAGCAATGAACCCGAAACAGAGTGGGGTAAATATAGGCAGAAAACAAACCATGGTCAGGTGCAGCTCGTCCGCTGGAAAATTGGCATGATCAGCATTCCCATGGAAACAACCAGGGTTCCCATGGAAATGCTGAATCTGTGTGCCAGCGGCACCTGAAACACATGAAGAGAAGGTAAACACAATGGAACAAACCGGCAGACTCACCGTAAAAGTACCCTCCCCCATTAGGGACGCCACTTGGCGTACCCAGAAGTGTTAACATGATGAAGATGCCCAGTGGAGCCCATTGTCTGGGCAGCCCAGCTTCAGAAACGCAGCCAGAAAAGGGGAAGGAGAGCCAGCGTTCTCGTCAGACTAAGACGTTGCACAAATCCAACCCCGCTACCCAGCATTCTACTGGCAAATGACTGGGAGATGTTCCGGTCCACCACTGATGATGACATTGAGGTCTACACAGATACCATAACGTTTCATCAGGAAGTGCATAGATGATATAGTGCCGACCAAAATAATATGGATCTACTCTAACCACAAACCGTGGATTAATAGCAATGTTCGTGCGACACTTATTGCGCGGACCTCCAATTTTTTTTTCTATATTTTTTATATTTTAAACAAGCCAGTTATGCCCTCCGTAAAACTATCAGAGCAGCCAAACGTAAGTACAGGGACAACATTGAAGGACAGTTCAACACCACTGACTCTAGAAGCATGTGGCAGGGAATTAATATCATCACAGACTTCAAAGGGAATAAAAACTCTGACAAAATCCATGGCTATGTGGGACCAGGGTCTTGAAGGGACTGACAGTGTTTGGAGGAGCCCAGCTGACAGGAAGTCTTGCTAGATGCACAATTTGGGCAATGAACCGGTGAATGTCCTGTGCTAGTGAAGGCCACCAGCATCGCTGTCTAATGAGCACCTGGGTACAAGCAGCCCCTGGATGGCAGGCAACGTTGGACGAGTCGCCCCACCAGAGGACATGTGTCTAGACTTATCGTGGAGCAAATAACAGACCTGTTGGACACTCAGTGGGTGAGGTGGCATTGCGCAACGCAGATCGTACGGTAGAAGAGCGCTGCGATAGAACAGCTCCGACACCGAACTCTGATGCATCCACCTCCAGCACGAACTGATGTGAAGGGTTAGGAGTGTTAAGAATGTAAGCGGTAGTAAACCTTTCTTTCAATTTAGAAAACACAGCTTCAGCTGCAGGGACCAGCAAACTCAGTACGGGTGGAGGTGAGATCCGTCAGAGGCGCGGGAAGCTGGCTGTAGTTTCAAATTAAACAGCAACAAAAATTGGTTAACCCCAGAAACCTTGGCATGGATTTGCATGAATCTGGTTAATTCTTAACCGGATCCTTGTGCACTCCTTCAGACGAGATGATGAACCCCAGGAACGCAAACGATTGCGCATGTAAAGCACACTTCTCCACCTTAACAAACAGCCAGTTCTCTAGCAGTTGCTGAAGCACCCGCCTGACGTGCTGGACATGGTCCTCTCATCCCTTCCCTGATCTGAACAAGGTGATATGCATTTCTTAAGTACAGTTTCATAAAGACGGACACTCCCTGCAGGAGTTCGAAAACCAAGGACATCAAAAGCAAAGGAAAATTACTCTTCACCGTGATGTCATTCAGCCTCCGATAATCTATACAGGGCCTAAGCGAGCCATCCTTCTTCTCCACGAAGAAGAACCCCACCCTTGCAGGAGAAGAGGAAGGACAGACAGCTGCTAGAGAATCATTGATGTATTTATTCATGGGTTCCCTCTCGGGTGCAGAGAGCGAATATACCTGACTTCGTGGGGGAGAAGTACAAGGAAGCAGATTTATTGCGCAATCGTACTGGCAATGAGGAGGGATCTGGAATCCACCAAAGCAGAGACAGTATGACTGGTCGGTCCGTACTGCAGTAGGGCTGGGAGAAGAGTCCGTAGTGCGGGGGTTTTGCTCAGTGGAGTTGCGCTTGCCAGTAACCCCCTTCCTACTGATGAGCATTGGCATTTGCTGGGCAGTTTGTGGAGACATGACTGGTGCTAGCACAGTAGAAGCAGAGTCTCTACACCACTGCTTCTCCTCTGGTGAAAGTTGTGTCCTCCCAATCTGCATGGGTTCCGCCTCAGACTGCAGTTCCGATGGACTGGCAGCAGGAGTGGGTGGTGGTGATGATGGTCAGCTGGTGACTGTGACAATGTGTAAGACTTTTCTTTAACACTGACGAAGGATAAACTGAATAAGGCACAAACCGTCAAGTCAGCTAATTTAATTTGAATTAATTAAAAAAATAATTAATAAATATATCAGATTAGAAATGTATTAACAAGAAAAAAGAATGAATACGGCAAAAACAGCACAGATGTGCCCACCTCTGCCTTGACCAATACAAATATGTTTCTTTCCACATCTCAACAATCTCAGCTCAGAACATACATATTTTCACATACACTTCTAAGCCTTGTTTTTTGCGGATGGTGGGATCAGGTCAATGTAACTTGGCTTTTCCTCAAAATCAAAGGCCCTGTTCTCACACTACTATTCTAACAACTCTATATCTCTTTTTGCTATTTTGAATCTCAAGGAAGACGTGTTGAGATTTGCTCCCAAATTCCATTCGATGCCTCCAGGTCTGCTATATAAAGGAACATGCTGTGCCCCTTGTGTTCTTTCTCTGCTCTCTTACTCGTATTCACACTTGTACTGTGCATCTGAATAACAAACACATAACTGTACACACTGCTCTGAGACTGCAAACAAAGAGGTAAAAAAAAACAAAAAAAAAAACCTGAATAGCACTACTGCCAAACATACAATTGTACACCCTTCCTCACTCTTTCTTTTAACCTATATCAATTCAAGTTATCATCACAATTTAGGCCTTACTGTTTAGCCCTTGTTAACTGATAATAACTTAATACAAAAATTGAAAGAAGAAAGAAAGAAAAAGATTGCATAACTAAACTGAGCTTTACTCCAGAAATGGTCTGTTGTAGTCTTAGCTGAGTGGATCATCTGATTTGCATGTGGTGAAACAGGGATACAGCAACATTCAACACTTGTCCTGTCACTCTGTCAATCTGGGTTTATGTCTGACAGGACCACACCTGTCTTGTGTTTTGCTGTCTATTTTTGTGTGGGCGCACAGATTCGGTTCTGTTCCCTGCCATGCACTCTTCGGTCTGTCTTGTTTGATGTCTGGATTATGATGTCCAGGTTCTGACTTCCTGTCTGGTTCGGTTTTAGTCAGTGTTGGGATCCGGACACTCTTGCTCCATGTCTG
This sequence comes from Moxostoma hubbsi, assembly GCA_032164185.1. Lineage (NCBI taxonomy): Eukaryota > Metazoa > Chordata > Actinopteri > Cypriniformes > Catostomidae > Moxostoma > Moxostoma hubbsi. The sequence continues at coordinate 22,985,715 of JAVLUX010000015.1, forward strand.
TCTGTTATTGACGTATGTGCATCGCACTTATGCCATCTTGGCAGCATGCACTCAAGTCAATAGTTTATGTCTGTCTCTCATGAACAAGGGTGTGCCTCACGTCACGCTTGCGCTGCACACCCGAGTCACAAGCTGTCTTCATGTCACTTCGGTCTAAGGTGTCATGTGTGTGTGGCCAAACTCTCGCACAGGTGTCCTGTCTTGTTTTTGTTGCCTGTTGCGTGCATTGTGTGGCATCTGCCTCGAGATGTACGCTCAGGTTTCGTTTAGTGTGAAAATGCGTGGAATCACTTTATTTGGCATTGCTACGCATTCTCTATTCATATCTTATCTTGTTTGTCAGTTGGCATGGCCATATATTGCCTTATATTCTTGGCGATGTGTTCTCATGACCACTCGGTTATTTTGTTGTCTTGTGAGAGAATGTGGCTTTTTGTTTCTGTATCGCCACGGGTCTCTCTGTCTTATGCCATAGACCGCCTCCTTGTTTGCTTATTTGTAGTTCATTTGTTACACCTGCCCTGCATTATCCTGTTTGATTTCCTTCCCTATTTTAGTCTCCTTGTGTGAGCTGTCCAGTGCTAGTTCGTCTTGTGTGTTCAGTCGGTCCTGTCTCATTTCGGTCCTGCTCACGATCCCTTCCCTGTTCTGTCCAGTCGGACCTGTTGTCCTGTTTCCCCTACCCCAGCCTGGATTACTTTTCCCCCTTCGGTGTAGTTTACGTTTATTGTTACGTTTATCCCCATTGTGGGAGTTTGTGTTTGTTTATGCTTTTGTTTTTGTAAAAATAAATTTCCTTATTTTTTAACTCTGCGTTTGGGTCCCGCCTCTGCTTCTCTGACACAGACGTCTTACTAGCTCTAACAAAAAGAATCTGTAATGGCACATCAAGCTATTGTCCAGACAAGCTGATAGACCTATTCTTGATCCATCTAGATGAAACTAAAAGAAAAAGAGATGGTAAATTATGCATGCATGACCAGGAAGACAATAAGCAGTTGGCAACTTCAGATTGTCTGAATGGCATCAAACTAAAAGGTGCTGGAAAGAAGGCAGTTAACAGTCATAAAAGAAACATTTCACCCCCCACCTCCACCCCCCGCAGACTTAAATATTCAGATGTGACCAGAGGTAATGTCAGTTCACTGCCTCTTTGTGTGGTGCCACATAAAAAATGTCCTCATTTGCACAGAACCTCACTTCCCCTCTTTTGTGTCTAGACACTTTCAACACTTTTTAAGCTATCAGACTTTAACTGTCAGCAATTCCTTTAAGGATCAAGTCTTTTAATGGATGTGCCAGAGTAAAAGAAAGTATGTAATAATGCAAAAACAAAAACAAAAAAAAAAACAAAAAAAAACAGATATATTTTTAACTAGAGATAAACTAAAAAAAATAAACGTGGTCATTGCCCAACAACAACTGTTGTGTGAGTTTGTGTGTCGGTCTTGACCAATATGTTTTCAAGCTGCCCACAGTGAATTTTGTGTGTGCCTCAAATATTTATTTTAGGATTCATGCATTTCAGTTTCATTATAAAATTCCATCAAACTAAATAGATAAAAAAAAATAACTTCAGAAACATTTACTACCTCTCCAATCCTGCAGCATAAGAGTGAATTACAACATTATCCAAATAATTTTGTATTTGACATTTATTGCACATTTGACTCTTAAGAGGGTGTTGTTTTGGAGTTTTTATGCACAGCATATATTAACATGAGTAGGGCCTACTGTTCTACGATACAGTATGTGGAATTGAACACAATTAGGAAGGCTATAGTGTGCATGAGATTGGGTCATTCAAGGTTATTAGATATAATCCTCTAGCTGACCTGGTAACAAAGCAGCCGATCAGATGTAACCACACTCTTACATGTCTGTTGTGTTTGGAAAAAGCATCGGGGACGTTGACTGAAAAGCTTACATAACAATGCTCAGATAATCTTCAATTTACCCATATCTCTATCTCATTTTATGGTGTGGCTAATGGGGTAAATAGCTGTGGAGTTTATCAGTGTCATTATAATGATTAAGCCCAAAATGTTAGGGCTCCATGGCTCATCACAAATGTGCTGGCTGCATTGAAAACCACTAATACGCAATAGTACTTTAAGATTGATAAAAGTCTGTTTTTAATTCACGATCAACAACTAAAGTTGATATTACATCACAGAATGGTATCTTTGCTTTTAAATTCCCGATAATGAATGGACGTTGTACTATCCATGTCATTAGTTTACCAGATAAACAGAGTAGGCCTATCTGCTGTTTTGTAACAGTAGTTTCATTTGTAACTGATACTGGGTTCCACTGTGGCTACATCCTTTATGTGAATACCCCAAGAATATCTGATGAAAACTCCTGGAAAATACAAAAATTAAGGCAAACCGTGTTTACTCAGCACTAAAAACATATTTACTTTACTTTAGCCATTTGAGCAACTCTGATGTTTGCGACATGACAGAGCACGCAAATAAGAACAACTTGATAGGTCAGAGGTAGTGTTATCGCACTACGTCAGCTCGATGTCGCTATATAGGGCCAAGCCATCTGTGGAGCATTACAATCTCAACTGAATTCACTTGAGGGCTACAAGAAAGGTATGACCACTTCATATCATATTTTAAAGCTTACTTGTTTTGATATATTATTTCCAAACTGTTAATATTTTGTATTTTAAACGGTGTAGAAACTGGGCAAACTATAACGCTTTAGTTCCTAATGTCCAACGAGTAATTAATGCTAAGCAGTATGTTGGCGACATCTAGGTGTAATGACTTGGCATCGTCGGTAACGTGCAAAGCTTTTTTTTAATTTTAATTTTTTTTAAGTAGGCTTTTCTTGTTAAATGAATAAAAAATTGCACATATTGCCTGCTGGGAAATGTATAAAAAAATAGCTTATTACAACCTATAACAAAAACCAATGTTTTACAACACTTAAAGGCCTACTATGTATCGTATGCTATTGTATTTAATAAGTAGATCGTTCTTTAAAAATTAATAGGCTATCTTTCAATGTATTTTCAAATGGCGAACGAAAAAAGCTGTCCACACCACCTGGTGCTGACGTATGGGGATACTTGCGATTATTTCGACGAATTTATAAAAATACAAAAATCTCCCCAAAGTGCTCGAAATGATGATTGTGCTCGGTCTTCGGCATTCTAAAGGAGTTTATTTTGTGTTACAGGAAAGACCGGCAAGATGAAACTGTTCCTAGCTGCAGCCGTGTTGATGCTTGTGCTTGCTACACACACAGGTAAAACATCTGACCCTTCTCACACTCTCTCACATTGACTAATGTGTATTGATGAATATTCTCAGAACCCATGAAAACAGCCTTCAGTAGCTTTAATGCAGTGTTACAGCCATACATCCACATGCACAATTTACAACTTAAAATTTAAACAGAGGCCCAGGAGGACCCCACACTGGAGCAGCGCTTTGCCAACTTCCACACCCAGGTGAAAGAGATCGCAGGGGACCTGACAGAGAAGACCAAGAACGCCTTCGAGCAGTTTGAACAGAGCGAGTTCGCTGTCAAAACCAAGTAAGATCATGATGCGCGCGCGCTCACACACACACACGCACGCACACACACACACACACACACACACACACACACACACACAACACACACACACACACACACACACAATGCATATTTATAAAACAAAACTTTTAAGGTGTTCCTATTGTGTTTAAAAAAAAAAAAAATTATGTCAATTGGCTACAATTTGTTTTTGTCTTGGCAGGAACTGGTTTACTGAGCAGTTTGAGAAGATGAAGCAGAAGCTGGGCGAGGGCATCAATTAAAATGACAACTGTTGTCCCGTTATCCCTGCAATCACAGACATGTGATATCACCACAACTCTTTTGTGCCAGCTGGCACAATTGTTACAATTCACGCTGTTATGATCTGTGTGACTTTTGTGTAATCTGTACAATAGTTTACGGTTTTTGTGAGATGTTATGTTAAATATTCTGGAAAATTTTGGAAATCTAAAAATAAATTCAGATTTTTTTTTTTCAAAAGAATAAACAGTGAAAAAAGTACAAATTTCTTTCTGCATTGTTTTATTCACATGAACCAACATAATATAAAATATTAACTGAATATGGAATAATTATGAATCCATTATTTGAATTCAAATAATTTTTATCGACAGAAATATGAAACATGAAATTGTTTGTTACATTTTTGGTGGTAGTTATTTTTCACAAAAATAAAAAAACAATAAAAACATTATATAAGCACACCCTAAAATGCACAGAGCATTAACATGGGTCAATCAATCAATATATATATATATATATATATATATATATCTGTATGCACAGTTAAATGCAAATATGAGGTCAAAGAGCTTCCTCTATCAGGCCACATGAGATTAAAGTCACTGTTTGTTCACGGTTAATGATCCGTGCACTCCTAATTTCAACCTCTCCAGTTCAGCAGTGAGGTGAATGACCATATGACCCCTTTTCCAAGAATTACATCACATTGTAGAATTTCACAGGTCAAAAAGCAATAAATACAAACTTTCTTTGCTGTTCAGTGCCTCCATGGATCAAGGCCGAAACCTTTTCATTTGAGCTGACAGTGATTTAAATGATTGCAACTGGTCACAGGAATCATTCAAATATAGTAATCTAATATCTATGTAGATCTCTAGAATTCTTTGCTGTACATCTATGCTTGATTCATTGTCAACAACTACTGTATGCTCATAACACTTAATGTGACTATTGATAATAATACTGCATATTAGCTCCAATCAGAAAAAATTATAATTGCAATTTCATTGCAAGAACTGATGAAGAAAGATTAATAGATAAATGGAGAAAGATAGAAAATCACATGGCCCCACCCCACCTTGGTTGCATGTGGTTCACCTAAGTGGACACCCCAAAAACAAAACAGCAACTTTTATTATTTGTGGAAAAAAAATATTATATCACTTCTCTGCAAATATGTTAATTAATTTACTTTCTACATGTTTCAGGTAAACTTCTAAGTAAACAGTAGGTAGCGCTTGCATAAATGATGTGTGATCTGTGAATTGATTCAAATTCTACTGCAGCATGTTTTCACTCATCAAAGAAAACTGACGGAACCTGAGACAACCTCAGCACAAAAACATAAAAAAAACACAACAGTAAACTTTAAAGGTACAAATTTACTACACACATGCATATAATGTATTCATGTCTTGGTCTACCCACTGTTGTATATGTGAGCAATTGTTTGAAATCTATCAGCACCAACTAACTAATTCATTTTATTGTTCTATAGATGTCCAGACTAATGATTTTTGTTCTGGGCATGACACTGCAAGGTCTTTTTTTACACAATAATATTTTATTATTTTATGATGATATGCATCGACAAACCTTAACAGAAATTTCTGTATCATGCAACATATTTCTAAATAATTTACATATATGGTACTTAGCATATTTATTATAATGGCCTATCCTTTGGCCACTCCTGGTCCAGAAGAAGACACTGCTGGTGTTTTAGAAAGGGCAAAGCAGATGTACAGGTACAGCTCTAATATGTTGTATAATACTTAATTTAATTTGTTTAAAAAAGAAAATACCAAATTGCATCTAGTCTCAGAGGCCAGTACACCCAGATAACTGTGCAGTACATTCATATTTTGTTTGTGGACATATTGTTTTACATTTTGTCTGTGTCTATGTCTGTAGACATAGGTTAAAGTTCTAAATGCTGGCATTGCTGTGACAGAGCATGTACTATGAGGAACATATCAAGCCTGTAGCTGACTCTTACAAGGAGTGGGCTAAAAACAGAGCAACTTCCCTCTGGGAGAGACTCAAAGAAAGCGTGTCTACATTCAGATCGACCTGATATACTTCAAACAGTCCAAGATAACTTTGTAAAAAAAAAAAAAAAAAAAAGAAGAAGATGTTTCAGTATGTTGGTGTGGTGGAGTTAAAACAGACTTCGAACTAGACATTCATTGTTCACAAGAAAAAAATATATAAACACCCATGCATATGGCAGACATAATTTAAAACTGAAACTTTATTCATAATTCTATTTTTATATGTTTCCTGTGAATATCAAACTAATAAATAGGTTAATTAATATCACAACACAGATATGGATTTCAGAATCTTAATGAAAAAATTAAACGAAGAAGTGATATATGTTTGGGCACATAATTATATTTTAATTAATCAAAAAGAAAAAAAGAAAAATAATATAAAATAGGTTCGCAGGTTCTAGATTAGACACGTAATGTTCCAAAGTCGAGAAAGATCAATGGGTCTGACTCGGTCCATTTGGCATTTGGAAAGCTTTTTACAACCTTTGAACAGCCTTTGCTCCACTCTTATTAGTTTATGTACATCAAAGTCAATAATATGGATTCTGGCACTCTTGCAAAAAAATAAACAATCTGTCCAACTTAAGCACAATCAGTAATTTTTGTGCTGAATATGCTGTGGAAAGTTGCACGTTCATTTGTATATATAAAAAAGTGAAATGGATGAGTGAGCAGAGTGGAATTGTTTTTTTTTTTGTTTTTTTTTTTGAGAATTTTGAGTCTTAAAAAGTGCATTCATATATTGAATAGATATATTATAAAATAATACTTATGCAGGCCTGTATCTTATTTTTTTTTACATCAGAGGACAACAAAATAGCACTTAAAACTAATTACGTTTAGGTCACCATTACAAAAATGATGCATCTCTGTCATCTTTAATGCAGGTTTAATTAAAATTTACTGGGGTCTAACAGAGAATTTGAACATCTTCGATGAGTGTTTTCAAGTATCCTCTAATGCCTTTTAATAACACATGCACATGCACACACACACACACACACACACACACACACACACACACACACACACACACACACACACACACACACACACTCAGTGGACTTTGAGTGGGCAAACCAGTGTGTGCATGTTTGCCCTGTAGGATCAGTAGGTCCATCTGTGTGGGTGTGTGTGTATGCATGCAGCATGAGTGTGACTGTGTGTGTGTGTGTGTGCAATGACGTTTGTTTGGTCAAATGGTCAGACAGATATAGGGGTGGAAGGCAGACAATATATACTGCAGACTCAGCTGGTGAAGTTGACTTCAGTCCTTTATTTCTCTCTACAGGCATCTCACTAGCACAAGGTAAAGTGAGTCTCGACTACACTCTTCTAATCTACACATGCATGCATTTACATTAAGGAATTACACCTCTAACAATGCATTACTAAATATCTCATTTTGCAAAACTCTCTGCATATAGCAACTATTGCATAAGAAAAATACTACATGGCCATTTATCCTCAGTATTATAATTATCATTAGGTTGGTATTTGCGCGTGTGCATTTAAATATCCCAAATGACAAGACTATTACAGTTACAAACAGGTGATTTTCAAACTACTTTTTGAAGAGTACTTCAAGAGATGTTCTGCAAGAATTTCATGTCTAAATTTATCTCTCTTATCTCAGATGAAGCTGACATTAGTCCTCATCCTCGCACTCCAAGGTAATATACCAGTTCTTGTATTCTTGAAAAATTCACACATGGATGTCTGGACCTCTTTAACTGGTGCACAACTGAACAACAGAGGGCATGTAGCCTGATCATCTCTATTTTCTCATCATTTAAGATCAGTGACAAAGTGACTACAATATAATTAAATCTATTTGCAATCTCAATATAGAGAGTTGAGGGTAAGTCAGTTATTAACTATGCCAATTATATGTAAGTTAAAAGACAGACTGAGGATTTGATTGCATCTCACCAAATAACCATGTTGAGGTGAACAGTTTTTTAGCAGATGCCCACATAGATATACTACATGTGCAGAACTTTATCTGGCCCAATTCCAGACTTGACCTAACCAATATTTGACCAGTGCCTCAACTGGTGGGCAGCCATGCTGATTTAGTAGGGAATTGTGTACATTAATATCATTCTTAAGGTAGATGTCTTTTCTACCTTTCTCTTTTAGTGTCAGTGTGTGTATATGCACAGAATTTCCCTGAGCCCGAGAAGGAGTTGGTGGAGAAATACGAGGGTCTTAAGGCAGTTTTCTACAAGAGGATACTCAATGCTTATCAAAAGTTCATAGCTGCTGTTGAACCAATGCTAGAGAACACATCCACAGGTGGACCAGCCAAGGAGTACTTTGTGGAATTACAGAAAAACCCAAGAGTGGAAAGCACCATCAAGATTCTCAGGTAAGCATTACACATTGTGTTCTCCTCATATCTTCAAGAACCCCTCACCTCGCTTATCCCCATTCCAGCCTCTAATTGCTCTCCATATTTAATCTCTGTGTTTATGACTCTCTGCCATCCTCTCCTTGACCATCCAGTTCCATTCAGTGATTCCAACAGATTCTCTTTGATGACAACCCTACCCCTTCATTCATTTCATTTAGCGGTCATTCAGTCCAGTTGTTACATCTAAATATAACTGTTGTATTTTGTGTGGTTCTTCCAGTGGTCTGGCCGCTGAGCTCGAGCCTGTTGTGGACAAGGCCCGTATGGCTGCTCTTGGTGCTTATGGCCAATATCTGCGCCCCTACATCGGCGAATACCTGGACAAAGCAATCAACAACGTCAAGCCAGTGTTGGATACTGTCCTGCCTCAGGAGAATTAAAGCTTGTCGCATGTTACACTGACTCTGTCAGACAAGGAAGATCAGTCAAGATGTGCCCAAGCTAGTTATGTTTTACATGTAAACATACATTACTTCATGCATTGTCATTACTTCAATCAAAATCTAAATATGAAACTTGCTTGATATATGGCTTTGTATTCAGCACAGCTATTGTGTCAGTATTGTTTTATCACATGTATATACTGTATCTGTGTATTTGATACTGTTCTGTTCAATGCAGGAAAGAATAACATCCAATCCAGTATTAATAGAGTATGAGAATTATGTGATTTTGTGAGAATCATAAGGAAACAACAAGTCTCATTCAAAATAAAAACCTCTGGATTAAGCAAACTCTCCAAAGACTTTGAGAATGCTTACATTTAGGTTGAATGTGTACTGAAAAACAAACAAACAAACAAGCAAACAAAAAAGAGTAAACAAGGACAAAATTATTTGACATAAAAAAATAAGATATCAAAATTGAATTGATCAATTTCAACAACATCATTTAGAGAGTTTGTCTATTACAGAACCAAAGGGTCAGTGTTCTCACAGACATTTCACTCTTCAGCATAATCATCAACAATGAAATGTGGAGTTCCTAAAAGAAGAAACAAATAAAAATAAAGAAAAAATCCCAGTAAAAGATTTTTATCTAGGGCAGAATCAGGGAGGTGGTTGCCCCTAGTGGCCAGAGCTGTAATTGTTCAAGTATGGGAATAAAACGGTAATTAGTAATTTAGTAATCTTAGTTAATATTAATTTCAACATACTAATTTATTTTAAAAATGAAAAGTTGTATTTGTTTACATAAGTTAATGCACTATGAAATAACGATGAACAATTGTATTTTTATTAACTAACTAATTTATTAAAATATTAATAAATGCTGTAATAATATATTGTTTATTGTTTGTTCATGATACTCAGAGCATTAACTAACGTTAATGAATGGAAACTTGCTGTAAAGTTTTTCCAAGAAAACAAATTAAAAGCATTATTAGGTAATGGTGTTATTTTTGCAGTAACTGTCTATTGCATGAGTGGGGGCCATTCGAGTATTTACAAAATTATCCGCGGGCCATACAATTGTTGATTGAAATTAATGTAATATTGTCCCCAAGTGTGCAAGAGTCTTTTGTCTGCAGTGAGTGTATTGACTAACCCAGTTTTAGCTGACCTAGTTCTCCACCAGGGGGACAGGGCCCTTTGGAGCACCTCTGCAATATTTCACAGGGGCCACAAGATGAATTAAAATAATTTTACATAAGTCAGATGTTTTTTTGTTTGTTGTTTCAACTTTAATAATGAAAATAATACAAAAATCAATATTAAAAACACGTAAATCATATTACGTTAATTCATCCCCTCAACACCTGTTGGTTTTATTGAAGAACACACAGTTCTTGAAACTTCTGGACTCACAAAATTAAATGTGTTAATTGTTTTTTTACTGACACTTCTAGCTTCACTTTATAAAATGTTTGAAAAAGGGCTTTGAAAGTTTTCTTGTAAAATGGGGAGCCTTATGGTCAAAATGTTTTCGTACCACTGAGCTAACCTATCAAAAATGGATATACTGTATGAACCTATGCTGTGTTTCAAATGAGTGAATGTTAAGAAGTAACTTCTCAGACTGTTTGAACTACACAAAGTGTTTACATTTCCTGCACACTCTCTCTCTCTCTCTCTCTCTCTCTCTCTCTCTCTCTCTCTCTCTCTCTCACACACACACACACACACACACACACACACACACACACACACACGCGCGTGGCATAATGTTAATTACTTTCAAGTTGTCCGTCCTTCAAAACAAAAAAAAGGAGAAAAAGAGCAAAACTCTGGGTAGTGAGGCACTTACAATGTACTATAAGAATAAAATCACTGACTAACCTTTTCTGTGTAAAGTTATCTCCAATTGTACAACGTTATCTTGCCATGACATGACAATGTAACACCATAAACCCAGTCATCCCACAAACATTAAAATGTAAACACCTTTTCAGCTCAAATAATTCACAAGTTTTAATAGAAGAATAATGGAAATGCTTTCGTAAAATGATAACCTTCAAATTTCTGCTTTGAAACCCTCCAAAATATGTCCCCATTTACTTCCATTGTAAGTGCCTTTACTGTAACCTCTATTTTTGCTTCTTGTATTTCTTTTTTGTATTTTTTTTAAGAAAAGGTGGGAGGAATCAAAAACAAATTCAGTGGTAATCACCATTATGCCACAAATGCTGTTGATTGAGTTTAACTTGTATTGAATCCAGAATTTTCCATAAACACACCGGTGCACAAATAATCTGACGTAAACAAGCTGACGTGTCTATGGTGAAACAGACTTAGGACTTTATTTGGAAATGTGTGGAAGTTCAATTGCACAAAACAAGGGACTGCCTGCATTTATCTGTCTAGAGGGGGTGGATAGGGTGCAGATTACAAAAAACGTTATCACCGTGTGTTATCATATTAGCAAGCACAGAAACAAACCCCCCTTAGCCTTGAATGAAAAACTGTTGATCAAACCCAGCAATAGACAGCAAGTCTGCTAGTTTAAAAGTGATCAATCTCTTTTGCCTCTTTTTGTGAAGAGCCATATTTGTTTAACAGGTAATCCCTTTTTAGTCTTTGTTATTTTGCAACCAACCCCCAGTCAAATACAGACACTATCACACAATTATCTGAGAGGGTTGCACTTTGGCCCTTGGTTTATCAGGTAAACACATCTGTACCCATATATAAGATTTTTTGCTGCTAAGCATTCTCACACACTTTCTGCTGAGGAGAAACTGTGAGTACAGCCGTATTTTCCCTACTTGTATTTAAGAGTGAAAATGCATAATAAAATAATTTAGGTAATAGGTTTATTTAATTGCTAAGCAGCTATGGATGACTCCATCAGCCTGCTGAATTCCTAAAATGCACATGGCATAAGTCTGAATGGAGGACTTTAAATTAATTGCAACATTTACCATATGCAAGTTTTAATACCATTGCAGATATAATATGAAGATTGCATACAGATATGTTATCTTCATATGACTTGAACATTCCCCAAGTAGGCTCCAATATGGAACAGAGCCTTCTAGTGTACTTAGTGTACTGGTGTGACTAGTTTTATTTTCCTTTATGCAATAGGCAGATGCTTTCTAACCAAGTAAAATCCATCATGTAACATTAGAGCACATATTTGGCTACTGAACAGATGAACTAACTAGTGTGCACTGGAGTTAAATTTGTCACAAGGAATCAATTACTGCCCCTTGTGGTCACATTTATATTTTTGTTACTTTGATCCCACCCATCATCTGATTACTGTTTTACTAATTCCATCAGATCTGCCTGTCACTATGAACAAGCTACTGGCTATCACAGTGCTCATCGCTGTCCTTGCTCTGGGTATGTACACATGCAATTTTTTATCATTATATAGTGTACATTTATAACATTGTGTAATTAATTAAAAGAAATTGAAATTGAGTGATGGAGTTTCAAATACAGCTGCTGAGGTAGTTACAGTAAATGTGGCATTTTTCTCCTCAAGTCAAGTAATTTTTATTTAAATAGCAATTTTCAAAATAAACATTATTTCAAAGCTTTTTTGCAGAAAATCATACTGTTATTACTGTAGGTCTTAATTATCCACAGTAAACAGCTTCATTGAAAAACTTTTTTGAAAAAGACTGTCTACCACACCCCTATTTTATTTTCCTCTTTTAGAAAGTTGAGAAAACATTGTGTTTTGTGCTGGATCAAAGGGTCAATAATTCTGCGTTCCAAACCCAATTATTTAATGATGGAAGGAAGGTACCATACATTGTTCCTGGCAGGCTACTCAGCCTTACATTCTCAATTAGGTTCGGATTAAGGTGGGGCGGGGTTAAGGCATCTGCTGCCTGCCAGGAACAAACTGTGGCCCCTTTGTACAATTGGCCGAAAATGTGAAAAGGACCCATTATTTACCAATGTTTCAATTTGCCTGTGTGACCTGAGAACTGAACTTACTACTGCCCCCTGCAGAAGCGGAGAGCTTCCGTAGGCCCAGACAGACTGAGGAGGAAAAGGGAACCATTGCCAATGTGATGGACACCCTGAAGTTCTATTATGACAAGAGTGTTGACACTGCCAGTGGTTATGTAGAGACCATCAAGGACTATAAGCTGGAAGAGAAAGCAAAGTAAGTGAAAATGTACAAATTTATTTGACCCTTGCTTAACCTTGCTGAGAAAAAAATTAAACCTGAATAAGATGGTTAGCTGGTCTTACCTGATTTAATGGGGTCATGTCATGCATTTTTTTAATTATTATTATTATTTTCCTTAAATTTTCTCATAATTTTAGTTAAAAAAAATGTACTAAAAAAGAAACATTTCATAATATAGTATTATATTACTTTTTTCACCCTGTCTTTGACCCTCTATCTGAAACACTCATTTCTTTTTGAGTGACAAAACATTTTTTTGTGCTTTTCCCTTTAAAGAGATAGTTAAAAAATGAAAATTCTCTTATCAATTCCACACCCACATGCCATCCCAGATGTGTATGACTTTCTTTCTTCAGTAGAACACAAAAAAATATATTTAGAAGAATATTTAAAGTTTTTAGGTCCTCACAATGCAAGTGAATGGTGATTAGACCTTTATAGCTCCAAAAATCACATAAAGTAAAACATTGGTTAAATCCATATCTTCGTAAGCAATAGGTGTTGGTGCGAAATATATAAAAATGCAAGTAATTTTTTTACTCTAAATCTCCACTTTCACCTTCTAAACTTCATTTTTACATCTGAAAGTCACATGTGGTGCCTGTTTAGTTTCACTTTCACAATTGAAAGGGAAAATTAAAGTGGAGATTTAGAGTAAAAATTACTTAAATATTGTTCTGTTTCTCACCCACACCTATTATATCGCTTCTGAAGATATGAATTTGAACACTGGAGTCATATGGATTACTTTTATGTTTCCTTTATGGGATTTTGAAGCTCACTATTTGCTTGCATTGTATGGACATGCCGAGCTGAAATATTTTTCGAAAAATCATTGTTTGAGTTCTGCTGAATGGAACTGTCCATTTAAGACTTCAATATACATGGCCACTATTATGATTGGCTAACATCTTTGCAGAGAAACCTCTCTAAAACAAGCCAACTGTTCAGCCTGACATGGCTGGGAGAAAAACAACCAGCTTAGTTTGGTTGTAGCTTCTTTTTCCAGCAGGGCAATGGGTACAAACCTTGCACAAAGACTTTTTTGTTCATGACAACCTGAAGTTTGCTCAGTATATAGAACTTTTGGTAGCATAGGAGAACAAAATTCATAGTCATCTTTTTCACTCTGACAAATCATTTTCCCCTCCTCAAGGAACCTGTATGACGAAACAGTCAGTGCTGTAAGCACCTATGCAGGCATCTTCAATGACCAGATCTACCACATTTTCTACTCCCAAGATAGCTCCTAAGGCCCAACTCACATAGTAGCACACCTCACTAGAACTCTCTACATCTCTTTCTTGTCCTGAGTCTGTCACCATGCTGGAACCACAATTTCATGAACCTGCAAGAAGACAGCGCAGTCTGACTGTTGAACCTTTCTCTTAGTGGTCTGAGACCTCTGCCCTGTCAACTATACAGCAATGTACTGCCAAAACATGTACTGCACCCTGCCAAACAGAGTGGATGTATATGATATGAAGTCCTGGGGAGAAAATTAGGTATAATCCAATTGAACCTATAACTGAAGACCAGAGACCCTACACTACTAACTGTTATCTATCTGGTGCCCCCTATTGTGCGGCAAGTTTAAACCAGAATTTGACTGAAATATTGACTGTTAAATTGTAGTTGATTTCCAAAGATGAAAGATGAAGGTATTCTTATATTGTCAACATTTAGTGGTTCTGTGTCCACAATAATTAACACCTTGCAATAAAAATCCACATTTGTATAAAATCAAGTTTTCTTTACTTGCGTACCATTACATAAATGATTTCACAAGTTTGCAGGTACATATAGTCAGGGGCATAGCCCCATATCATTTCAAAAGTGAGGGGACAGAATGATTAGCACAAGATGAACATAAATATATAAGCTCTAAATCAATATATATTTTTAAATGAATTAATTTCATGATTGACCAGTGAATTTTATCGTTTACATTTATACATTTAGACATTTGCTGTTTGAAAGACACAGTGTAAACACATATGCCCTGTGAAAAAGCGCAGGGGACAAACTTTGGTTTTATTGAAAGTGAGGGGGACATGTCTCCCGCATCCCCCATGTATTCTACGGCCAATGTTGGGGAGTAACAGAATACATGTAATGGGATTACATATTTAAATACAAAATATAAGTAACTGTATTACACTACAGTTACAATTTGAATAATTGTTATTTAGTATACAGTTACATTCAAAAAGTGTTTTGATTAATGAAGAGATTATACTTTCCATTTGTTTCATTTAATATTTAGTCATTTCAGATGGAAAACATTTATACATATAAATTATGTGATCCAAATTGCATTTGAACAGCAGTGAAACACTTTCTTATGATGTGTTACATTCATACAAGCAGACAGAGAAGTAAATTTGAAGTTTGAGGCAGAAGAAATAGAAATAAACCTTGTGTAAACTGTCAGCATTTCACTAAGCTAAAATGCTATTTCTAGCCATTTTTCATGCACATGTTACCAGACAAGATCATATTAATTATATCAAGTAAAATCATAATTTCTTTTTTCTAGTAAGAACTTTTATATTAGGGCAAAAATTGTATTCTTGATTATAATTTTTGTATTGTTTTATTGTAAAAATCAGAGAATGTATTTTTAACGTGTATTTTGTCTTACTATACTGGGAGAGTTTTTATAGTCAAAACAAGTGAAAAAAAATCTACCAGTGCTGAAGAAGTAATCCAAAGTATTTATAATATGTTACTGACCTTGCCAAATCTAATGAAATATGTTATAAATTACATTTTATACTCGCCCCTGGCTCACGATAGGAGAAAGGTGCCCTTAACTCATGCCACCCTGCCACAGGAAGATTGCGATGTGAAACATGGCTTTCTTTCTTTTGCAGAATACAAATACATTTTAGAAGAATATGTCAGCTCTCTAGATCCATAAATTGCAAGGGAATGTTGGCCAGAACTCTGAAGCTCCAAAAAGCACATAAAGGCAGCATAAAAATTAATCCATAAGACTCCAGTGGTTATATCTGTAACTTCAGAAGTGACATGATAGATATGGGTGAGAAACAGATCAATATTGAAGTCCCTTTTTACTCTAAATATCCACTTACACGTTCAGACGTGGAAGTGAAACTAAACAGACATCAAATGTGACTTTCGTGAAAGTGGAGATTTACAGTTGATCTGTTTCTCATGTTATTGTTGATATTAAGGGGGGGCACCACATCAGGTCTGGCCTAGGGCACCATGTTGCCCAGCCCACAGCTCTGCAGTGGGCAGGACAACGCCCAAGAAGCCGCAACACCCCTAGCATGTCTGCTGTGCTGTTGAGTTGACCCAGGATGTGAGTGGCCCGTAGCGACTTGAGTTGCTGCTGACTCCAAAGTAGGAGAAAACGGGCGAGTTGTGACATTTGATGAGAGTGTAAACCACCTTGGCAATTGCCGCTGTGTTGTCTGTCAGGACCAACAAATGCTTGCTCCGGATCAACGTCAGTAGCCTCCTCAGGACAAGTAGTACCGCCAGCAACTCCGGGCAGTTGATGTGCCAAGACAGTCGCGGGCCATTCCAAGGGCCGGCGACTGAATGCCCATGCCTGGGGACCTTGCCAAGGGGAACTCCTGCCCATAGGAACACTAGGTCTGACCAGGGGCAGAATAGACGGTGAGAAGCCTGCCTGACGAGAACGTGGCGACATGCTCATCTCTCGACTCCGGTCTGTTGCCAGTGCTGAAGTGGTCTCATATGCATCAACCCAAGCAATGTGACCATCGCCAAGGATGCCTTATGCAACAGGAGCCTCTGAAAGGATGTCTAAATGCATGCAGACAGTGCAGCACAGACTGCGCGCCCTCGTTAGCGAGGCAAGCTGTCATCGAGACCGAATCTAACTCCATACAGAGAAAGGAGATTCTCTGAACCGGGGTGAGCTTGCTCTTTTCCCAGTTGACCCGAAGCCCCAAACGGCTGAGGTGCCTGAGGACCAGGTCCCTGTGTGCACACAACATGTCCCACGAGTAAGCTAGGATAAGCCAGTTGGACGCCCACTTCCCTTAGCGGGGCAAGGGCTGCCTCTGCTACTTTCGTGAAGGCGCGAGGAGACAAGGACAGGCCGAAGGGGAGGACTTTGTACTGGTATGGGTCTGTGTGAAGGATCGAGAATCGAGACACAAATGTATGTGACCTTCAGGTCTACCGCCGCAAACCAATTCTGATGCCGGGCACTCACTAAAATGCATCTCTGCGTGAGTATCGGTGGGGCGGAGACCGAGGTGCTGAGTCTAGAGACATCAAAGCACTTACCTGGCTCCTTGTGAGGAAGACAACTCACCACTCACTTTTCTGTTACCAACTAGTCCACACAAATAACATTATTTGTTGTTAATACTAATTAATCTATTCATCCATTTATATACTCTTTTATGCAACAATTTTATGCACTTCACTATTATTATTATTATTATTATTATTAGACTTGTCTGTTAAAATAAAAATAAATAAAACAAAGGTATCCAGATATTAAAGTTGAAGTATATAGGCATTTAAATTGTATCAGGTGTTATTTTGCATCTAATGCCGAGTTTACACTACACGATTTTAAGCCCGATTTTCACTCGCTGGCAGTTTTGTGGAGATCGCGACAAAAGCCTCAAATCGTAGGCAAATCGGAAGACGCTCCCATGAGCAACGACCGCAATGTATGAACTATCAAAAACACGCTTTAGAGAAGTGCCGACGTGTCGCCGATGTCAGTGAGATATCAAGAATGTTAAATATCTGGACCTGTCTACAACTGCTGCGTTGACCTACAGCTAATGAGAGACCAAGAAATGGGGCACGGGAAGTTTCAGTGCGAGGAGTCCTAATGTACCTGCAACAGATCATCAACTAGCATGTCTGCAGTATCAAGAAACTCTAATTTGACTGAAGAAACAGAGGAAACACCAGTGGAACATTGGCAGGAGCACCAGCGCCTATTTGATGTTTCCTCTGAACTGTACCACAACCGGGTGGAGAAAGAGAAGAGTTGGAGAGAAATTGCCAATTCTCTTGGACAGTCAGTTAAGCAAATAGGTAGATTTTTCAGTAGGAGCTACTTTTTTATATTGTAACCAAATAAAATATATGATGCCTTTAGGAGATTAAAAACATACACATCATATTCTGAAATGCATAACATATAATCTTGCATTTGTTTTCGTATCTTGTATCACTTCTCGCGTGTACTCTGTTGTGAAACGTAATTTGGGGTCAAATTGGAGTTGTCGGGGATTCGTCAATAGTGAAATGTTTTGTAATGTGTTCACCCCTGTTGCGGATTTGTTGTGTAATTTGAAAACGCCATGACAAGACAGACAGTTTTGTAATATGAATGGTACCACGATCCGATGTCTTTGAAAGTTGTGTAGTGTGTAGGAGCCATAAGGCTGTGTCCCGTTTGGAAGGATGCGTCCTCAGGCAGTCTCATTTGTCTCGATTACATTTTTTTAATTTTTTTATTGGGAATTCAATAAAGGTTAACAATTGTATACATGTAAGTGCATATACATAAAAGGCATTGACAATAGATAAAAAATAAGAAAAATAAAGATAAAAAAAAAGAAACTCGATGATGTACACTATAAAAAAAATCCTGTAAAAAAAACAGTAAACTACTGGCAGCTGTGGTTGCCAGCATCATACTGTAAAATATGGTTTGTTACCATTCTTGAAATTAACTGAAGATACTGTTTTTGACAGCTACAGTATACAACTGCAATTTAGCAGCATATTGCTGTTAAATTACTTACCGTCTACTGTTGTTGAAATTAACAGCTACGTTCCCAGCATGCACTGCGGCATGAAGAATTTACTTAGAATTTACTTTAATTTTTACTATTTGCTGGTTTATTTTGATGTTGTTTTTGTTGCAGTCTAAGATACTTCTTGTATTTTAATGTTCAGCTTTTTCTTTTGTATGTAAAAGTTTGTTTGTTAATTGTCACCATTGTTGCGTTTTGTATGCCGAGAATTGATATCAGTGTGTCTTGTTAACAAATTCTGTAAGTTCATAAAAAACATCAAACACTCAGTTTGCTGAAATATCCTTTACTGCTTATGCTTTTATGTGTAATGCATCATTATTGACATGTTTAGTGCCATTTGCTAGGTAGGATCAGATATTCAGTCTGACCTTAAGTTTTGTCTTCCAACTAGCACAGTGCATCAACTCGTGTTTTACTTAAACACAAATTGACTGGCCGGAAGAACATAATATAATAATAAACAAGGTCCGAGGTGCCAGCTCAAGAGAACACTAATCACCATAATGATGACTTCAAACACTACTATTCATAACAAAACTACAACACTAATTAAACTAAGACTTATATAAAGTCTGAATAAAAACTTTTGAACATGTTTTTTTGTTTGTTTTTTGTTTTTAATTTTTGTAGCCCCAATGCATTCCCAAAGCATGCATACTTATTCAAGCGCAAAGGCTTATGGGTATTTCACCATTATAGCCCACAATGTAGTGCTATGCTCTTATAATAAATTTTTTAACAGCAAACTACTGTATTTAAGAATCACAGTAGATTGCTGTTGGATTTTGGCTGTAAATTTACAGTAATTTTTTACAGTGTATGCGGCTGACAAAGGGGGACCTCCGGAGGACGCATCCTTCAAAACCAGAAAGAGACGTGTGAAAAGTGTATGTGCTTACGATGCTCTTAGCAGTGTATAATTACTCCAGAGCAGTGGCAGATTAGGCATGGGCGAGATCTTGGTTTGGGGCGGCATGAGGCGGCTGCAATAACTTTGACCAACACTCAAAAAATATTTTAGCATTAATACTGCATAAATATACAGCTCTGGGAAAAACTAAGAGACCACTCCAAATTATCAGTTTCTCTGGATTCACTATTTATAGGTATGTGTTTGAATAAAATGAACAATTTTGTTTAATTCTGTAAAGTAGGTACTGTCATTTAGAGCATTTACTTGCAGAAAATGACAACTGGTCAAAATTATCAATAATCAAACAAAGCTTTCATGTGTCTTGGCATGCTCTCTACCAGTCTTTCACAATGCTGTTGGTTGACTTTATGTCACTCCTGGTGCAAAAATTAAAGCAAATTCAAATTGTATGCATTGGCCAATCAGATGAAAGGGGCATTGAAGTGGCACCTGAATATGTAATATAATTTTCTTTTATTTTTAACAGTAAGCAAAAAAGAAAAATTTAAATTAATTCTCATTTTCCGTATATTAAATATAAAAATATAAACATGAAAAACACAAAAATTTGAATTTCAACTAGTAAGAAACACAATTTTAACATCAATAATTATGTTTTGAATGACAAATCGGTGTGAAACTTTACTAGTGATAATTATTAATATAATTAGTGAATTATGGATATCAAAATGCATGGTTTTTACTAGTTGAAATCCCATTTTTGATATCAAGAATGTACATTCATGAGTGATGATGTCATTTTTTATATCAAGAATTCACATTTTTACTAGTGGAAATATAATTACTGATATCAACAATTGCCATTTCCACTAGTAAAAATTACATTCTTGATATCAAGAATTTGAATTTAAGCAAGTGAAAATGTTATTGTTCATATCAACAGTTCATATCCTATGAATTAATAAAAGCTAAAATGGCTTGTCAAATTTTAACTAGTGAAAATTGAATTGTTGATATGAACAAGCGAAACATTGTGGCACCAGAGAAAAACATATCCTTGAATAAATGAGTAACGTTATTTCCTGTTGCTGGAATACGATGGTTGAGATGATGACGGCAAAGACTGATTCTACATTTGCAAGATGGACATATTCCCATTATTTTCAATTCGTCAGAGACAAGGTTAAGAAAATTATTGTCAAGTGTAATCTATGTGCGACACAGAGGGAACTCTCTACATCCTTTGATGCACTGCCCAATGCCACGGCTAATGCGCCCATGTCAGTGGAAACAGAGGTAATGTCTTATTTCAATTATGCCCCTGTGATGGAAAGCCTGCACCAGTTTCCAAGAATGAAAAAAAACACACTCCGCTATAACACCTCAACACCATCCAGTGCACCAGCAGAAAGACTTTTCAGTCTCGGGAGACTTGTGCTCACCACAAAATGCAACCGTCTTGGTGATAGACGATTTCAGCACCTTCTCCTGCTGCGCATCAACAGATATTTCTGTCAAGTGGGTAGTGGAATATCTCAAAAAGTCACTGGTCAAAAATGTTCTAAATTGGTACATTGATACTCCATGACAACAGGTACCCCCACACCAAGAATGGCCAACATTCGCCCATAGGTGGCGCTACAGGCCATGCCCAAAAAAATATTTTCAAAGTGATGGAATTTCCACCCCATTTGTCAAATTCTTCTGAAACAGGTGTACATGCCTCATTTCTCATGGGGAACAAAAAAAGCCTCAAGGACCCATAACTTCCGCCATGATTTGCCTGTAAAGTGACAAATGGATAAACATACAAAACTCTTCTTCTCCTGAACCGTAGCTCCAATTGACTTGAAATATGGTACACATGTGTAGAATTGATGTCTTTGAAAACTTTACTTAGCAAAAATGTATACGATACAAAATGGCTGAAAGGGGCGTGTTTATGTAAATGTCACATTTTTTTCAATATATAACTTATGTGTCAATAAATCAAATGTAATTTTGACTGATGGTTTTTCAAACCTAACATGCTTCAAGATGACATCACTCTGAAGTACTGTGCAAAGAATGGCCCACATTCGCCCTTAGGGGGCGCTACAGGCCATGCCCAAAAGTCCCATTTCTGGTCAAAAATTTTCTAATTTGGTACATGGATACTACAGGCCAACAGGAACCCACAAACCAAGAATGGCCCACATTCACCCCTAGGGGGCCCTACAGACCACGCCCAAATGTCCCATTTTCAAAATGATGGCATTTCCACCCCATTTGTCCAATTCTTCTGAAACTTGGTGTACATGCCTCATTTCTCATGAGGAACAAAAAGCCTCAAGGACCCATAGTTTCGACCATGCTAGATTTTCCTGAAAAGTGAAAATTTGGGAAAACAAATAAATAAATCAAATGTCATTTTGACTGATGGTTTTTCAAACCTAACATTCTTCAAGATGACATCACTGTGAAGTACTATGCAAAGAATGGCCCACATTTGCCTTTACGGCATGCTACTGGCCATGCCCAAAAGTCCCATTTTTGGGTCAAAAATGCTCTAATTTGGTACATTGATACTACAGGCCAATAGGAAACCCCACACCAAGAATGGCCCACATTTGCCCTTAGGGGGTGCTACAAGCCATGCTCAAATGTCCTATTTTTAAAGTGATTTCATTTCCACCCCATTTATTCAATTCTTCTGAAACTTTGTGTACATACCTCATTTCTCATTGGTAACAAAAAAGCTTCAAGGATCCATAAGGTCCTTTTCATAAGGATTCAGACAGAAAGACATGATTTTTTGAATTCCTCCATTGGGAGGGTTTAACCCCAACCCTCTACTGATCAATTTTAAATGATTTACCATTTTGAGGAGGAGTCGCATTGCTGCTTGCCGCTATATTTTTTTGTATTCTTGCAAAATGTGGCTAGCACCACAGAGCCATTAGCAATAGGTCTAGCTATAAGTTATTTAAATTTGACCAGCATTTATTTGGTAGCCTATGTTTTAGCCATTGTTTGGCAAATAGCAGGGTTCATCTGTTTGGCCTGCGTTTTAGCCTATATGTTAATTTTTGTGAAGTTGGACTGAAATGACTGAGTCTTATTCCTGGAGGCCTAATTCTCTAAGAGCACTTATTAATTCTTGATAAAGCATACGCTATGTCCAATGCATGCAAACTTTGTGCTGTGAACTTGAATTAAAAGAGAATAAAAGAATAGAAACAAGAGGAAAAAAAGAGATAATGTGACTTGTCATGTCATATAGGCTATAGGTTAAATAATAGTGGGCTCTAGCTCTATTGTGTTTCATATGAATAGGCCTAGACTTTAAATATTTAAAGTATCTCTATCATAATTTACCAGACTTTGATCCTTTGTTTGCTTTTGTGATTGTTACTTATTGTATTGCGCCTTGAGCCTTCATTGTGACTATTATATTAAGTTGTTAGTAGCCTTAGGGGCCTACACAGTCATTATGCTATACCACATTGCCCTCTACTGGATGTATAATGAGCTGCAATAAACTCAATTTTAGAATTTTAGAATGCCAAGTCATACAATTCATCACACATTTAGTGAAAGTAACTCAAAAGTAATGCAAACAGTAGTGTAAAGCATTACAATTCAGAGACAGTAATATTGTAATATAACGTATTACTCTCAAATGACAGTAAAGTAATCCATAATGTCTTACATTTTGGAAGTAACTTGCCCTGTGAACAATCCTGCGAATGAATAAAAGCTCAAACGTCTTGCCATAGCAGCTCATCGGTTCTCAGTAGGTCGAACACATCCGAATGAGGCGATTCTAATTTCATTGTACTGTTGACTCGAGAACTATTGCGACCGGAGCTCAGTCCAATTTGTGAAGTAGTTGAAGCGGCTCATTGCAAAGAAAAGTTGGCAAAAGCTGATATCACCAGTTCTAGGATCATATTGCTCCCGGTTATCAGCAAATTTCGAGTTGGAGTGTCATGCATGTCCGAGAAACAGGTTAAGAACTTGTGGATCAGTGTTAACTCCAGACGTGATCTGATTCCATCCGATTTGGTAAACTGTTTCAACTCGTTCACTAAAAAGAACCGGTTAAAAATAATGATTCGTTCACGAAAAGGACATCACTGCAGATAAATAGCCTAGCTTGCATGCATGCAAAGTTTTGCCAGTTATTCTGCTTTACCAAGACTTGTATCCTGTTATCTGATTTTTGGATTATCTCAACCCTAATCTTGTTTTTGGATGTCTGGTTTTCAAATGTTTATCTGGTTTTTGATCTATGTATCTGTCTGTTTACAGTTTTTGCCTGTTGGATTACGCTCTGTTTAAAAAAACTCTGCTAATGGATCATCTTCAGCCTTCTTCGTCTGATAGCTTACTCTTCAATCGCTTTTTTTCATCTGGAGGAGTGTCTCCAGGCTAATTTTCTGCTCACAGGTGTTGAGTGAGTCTTTTACATTTTCAGTTTTTCCATTGATGTGCAGTCCACTGGGATACCTCATCTTTTCACTCCTTCATGCCAAATTCACTTTGATAAAAGCCATTAATTTTGAATGAGACATGCACGCAAGAGCGCATTCAGGGGCGTCTGCAGGATTTCATCGGATTCATGTAACTTTGGCTAGCAGTGGTTCTCAAACCTGTTCCAAAAATGCTGCACTTCTGTGAGAGATGCTAAAAAAACTTGACACATTTGTCAAAAGACACACATCTATGAATGTTTATATGGTAAACGATTAAAGAAGTGTGAGCGGACACAAAACACGTTTGGCTTACCAGCCCCTTATTCACATTACACTGAACTAGCTGAAGATTCTTGAAGTTGCCTCTCAAAAAGGTAGTCTTTTGTTTCAGTTGATTGTAGGTATATATTAACTTTATCTAGCGCTGTTTGTTCTCTCTGTCCTTAAATATCATGATACTGTTTTAATAAGTGAGAAACTGCTCCAAATTATTCCATTAGAGAGCAGTCCGAATCTGACTTCAAGTTGTGTTCCATTGGACTTTTCCAAGGAAGAAGTTGGAAAATCTTTTATGAGTAAAGACTTTCTGAGTTAAATGGAATGCGACAAAGTATACATCTATTTTACGCTTTTAAGAGTCCTCCAAAATCGGGCACTGGGAAAACATCTTATATAATATAATGAAACATTTGTGATTTTTATGCAGCAGAATAAATATTAATTCAGTCAGAATACACAGCTACTTTTCAAATGTCATCAATGGAGAAAGATGTTTTTTGTAATTCCAACATCTAACAGCAGGGGCTAACAGGTCCATGCTAAACAGACAAAAAATTGACCCCTTGTTTTAGAGCTCCTGATCTGAACAAATCTTTCCTTCGTTTTCTTTTTCAGCACTAGATGGAGGCAGATGTACTGTATATTTATACATCTCAGCAACAAAAATATAGTTTGTCGATAGTTGAGAAGAGAAACACATTATACATATAACATTTTCATATTAGGAATCTCAATAAAATTCACAGACATCTCCTCACACACATACATATACACGCAAGTGACAGCTGTGTCCATTAAAACTTCGTCCTCTAGAGAAAACTGTAGTCACTTCACCATCTGTCTTCCTACCACTGTCATCTAACTTTTTTTTTATTTCCACCTCCTTCTTCTCCACCCATCACCCATCCCAACTGAACCCTTTCTGCCTCGTCCATCCCTTTCCCTCATCAGTCTTTCAGTTGGTGCATCTGTTTCAGATGTCAAATATCCTTGTGTTTTCTCACCCCTCTTTGTTTTTTTACTCCCTTGTCAGACCATTCTATTTTAATTTCCTTTTTTTTTTTGTCCATTGCTATAGTCCATCAGTAATTTTTGTCTCTCAGTTATTACCATTTAGACCAGGGGTCTTTAAATAATTAATGACCTATAGAGTCAAATATGTGTGTTATATTTTAATGTTACTTACTGCGTTTTAATGTAGGTGGAACAATGGTAGCTTTGGTTAAAGTTTGATTGAGATGCATATTTTTATTCTCTCACAAAAATTTGATTGAGATCTAGTAATAATAATTTAATTTTATTGCCCAATTGTCACACATTATACATACATTTCTGCATATATACAGTGAAATTATTTATTTTTCACATATCCCAGCTATGCTGGGGTCAGAGTGCAGGGTCAGCCATGATTCAGCGCCCCTGGAGCAGATAGGATCAAGGGCCTTGCTCAAGGGCCACACAGTGGTGTCTTGGTGGTGCTGGGGCTTGAATATAATTATAACATATAACATATAATATAATATAACATATAATATAATATAACAATATATAATATGTAATATGTATATATATGTATATGTATATGTATATGTAATATGTAATATATAATATGTATATGTAATATATAATATAATTATAACATATAACATATAATATAATATAACATATAATATAATTATAACATAATAATAATATGAGTATTGCATAACATAACAATAATTTAAAAAAAATGTATTACTAGTAAGACCTTTGTAAACCCATGTAAACGTTTTACCTAAATCTTGCTTTTATGCAAGTTTTTTAATTTTATTTTATCCTTAATATGTTTTTATATGTGTTTCTTGTGTGACTCGGGAGGCTGTTGTCCTCCTGCCAGGCCACTATTGTAAATAAGAAATCTGTTCTTAAGTGACTCTTCTGGTTAAATTAAGTTCAATAAAAAATAAAACAAATAATAATGACAATACTAATAATTGGTGGATCTACTGTAGCAAGGGCGGCCATGGACCCCCTGCCAAATACCCATAGAGTTTACAGTATTTGATTTGTAACCAGTACAGTTCTTGAATCATCTCAAATTCCTTTCTGTTTATCTGAATTTCAGGTTAAATTACAGAGCGATGAAAAGCAGACTTCATAATGTACCAGGAAGCACACAGACAGTTACACAAACCAGGCACCGCTTCCCAAGCCAGTGATGGACACTATTCAAAAGACCCCACACACTGCATCTTTTCTACCTCTTTGTTTTTTCATTCATCATTCTCTTTCAGTTTATAATCACTCTTCTATTCAGTCTTTCATAATAAACTGAAGCACATTAGCAACAGTTTTCAGACTTAACATGGCTGAGAGTGCTGATAACAATTCATGTATGGTGCATATTTAAGCAGTTTAAATGATCTTTTCTTTCTATTGTTCTTTTCCATCTCAACTAAGTGAATGTCTAAATATGGCCCTTAAACAATCATATGCGAGTAAGTGTTCTTTTTTTTTTTTATCCCAATTTACACTTCCCTCTCCATCTGTTCTCCTTCTCTTAATTCCCTTAAATCATTGCCAAGACAGTATTCAGATTTTTTCTCTTATCTAATTTTACATGTGCCTCATTTTGGATGTTTGTTTATAATATTTTAAATTGTTACAACATTCACTACAGTAAAACTTAGTCTGGATTCTGTAACCTGCTTCTGCATGCCAGATGGACCATTTGCCACTCTCACTGTTTATTGAGTGGTGTAAATGTAAACTTCATGCAACCCCTCCCTCCTCTGTCACTGTTTCCCTGGACAGCTTAGTGAGTTCTATATCTGCATTTAATGGTTTCATTGACAGGCTTTTAATAATGACTGAGTGATCTAAAGTCTTCCACAGCCCACCACATTAATCCAAAAGTGTGTTTGGTTATAAGGACATCTGTGTTTCATAATAACAGCAGTTATTTAGGCTCAAAGTATACCAACATAATAATATGTTCGGTGATAAGTGGATAATGCATCAGAAAGCTTGTTTGTTTTTGGTACCAATGAGCTATAAACAGCCTGACTTTATTATATCTCCAAAAGTGCATACAAATCACAAAATGCATGAGTAATCTAATGGAAAATTGGAGCTCACCTCTGGATCGAGTGGAATTTTAAACTACTCAGTCGTGCTGCTTTTGCATTCAATTGATTTTTGCATGTAGAGGGCCCAGAGAGATCAAACGCTGTTCTCAATTTAGCATTAATGTAGCTGAAGAGGACCTGTATCAAAGAGTGTAACCCCACATCTGAAATGGTTTTTACAGACCACTGTGATGTCAGCACTCCATCTCCTTCTGCCAAGAATACATATCTTTCACCTAACAAGCACCATTTTAGCCACATGCCAACAGCAGCAGATTATGTTGGTAGCTTTGCACTTTTTGAGTACAAATAAAATCTGCATCCATACACTTTTAACCAATTTTTTTATTATTATTATTATTTCTATTTATTTAAACCAGTGTGCATTGCCAGTGAATATGGGGAACCTTGATATTTGATGATACCACTGTATATTAAGGGGCATGTTTACTCAGGCTGAATCAGCCTCTGATGAGACACAATTACACCAAACTGGGTCGAACGTGCTGCATCTTGTGTATATCTCTGAAAATATTACCAAAAGGCATGACTGTGTGAGAAGTCATGGACACCAACCTGTTCAAACTCATCCAGAGTGCTCACAGACTCAAGAGTTTCCCATGTACAAGATGTGTGTGTTTGTCTGGCTTGCACTGGCTTGAAGGAATGCTGAAAGGGAACTTGTAGCCCAAGGATAAAAAAAAGCTGTCACACACTTTCTACAATAACATAAAATAGCCAGAATATTTTCTAGAGACGTAACATAACTATACAAGTGTTCAACAAAATGTTTGAGTGATTATATATACTTCAGAGACTATTGAAACAGAAACATGCACAGTACATGAAAATGTGCAAAGCACTGACACCACCTGTCATCTGCTGTTTATAATGGCACTTCTAGGAATTCAGACTTCAAAAAGCATT
Organism: Moxostoma hubbsi; assembly: GCA_032164185.1. Taxonomy (NCBI): domain Eukaryota; kingdom Metazoa; phylum Chordata; class Actinopteri; order Cypriniformes; family Catostomidae; genus Moxostoma; species Moxostoma hubbsi. The sequence goes on from JAVLUX010000015.1 coordinate 23,014,021, forward strand.
TTCCACAGCATTCTCGTAGAACATAAGCCGAACCCTGGGGCAGAACACTGTAGAGGCAGCTTTACTCTGTCAGAGTGACACAAACAAGGTTACTCAGATATTTTTAGATATTCAGATTTCTGATTTCAGATTTTTCTCTGATTAATTTTTTTTATTGATTCATATAGATAACAAAGAAAAGAAAAATATATATGCACAGAATCAACATTTGACCTCCACTATTACTCTTCCCAATCCCCAACCCCACCCTGACCCTCAACAACATCCGTGTGATCACACATGATTATAGACACCAAAAAAAAAACGGTATATATATATATATATATATATATATATATATACACTCACCTAAAGGATTATTAGGAACACCTGTTCAATTTCTCATTAATGCAATTATCTAATCAACCAATCACATGGCAGTTGCTTCAATGCATTTAGGGGTGTGGTCCTGGTCAAGACAATCTCCTGAACTCCAAACTGAATGTCAGAATGGGAAAGAAAGGTGATTTAAGCAATTTTGAGCGTGGCATGGTTGTTGGTGCCAGACGGGCCGGTCTGAGTATTTCACAATCTGCTCAGTTACTGGGATTTTCACGCACAACCATTTCTAGGGTTTACAAAGAATGGTGTGAAAAGGGAAAAACATCCAGTATGCGGCAGTCCTGTGGGCGAAAATGCCTTGTTGATGCTAGAGGTCAGAGGAGAATGGGCCGACTGATTCAAGCTGATAGAAGAGCAACTTTGACTGAAATAACCACTCGTTACAACCGAGGTATGCAGCAAAGCATTTGTGAAGCCACAACACGCACAACCTTGAGGCGGATGGGCTACAACAGCAGAAGACCCCACCAATCTATCCTATCAATATGTGCCAACATTTCTAAAGAATGCTTCCAGCACCTTGTTGAATCAATGCCACGTAGAATTAAGGCAGTTCTGAAGGTGAAAGGGGGTCAAACACAGTATTAGTATGGTGTTCCTAATAATCCTTTAGGTGAGTGTATATATACATATATATATATTATAATAATCACACACTTTTAAAACTAAACTTCTCTCTCGTTTACGCCTTCCTGAGAGGCCTTCAAAAATGCCAAATAGCTTCCCCATTTCCAATCAAATGAATCCCAATTCCCCAGCCTTCTATTTAATACTTCCTCAAAAGCTGCCACTGAGGGCACTCCAGCCGACTTAAAACAATTTTCCTGCCGATCATAACACTGATTAGGACCCAATTTTTTAAGTATTTATCCCTTATATTTATGACGGACCAATCGCCTGAAATACAGAGTCTGGAGCAAAATGAAATTTGAGTGCCCAATACATCACACATAAAACTCGAACCAAAATTCTTGGATCTTAACACACCACCAAAAACATGGGTTGTGTCTCCATTTTCTGATGGAGAGGTGGGTGTGTCTTTAAGACCAAGCCTATAAAATCTAGAGGGGGTCCAATTGAATCAATGTAAAATCTTGAATAGCATAAGGCGAACCCTTGCATCTCTAGGTGCAGACTTGACATTTTTTAGAATCCTAGCTCACACTCCTTCCTCCAATACCAAAAAAAAAAAAAAAGCTCCTAAAGCTCCATCCCCCAGATTCTGAATTAGCTCGGAGTAATACACTGATGCCTCATGACCTTTTCCAAAAGTAGTAATCACCACTCAAAGAGTATCTGCTGCTTTAGGGGGGGTGTATGCTACTCCCAAAAATAAAGTACAGAGCAGGAGGCACAGCTGTAAATACCTAAAGAACTGAGATCTGGGAATCCCAAAATGTTGAACCAATTTTTCAAAGGATCTCAACACTCAACTCTCATATAGGTCACAGAGTTTATTAACTTCCCTCACAATCCACTCTGAAGAGCAGAAATGGGTCTTATTAATACAGAATTTTGGGTTCAACCATATGCTTGAGCCAATATTTAAATAAATGTCTGAATTAAACACTCCAGACACGTTTGTCCATACTGAGCGCAAATGCAAGATAACAGGGTGTAACTTAACTTCTCTGATTAGTTTAAAAGAAGGGCTTTGCAATTGCAAAATAGGGGCAAGCACTTCCTGTTCAATACACAACCAGGGAGAGGATCTCTCAGGTGGAAGTAACCAATGAGACAAATGCATAATAATAAAACAAATTCTTGGGCAGGCCTAGCCCACCATTGTCAATCGGCATCTGCAACTTACTGAAATGTATTCTGGGACGTTTGCCATTCCAAATGAAGGACTTCGCTATGCTATCAAATTGCTTGAAATAAGAGAGGTGGACATCTTTAGGGAGAGACTGTAGGAGGTAGTTGAATTTTGGAATACAATTAATTTCAATAACTTTAATCTTCCTAATCATATATAAATATAATGAAGCCCACCAGCCCCCCCAAAAAAGAGAAAAAACCATTACCGGGCATTATGCTGTCAAAGACAAAGCTTCGTATTTAGACCAATTAACTTAAGTGCCTCCCAAGCCACGCCCACAGAGGATACTGAGGACCAGTTGGTCTCCATATAAACATTGAGTTCAGCCTTTAACATTTATTGGAATTCAGGATTTTGCAAAAGGGATACATTAAAGCACCAACTATATGATTTCCTTTTCTCCATATATGGCAACACCTCACCATGGTGTGGTCTGAGCCTAAAATGTTTCCAATTGAGCAATCAACAACAGATGAAATGAGGTACTTAGATCTAAAAAAATCTATTCTAGAATAAATCTTATGGACTGATGAAAAAAAAATATAGTCCTTACCAGATGGGTTCAGAAGTCTCCAAATATCTGTAAGAACTAGATTTTTACACATCAGTGTTGCTCTAGGGGGCTTACACACTTTTGCTTCACTATGATCAAGGACTGAGTCTCCTCCCAATATTATACCATGAGGGATGCCAGCGGCTTGCAACATCCCTTCAAGATCTATAAAAAGCAGTGATCATCAAAGTTAGGTGTGTAAATATTAGCCAAAATAAGACTTTGCCCCTGAATATTATTGCTAAAACAATAATGACTCTTCCTAAATTATCTTTAATCTGTTTGAGACATTTGAGTTGTAGATGCTTACTTATCAGTGTAATGACTCCCCTGCTCTTACTTGAGTCAGCACTAAAGAAAACATGTCCACCCCATATCTTCCCAAATTTTTCAGCATCCTGTTTCGTGAAGAAACACTATATAATTTTTCTTACACTTAAGAAGAGAAATAACCTTCCTTCTTTTTATGGAGTGCCCCAACCCATTCACATTCCAGGTGGAGAGAGACAATCCACTCATATTAACAACTGGAGAATTTTGAATTCTTTGACATATTGTCCTCCTAAAACAGTTATGGAATAGATTGTATCAAATCTCACTGGTTTATGTCATTAATGGTGATAAAACTAGCAAAGTGCACAGAGCTCACCATTTACAATTCCGAACCTCACATGGTGTCACGTGACTCCCGATATTAAGATATTTTTAACATAAAAGCGACAGTAAACAAATACTGTAAATACATTAAAGATTATTTTTATGTTACACACTCCAAAACTACTGGTACCGTGCACTGTACATTTTTTTAGCCTGTAATTGTTATATTATGGGGCTATTTTCTTCTTGATCTAGCCCTTAAAATTATTACAAGGTAATGTATTCAGGGTTCATTCAGATTAATATTCAGGTTAAATAATATTTATGACTTGAATGAAACCAGTTAATTAACACATTACAACATTCATCACACATTTAGGTTTACATTGTTTTCAGTGTAGATCTTAGATCTTCTAATTTTCTCACCAAACAGACGCAGATGTTTAAACATGGCCAGATTTAAACATGAAATCCACATATTTTGCATTTAAGCAAAAGATAAGGATGCCTTACAAAAATGTCCATAAATTTATCTATTGAAAATCAAGAGTGGATGTCTTCCTCAACCATCACAAACACACTGAATAACTGTGCTTTTTGCTTTACTTCAACCTTAAATACTTCAGAAGGGTTTACACACAAAAAAGTCACACAAAAAGGAGACTGGAATGATTGAATTTGAAAAAACAAACAAACAAACAAACAAAAAATTCTAAATGTTGGTCAACTGGTGTCAGGAACCAATCAGGTGCTACATCTCACACCACACAACGATCACTCTCTCCAGAGTTCTAATCACTTGCACCTGTTCCAAATCAGCAGTCAGCTCCATATAAACACCCAGTTCACAATCAGTCTTTGTCGAGTCTCCAACAGGAACAGACGCATACCAAAGTCTCAAGAAGTCTCTTACTCTGCCTACACCAGTCAAGTAACGTATACTCACCTGAAAAGATACTAACCTCTATGTCCATGTTCTGATGTTCCCAGAATCCGCTGCTGAATCCAAGTTTCCTGATTCCTTGTGTTCCTTCTGAGTTTCGCTTGCTGGTGGAAATATTTGAAAGAGAAAAGACAAGTATCACTGAACTGTGTTAGTTTGACTGTGGATTAACGGAAGAGGATCTACTCACCTGGAATCCTTCACGCTAAGTTATCTTCATCGAATTCACCTGTGAAACTTGAAAAGACTCACCTTTGAACTTGATGCACTAAAATAAAGCTTTGTTCTTATACACTTACCTCTGTCTCCGAGCCTGTATCCTGACAGAAGACTCGACCAGCACAAAAAGAGGTGAAGAAAATGATTTCCAGACAACTTTCAGCACCGGATACGAATCCCATACAACCCACCGTCGCTGCAACAAGTCCCATACATGTCACCGCTGCCGCGACAAATCCATTGTTAACCCCAGTCAGCGCTTCCGTGAACGCCGCTTCCTCTATTACTTGCTTCGCTGTTCCACCGTCGCGTCCAGCGCCATTCTCTGGTCGGGCGGAAGATTGCAATGGATTCCTGTTACAATGTTCACTTGCTCTGGAACAACAAGCTCAACTATATCCTACTGAGCGGTCTAAAGTGGCTTTCATTATCCAACAATTATCCGGAGCGGCTTTGAGATGGGCTGAGGCATTGTGGATGAAGGAATCAGCTGTGATAACATCTGTTCAGGATTTTGTAAAACAATTCAGGGAAGTTTTCGGTCGTCCAATTGAGGATTCCTCTTTCGGTTATCAGTTGTTGCAGTTACGTCAAGGGAAGAAGACTGTTTCTGAGTATTCTTTAGAGTTTCGTACTCTAGCCTCCAACAGTGGGTGGAACGAAAGGGCGCTCCCCTCAGTGTATCGCCGAGGATTGAATCCTGCCTTGCGTCTTCAGTTGGCGTTTTATGATGACAGCTTAGGAATAGAGAAATTTATCCAGCAGGCTATTCGCGTGCAGCAACGATCTCAAGATTGTTACCAAGACAATCTATATTGCCATTCTGCATCTCCACAAATTGTCATGAGTTCCACATCAGAGAATCAATCAGAAAGAATGCAGGTTGACACCTTTCGACTTTCCCAGACAGAACGCACTCGACGAAAGGAGTTGAAACTATGCATGTACTGTGGTTCCAAGGGCCATTTTAGACTTAACTGTCCCATACGACCAGAACGACTGATGGTAAGCTCCGTCCAAGACAGCTCAATTATATCCACACCCCTCACGATTCCTGTAATCCTGAAATCTCGAAATAACTATGTATCTGTAACAGCCATCATCGACTCTGGGTCAGCTGGGAATTTCATTTCAGGACGACTCTGTAAAGAACTCAACCTCCGGAAGATCAACACCCCTAAGCCCTACTCCATCTACGCCGTAACAGGTGAGCTGATTAATAAGGGGCATGTAACTTCCCAAATAATACCCATCCAGTTGTGGGTTGAGAACAAACACCAGGAAATGTTCGAACCTTTTGTTCTGCAGAATAGTCAAACAGATATAATCCTAGGTCGTCCATGGTTAATTCGTCATCAACCAACCATCAATTGGCAGTCTGGGAAGATCAAGAAATGGGGATGTCATTGTTCCCTTAGTGAAATCCCACCTCCTAGCTCTTCCAGTGTCCAAATACCCAAAGAAATGACAGTTAACTCTACATCCATAGAAAGTCCAAAGAAAAACCTGTCCACGAGTATCCCCTCCTGTTACTCCTCATTCTCTGACATTTTTAATCCAGTTGCTGCTTCCCAGTTACCTCCCCATCGACCATGGGATTGTGCTATCGATTTGAAACCTGGAGCATCTATTCCCAAGGGTCGAATATATTCATTATCTATCCCTGAACAAGAGTCCATGCGGAAGTACATCGAAGAAGCTTTACAACAAGGTTACATCCGCCCTTCTACATCCCCTGCCGCGGCTAGTTTCTTTTTAGTTCCCAAGAAGGACGGGGGCCTGAGACCATGTATCGATTACAGAGCTCTAAACCAAATTACAGTGAAATTCAGTTATCCACTACCACTCATTCCTTCAGCTCTGGAACAGCTCAGAGGAGCTAAAGTCTTCACCAAATTGGACCTAAGGAGCGCCTACAATCTGATCCGAATTAGAAAAGGTGATGAGTGGAAGACGGCTTTCATAACTCCTGCAGGGCACTATGAATATCTCGTTATGCCGTACGGATTGGTAAACGCCCCTTCGGTTTTCCAGAGCTTCATGGATGAAGTACTTCGGGAGTTCTTGGGAAAATTCGTTTTGGTGTATATCGACGACATCCTCATTTTCTCCAAAAACATAGTGGAACATCAACATCAGGTTTCTCAGGTACTCCAAAAACTCCGAGAATTCACCTTGTTTCTAAAGGCCGAGAAGTGTTCATTCCATCAAACCAGTGTCGAGTTTCTGGGATTTCAACTCAGTGAAAAAGGAGTGGAAATGAATAATCAGAAGACAGAAACCATCCTGTCCTGGCCTACCCCCAATTCAGTTAAGGAACTTCAGAGATTCCTGGGTTTCGCAAATTTCTACCGACGATTTATACATCAGTACAGCCTGTTGACAGCTCCACTAACCTCACTGCTAAAGGGAAAACCCAAGACACTTCTTTGGACCCCAGAAGCAGAAGGAGCTTTTGAGTCACTGAAGGCTGCATTCACCACTGCACCCTTACTTCATCACCCAGATCCGGAAAAGGTATTCGTAGTGGAAGTAGATGCCTCCACTACAGGAGTAGGAGCGATCTTGTCCCAATACTCTGATAATTCTTTCGAAACCATTCCCTGTGCTTTCTTCTCAAGAAAGCTTTCTGCTGCTGAAAGCAATTACGACATCGGAAATTGGGAACTCTTGGCTGTAAAACTTGCCTTAGAAGAATGGAGGCATTGGCTGGAAGGGGCCAAACATCCGTTTATTGTACTCACCGATCACAAAAACCTCCAGTATTTGAGAGATGCCAAGAGATTGAACCCACGTCAGGCTAGATGGGCCCTGTTCTTCACTCGTTTTCATTTCACAATATCATACCGCCCCGGTTCAAAGAATACTAGAGCAGATGCTCTCTCTCGTATCCATGCCCCTGAAAATCCAATTGAAGAACCTGAATCCATCTTACCCGAAAGGCTATTTGTCAACCCAATCCTTTGGGAGATCAATGAACAACTACTTGAACTGTCACGACAGCAACCCAGAGTCCCAGGATGTCCTCCCGACAAGATTTATGTACCTGAAGATTTCTGTAATTCCTTGATTTCATCGGCGCATTCCTCGGTAGGCACAGGTCATCCCGGAGTAAGTAAGACTACATCAACTCTCCAACTCAAGTATTGGTGGCCCAACATGCAGCGAGATATAACAACATTTATCCAAGGATGTATTCCCTGTGCTATGTCCAAAGTTCCCAGACATCTACCCGTGGGTAAGTTGATGCCCCTTCCTGTCCCACTTAGACCTTGGTCTCACATCGGGGTAGACTTTGTCACTGACCTTCCTGTCTCAGATGGTAACACTTGTATCCTCGTGGCCATCGACCGTTTCTCCAAGGCATGTAAATTAATTCCTTTGAAGAATCTTCCCACCGCCTTTGTCACTGCAGAGCTGTTAATGGAACATGTCTTTCGAAACTTTGGTATACCAGAGGACATCGTGTCCGACAGGGGATCTCAATTCACCTCCCGGGTGTGGCGCGCATTCTTCTCTCTGATGAATGTAACTGTAAGTCTCTCATCAGGGTACCATCCACAAACAAACGGCCAAACCGAACGAAAGATCCAAGATGTCGGACGGTTCTTGCGTACGTTCTGCCACTCTAACCAAAACATCTGGAGTCGCTATTTGATTTGGGCAGAGTACGCACAAAATTCTCTCAGACAGACATCTACACAGTTAACTCCATTTCAATGTGTTTTGGGTTATCAACCCCCATTGTTTCCTTGGTCCGGTGAGCCCTCAGAAGTCCCAGCGGTAGATAAATGGTTCAGAGAGAGTGAAAGAATTTGGAATCAAACTCATCATCACCTTCGACAAGCAATCAATCGCCAACAAAACTTTGCAGATGCTCGTCGACGTCAGACCCCAGAATACCAACCTGGACAACTAGTCTGGCTTTCTACAAAAGACATCCGTCTACGTCAGCCTTGCCGGAAATTAAATCCCAAGTATATCGGACCATTCCCCATAGAGAGACAGATCAACCCAGTAACCTATAAACTTCGTCTCCCGGCTCAACAACGGATCCATTCCACATTCCATGTTTCTCTCCTGAAACCTTATCATCCAGCTGTGCCCAGCTCAACTACAGAACCAGCTCCAGAAGAAAATCCCACGATACCTCCTATGGAACCAGACTCCATCTATTCAATAAACGAAATATTGGACTCTCGACGTCGAGGTGGTCAACTTGAGTATTTGATTGATTGGTTAGGATATGGACCAGAGGAGAGGTGTTGGATACCTCAGAAAGACATCCTTGATCCCACTATGCTCTCTGAATTCCACGCTCAGCATCCACAGAAACCTGCACCACAACCCAGAGGTAGACCACCACGACGTCGTGGTCCACGGTCCGCTGGCGCGGACTCTGGAGGGGGGGTAGTGTCAGGAACCAATCAGGTGCTACATCTCACACCACACAACGATCACTCTCTCCAGAGTTCTAATCACTTGCACCTGTTCCAAATCAGCAGTCAGCTCCATATAAACACCCAGTTCACAATCAGTCTTTGTCGAGTCTCCAACAGGAACAGACGCATACCAAAGTCTCAAGAAGTCTCTTACTCTGCCTACACCAGTCAAGTAACGTATACTCACCTGAAAAGATACTAACCTCTATGTCCATGTTCTGATGTTCCCAGAATCCGCTGCTGAATCCAAGTTTCCTGATTCCTTGTGTTCCTTCTGAGTTTCGCTTGCTGGTGGAAATATTTGAAAGAGAAAAGACAAGTATCAATGAACTGTGTTAGTTTGACTGTGAATTAACGGAAGAGGATCTACTCACCTGGAATCCATCACGCTAAGTTATCTTCATCGAATTCACCTCTGAAACTTGAAAAGACTCCCCTTTGAACTTGATGCACTAAAATAAAGCTTTGTTCTTATACACTTACCTCTGTCTCCGAGCCTGTATCCTGACAACTGGTAAAAAGGCACTTAGTAATTTGGGGATTTGAATCAACAATTTGCCAGTCTCTAGATAAAAAGGACCAGTCAATTCTGTGTTAGTTGTTCCTAATTTAAACCAGTAAAGTTTAACATAATGAGGTGAGCTACATTTACCAGTACATCATTCATTTTTTAAATAAAGTCTATATGGATTTCCCAATAATGATACTGTATTGGAATCGGGTCCAACACTGCGCTCAAGTACTAGTACTCGTGCTTGTGTAAAAATGCCAAAAACCAATAAAACTAGCATACGAATGTCATAAGGTAAGCATTTAGCACACAAATTAAATTCAGGTCATGTTCCTAGTGTGATTATTACACAGCCAAGACTTTTATTTAATGAGATAAATATATAGTTTGCATGTGCTATGCACTTCCAATGTACCTATTTGTGCTCCTTGTCTCATATAAACAAAACAACAACATGAACAACGCACGCACTGTTTGTCACAGACGACAGTGAGCAGAGTCCCAATTCTCTTTGTAGTACGAGACACATACAGACTACATATCTGTTTAGTAAAAAATCAGCCTTTTATATACAATCACATTGGGTCACATAGTGACCTGCTTTTCCAGATGTGAGAAGCTACCATCAAAACAACACAGAAACACTTAAAAATAAAGGCTTATTTTTCATGAGAGAATGAACTAAAATCACATGAAGCGTTGCAAATGACGTAATCAAATGAACAACGATGGAAAAATATAAAACTAATGATTTTAATTGGTTGGTTAATATAGAAACTAAATATCTGAAAATATTCAGGTATTTTCAAATATACAAGTAGTTTGAAATTGTAGAGAGACCGACTCAATTGCGTCATTCCTACTGGTTTCTAAAGGTTTCTAAATTTATTGTTAAAAATGAATTTCCTTATGGTAAAAAGTGAATGAGTTTTTTACTTCTGGAACAAGACTGTTGTGCTCTATTGTAAAGCAATCTGAAAAAAGTTGACTATAATTGCTAATTATATACTGTTCCTTACGTTTGGTAAACAATATTCAGGGGAGAGGACATTTGGTGTAGTGAAGAGAAAGCAGCAGCTGACCAGAGCAGTAACAGGCACTACCAGGGTCTGCAAACTACAAAGAAAGTACGGAAAGGGAAAGGAAATCACTCACAAATTCATTCACACACTCCTGCTATATAAAAGTAATCCCATGCACACCCAAATGTATCCTATGCATCATCTTTAATGGAAGTAGAGATAACCTTAAGCCTTTTTAATGTGAATTGTTCTTTTTGGGATGATATATGTGTGAGAATTGGAGAGGAATTCACACATACACACTTGAGAGTCAAACAGGGCATCATGAGTGCCCTGCTAAAGCAATATAGCTGATTAAAGGTGAGGACTCAGCTATGTGAGTTATGTCAAGATTTTTCTGCTATCTCTCCTTTACTGCATGAGAAACTCCCTCTATAACATTCCCTAAATGTTGTCATGCTGGTTTGGATGTCACAGAAAATTCTTCTCATCAGTCACAGAATCTAATTAAAACAGAATAAACTCATCACAAAGAGGCTAATTAAAAAAAATCTCACTTGAAGCAGCAAAGCGAGATAATTTAGCTAATCTTCAAGGCTGATTTGATAACATTCTACCAACCCTGACAAAGCAGGGTCTGTTACGGACAGGATTGAGAGGGTTACTTTTTACATTTATTCTACTACAGATTGCAGAATACATGCTGTAAAATGTAATTTGTACCGTATTTCATTAGATTACTCAAGGTCAGTAAAATATTCTAAATACTTTGGATTACTTCTTCAGCACTGGTAGATTTTTTCACTTGTTTTGACTATAAAAAACCAGTACAGTAAGACAAAATACACATGTTAAAAATACATTCTCTAAAAACCTAAATATCTTATACAGTGTTGTTTCTAAAACAAGATAAATCAAACTGATCTTGTTTTAAGTTTTTTTTTTAGATATTTTTACAGGAAAACATTACAAAAAATATTATCAAGAATACGATTTTTGCCCTAATATCAAAGGCCTTACTAGAAAAAAGAAATGATGATGTAACGTGAATTTTCTTGATAAAAAATTTGATCGTGCCTGGTAACGTGCATGTAAAATGGCTAGAAATAGCTTAGCATAAAGTTGACAATTTATACAATGTTTATTTCTATTTCTTCTGCTCTAAACTTACATCTCTGTCTGCTTGTATGAATGTAACACATCATAAGAAAGTGTTTCACTGCTGCTTAAATGCACTTTAATAAATATTAAATGAAACAAATGACAATAAAATGCAAAGTAATCTCTTCAGTAATCAAAATACTTTTTGAATGTAACTGTATTCTTTTTACCAAATATTTAAATTGTAACTGTAGTGGAATATAGTTACTTTTATTTAGTATTTTTTTGTGCACACGCACATAGCAGTTTCTAGGAAAAATCCCTAAGAAATCAAGCCTCAATACTCCCTCTTATGGCAGAATGGGATTGTGGGTAAAAATGTGCATGAGAGAAGATGAAATGTGTTAATGACTGAGATACAGCCTTCATTATTAGGACAGTGTGTGGGCAGCAGCACTGTGAAAGCATACCTGAGGATCTGGTTATTTACATTATGATGTTTATGGTGAAGAGAGCAGTACATGTGACCTTTATCTAAAAATCTATTTTTTTTATTCTCAGTAACACCAAGCACCCATTTCATGTGTTTGTGTGAGAGAAATCTCTGAGACAACTGTACTGATATAACAGCAGGCCAGCAAAGACTTGTGGTACATCCAGAAAGTTCTCACAGCTGCCCCTATTTACAGAGAAACTCTTTAATTAGCTGGATTGTCTTGCTGCTCAATGTCTGTCCACATACAGGCACACAATCACACAATTCCCAACATTTTGAATGTTATTCTCTGTGCAATCAAAAAATGTTGTGTATAGATTAATGTAGTAAAACATCCAGCACATTCTAATATAGGATGTGTACTGTGTATTCAAATGTATGTGGGATAATGTACAGTCAGCCTGACACGATTTTGTGTGTACATTATCCTACTTATTATTACATGGCTACTTACAAAACATGCAAATAAATAGCCATGAAAAATTGTTTGGAAAGACTGAGTTGAAAATTTCATTATCTGAGTGCTATAGACAGAACAAGCACAGTGTAGAAGACTGGTTGCCAGGGACAATGGTCAGCTGTACAGATTAGCGGTCATTATACAAATATATTTGACTGCAGAATTCCACAATTGATTAATCATGATCATGTATTCCAGAAAGTGGTTTAATAATAGTGTATATTTGACTGTTTAAAGGACATTAGCTTCATTATCACCAAGGAGACATAAAGCTGCTCTGTGTCATAAAGCAAGTAAATATCAATGCACAATGGGAGTCAGACATTCCTAAGTAATTGTTCAATGATCAATAATTAATCATATCTGACTTAATTGGCCTAATTCAGGCAGGGTTATCTGATCTGAACTTACTGATGTAAAAACAACAACAACAATTTTCCCACAATATATATATATATATATATATATATATATATATATATATATATATATATATTATTGGAAAACATTTATTTTTTTATAAATGATGCAATTCGAGGAGAGTCTGAACAGCTGTGAAACACTTTCCTATTACTTGTTTCATTCATACAAGTTCACATTGTTGTGAGTGAAAAGGTGGATATGACATCGAGGAAATTTCCATTGGGAGTATATAAGAGGAGCTACATCATGTTTCTACATCATAAATAACAAAAAAACAAAAACAAAAAACAGAAATGCTTTGACAGATGAAACATAAAGCCAATAAATACATGATTACATGCCTTATCAATGTTTTTAATGCAGTTAGGGTATTTATTATTATTATTTTTTACAAGAAATACTTATCAATGTAGCCTTTAACATCGTATAGAATGCTACAAATAATATATTTTCTGCCTCATTCTAAGAACAGAATCCACATACGATCAGAAAAGGATGTGGTTATTTTCCCTTGGTGAGGTTTTGAAGTTTGAAGCTGCAGAAACATTCATCTTGTGTAAAATGTCATGTGAACATTTAGCTTTATGCTAAGCTTAAATACTATTTCTTGCCACTACATGCCTGTTAACAGACGTGATTATATTTTATAATGAATTCTATAGAGAAAATCATGTTAGAGCATAATGATTTTTCTCAAGTAAGACCTTTGAAATTAAAGAAAAAATCTTATTTTTAATGAGAATTTAATGATTGTTTTCCTTGTATTAAAACAAGATAAATTTATAAGTGCATATAATATTTAGTTTTTTTTCTCTCCAGAGAATGTATTTTTACAGTGAAGTGTATTTTCTTACTTTATTTATTTGTTTATAGTCAAGACAAGTGAACAAATCTGCCAGTGCCAAAGAAGTAATCCAAAGTATTTAGATTGTTACTGATTTTGAGTAATCTAACGGAATACGTTACTAATTGCATTTTACAGCATTTATTCTGTAATCTGTTGCGGAATATATTTTAAAAGTAACCTTCCCAACCCTGCACACACACACACATTATATATATATATATATATATATATATATATATATATTCCTGAAATCAAAACTTTTACAAATATTATGGAAAGTGACAATCACTCACTCACATACTAATAAGATGCACAGGGTGGATCGGTATTGGGGAAAAATGGAGAACCACTTAATTTGATGAGGGAGAGTCATCCTAAAATCAATTATATGGATCCAGACATCAGTGACTTCATTCACTAAATGAAACGCATAACAACGTGCCTGAGAGCATATGATAAAGCTGACTCACATCTCTCTCTGTCCAATAATTCAAATCATTCTCCTAGCATCCTTTCTAATTCTATCTACAAAAATATATGGATCTAATGGAATTGTCCTCAGAGGCTTGTTCTCCTGTTGCCTATTTGTTAGAATGCATTACTTCCTTTTCTATCTCTTTTGTACTTCCAACAATTATTATTTAAATTTCCGCTTTGTCTTCTTTTCATCTCTATATCAAACAGCATTAAAATGAATTTGTTTCTATGCAAAAATGTTTGGCCTGGCAGGTAATAACTCATGATTAGTGATTGAACTGTCAAAATCAATGATTTCAGTCTCTGCAATTGCTATTTGCCCATATCTGTCTCACTCCTCAAACTCATGTGGACAGCGCTAGCAGATAAATTATGCTTAAGTCAATGTCTGGCATTCTAGTGTCTACTTATATACTTCCCCTTACATGCAAATTTCAGTGTAAAAAAAGGACTTTTAATAACAATAGCACTATAGCAGGCAGGTAGAAGCGAGAATTAACAAGGCCAGGGGCGAAGCAGATATTTCTGGAATTCCCAAAAATGCTGTCTTGGTACAGTAAACAGCTGACTAAGTTGTAAGGCTAGGACATATTTCCCTTTAACACAAAGGCTTGTGGGAGGATATATGGCTATTCAAAATTATTGATTATACAGCCGATAGTAATCTACATCATTGTAGCGCCATATTTGATTTTAGACAGAACAGAAAATGAGGCTGATCTCTTCAATTAAAAAAAAGGATCATTCAGAGTTGTGAGGTTACTTTTATACAGCTGAAGAGACATTCTATCCCTCACAGCTTCATTCCATTGCTGTCAAAAATCAAATATGGTGCTAGTCTGAATAAGGTAGTCATGACCATGCCGGTTCATTCGCACATCTCACACCTCAGATTTCATATTGTAATGTTTTTTAAGTGACTCTTAGTTATGGAAATGTTTAATACCTGTACTCAATGGTAATATTGTCTTTACATGTACACATTCATTTAGGGGGGGTTTGTGTCATATAATGATTACAGTAACAAGATCAAACACGATATAGCTACATACCTGAGAGGTGTATTTTTTTTTAGCCATGCACATTTAAAAGCCTGTTAAATCTGAACTGACATTGGTACTAGAGAAAACCCAAGGAAAACTTAACAAAAGTGCTAATTGGATGATGAGTAACATTGTTTAACATACTCAATTGAATTCCCCCCACTAAATTATTATATTACCTGAGCAACTGGGCATATAGACTAAGCTTTTGACACAAAACAGGAGACATGCAGTATGTTTTTTTCATGTGTTGGCAGTATAAACTCTACACAGACAAGCTACAAAGTTCACAGAATAGTACCACAAAATATACAGTTGTATCAATCCATATTTAAAACAGTGTTCGTTCTTGCAAGACCAGTCAAATTGTAGAAAACACAATGTTCAGTAGTTAACACATACATATCCTCCTAAAAAAACACACACAAAAAAAACACTGTTTCACACTTTTTTAAAGTGGGTGCTCAAATATCTTGGCATGTAAATATTGACCATAACTAAACTAAATCACATTGCATTGATAAACATATAGCCATGGCTGAATTCAATCAGTAGCCAATATGTGAAAACATAAAGATAAAAGTAAAACATAATTGAATACAGCTTTTAGAAACTAGCCACTATACTTTTTCCAGTGTATGAGAAGTTCAGAGATGGTTTTTAGCTAATGTTCCATGTGTCTAGAGGACAATACATACCAATTCATTAGAACACTCTCAACTACATACACAGACTCAGTAGGTTAAAAATAATATTATTAAATTTTATAAAAGACATGGAGAGTCTCCATGTCCTTATCCAAATGTAGGTAACCTTTATACATGATGTTGTTTAGAGTCTGGAATCAGTTTTGTTGGGAGCAGAGAATCACTGTATGTATTTGTGTGTGCATAAGTGTCTGTGGGCATCGGAGTTCTGAAAACAGTTGAAAATGTTCCTTGTTCTAGCTGGTAATTTCTCTGCAAGAGAAACAGCTCACTGTGAATCTGTTATTAGAAGAAAATAACAAGGCTCACAGTTTTGTTTAACAGTAGGGTCTGGGAAAACAATGGCAGTGTGTTCTAAAGATAGTGATTATAGAATCTTCCAGCTGTGCCTCACCTGAACAACAGTGTGCTTTTACTGAGGGGGAAAAAAACAAACATGTATATGCAAAACACAAAAACATAGAACATCATATACAGGCTTACAAAAATCATTTTTTACACCCAGTCTTTTTCATAACTTTTTCAAAAACAGACGAAGGCAAAATGAAAATCGCAATTAATAAAAATAATGATAAATAACAAAAAAGCTGATCACTAACAACAGTAGAGAAAGTATGTCAATGTCACTCAACTTTTACAAGGTGTTCTTGTTTATCTCCTTCCATGTGGAATTTACAGTCTGTACAAACAGCTAGGCACAGAGCAACAAACTTAAGATTGAAGAAAGGCTGAAGGTATTTAATTTCACAGGTTTCTCTATATATAAATAATGATAACCTAATGAAAATGACAGTGTTTAGGAAAAATAAAGGCAAGTATGTTGTGAAAGTTTCTGCATTATGATTTGTGCTTAAAAGATTAAATAATCCATTAAAAAAACTAAGAAATGTAAAGGTGAGAATATATAAACTAAGCAACCCTTAAACCACTCAGGAGTTATTTTAGATGAAAAAAATAAATCCCACAAGAAAGTCCTGACCTGTCCCCCTAACATGCTTAATAATTACTGAGTTAGGTTAAAGTCTTTGAAAATGTTTGGCATGTAGAATGGAATCCAAATCAGTGTAGAGGAAATTAGTTGGTTAGATCTGTAACTCTCAGACTTTCAGATAAATGGTTTTAGTGTTCAGTTCTTTACAATTAATCTATCCAGTGGATTAATGACCCACCTCACTTCTATTTCTTTGATTCATCTCCTGGCTTTTGGTTTTCGCTCAAAATATAGTAAAAGACATGAGAATAACACATTGTGTGCTAAGTAGGGCATGGTCTAAATATCTGAAGCAAAAATGTGAATGTTGGACTTTCCAAAGGCAGATATGAATGACAGAGCTTGATCAATGCATTTGTCTGTGTATGTGATGGCATATTCATATATTCCATGCAGATCATGCCCAAAGTGGCTAACTGTCATACTATAGAATAATGGCATGTATGCAGTTACATTTAGACAGTAGGCTAAGTGCAGTCTGTAATGCAAAAGGCTATACTGCACTGTGCAACACCATGATCTAATAGACATAACCAGGGCACTGCACAGCATGAACGAGAGCAACATCCAGTGTCCACAGTGAGTACATTTTTCTGATTCGTTTCAGGGTAGACACAAAGAACGGTGTTATTTTGTGCTCTATATCATTATTTATGGACAAAAAATATCTTGATTATATAATCATACACAAAATTGTACACTTGTCAAAATATTTTTTTGCCCCTCCCCCATTAAATTGAAACCCACCCATAGTTTAAAAATTATAGCCCCCCCCAAAAAAGCAACCTGTATAGCTAAAATGAATTCATCTTCTCTCTTCTCCATCATGCTTGATTTTCTTGAAAGGAAAATCCTCTCCTCCTCTGGTGATCTTGTTCTTCTGTATCTCATTTCTGTCTCTCTCTTAAACACTGTAAAGAGTAAAAGTTGTTAATGAACTTGCTTTCTAGACTCATTCATAAAAAAAGGCTCATTTAGCTAAAGTGATGTTTCCCAGGTCATAATTGTGGATGTATTCATTAGTCAGCTGATATGTAATGAACTACTTCAAGAATCACAAACTCATCATCTCACTGGAGTAACAAGATATTATTCTATATAAGAACGTATTCATGTGTCCCAACTGAAAATTGACCAGTATTTTTTAACAGTTTGCAGTAAAATACATGGCTGCTCTGGAAAATAATGTGATGTATGGTCAACCTATCTCTGAACCCTCACTACACAAAAAAAGTTAACCTTAAATTCAGTTTCATGTGGTAAATTAACTGGTTTGATTCAAGTTAAAAATATAATGTAACATGCCTGAATTAACCTGCTACATTAGATTACAACAGTTAAACAAATTTTTAGGGTTATATCAAGTAGAAATAGCACCTTAAAAAAAAGAAATCCTCTTGGCCATTCAATTTCCATGACCTTTCCAGTAGATTGTGATTACTGCATTAGGCTTTTTAAAAAAAGTATTTTGATTTAGCCCGATTTGCTAATGAATCATTCGACTGAACTATAAAACAGTTTAACCAATTCTTTGAGATGGGCTGATATAAGTGAATGATATGCTCACAAATCATACATCACTATGGGTTGTGAGCTAATTTTACTCTAAATAAGTGCAATATCTAGCCGATTTAATATTTTAGAGCAGTGCATAACTATAGAAATTTCTATTTTGAATCAGACTGATTTGCCAATAAATGATTCAGACTGATCTATGAGCCGGTTTTACCAATTCTTTGAGAACCAACTCAAGAGAATGATTCACCTATGAGTCGTACATCACTATGGCTTGTTGTGAGCAAGTTTTACTTCACACAAGCTCTGCATAAGAGCAATATCTAGCTGAGTATGTATTTTACAATACAGAACAACTAGAAAATACATTTCCAATAAAGACATTTCCGTGACTTTTTAAGATTTTATTCATTTCAATTACTTTTATAAGCCTGGAATTTTCCAGGTTTTCCATGACCATAGGAATATTGTATAACTATACTGAACTTTGCCTTTTGACCCCTCACCTATTCTGTAGGATTTTTTTTTAGCAGATTAGAATCCTCGTTGCCCTTGTCATTGGTCGTCATCTCCACCACAATACCACCTTTCACCTCCCCAGATGCTCTACAAACACGAGTGACAGATAAAGAATATGTGACAATGTTTATACAGTATATAAATGTAGCATGAAACCTGGCCTAAAATGTTATCATTAGTTAACATGGTTTATGTCCTCTTGTTTTACTCACACATCCTTTTTGTCCTTCTTCCCGCAGCTCAGCTTGCCATTCTTATTGAGGAAAAAGAGTAGAGCCACCAACAGAAGGAGCAGTAGAACACACACCACTACGGCGATCACAACTATGCTTGAACCTCCCTGCTGTTTTTCCGCTGAGAAGACCAAGAGTGTAAAGGACAATGAGAGAGATGGGTTATGAGGGTAGAAAAAGAGAAGAGAATAAAAAAAGAGTTGTGAGAGATCGAGAACGAGGGGTCAAAGTTGGTGAAGTGATGAGTTTAGGTGGAAGAGGAAGAGAAGGGGGTCGGTGAGGAGGGTGGGGAGGAAGTAAACCAGAACAATAAGCAATTGTTCTTGTCGACAGTAAGCGCATGAACCATAGTAATCAGTGATACATTTGAGAACCAATATGCAAACACACACACACGCACAATCTTACACCCTGGACAAATTAATAATAAAGCACAAACACACTCTCTCTTGTTCTCACGCACATCCACTTAAAGACGGAATAGCAGCAGGGGTTATACAGACCTGTTTTAAACACAGGGTTTCCTTCGAGTAGCATTATGGAAAAAAGAAAGTTGAGTCCCATTGAACAGCACACACAAAAACCATACACCATTAACCCACATAGACACAACGAAGCCCATCACCGAGATGGAGACAAACATACTGTGATTTTGCTAAGATGTGTACCTGGATCAACATCAATATTTGGTCCTGGAAAAACAATCATAACAAAGAATCAAATTCCTAACGCTATCACTAAACATAACTCTACAACCCGGTATCACGCCGAGGCGTGAAATAGACACGCCGGTCCACTCGCGGATGCGTGTCTATTTCACGCTTTGCCTCCTCCAGGCGTGTACATGACACGCGCGCGTCTACGTAGAATACCGGCAGGGGGCGATCGTTTCCTCGACGCCAACAACTGTCCGCGCACCAAAGAGGAAGCGATACATCGCGTTCTCCACTTCCGGGTTTATTTTTGTATATAAATACACTTTTTAAATAAATATATATATATATATATATATATATATATATATATATATATATATTTATATATATATATATATATTTATTTGTTTATTTACATCAGCACAAGATACTCGACAGCCCACACACACACACACACACACACACACACACACACACACGTATAACAACGTTAGGCTACAGCAACGTTAGGATTTCTTCATGAAAGCAGCACTATGTAATGAACCTTTATTTGTCACATATGGTCACAAGTGAAAGTAACCGGCGAAATTGGCCGGCATCCCGCCCGCACGAACGTGCAACGCGACGACAACGGTATCGCTTCCTCTCTGGTGCGCGGAGAGTTGTTGGCGTCGAGGAAACGATCGCCCCCTGACGGTATTCTACGTAGACGCGCGCGTGTCATGTACACGCCTGGAGGAGGCAAAGCGTGACACCGACACGCATCCGCGAGTGGACCGGCGTGTCTATTTCACGCCTCGGCGTGATATCGGGTTGAACTCTAACACCATCATTTACGCATGTTGTTCCAAATCTGTATGACTTTCTTTCTTCCAAGAAAATAAAAAAGGAGATCCAGAATGAAGTCACCGTTCAGCCACCATTCAGATTCATTGTGGAAAAATAGATGCAATGGAAGTGAATGGTGACTGAGACATCTTATATACTTGTTATACTTCTGCCTAACATCTTCTTTTATATTCAACAAAAGAATGAAAGTCATATGGGTTTGATTACCACTACAATCAGAGGGAAATGACTGGTTGATAAGAAATCCCCTAACCCCAAACTTAAGCCTAAACCTGACCCTACCCTTTTCCCTATTCTTAAAATGTGATTGGTTGATAGGAATGTTGATCTATAGGACAAACAAAGATGTTGCTCCAAGAATATGTCCCACACACACACAAGAGTGACACAATAACCACACAAACTAAGCACCTCACCACATGTTCGAGGATGGAAGGAAAGCAGGACAGTATTAAGAGACAGACACCCCAGACACAGAGATGAAGGAAAGAGAGAAAAGTAAAATAGAACAGAGTCATTTATTGTCCCAAACGAGGGAAAGGTAAAGGTGCAGCGTCCACAAAATTTAGGATGGACATACAAAGATCACATACATAATACGATATACAATATGCACAGTGGTTGGTAACAGTATAGAATATACAATTTACAGAGCTGGAGACCTAGATCACAGAGAATATACAAGAAAGAGTCCTGAGAGGTAGGAGAGTAGCAGAAGGAGCTGGGACAAGTGTCTACCTCGGTTAGCGGTATTGGTATTGTCTACTGCGTCTGTCGCTGGATCTACAAAGAGGTAACAGAATAGCATGGGATAAGAGAATGCAGACTGAGTCTTTGCAAGTAAATCTGGGTATGTGAAGATAAAAGTTGTATTTGAATAGCTTACCATCTACTCTAAATATGCAGTTTGCACAATATACAAATATTTTTGTGTGCATGGAGTACTCAGATATCTTTCTACATTTGCCAAAATGCAGTATACAGACAAAGCACATTGTGAGACATGTAACCTTAAAGGAGTAGTTCACTCCAAAACCAAAATTTTATTTTGGGGTGTACTATTTCTTTAAGCCTTAACCCTATATTGTATTAACATCTTCTTGACAAATGATTTGACCAGACTGCTATTAGTTTTTTTTTTTTTTTACACAATATTGTATTGAAGAAGCAAAATAGCGATATATCCATGATAACGGTTCACATTCACTGAATTAAACATGCTACATAATAAGGTTGTAAGTCAAGTTTGAAACACTTACCATAGCACTGTAAATAATTTCAGGTAACCTAAATAATGTTCTTCATGTGGCCACATCCAAAATAACTGTCTTTATATTTATTATTTTTTTAACTCAACATTATTATATATTAAATAATTAAATATTATTATTTCATATGTATAAATAAACCTTAATAGGTAAACAAAATAGGTAATTTTTAGTGTTTGATTAGTTAGAAATAATAGCATTTTACCAATTTTTACAGTCTGCATACTGCATACTAATAAAAAAAAAAAAAAAAACAGTAGTAGGGCTGCACAATTAATCGAAAAAATAACCGAGATTACAATTACAGCCGCTGAAATTAACTAATCGTTAAAAAGTGTCAATTACGGAGTTCAATTTTTATCTACTATTTTTTTTATCCCCTTTTCTCCCCAATTTAGAATGCCCAATTCCCACTACTTAGTAGGTCCTCGTGGTGGTGGGGGGGGGGTTACTCAATCCAGGTGGTGGAGGACAAGTCTCAGTTGCCTCCGCTTCTGAGACAGCCAATCCACGCATCTTATCACATGGCTCATTGTGCATGACACTGCAGAGACTCAGTTTGTGGAGGCTCACGCTACTCTCCACGATCCACGCACAACTTACCATGCACCCCACTGAGAGCGAGAACCACTAATCATGACCACGAGGAGGTTACCCCAATTTGGTTGGCTAGGAGACCTGGCTGGAGTCACTCAGCACACCCTGGATTCAAACTCGTGACTCCAGGGGCAGTAGTCAATACTCCCTGAGATAGCCAGGCCCCTACTCCCGTTCAATTAAAAAATTTATATATTTTTTTTTCAGTGGTTGAGCTTGGTAACCAATCCCAGACATGTTCGTATATAATCAGTAATGGTGCAACAAAACTAGAAAGCTTCTATTATAATATAACAGCGATAATTAATTAAAGTTCTAAGCTTGTTTTTGAAGAATTAGCTTACATAAAAAATATGGCTTGAAATTTGCCCCATAAAAATTTATTTAATGTAAATTCTATTTATCAAATTAATAATTAATTATTGAGATTACAATATCAAGGGAAATAATCAACAATTATATTTTTTATAATAGTGCAGCCCAAAATAGTAGGCAGTTTACAGCATGTCCCGCATATTATTATGTAAGAGTTATGCTAGTATTTCACTCTGAACACAGCCACACTATGCTTACGTGATTTCAAGGACACTTTGAACTTCTTGCTGTCAATTCCATGCTTGTTAGATGCTTCACACGTGACACCATCCTTCAAAACAGCAGCCGTGGTTCCAAGAGTGACTGAGCTGATCACTTTATTCCCCACTACTGTCACTGACTACACACACACACACACACACACACACATACAGTGCATAGTCATACACTGACTATAGATTTCTCTGATGTACAGATTATGTTGAGTCATCAACCAGCCATGTAAACCTAAGCAAACACACAGAAACATGTTGGTGCGGCTATCCTTATGAGAACTCTCCATAGACATAATGATTTTTATACTGTACAAACTATAGATTCTATCCCCTAAACCTAACCCTCACGAAAATCTTTCTGCATTTTTACATTTTCAAAAAACATAGTTTAGTATTTCTTTTAAGCAATTTGAATTATGGGGACACTAGAAATGTCCTCATAAACCACATTTATAGCATACTACCCTTGTAATTACCAGTTTGTAATGTAAAAAAATTTCTTCGTAACCCCCCCCCAACATGCACACACACACACACACCACTTTGCCAGAGGGCATCCAGGTGAACTGTGGAGCAGGATAACCAAGAGCAGAGCAGTTGAGTGTTACCATTCCTCCCTCCTTGGCAACCAAACCATCCACTGGAGTATCAATCTCAGGTTTACCTTCAAGAACATAAATAGAAACAAAGAAAATAATGCAGAGTGTAAAAGACGGAGTGAGAGAACAAAAGGTTAGGATCTTTCTAATCAACTGATAATTCTTAATTCACTTTTAACCTTCTTCCATTTGTAAAATCTTTCACACAACTGTAATTAAACACAGAAAAATATTAAACAGTTTAATATACAAACATAAGGCCATTGCTTGGTTGATATCCTTGAAGTGTAAACATTGTGGCTCTCTGGCACAATCAAATCATTGCTCTATTTGTTTTCAGCAGCCCAATACAGAAGGGGTTGGGAAACACATCATTATTGTAGTCATTTCATTTGTAGAGACTAATGATGCAGAAATTGCCCAATTTACCTTAAAAAAGGTAGTGTAAATGGACTGTATGCAAAGAATTAGAAGAACTGCAAATTACTTTCTTTTGTGCATTAACCGCATCCTTGATTCTTGGGAATATTTCTATGACAGTGACATACTCCTTTTATATTCATGGAAAATATGATGCTCATCAGAATTTGGATGTAGGCACCATTACATTATAGAGAATGTATGTATTATTAATAATTTTCATCTACACACAAATCATGGCTAGTATTAACAGTGATTGTATCGGCACGCATTTCACTTCTAATGGTCGATTTTGAAAAATGTATTTAATTTATTGAATATTTACACTTTATACACTTCAAACATAATATAATAAATATATTAATATTAATATAATTATATTTTCATAATATAATGAAAAAAATCACACCAATTCCAAACACTTTACTGTCTTCAACTTCTTCCACCAGCCCCTTTTGCAGTGAATTCGACAACAGGTGGGAAAATACCATTTCAAATTAGATCATAAATACAAATGGAAATTTAAACATTAATCAATAATAGAAAATAGTCCTTGACCTATAGTTTAACACAAATCTCATACATTTTTGTTAAAAAAAATTTCCTCCATTTTTCTCCCCAATTTGGAATGTCCAATTTCCAATGCCCTCTAACTCCTCATGGTGGCGTCTTGACTCCTCAATCCAGGTGGCGGAGGATGAATCTCAGTTGTCTCCACTGCCAATCCATGCATCTTATCACATGGCTTGTTGAGCGTGTTACCGCGGAGACATAGTGGAGTCCCACAATATTCTCAGCGACATCCAAGCACAACTCACCATGTGCCCCATCGAGAGCGAGAACCACACATTATAGCGACCGTGAGGAGGTTACCCCACGTAATTCTACCCTCCCTATCAACTGGGCCAATTTGGTTGCTTAGGAGTCCTGACTGGAGTCACTCAGCATGCCCTGGATTTGAACTCACTAAAATTGGATAAGACATTGTGCACGATTGCGGCGCGTGGCACTCATGAAAAAAGAACCCAATGTCTTATCCCAACAATTATCATTATAACCATCATAACATCATCATATCCATCATAACAACTTTAACTTTTGGTCAACATCTCTGAAAACAGTAACTACTTCCTGATATATGCAGTACTCATGACATCAAATTCCATGAGCTTGGCACAGGGGAGAATTTAAGGAACACTTTATAAATGCCCTTTATGTTATAGCTTAGCATTCCCTTCTGTTCAAAAACTCTCAAAAGCAGGAAAAGCTGTGAACTACACCCATGATTACTATAAATGCCATTAAGGCTTATAGTATAAAAACAGGAAAGCAACTAAGGAATGTTTTCCACCTTGCCTATTCTTTATACAATATATATCACATACTGCAAGGTGAAAAAATAACATAAGTCTTTTAGTAGCTTAAGTAAGTGTTTAGTTTTAAAAAAGAGCTCAACATTGACTGCTCATAGTTTCAGTAGCATAGGTTCTGGAAGTATTTTTCCATTCATATTCAATGGTGGCCAAATTAGTAAAGCAAATAAAAGCGGAAAATGCACCGGAAATATGCCACAACACAATTTAAACAACAACAAAATGAGCTGAAAATAAATAAAGTTCTAACCCTTGAATCAAATCACCAGCTCTGAAAGTAGTGAAGTGATTGAATCAGCTGGGGTTTTTTTGTGTCTTTTAATGTACTTTCTTGCTATAACATTACTACTGTCTTTTGTTCTAATGTTACACTGAAAAAAAAAAATTATAATCAAAATTAAAGATTTATCCAACTGAAACATGTTATCTAACATCACAGAATCAACCTGAATATATTAATTTTCAACAGCAAAATTACTTTTAAGGGTTAGATCAAGTAGAAATAATGTATTAAGTTACAACTGCAGGTTACTAATTTTGAAAAGTGCAACATCCTCTATTTATTAATTATAGGTAGGTCGATAGGTACCTTGCAAGCCTCTGCTAGCTTGGAGAAATTCACAACAATTCGGTTGACATTTCTGTGGTAACAGACATTTCTCTGACTGATGGAGCTCACTTCAGAATTTGTGAGTAAGTCAGATTTAACCAGTAATTTGACAATTAGACATGATTTTTAGAGAGTGAAATTAATACTGACATATGGCTTCAACAGAAATTCATACCATCCTTTGACAACCTCAGAGTTCCTCATTGTAGAGGTGTCTTGAAAGGTGTAATGTGTAAACATTACAGCTAAATATACATTTTGCTAGGGACATTTTTACTTCCAGAACATGACTGTGGAGCCTTATTGGTCAGAATCAGACATTACACTGTACTGACAATATTTTCATAGTCTTGGAATCCCTTTGAGTTACTCTAGAGCAGGGATACCATAAACAGCATTTCACAAAGCAACAGGAGGCTTTGTTTCCTTCTGCCATTGAACTTCAACCTGTATCTAAAGATATTATTTAGCCATCAGAAACCAGTTGGTATAACTGGATTGTTGACAGCCTATAGTTTACTCACTATCTGGGCATATTTTTTCCATCTCCTGCAAGCTGCTTTAACATCGATGACAGCATGTTATCACATTGCATTGCTTTGCATTGACAAGCAATATTAAATTCAGAAATAAATACCTAGAAATGAATTGTTCTATTAACAATTGTTAAATTCATCATACAGACCTGCAATGAAAATGTTAATATTTGTAAACCACAATAAAATGTATGAAAATGGGCTGTATGTGTCTGTGTATTATGCTAGTACCTGAGACGGTAAGATTGACGCTGGCTTGTTTTTGGAGTCCTGGCACAGATGGTACAGCTCCGACACATACATACACACCAGCATCAGCCAAAGTCACTGACTGCAAAGTCAACACACCCGTCTGCGACAGCACCTTAGAGTCCTAGTGTATACAAACACAGTGAGGCAAAATGAAATGTGTGCTTTCATGATCTTGTATCACCCATGCTTTCGAACAGCCAATAAACAAGATGTACCATCACATTCTACCAAATGAAAGAGTAGTTCTAACTAAAAGCAGATGCAATATCTAGATACTTGGTAGAAACACAAAGAAAGATTGTATCAAAATAGAAAAAGTATATAGGGCTGTTGACTTGCCTTTTTCCACAGCAGGGTGTAATCATCTGAAGACTTGGTCTTACACTGAAGCTCCACAACATCTCCCTGAGAAGCTAGCAGAGGACCTTCTGGAGCAACTAAAACAGGGTCAAGATCTGGCAGATTGACAAAAGAAAAGGGTGTGTTTATAAATAAATGTAGATATGGAGTGATACAAAAACCAACAAACACATAAACCAGTGTCAGAAACTTTTTTATAAAAGGCCAACATTTGGACCTGAAATTGATTTTCGTAGGCATTTTTTTCAATTTTTCAGGGCATTTGTTTTCTAACTAAATAAAACACGAAGGAGAATTCACAAAGAATGAATTGCACACGGTAAAAGTGCCAGTTATTTGCATGCGCCGTCTGAATTATAACTAAAGGAATTATGCAGATCAGGCAATGGCGCAAACAAGCCAAAAAAATCTCAGCTTAACCCAGTATGCACATGCAATTATGATCTTGCAGGCCGAAATGGAGTGCAGCAGAGCATGCAGCAGACCACTGTTATCTGACACACTTTGGCAAGGCGGAACAGCATCACTCCACTACTGCGATCCAGACACCTGAATCATCTCTTTAATATGCCGAAAGTAAGCTTATCTTAGCACTCTTCTCCATCAGGCTATAACACTCTTCTCCATCATTTGATCATTATTTAATTAATTACTGCTGATAAGATCAATTGAAAATGTACACAGGCATCTCTTTTAATTAAAAATAATTTTACCACCTTTACCATTTTACCACCTCTGGCAGAATTAGCACAATGTAAATAAAGTCTACAATAAGCCAAATTTATTGCACAGAGGCGAATGACAATGACTTCATTTAAATTACAAGACCACACAATTTCAGCACTAATTGCACCTGCATAAACTAGATGGGGTTAGTAAATAAGACAAAGGTTTTAAGTGGTGCAACTATTAGGTGAATTTGCCCCACAGTGTGTTGTCCATTTATGCCATTTTCTATTCATTGAAATGTATTTCTCTCTCTCTTTTTTTTTTTATTGATCCCATTTTCTCCCAATTTGGAATGCCCATTTCCATCTACTTAGTAGGTCCTTATGGTGGCGCGGCTGCTCACCTCATTCCAGGTGGCAGAAGACAACTTTGCCTCTATTCTGAGACTGTCAATCCACACATCTTATCACATGGCTCGTTGTGCATGACAACATGGAGACTCCGCATGTGGAGGCTCATGCACAAGTTACCACGCACACCATTGAGAGCGAGAACCACTAATCGCGACCACAATGAGGTTACCCCATGTGATTCTACCATCCCTAGCAACAGGGCCAATTTGGTTGCTTAGGAGACCTGGCTGGAGTCACTCAGCACACCCTGGATTCGAACTCGTGACTATAGGGGTGGTAGTCCGCGTCAATACACGCTGAGCCAGCCAGGCCTCGAAATAAATTTCTTAATTTTAAAAATTCTATTTGTTCTCTTAAAAATTTTATTCAACATAAAATAGCTAAAAAGTAGCTGTAAATATCAAGAAACAATAAATGCTCTGCTCTAACAAATTTTAAACAATTGGAGATGTTTATATAACTCTACACTCTCTACCATCATGGTACTATATGATGCTTTGTTGCTGATGTGAGGGTTTTATTTACATAAGACAATATTGTGTGGAATTGATACTCACAATGCACTGTGAAGCTGAGTGTCTTTATAAGTTCAACCTCTGGTAGAGCATCAAAGTCCTGAGCTTCACACTTATAGGTTCCAGCATCCTCCCGAGTCACGTTCAATGTTAAATTGCCTTCCGAGCCATTCAGCACTTCATCCTGACAAGTGAGAGAATGTAAATTGATTGGTCAAAGCACTATACAAAACTGAGCTTAGCAACTGATCAAAGCTGATTCTCACCTCTTTATAAAACTCAAATATAGGCTGAGGGTTTCCATCGGTTTTGCACTCCATCTTTACCTCATCCCCCTCTTTGATTGGCCCCTGATTCAAGAGTTTGAAGAACACATTCTCTGTTGAATCTGATTGGAGGAGAACACAGCACAATGAGTTTGAGATTCAGTGAAGGTACATTTGATGCATTATTTGGGTCATTATTGAGTGTGTGCATGTGTGCATTGAACTCACAGAGCAATGAGAGTTTGAACTTATCAGAGCTATCCTGTTTGATCAGGTTGTTCGGCATGCTGTACTCCACTGTGCAGTGGAATTCAGATTTAGCATCTGCTTTTACTGGCTGCATGTACAGAGAGCTCGTCACCGTGTACAGGCCTGAGGCTTCCTTCACTACACCAGGTATCATGTATGTTTCTGAGAAGAGGGTTTTGGGGGAGGGGGGGGGTGGGGGTGGGGTTAGCTTTACTGTAAGTAACATTTTTTTACTGAAGGGTTTTTAACTTTTACAGAGCAGTTTTTCTCTAAATAATAACATTTATTAAAGGGATAGTTGCCAAATTGAAAATTATATAATTTGCTCACCCATCATGATGTTTTGAGCTGGTATGACTTTTATACTGAATAGCGATTGAGCCTAACATACTTTATTTTGTTTTATATATCAGTCAACAGTTGCCATGTAGGACATTCACAGTTTCTCTTGCATCAGTGGGTGGGAAAGTGTTATTGACATTGGTGTTTTTAGAACACAGAGAGCACACATTGATTGATAAGGCTGATCCTTTCGGGTTCTGTACTTACTTTCATTTTGGTCCTTTAATTCAGGTAGAGGGGTGTTGTCCTTAAACCAGATAATACGAGGCTGAGGGTGAGCATTCCTACTGGTGCACTTACCCACCTAAACAAACATATAGCACAGAAATGCCTCAGTGCGGTATATTGTTAAGAAATCTTTGACCAAATTTTCAATAAAATTGCTCCAAAACAGACAGCAAATAACACTTGATTAATTCTGTCATAATGTACTCTCCCCCATGTTTTCTAATCCTGTATGACTTTCTCCTGTGGAACACAAAAGGAGTTGATAAGGAGAATGTAAGCCTCAGTCACCATTCACTTTCATTGTATGGAAAAGACGCAATGAAAGTGAATAGCCACTGTTTCTATCATTCTGCCTAACATCTCCTTTGCGTTCTATGGAAGAAAGAATGTCATATGGGTTTGTAACAACATGAGGGTGAGGTAATGAAAAAATTAACTTTTTTGGGGTGAAATAAAATCTCAGAATTAAAGACCTCACCTCAGAGGAAGAGGTAGTGTCATGACTGATTGTAATGGCCTGATTATTTCTGGTTATCAATGGCTTCTCTGGAGCATCTGTGAGAGGAAAGGGAAAGGAGTGTGCTATAACTGTAAGTTTATTTGTATTAATAACTTAAATCAAGTTAAGTTTGACATATGGTTGCAATTTGCAATCTATAGTATATCCTAAAACATTAAAAATGCATGCAAATCAGCAAAATATGAATATCTACAAATGAAAAAAGGCACATTCAAACTATGATTCCATCTCTGCTCCATTTACAAAAACACTTTTCACTCTGTATCCACTCCCCCACCCCCTAATTCACAAGCAAGGTCACCGTATCACTGTTCCCAGCTGTCATCTGGTACAAAAATAAACATCAACATCATTTTTAATAACATTAGCAGCCATTCCATTCTTCTTAAAGCCCTTAGTCATTGTCTCTGTCTCTTTTTGTTTCTGTGCCCTTTCCCAAATGACATTTCAGTTAGCAAAGTGTCTCCGCTGCTGCAAAATTGATCTTTAATCAGCATTGTTGGCTTGTTTTCTTACAATGTCCAAACATACATTTACTTGAGTTGCAAAACTGTGTAAATTAATAAGTATTCAGAGAATATGTCTTGAACAAAGTTTGTTTTTCTTACCCCACTGGAAAATTGTTTGTTGTTGTAGCATATACTGTACCAACCTAAATTTGGTTAGATTTATGCTTTAAACAAGAAAAAACTGGTGGTAAGCAAAATACCTAATTTCTTAAGCAATGCTTGTGAAGTAAGGATGTTTAGATATTTACTAGACAACAAAATAAAAACAGTGCTCATAAATCTAAATCTCTCTTTAGATACATTAAACCAGCTACAAAGAATGAATGATTTTTCATGGAGATATCTGTCTTTTCCTCTATACACAAGGACATTTCCCTCTGCTGCCATTAGCCATAGGTCCTCTCCTGGGAGGTGATGCTATTGTTTTTTTTTTTCATTCCCACTGCTATCACTCTCAATTATTACAGCTATTACAGCTCTCTCAGTGCAGTCTAGGGTGGAAAATGAACAGAGTCTGTTCTGCTACTCTCTCTTGTCTGTATGCATACACACACATAAATACACACATGCTTGTGACATGTGGGTCTATCCCACGCAACCCAAGCCCTCACACACACACACACACACACACACACACACACACACACACACACACACACACACACACACAGTTGTCTAGTTTTCAGAAAGTGTGACCTACAAGTGAACCCATCAAACACAGCTGTGAGAGGGTGTCTTAAGTAATAAAGTATTAGTGATCATCAGGATAAATGATCAATACTCAATGCAGACCGATTAGAGGCTCTTGAAGTATATAACTAAATTAAAGATTTTTCACTATATGAAAAACAGGGGCTTTCGCATTTTGAAAACTTGAGTTTGGAGCGCCCCGCGACCTGACTTCGGATAAGCGGTTGAAGATGAATGGATGGATGGATGGAGTTTGGAGCAATGTGAGGAATGCATTTTCAGTTTTAAGTAAATCATTTGCGAAAGGTGCAACTCGACTGGACATACCAAATTTATATATACGTTTAAGTTCTGACACTTTTTGGATGAAAAATTTTATTTATTTTTTTCTTACAATGGTCATGCAACTTAATTATTAAATATATATTTATTTTTATTTATCTATTAGGAAATTATATTAAAATCCATCTGACAAAAAATTCTGAGTTGGCACAATGGGCATGAAACCTCTGATATTAAAGCGTGCCGAAATATAATCATGCCATCTGAAAGGTTACAGTGTTGACAATTTTACAGTCATCAGTTCTCCAGCTGCAGTTCTGCTGCAACGTTTTTTCAGTTTATATTTAGTTAGTTTATTAATCGTATGGCACACAAAGGGGGTGTTATGTGCCATATTTAGACCATCTAAAACTATACAGGGTTCCGGATGTTGCTTTCGTGGCAACCAGCAATACATGAGCAAGCAGACTTTAAATAAAGCACCTTCCCAACCTCTCAGACTTCCCCTTAAAACAGACCTCACTAATTAAAAGCTCCTTCCTTTGAGACATTGGCTTATGGATTTTCAGCATCAGGTCTTATTGCCGGCGTTTTGCAGGTGATCTGTGGTCAGTGATAGGCAAGGACAAGATGCTCAGCTCTGAGGTCACTGGTCATTTGCACAGTGTTAAATGTGCATACAGCTCTTTCAATCTCATAGCTCTTAAAGTGACATCCATCAAACATGACAAGTGCAATCACTCTATTAATCAGTAGTGTCAAATGCAATCTTTATGGCCATAATTGACCCTGGGGCAATTTATAAACAACACCCCGGGATAATGAATAGGGGTAAGTGTAGCTGGCCATATGTCCCTTTCAGTGTATTCAACATTGGTAGAGGAGTGGACACACACAGTAAGTCTTCAGACGAAACATAGGTGTACTAAGCTAATAAGGACTATCATGAAGAATGATTTTCAGTGCTTATTCTACTTTATCCTTTGAATCAAATCTTCCTTGATCTTTTGATATATATGTGGTCATTGTACTATAAAACATATTTGTAATTTCAGAACTCAAATCTTCCTTCTCACGGCAAAAAGAGCATTTGTTGAAACTAAGCTGCCAAAATGATTCTTATTCTACTTCATCCTCATTGTGATGTCACACTGTGGTAGATGTTTGCATCTGACCACCTCCACATCAACACATCAATGCCTAATTTACCTTATCACTTCAGTAGCCCCGCCCAGTATTGATGAACAGAGAGATCATAGGTCAGTCAAGAGCAGAGAGCCAAATATAACAGTGGGCATTTACTGTCAAGCCTAAAAGGAAAAGCAGCACCAAAACCCAGTGTTTCTGACAGAGGGTTGAAATGAGGGTGGGAAAATTTTTTTTAAATCAATTACTGTGTTTTTTTTTTTTTGTTTTTGTGCAAAAAACGTTATTACATTTATAAGTGAACCTCAAGGAACATATTAAAATAATTTAATGAAAGGCTTCATATAGAATAAAAGGGTCCCACTTTTTATCTGGTATCTTTAATTACTACGTACTTAAAACAAAATTACTTCTACAATCCAATGTATTTACCTGTTGCTCAGGGAAATTGTGAGATTTGCATTTGCTGCAAGTCAAGCTAAATGCGGGTACAGTGTAAATACATGTACAGTATGTACACAATAATTATACAGCATATTATAGTTAAAGTCACCTAATATAAAGTGGAACCAATAAAGTTAGGAGGATGGATTAGGTTTGGATAAACCTGGACTATACTCTATAATTACAGACCTGAAAACGACAGAGCAATAACTATTTGGGATAATATTGGGTTTACTATTGTGATCAGACAAATAAAACAAGATCTCCAGAAGGCTAATGTTGTCAT
This sequence comes from Moxostoma hubbsi, assembly GCA_032164185.1. Lineage (NCBI taxonomy): Eukaryota > Metazoa > Chordata > Actinopteri > Cypriniformes > Catostomidae > Moxostoma > Moxostoma hubbsi. The sequence goes on from JAVLUX010000015.1 coordinate 23,047,989, forward strand.
GTCTATGTCAAATAAATGAGTTATAGATTATCTTTCGGAAAGACTTACAGAAAACCTTGACCTGAGTCTCAGCCTCAGAGACCCCCAGAGGTCCCCCGCTCACTTGGCAGAAAAATCTCCTCTCATCTTCAACCATGACTGGGGAGATTGTGAGTGAAAAGTCATCTCCTATGGTTAGGCGGTCTGTTAATGGTGTGCCAGCGTCAACACCAGAATCTTTATTAGTCTTGTAAGCGATTTGCTTCCTTCCACTTGAAGTCTCCTGAGAATGGTGTAAAAAAAATTAAAAAAATAAAATAAACATTTTTAATAATGTGCAATGTATTATATGATAAATAAAATAAGAAAAGCTTGAATACACAAAAAATGGTAACCTGTAATTGTTACCTAAAGGAGATATTTCTACCTGATAAAACCCTAAAAAAAAATGTATTAAGCACACCACTTGAAGCACATTTTTAGGTTAACATTTTGTAAGTGTATAAAGTCTGAATGTACTCACTATGTGCCACAGGACCACGATCTGGCTGGTTTGTTCAGAGATGGTGTAGCTGCAGGGCAGCTTGACATTGTCTCCTTTGATCACCTCCACCTTTGGGGTCACCTTCACTGTGACTGAAGCCAAACAAACTATACGAAAAGCAAGAGAGGGACAAAAAAGAGATCATATATTTGATAGCAATGATGACTATTAACTGAGAATTTGAGGTTCATTTTATTTTAATTTTTTTAGGAATAGAATGAGGGCTGGATGGGCAGCAGTGAATAATTTGCCAGATGGCTTGTCGCTGCACCAGTCATAGAGTCACATGCAGGGAGAAATTATCCACATGCTGTGACTCTGAAACGGCCATTGTGTTCCTGCCACCTCCATACATGAAGCCCATCTGTATAGAACCAGGTGCAAGAAAGAGAGAGAGACAGAGAGAAAGAGAGTCTAGATCAGTGGTTCTTAAATGGCTTTGCTTCAGGACCGATATTTACATTGGACATCAAGTGGCGACCCAAGACAGTTCCAAAATTGTTTAACACAGAAAAGTATACTAAAGTATACTAAAGTATGTCTTGTTTTTGTCGCCTGTTGTGTGCATCGTGTGGCGTTTGCCTGGCGATGTACGCTCAGGTTTCGTTTTGTGTGAGAATGCGTGGCATCGCTTTGTTTGGTATTGCTACTCATTCTCTCATCTTGTTTGTCAGATGGCATGGGCGTATATTGCCTTATTGTCTTGGAAATGTGCACTCAATCCATTCTGATGTTTTGTTGTCTTGTGAGAGCATGTGACTTTGTCTTGTTTCTATATATCGCCACATGTCTCTCTGTCTTAGGTCATACCCTGCCTCCTTGTTTGCTTATTATTAGGTAATTTGTCCTAACTAGGTAACCTGTCCCCTGTTAACCAGTTTGATTTCTCTCCCTATTTTAGACTCCTTGTGTATGCTTTCCAGTGCCAGTTTGTCATGTCTCCAGTCTTGTTTATTCCCCTATGTCGGTCCTGTTTGTCGGTCCGGTTTATTCCCAGATCGGTCTGGTCGGTCCTGTTTCGCATTCTCCTCTGCCCCAGCCTGGGTTGTCTGTTACCCATACAGGGTAGTATGTTTGTTTTTTCTCCCTTGTGGAAGTTTATGTTGGATTTACCCTTTGTTTTTATAAATTCCTTAAATTTGACCTCTGTATTTGGGTCCTGTCTCTGTATCCATAACAGCTGCATGAGAGGGACTAGAACTTGCCAAATTCAGATTGGAGCTAATTACAGAGCTATTCACAAACATTGAAATGAAGAGAGGCTGCACGTTTCCTTAAAACTAAATCAGCACAACAGAGGAACCAAAACATGCTAGTCAGATCCAGAGGGATAGTTTTAGCAGAAGAGTTTCACATTAGCAGAACTCAGCCACACATATACTGTACATCCAGTAATCATACAGTGCACACACACGATAGAGTTCCAGTCAGGCTAATGCACTTTCAGGTAAAACTAAAATGTTAAAATACTTTCCCAGCTTAATATGCATATACAAGACAACTATAAGTAGGCCCAAGTAATTTGTAGGTTTATTTTGTTGAAATGTGTAAACACTGTGGCTCTGTTCGCTAGTTTGAGCATCCCCACAGTCATCATTTTCTCTGTATTCCGCTCACTCTCATGTACAGTCAGATTTCTGGCAGTGTGTTTTCACATCCCTGTGGAGGTGGAGCAACAAACAAGAGTGACGGCAGCCCTCATTAGACACTATAGCACAACATTAGCACATGGCACAAACATTAACGCCCATACTCAAGATCTGATTGTTTACAAATGGCCCGTGAATGAGCTATTATGGACAACACACATCATAATGAGTGTAAACTTTGTGTATATCGAGTAGTTTCATGGTTTTACCATTGAAAAGTCTCAATTAAAAGTTCAGAGCACCAGTGTATGTCTTAATGTGTGTGTGTGTGTGTGTGTGTGGGCATGTTTATGTGGTTTATGAGGACAATTTTTTAGGTTACAAACTGGTAATTACAAGGGTGTTATGCTATAAATGTAGTTTATGAGGACATTTCTAGTGTCCCCATAATTTAAATAGCTTAAAAAACATATTAAATTATGTTTTATTGAAAATGTAGAAATACAAAAAGTTTTCTGTGAAGGTTAGGGGTTGTGTTAGGTTTAGGGGATAGAATCTATAGTTTGTACAATATAAACTCCATTATGTCTATGGAAAGTCCTCATAATGATAGGTAGACCAACGTGTGTGTGTGTGTGTGTGACATTCCTCTGGTGATTGACAGAAAACACTTCAGTGACCTGTGTTGAATGGTGGGCTCAATGGTCAATGTGTTGACATTCACAGAGTGCATCTCTCTTTGTCCCCTACAAAATGTACTACTTGTTAGTCAAAAATAATGCTCCTTTTTCATATCATCTCATTTTACTGGCCCCTTTGATTTCACTCCCCCCTAACCTATTATCCCTCTTAGGCCATGTCCATACAAAAAGTTGTTTGGTAGAAAATGCATTTTCTAGTTTTCCCACTTTTTTATATAGATTTGATGCATCTTGTTTCACAAGTTAAACGATCAACACCAATTTAAACAGTACAACCCATTTAAGAAACTGTGACCTTGTTTCCAGCTGGTATTAAGGTGCATTTTTGGAGATTGGATTACATGTGGTCAGCACTAAATACAGGTCTAAACGGGGTCTAAAATGTTTTTTGATCTGATCACAAAAACCACATTTGTATTTGGTAAATAACGCATCTGAACGCATCACATTTGAGGTGTAAACGCTAATCTGTTATGTATGTGTCCCAGCAGCAGCGCAGCAAAGTGTCAATCAACCACTGCACTAAAACAAGAGTTTAAACTTTGCCCTTTACAAGTGGTTTTAAAAAGAAATAACCATCAGATCAAAACATTTTAAAAAGCGGATATACACACAAGCATGGGAGCACTTCCCGGATCTTCTTCAGTGTGTTTGATATCAACACGTAAGGACATTTATTAGAAGCACAAATATCTGCAGCTCAGGTTAATACAATGAATTTGCTAAAATAACAGACAATTCTGCTAAAAATGTTGATTTTTGCTTAGATTAAATTTCAGCCGCAACAGGGAGAAATAGCGCACAATTTTTCCTGCACTTTCTTTGTCTTTTCTGACTTTGTTGTGGTTTATTATCATGCAGGAACACACTGATATACTGATTGATGTATGTCTTCATGAAACAGAGTCCCTCCCATCCAAATCTGATCACAAGTGGTCACAGTTGATGCATTTAAATGACCAGGTGTAAACAACGATGTGTCTCACCTGACCATATGTGATTGGATCATCCAAGATGCATCTTAATTCTAGGTGGAAACTGGAGTCTGTAAGTCTATCCATCACAACTTCATTTTCATTCCCATCAAAAATCTAACTTGTGCTACAATCAATAAGGTCTATATAGATGGTCTCATAGAATGAACGTTACTTTATATACATTTTTGTAAACTGACTTGTACATGCTGCTTCTAAGTTTCACAGTGGTTTCCTGCTGAATTGAACACGACAGGCGCTACAACAACTGTGTGGTTTAATCATTTTCACAAAAATCACACGTACAATTGCTGATTTTTATCTTATAAATGATCTTTTCACTCTATTACCCACCCCCTGCTATGTTATGATATTAAAACATGTTTACTTTATTGTATGATTTGAAAAACAAAGTATTTTAACACTTGTATTACAGACCTATCTACATATACACACTTATTCCAATGTCATTAGCTTGCTTGGTAGCTCATCTGAGTGATGTAATTTGAGCTCAGCGACTGTGTTTTGAATCCAGCCAAAGACGCACAAAATGAAAGTGGCATAGAAGTTACACAAAATGACTTCAGTTGATGTGCGTTTTCTTTTCTTTATTTCAAATTTATATTTTAAAACACTATTGGTTAGGTGTTGGTTAAGGGTAAGGATGGAGAGGTTTGTTTTAAATGGTAAATGGTTTGCCCTTACATAGCGCCTTTTTAAGCTTAGTGGTATTCAAAGGGCTTTACACTGAATCTCATTCACCCATTCACACACAAATGACGGCAGAGCACTTATGAATAAACAATTAATCCTTGTATTAAAAACTCTCACTCTATCTGTTCAAACTATTCTAATCAATACTACTTGTCCCCTACTCACCTTTTCTGCCTAGGGGATCAGCTGGACAGACAGAGGGGCAATTAAGGTGCAATTAGTGGCTCCTCTGTTCATTCTCCACCTCAGCAGGGGCTGTTTGGGGCATTGTCAAGGGTACGCACGGTGTGTGCGAGTAACAGCAAGTGGTCGTCGCAGAGGGAAAGATAATCGGATTTAAGGAAGAAAGTGAGCAAGCTTGATGAGCGGAGCGTGACAGATGGACGGGAGACCTCCTGACTGTGTGCAGCAGACACATCGACAAACACACACACTGAGAAGACCATACACACACTCATGCACACCCTTACATTCAGTATTTATGAAGAGCATTATGCTGGAATACTGCATTTTGACAAGTCAAGAGAGTGCAAGGTACTTTTCACATGGGTGGATCATTTCAGTACCGGATGCATGATGTCAGCTACTGGTAAGAGAGTTCTAGACAGAACTGGGCCAGTCGTTGTGAACTTCACAGATATGGAGAACTGCCACAGACAAAGTCTGCTGTTATACAGTCTCACTGAAGATCTGCCTCAAAGGCTATCTGAATACTATACTTCACATACACACAGACTCAATCATACACACACACTCACACATAGTGAGAGCAGATGCTCACGATGAAAAGAGACAGCTGCCTTTCCACTTCAACCATCAATGTCTGTCTTTTTCAATCTTTTCCTTTTTAGTGTACTTTTTCTTTCCCTTTCTTTATATATACAGTATACAGTATGCATTCTAGGGCTGGGCGATATGGCCAAAATTGTTATCACAATAATATTTTTCATATTGTTCGATATCGATATTTATCACAAGATACATTTACACATTGCACTTTCTTTTTTATTTAAAAGTTGATGGAAGAAAAGCAGAAAAAATTCATTCTAAACAGTCAAAATAGTCTCTACAAAACTGCACAGGGGGTACAGAGATGGCCAAAGCAGTGGGGTCTGCAGGATCTTTTACCAATTTCAAATCAAATCAAATCAAATCAAATCAAATCACTTTATTGTCACACTACACGAGTGTAACAGCAGGTGAAATTCTTGTGTGTAGTTCCGAGCAACATAGCAGTAATGACAGTGACGAGACATAAACCACTTTACAATAAACAACATATTTACACAAAACAATTTACATAACAAACTTACACAACAATTTACATAACAAATGTACACATACCTACACAACAATTTACATAACAAATGTACACAATACACACAATGTAGAATACACACACTAGATACGGGTATAAATATATATATATATATATATATATACACTAACTGAATTGGGAGAATATATTGACAGAGTGATGATTAATATAGTGCAGTGCTGAACTTGAAACTGCTGACTCTCTCCACCGGTGCTCCATTAATGGTGATGGGGCTGTGTTCTCTGTCTTTCTTCCTGAAGTCCACCACAAGCTCCTTGGTTTTACTGACGTTGAGGGAGAGGTTGTGCTCCTGACACCAGCGTGTCAGAGTGTGCACCTCCTCTCTGTAGGCTGTTTCATCATTGTCAGTGATCAGACCTACAACCGTCGTATCGTCAGCAAACTTAATGATGGCATTGGAGCTATGTGTCGCCACACAGTCATGTGTGTAAAGGGAATACAGGAGTGGGCTGAGAACACAGCCCTGCGGGGCTCCAGTGTTGAGGGTCAGTGGTGAGGAGATGTTGCTGCCCATTCTAACCACCTGACGTCTGCCTGACAGGAAATCCAGGATCCAGCTGCACAGAGAGCTGTTTAAGCCCAGAGCCTGGAGTTTCACATCAAGCTTGGAGGGCACTATGGTGTTAAATGCTGAACTGTAGTCTACAAACAGCATTCTCACATATGTGTTCCTTTTTTCCAGGTGGGAAAGAGCAGTGTGTATTGTAGATGCAATAGCATCATCAGTGGAGCGGTTTTTACGGTAGGCAAACTGCAATGGGTCCAAAGAGGTGGGCAGAACAGAGCAGATGTGATCTCTGATCAACCTCTCAAAGCATTTGCTGATGATGGGGGTCAGAGCAACAGGACGCCAGTCATTTAAACAAGTGATTTTGGCTTGCTTCGGTACAGGCACAATGGTTGATGTTTTGAAGCATGTGGGGACTACAGACAGGGAGAGGGACAGGTTGAAAATGAAAATTTTACCGTCTTTAACCGTTTATCAATTGAAAATGAATGTTAAAAGATCATCTGTTTGTTCTGAAGTATAGTGACAGCAGTCCAGTATTTGTTGGAATATTTTTACATTAAAATGAAATATCTTTTATATTTCTTTAGATTCAGATACCCAAGTGTGGGTCATAGAAGCCCTTGTGACTGTGGAATGATGCTGAATGTGGGTTCAGGGGTGTCCCGAGAGAAAATTTAGATAAAGTTTTTTTAAAAAAAATGTAAAAAAACATTTGTATATTTTCATTAAAGTGAGAGACTAGTCTACCAACTAGTAATTTTAGTCTTTCCTTATCCATTCCAGACATCTAATACATTTTCACAAAATTAGAACAGAAATCCATTTGTTTATTCGATTTGTTTATTATTAAAGGCTCGTAACATGCTGATTAATAAAGATACATTTAGAAGGGAAAAACGTTATGGTCTAAAAGGTGCTTTGAAACCACATTAACTCATGCGGCACTTCATGTCTACACACATGCAGGGAAAAGAGGCAATGTGTGTGGAGTGGGACAGGGCAGACATGATGCATGTTTGTTGCTAGAGAACAATATTCAAGTTTACAGCGCAGAAAGATCAGAGCTGTTGTCCACATCACTGTTGTTCTGTTGCGCTCTTCACTAGAGACAATGAGAGGGCGCAACCGTTGTCATGAAGTCTTGCGGTGCAGATGGAATCAATCCGGTGTCCGACGTAACCTAATTGTTAGCAAGGAAGCTAGCATTTGCAAGTTCATCCAGTCTGACCCAACGTTACCACTGGCGCATTGTGAGCGAAGCAGAGAGCGATTTCAATTAATTCCTATGAAAGCCGAGCATCATGCTCGCAAGGTGGATAGTAGGATTGGTAGCGGTGCAGAGCAAGCTCTCTCCAAGTGCTGTGAGCACCTTTGAGCGGATTTCGTCCGCCCCAGTGGAAACGCAGCCTGATAAAGCCGAACTGCTTGTGTTTTAGTGCTGCTTGTGTTAATAATACATTTCATCATATGTCTACAAATCACATGTTCTTAATATCCTTTCATATTCTCTGTAAATCCAACAATGGATGGATGGATATGTCCTCCCTTAACATAAAACCAACCACCCTCCCCCAACATTTTATAACCTTTTTACATTAATTTCCAGCTGGTGACATCACAAGCACACAAAGAGCTTGATGTTTTATAAATATGAATGGTGTGTCTACAGTACATTTTCAATGAGCAGACAAACTATACACTCACTTGCAGACACACACACACATATAGGTCTGACATGTGGGAAGGTGATCACTCCCTCATGGCCAATAGCTTCAGTTTAAACTCCATTTTCCATTAACACATAGCCATGTGTACATGAGCCATCCATCCGATGAGGTTTCATACAATAGTAACAGCTCGGTCCTCTGAGCATATAAGGAGTATAATGTGGAGATAATATTTGTAAAGCCATCCCCTTGATCACTCATTGTAGCTCTTGTTTATAATGAAAAAGTATCTTTTTTGGATCTGTGGCCTAGTGGTTAGCACATGTGCTGTGAGACACATGTTCGAATCCAGCTTGCAACATTTCCTGATACTGTTTCTCTTAATTTCCTACTATCAGAATCAAAATCTACATTTCCAACCAAGGATTTCTTTGCGAAAAAAGGTTTGGCACATTCAAATATTAATATAGCTTATGGAAATTCAAATTATCGCTAAAATTTCACCAGTGTCAACATATCCTTTTTTTTCGTTAAACTTTAGTGCATCAATTATATGTTGTTATTTCAAATGTTGCGGAAAAACGGCATTAACGAAAAAATGTGTCCCGTGACAAAATTTACAGTGTTGAGATTAGTCTTACCTTTACAGATCTGACACTGCAACATGGGCACCAGGAGTGCAAACACAAATATCTTGTAACATGCACCTCTCATCTACAAGTGCCTGGAGAACAATGGATGGCCACCCTTTTTGTGATTAAAATAATTGAGGCAGCCAACTGTCGGGGGAAGAATGGGGATGTGCGTGCCATCCAGAGCACCTGAAAATGTGGCAAAGGTGCGACAAGGGAATACAGTGCACAATTTCATTAGCCTCTGCCATATTTGACAGCTTGATATAACGATGCATACTTTTTTTCTCCCTGATAGCTGTGCATATAAACATCAATGGACGCTCATTTTACTAACCCCCAAAGTTTCCCCACTATTCTGTACTCGGCTCAGGTTGCCAGCTTGAACATGGCGATGTGATCTGATTTCAGGTCGGAACCGGTGGCAACCTGTGATTGGCGCAACATCCCAAACCCATGAGCGTCATTGCATAAGGGCAGTTCTATCGGGGAAGACACGCAGGCTTGAGTGAGGTTTAAGATACCATTTATTTGATTAATATAGAACAGAAAAGTAATGTCTCTTTGGCGTAGGCCCCGTCTGGCGGTCCGAGGGAGTTGTACTCGGAACCATCATATCCTGCCGGAGATAGGAGGCAGGGGCGAGGAGCCTACCCCCGTGCAGGACGGGGCTCAACTGGTGGTGGTGGGGTGGTGGAGGTTGCCGTGTTAGCGCACTGAAACAGCAATGTGATAGATTGTGAGCAGACTTATAAAGCAATGGCTTACCTGCGATAGGCTAGGAATTACCCAGCTAATAGTGTGATGATGTACAGCTGCTAGTCTTCCCGCTAGAACTACGCTGCGCTCACATTTACTTGCAGTCCTATCAGATGAGCAGCTGCTCCATTTTGATGTTGTCTTCTGATATTTCCAACTATTATTATTTAAAATTATTCGAGAACTTAAAATGCCAGTAAATATGTCTCAATATGCTCTCCATTTTAAAAAGATTTGCAGACAAAATTTGGGAAACGTATAGGCCATAATTTAATATAGGTACATAATTTGCAATACAGAAAAGTTCTGTATGGAAGCGGCTTAAGGGCAGATTTCTTTTGCGATAAATCAAAACTTATGCGACAATGTATTTTTTTTTTAAGGATGACGACATAACACACACCATGTTATCAGTAAAAGGCCAATTGGATGGAAATGTGCAGGAGACAACAAATTTCTACTTTGTCATTAAAGATCAGTGCAAAAAGTGGATCAATGGACTAATTCTGATGTTTCACATAGATATAAGAGAGAATTATACAGTGTGAGAATGCACATGACTTGTAAATATACTTAGAGTAACCGGTTGTGTGTGGTTGCAACCGAGATTAAACAGGCTCTTAAAAGGAGCCCAGTAGCTATGATCTTAATGATAGTAAGGATTTCGAGTCGCATACTCACATACCTGTACTGGTTTACGGGTGATGAGGGGGTCACTAAGGTCCTCTATGTTATAGTCTACTCATTCGGATTAAACACAAAATTCTTGCCACTGAGATTTTTAACAGTGACCCTGCTGGAAATAAAGCTAAGGTTATTCTGTCCAAACAGTGCTCTGAAGGGATCTTTACTCTACTAGAATATTTCCATAACTGTATGACCACTTTCAATTTACTGTAACGTCACGCCAGCAGAGGGAGCCCTCTCCTGAGTTTTGACTGTGTACCGCTCCCTCTGCTTCTCTGTTCATTTCCTGTTTGTCTGTTATTTAAGCATGGCCTGTTCATCAGGCCAGTGCGAAGTATTGCCAGTTTCACCTGCCTTACCGAGCGTTTATCATTGTCATAGTCTTGCCTGCTTTGTGAATGACCATTGCCTGCTTTACCTTGTTACTGCCTCTTGGATTACCCCTTTACTTTGTCACTTTGGATTGGACTGCCTATTTGTGTTTGAACTCTGCCTGCCTAAAGTTATTGATACCGGCCTGCCGACTTTAACCTGTTTACTGTGGATTTTAATAAACATCTGCAAATGGATTCAGCCTCAGCCTCCGCGTTGTTACAGAATACTTCGCCAACGATGACTCCAGCAGAAGTTTCTGATCTACAGCAAACATTTGCTTATCAAAGTGACGTCCTCAGGAAATATCAAGAACAACTGAGTAGACTACAAGCTACTAACGAATATCTTACTCAATATCTCCATTCGTTACCACCACCAACACCCATGAAGGTAAGCTTTGCCTTTCCAGATAAATTTGACGGCTCTGCAGACCGATGTAAGGGATTTTTACGTCAAGTTGAGCTCTTTTTCAAACACCAGAGTGAAGAATTTGAATCTGAAGAGAAAAAATGCGCTTTTCTAATGTCTCTATTATCTGGCAAAGCTATTGACTGGGCCACAGCTGTTTGGGAAACAGATCCCTTGATTAAATCCTCATCTATTTACTTCGTTCAACAGATTAAAGAAGTGTTTGAATATCCAGCAGGGGGTATGGATATTTCAACTCAGCTATTGCAACTCAAACAAGGCCGACGTTCGGCGGCTGATTACGCAATTGAGTTTAGAACGATCGCTGCTCAGAGTGGATGGAATGATGTTGCGCTCAAGGCCATGTTCCAACAGAGTTTGAATATTGAACTACAAACAGAACTCACCTGCAGAGGAGAAAACTGTTCATTTTCCGAATTTGTGACGCTCGCTATCAAAATCGATAACCTCATGCGCAACAGCCCCGCTAAATCCAGGACACTCCCACAAAGAATCGCTGTACCTAATTTAGCTTCCCACGTATCCAATTCTCCTTCAACCATTGCTCAATCCAGTCAGGAACCCATGCAGCTAGGAACTACCAAACTCTCTGTTGAAGAAAAATCCCGACGTTTGAATCACAATTTATGTTTCTACTGTGGGAATGCAGGCCACGTCAACGCCGTGTGTCCTCTCAAAGCCCGAAAATCTGTCAAAACTACTAGCCAGGTGAGTGTTAACAACATCCCTCCTCTCATCACCAAGTTCTTCACAATCAGTGTCAAGATTACTTTTAAGATGAACCCTGTTGATTTCACAGCATTGATCGATTCCGGTTCCGCTTTAAATCTAATCCATCAAGACATTGTTAAGAAATTTAACATCCCTACACAACCCTGTAACCCCCCTCTGAAAATTAATGCTATTAACAACAAACCCATCGGAGAGGGCATCAACTTACAAACCCTGCCAATACAACTCCAAGTAGGACCTTTTCATTCAGAAATCATTTCATTTTATGTGATTGATTCCCCACGCCATGAAGTCATCCTGGGATATCCCTGGCTAGCAGTCCACGACCCAGTCATCTCTTGGCAGCAAGGCCAAATCAAGCAATGGTCACCGTTTTGCAAAACACACTGTCTAAACGCCACAGATATCAAGCCATGTTTGACCACAAGCATTGAAAGTCCCGTTTCAAAACCTGTGTCTTACCCATCTTGCTACCAAGAATACCAAGAAGTCTTTAGCAAGACCAAGGCAACCCTTCTTCCACCTCATCGTCCCTGGGATTGTGCCATTGACCTCTTGCCCAATGCAATGCCCCCCAAGAGTAAGATCTATCCGTTATCGCATCCCGAAGCTCTAGCTATGGAAGAATATATTGAAGAAGCGCTCAGTTCTGGTTTTATTCGTCCATCCACTTCACCAGCGGCCGCAGGCTTCTTTTTCGTAGAAAAGAAGGATGGAGGATTACGGCCTTGTATAGACTATCGAGGTTTGAACAATGTCACAGTTAAGTTCAGCTACCCTCTACCGTTAGTACCTTCAGCTCTCGAACTACTCCGTGAAGCCACCATCTACACCAAACTGGACCTCAGGAGCGCTTACAACCTCATTAGAATCCGAGAAGGGGATGAATGGAAAACAGCCTTTTTGACCTCTAGGGGGCACTACGAATATCAGGTCATGCCATACGGATTAGCCAATGCACCAGCAGTCTTCCAGTCATTTATTAATGAGATCTTCAAGGACATCCTCAACAAGTACGTTATTGCCTACATTGATGACATCCTCATTTATTCAAAATCTGAAGAAGAACATCATGAACATGTTAAAACTGTGCTATCCAGACTGCTTGAGAACCAGCTCTACGTTAAGACTGAAAAGTGTGAGTTCCATGTTAGGCAAACTTCGTTTCTGGGGTATAACATCAGTCACCAGGGTGTTGAAATGGACAACTCAAAAGTTACAGCAGTCACTGAATGGCCTCAACCAACTACAGTCAAAGAACTACAGCGCTTCTTAGGATTTGCCAACTTTTATCGGCGCTTCATTCGCAATTACAGCACCATAGCAGCCCCTCTAACATCCCTGCTGAAAGGCAAGCCTTCAAAATTAAAATGGACAGAAGATGCCACTAAAGCTTTTTCTAAACTCAAGAACAGCTTCATGTCAGCACCCATCCTAAAACATCCGGATCCAAATCTACCATTTGTAGTTGAGGTTGATGCTTCAGATAATGGAATTGGGGCAGTACTCTCACAGCGTCACGGTCAACCAGGCAAGCTCTACCCATGTGCATATTTTTCTAGGAAACTCACTGATGCCGAACGTAACTATGACGTTGGCAACAAGGAACTTCTCTCCATGAAAGCTGCAATGGAGGAATGGAGGCACTGGCTGGAGGGTTCCACTCACCCCTTCCAAATCATAACCGACCACAAGAACCTTGAATATGTCAGGAGCGCCAAGAGACTCAATTCTCGTCAAGCACGTTGGTCATTATTCTTTACTAGGTTTCAATTCACCGTAACATACAGACCGGGAAGCAAAAACAGTAAGGCAGACACCCTATCCAGACTCCATAGCCATCCCCAAACCGAATACAAACCTGAACCCATTCTACCACCTTCTATAATCATTGCACCTATCACATGGGATCTGATGGAAGAAATCCAAAGGGGACAACAAGAAGAACCAACACCACCCAGTTGTCCACCCAACAAGCATTATGTTCCTAGAAACCTTCGTGCTAGAGTCATCCATTGGGTCCATACATCACTCAGCTCAGGACATCCAGGTATCACGCGTACCCTCAACCTAACTCAAAATTCTTTCTGGTGGCCTTCGATGGCAAAAGATTTGGCCGACATAGTCAAGTCCTGTTCGATCTGTGCCCAGTCCAAGACTCCCAAACATTTACCTTCTGGTCTGTTAAAACCTTTGCCCATTCCCCAACGACCCTGGTCACACCTCTCCATAGACTTTGTCACAGATCTACCCCCTTCAACTGAATTTACAACAATTCTAGTAATCATTGACCACTTTTCCAAATCCTGCCGTCTGGTTCCTATGAAGGGCCTTCCCACTGCCATGGAAACGGCTCAAGCTCTGTTCCAACACGTCTTCAGAGTCTTCGGTATCCCAGAGGACATTGTCTCGGATAGAGGAACCCAATTCACCTCTCAAGTCTGGAAAGCCTTCTGCAGACAACTTGACATTAATGTCAGTCTGACTTCTGGATATCACCCGCAATCCAACGGACAAGTGGAGAGGCTGAACCAAGAAATTGGAAGATATCTACGGTCTTATTGTGGTCGAGAACAACATCGCTGGGCAGAATTCCTGCCCTGGGCTGAATATGCCCAAAATTCTTTGAGACATTCTTCTACGGGTATCACCCCATTTCAATGTGTGCTAGGGTATCAACCTCCTATGTTCCCGTGGTCTGGTGAACCTTCTACGGTACCTGCGATTGATGACTGGATACGACGTAGTGAGAGGGTGTGGAACTCCGCTCATGTTCACCTACAAAGAGCTGTCAGGAACCAGGAAATCCAAGCCAATAGACACCGTCGTCCACACCCTCCCTACCAAGTTGGACAAAGGGTCTGGCTCTCCTCACGAGATCTTAAGTTGCGGCTGCCAAGCAAGAAGCTAAGCCCTAGGTACGTAGGTCCTTTCAAAATTCTCAGACAGATCAATGAAGTTACCTATCAGCTTGAGCTTCCTGTTAATTATCGTGTCTCTCCCTCTTTCCATGTCTCCCTCCTCAAACCGGTCCACCCGGGTGCTGACCCCAACGTTGAGACTCAAGAGCCACCTCCACCGCTGGACATTGACGGGTCCCCAGCTTACGCGGTAAGGGAGTTATTGGACTCAAGAAGGAGAAGGGGTCAGCTCCAATATCTGGTGGACTGGGAGGGGTACGGCCCTGAGGAGAGATCTTGGGTAGCCGCCCATGACATCTTGGATCCATCTCTGATCAGGGACTTCCATCGAGCCAGACCCGACCGTCCAGCACCACGACCACGGGGACGCCCTCGTCGAGCGCCAGGAGTCGCTCCTAGGGGGGGGGGATTCTGTAACGTCACGCCAGCAGAGGGAGCCCTCTCCCGAGTTTTGACTGTGTACCGCTCCCTCTGCTTCTCTGTTCATTTCCTGTTTGTCTGTTATTTAAGCATGGCCTGTTCATCAGGCCAGTGCGAAGTATTGCCAGTTTCACCTGCCTTACCGAGCGTTTATCATTGTCATAGTCTTGCCTGCTTTGTGAATGACCATTGCCTGCTTTACCTTGTTACTGCCTCTTGGATTACCCCTTTACTTTGTCACTTTGGATTGGACTGCCTATTTGTGTTTGAACTCTGCCTGCCTAAAGTTATTGATACCGGCCTGCCGACTTTAACCTGTTTACTGTGGATTTTAATAAACATCTGCAAATGGATTCAGCCTCAGCCTCCGCGTTGTTACATTTACTTCATTTTCAACATAAAACATTAATTTTCACGCTATCAATTTTCCTCCAAGCACCTTTTTTAATTCCAATCCTGGAAATAACATCCTGAAACTGATTCTGTTTTAAAAGGACTTCTTATTGGATGAACTTCTCCATCTAACTGCATGTGACATTGGGTCAGCACAGCTGACCCACAGCAGTTTCATGAAATAAATAGGTTCTGTATGAAATCTGCCTCTCCATCTGTCACTCACAGAACTTGGAACCCACAACAGTGAACTCAAGCAGCACCAAACCCTGTTGAATTAAACCCCTCAGGGCAGTATAAATGTTATAATGCCACCAAACAGCTAAAATCTACTGCAACTAGATTCTATAACTAGCTCCAGTCCAAATACAAATTGCATTGACTTTAAGCATAAAGGACTTTAATCAGCAAGTATGCTTTCAGATACTAACAGTACATGAATATTCATTAGAAAATATCCACCCACACTTATTTACACACAGGAAAAATATTAACCTTGCTGATTTTATGGCACAACTTCATCAGCGATGAACATTATTGCTATGGCAACAGGGTCCCAGGACTGCCAAGGGGGTTCAGCAGTTGTGGGAGGGAACAATATCAGCAGCATCTCACTGGCAGCATTTACAGATGGATGAAATTCACTTCTAAAGCCGTAAGACTCAAGACAAACACATCTTGCAGTGTAGCCATTTACACCAGTGGATCTTAACCAAACTTGCAAACTTGACTTGCTTGTCTTTTTAGCAAGTCAGTCCAATGTCGGCCATATTTGGATTGCTCCTGTGAAACTATATCCAGAGAAAGGCCAGAATCTCAAAAAACAGTTGGTCAAGATTACGATCAAAGAACACATTTCAAATTAGTAGTAAAATCTGGTGACACCGGTATCATAAATTGTTCTTCTTTACCTCATAATTTGCTAAAACACACAATTTTCCCGGCTTGTATAGCTAATGCACAGGTACTGTCTATATCTAAAAGGTGAAAAGCTTCTTGGTTGGGTGTTCCAATTTCTCCCTTTCATTTGAATAGAAGTGGCCCTTCTCTGCTAAATAGTCTCTGTCTTAACCCAAAAAGGGTTGCATGTCTGTGCTGACAGGTTCAATTAATAATAATACTAAATGTAAAATATAGCTGCAAAGCAGCCATTACCGGGGCCAAGCGCAAAGAAGATGACATGCCAACATGGCTGGAATGGTCAGACCAACTGCAGCAAGTAGCAATTAAAGACATGTAAAGATGAATTTAGGCAAATGGATGAAAAATCATAGATTAACTAAAAATATGATTTAATTATCACTTTTGACAAATAGGTGGTGCAGTTATGAAATGTATGTGGTGTGGTCAGAGTGAGGTGACAATGAGACATATAAAGTTTGGTGTCAATATATCAAGGCAATGCAGAGATAAAGCCTGAATGGTAATTTTGGCAGCATGCGTAAGCTTTGATCTGGCAGTTTACAAAAACAGTTTTGTCTATCGTCACAAAATCCATAAATTGTAGTTGGCATGTTCTGGAGATGATACGATTTGATTTTGGTGAAAACCATAACCCTAACAGTCTAGGAGGAGTTTGAAAAAGTAGGCATTGAATGAAAATCAAGATGGTGGACAGGAAGTTTGGCTGATTATGGGAAAAATGTTATCTATGTTTTTGGCAAAACCCAAAGAATCAATTGAGAACAGTGTGATTACAATAGGTACATTTATACAAATGTTATTAGCATTTTGGGACATTTAGTTATAACTTTTGACCAAAAGGTGGCGCTGTCTCAAAATATTTTGAGAACCTTCAGGACATGCTGCTGATGGCACATTCTGAGTTTCAAAATATTACACCAATGCATTCGTTAAGTATAGCATTTTTATCACAATACTGTATTTAAGTCAATGGTAATTTCATGTTTTGTTCTTTTATAGCGCCACGAAGTGGCACAATACCACAATTTCCATATGTGTCCTCTGAGTGAGCTCATACATGTGTATGTCAATTTTGGTGAAAATATCTCAATTTGCTTCGGAGTTATAGACATTTATGTGAAAAAACAGGTCAAAAATAACTGACACGTGATTTTGATTGGATTTTACTACCCCTTACTATCAATATTTTGAGATTTGGGCATTGGCATGTTGCCAGCGACCTGTTTCTAAACATCTGATGGTGGTTTCGTCTCGATCGGACAAGCGGTTTCGAAGATATTCGCAAATGTTTTTTAAGCGCTAAATTACAACGCTGCACAAACCATATGCCGAAACCTGGCAAGTCTGGTATCGTTGGACTCGGCAAGGATTCAGGAATCTAATAATATGACTCCCGTGAAAATAAGTCAACCCCAGCCAGAGTTATAAGCATTTAAAAATGTAATTTTACCACTAGGTGGCGCTGTTTCGAAACTTCTCTGGCTCCTTCAGGGCATCGTACTGATGACCCATACCGAGTTTTGTAACAATTCATTCATGCGTTCAAAAAATACAGCATTTTAGCACTTAATTCAAATTGGCCGACAGCCAAAATGGCCGATCTGAGAAAATTGGATATCAGTCGACTCGGCATGATGCCCTGAATGTAACAAGACCACTTTTATAATTTTTGGACAAACCGTTCAGAAGTTATAAACAAAAATAGCTATTTTCTGTATCTCCGGACCAGTAGGTGGCGCAGCGCCGAAACGCAGCATGTAGCCTCAGGTCATGCTTGTGATGACATGTACCAAGTTTGGTCTGAATACAATTAAGCGGTGCGGAGATACAGACTTACGTTTGTTTTTGCAAGCTCTACGTAAAATTTGATTGTGCGTTTTTCGAGAACGGTTTGACGAATCAACTTGATTTCCATAACTTTTTGTTGGCACTGCTTGAAGATGATCTGGTGCAATTTTGGTGAAAATCGGACAAACCGTCTAGGACGAGTTCGCAAAAGTAGGTTTTTTGGACAATTCAAAATGGCGGAAAATTTTTTATGACGGAAAATGACGTCAGGAATCAGAGGAAAAAAGAATTTTGTTGATAGGCCTTACGGTTCAAAAGTTATTAGCATAATATTTTTGAAACTTTGGACAGGTGGTGGCGCTAGAGGGAATGAGTTAGAGACACCAAAATTGGTCAATTTGATGTTGGGACTGTCCTCTATCAGAATGTCAAACCGTTACAACTTTCCCGCATACGCTTCTATGGGCTGCCATAGACGCCCAGTCGGAAGAAGAAGAAGAAGAAGAAGAAGAATAAGAACCGGAACAGACACAATAGGTGCCTCCGCACCTTCGGTGCTTGGCCCCTAATAAGTAACTAGAAAGTATTAATAAACTTCGACAGACTGCACTGAAAAAGTGGTAACCTGCTTTCTTTTTACATTGGTTTAACCCACATTGTCATGTAAATTTAGTCAGATAAAATAAAAACTTTTATTTGAATTAAACCAGTTAATTTAGGATATTTTATTTGGGTAAAACAAAGCAAAATTATGTCATATCCACAAGTTTCTCATTGATTTGTGCAGGCTATGATGTCGACATATGCTTTTGTTTTTAGAAAACTGTAAATTTTCTTATTTTGCCAATGTGGTGTTCATAATTTAGAATATTGCTGGGCCTATACAGTCTGCTGGAATTTGAATGAAAATCAATGTATAATTTTATGGACATTTTTGTTTACCATTGCATTACTGTGGTACTGTGTTGGATTGCCACTTGATCTAACATAAAAGCGATAGTGTTACTAGGTTAAGTCACATTTTTTAGACCAAATGAGGTGAAATAGCTGTCTTTTCATCACAAGTATAAACTAAAAACAAAACTGTTTTATGAAATCAAACAGTTTTGATTTCATAAAAACAAAACAAAAAAACATCAGGAAATACATGAAGGGTAAATACAGTCATACAACACTTATTCAAAATGTAGGTAATGTGTGAAATCCCAGAGCTGGAACAGGGTGGAAATTAAGGAACTTCCTTCCTGACATGTTAAAATAAGCTGCCAAATACAAAATGATCAAACAGTAGATGTACTTTAGCTGGCCCACTATGGCTGTGTGTGTGTGTGTGTGTGTGTGTGTGTGTGTGTGTGTGTGTGTGTGTGTGTGTGTGTGTGTGTGTGTGTGTTTAATGGGTGTAGGGGGTGGAGAAGTGCATGATGGGTCCATGTAAGGCCTGACATCAGTCATCACTGCCATGATGAGACAAGAACAGGTGCAAGTGCACAAACGGCAGCTGCTGGCTCTTTTACACACACTGGCAAACACACTCATAGTCACAAGGCAAAAAGAAGAGATCAGGGGAACAAGAGTGGGCCAGAACAAGAATTGAAACTGGGGTTGGGTAACGATAAAGGTAGCCAAAAAGACAAAATAGAAGACGGAATGAAAAACTGAAAAACAAAACTTTGCCCAATCCACAAATAAGTTGATTGCAACTTGGAAAAAACACCAAAGGCAGACATTTCACCTATAGTCACCAGTTGTTCCAAAATTGAAACTGTGTGATCTTGAGTCACTCCACTCAGCCATCTTTGATGGAGGAGCTCTTGCTTTTAAATATCTGTACACTGTATATAAATGGCATTCTGTGTAGGCTGCTTGGGACATCCACACACAGTTACTAAACGTTACAGAAGCAGACAGGAATCATGTGATTTTGAAACTTTTGTGCTAAAATCAAAGGTCAAATCACTGATATTTATTGTTATATTGTGGTTCGAACGGAGCCCTTAACTGCCAGAAACTGAGAAAAAGGGGTCACATCTGGAGCACATCTGTCCCAGGTTACACTTTACTTACACTTTCACTGACACTAGACTGAGGTTTATATATTTAACCTACGCGTTTAGGCTTAACTGATGGAGGTTTACAGACTCCAGACTGAGTGTATTGGTTGAGTGAGTGGTCAAAGAGTCCTCTGCTAATACAGCACATCAAAAGAGCATTTGAATTTATCTTTTGGCTCCCGCTAAGCGCTACATTCCACCATCTCATGTATCTCTCCCTGCCATTCTGTTTTCGTTTTGGTACTGCCAACCTTTGTATTTAGTTATGCTGTTATGATTTAGGCATGTTTTTGGCTGTGTAAAATACATTTCACAGGCAGCCATACTGCAAGCATTTATTGACTCAACAAAACTAACCTTGCACACTTCTCTGTGCACTCTGTGCTTCAGGAGCTCTGCTAAACAAATCTTGGTGTTTTGTCTCTCTCTAACCTTTGCCTGGTTTTACGCCAATAAATGTAATTTTCAATGCTCTCTCTCTCTCTTTCATAACGCAGCAGTATGTAACTTTTTCTGTGTAAAAATATTTTCTCCTTTCCCAGCTTAATATACAGAGACAACTATATGTTAACCATTCATAGGTCAACTTTCTCAAAAACTGTAAGCAATGTCTTTTTTCGGCTCTTTGAAAATTGCTGTTCCCCGTCTGTCGCTCACTTCGACGTTGTGTCGAAGAAGCGACACTAGGGGTCTCTCTGAAGTGAGAGACAGACGGGGAACGTCTTGGTTACGTATGTAACCTCCATTCCCTGATGGAGGGAACGAGACGTTGTGTCCTCCCGGCCACGTCGCTGAGCCGAGCAGCTGAGGTGGCCGGACACTCCCGGCTCCTCAAGAAAATCCTGAATGAACGTGCGTATTTCCCTCGCCTTTGTACCCGTATGTCCGGGGGCAGGGTATGCAAATACTGTTCGCCAACTCTCATTGGCCTTTTTTCACAGATCAGAGGCATATTCGGTGCTCAAGAGAGACCCCTAGTGTCGCTTCTTCGACACAACGTCTTGTTCCCTCCATCAGGGAATGGAGGTTACATACGTAACCGAGACGTTTGTTTGAGTTTGATGAAAGGGTATTCAGTAGGGCTGTTGATTTATCGCGTTAATAATGTGTGATTCATTTTTCAAAAAATAACGCGTTAAAAAAAATTACGCATTTAATCGCAATGCTTTCCTGAGAAATTCCTGAGAAATGCATGCTTTGTAGTACCACCTGTTTACTCCAGAGGGCAGTAAGTGAAACTTCAGCTTTGTGAGCAATGCACAGTTTATACAGTGAAGAAAACAACCCACAACACAGATATGCGTTACGTTCTTGCATTCAAAACTCTTGAAGGAGCGCAAATGCGATCTAAGGGATCTCAAGATGTGTCTAAAGATTGAGTATTAAACTATATTTAACTTGACACAGTGACCTAATCATTTTATTTTTATGACGCAACACACCCAAGATGCTACACAAACATGTCTAATGCAGGTCGTATGGTCTTTACCTCACAAAGTCAATCTTTATTTAAGAAACATGCTCCCAGAAATAGATCCACTTTGCTCCTTCTGTAATGCTGTAGATGAATCTGCCCCTCACCTTTTTTGGGAATATTAAAAAATTATATATATATATATATATATATATATATACAGTATATATATATAATTTTTTAATATTTAAAGATAACTATGAATAATTATTTCATCATTATATATTGAATTATTGTTATATGAGGGGCTTTCGCAGCAAATATTTGTATATCCGATTAATCACGATTAATTATATATATATATAATTAATATAAATATATATTAATAATCAGGACACCATGTAATTAATTCGATTAAAAATTTTAATCGATTGACAGCCCTAGTATTCAGTAAACTGAAGTTTATTTTTGCAATTCTGTTTGGTGGTGCAAGAATTACATACTTCAACTTAAATTATATACAGCAATATGTCAACCCAGTATACTCTAGTTTTTGTACAAATATGTAAATAGTCTCAGTCTCTCGATTTATGAGGATAAACACTATGAAGTAGGCTACAAGGTCAGCTAACTCTCTGTCTTTTGTCCTGACAGCATTCCGCCCAGCTACTGCGGTTATCCTGACAACAAGGTCATGAGTCAAATCAATTCAATCAGAGTACCAGACTAACAACAACACAGGAGAAAGAGAGAGAGGGAGAGAAGCTGGAAACTACATGTATGGAAATAATAAGGATTGCATTAGGATGATCTATAAGATGAAGTAATAAAATGTGTGTTTATTAAGTATGCGGTCCATCGTCCTACACTAAATCAATGTACTGGATATATTAGAAGCTATCGGATACACTTTCCAGCATCTTTAATGTATAGCCTAGTTAGTTAGCTGGTGCGTTTTGTCAAAGATGGTTACATGCACCAAATCTTGAATAAATAATTTAGACAAAATATATCCCCTGCAATTACACTTAAGGTTTATTATTTTTAGTTAGTATTCAAGCTAGTTTCAGTTCCTGGGAGAAAATGCTCCTCTGTTTGATACATGAGCTTGCATTACAACACTAAATATAGAAGCATATCTGTTTACTGAAATGAAACAAATCTGATTCATATTTACATTAAGTCATTTATCAGATGCTTTTATCCAAAGTGACTTACAAATGGGACTCATGGCAAGCAATTTTTCATACAAAGTTTAACAACATCTGCAGTACAGGACTCCCAATTCTCACAGTGTCTGGAGAAGTAAAGATTCTAGCACAGAAGAAAGAGACAGACAAGGATTTTTCAAGGATTTGTCCAAGCACTGATCCTTAAGAAACCCCAGTGGTCAGCTGGTGTGTCTTGGACACCTGTCCTCTCCAGGAGACCTTGAACGATCTGCCAGTAGGATATGACTCAAACCATCCAAACGCAGTTCCTGTGATGCCCAGGTCAGAGAGGGTGGACAATATGTCATATATACATGTCACAATTTTTTTTTTCATAGTTTATTATGTGGTCGGAAAGAAGGATTATCTTAGGGCCTATCTCAAATGTTTAAAATGTCCTGTTTTAGAAACTTTGATTTGAAATTGATTCTAAGGGGCTGGAATGAAACTCACATGACATTGACAAAAATAAAGAGATGGGATTCTTGTTAGGGGATGTCAGAAAAGAGGCAGAGATGAAAAAAGCAGTTAATATTTCATGTTGAGGGACAACTCTCCCTCTCCCATTCACCTCACCAGCCCCCAGGCAGTGCAATAACCAGCCACGTATTCATAACTCTGGCTCCCTGAGTGGGACTGAATTTGAGAATTAAATTTAGGGAGGGAGATGAGATATGTTGGGGGTTTGGCAGACAAATCTGAGAGTGGAGAGATGGCCTAAAAGAACCAAGAGATGGATGGGTGAAAATGGGGGAAATATAAAAAGACAGAGAAGTCTAAATGTCTAAATGGAAGGAGAATCTGAATGCTGCAATTTAGTGGCTGTCTGCATTTACTATAGCAAAAATGAGCATCTATAACAGGAGCCAGATATCTGCATTGTTTTGCAGAGCAATCAGCCTGGGTAGATGGCAGTTAATGGTGGAACTGCCAGTAATGGACATCTAAAATGAACTGAATTAAATAGGAGAACTCAGAGAAAGGGGGAGGGAGATGGATGAAACAAAAAAATCTAAATGGAGGCAGGCAGCAATGAAACAAACAAAATAGCGACAGCAGTAAGGTGGGAATGGATAAAGGGGTGAGGTTGTGCGAGTTCTATTTGCCTCAGGAGAGCCACCCATACTACTTGCGTATGTTGAGCAGCCAAATGCAGATTTTTTTTTTCTTTTCTTTTTTGCAGTTGCAGGGTATTTTAGTAATTCTTTCAGACAAGGTGGTGGGCAACATGTAAGACATTGGCTTGGTTTTTGACAAGTAATGCTGTTAGTAGCATAGATGCACACTTGTTAATGGTGCATTCAAGTCATATTGCAATTACTGCAGTTACAAGATTTTGAGTTTTAAAAACCATTCAAGTCTTTGTAGAATTTGTAAATACACATTGTAAACTCAGAATTGAATGAAAGATACGACTTGACTGTTGTGATTTCTTGTAAAAAAAAAACAACAATATGGCATAAGCCTCAAGAGTTAAAGGTAGTTTACATATATTTCTGCTTGACTTCATAAAAAATTAAATAAATATTCCACACATGTATACATTGTGGCATTATGAGCTGTTTTGCCATAGAAACAAATGATTTCTGAGTCTTAGGGCGCAAACAGCTCTGAAAAGAATCTCTAAGTTGTCATCTCGTAATTACAGTAATTCTAACAAAAAGTGAAAGCAGCATAAGTAACTCATTTTGATTCGATCTTGAAGAATAAACTAAAGTATAACTTGTAACACAGATCTTCAGTGATGTTATGTTGCTTGCATAATAGATACATAAATATAGACTCAGTTTATTTAAGTGGTCATTGAGCAGGTTGCAAAAACATGCAACCACTTCGAATAAACTCAGACCATCTAAGGAAGTGCTCACGGTGCAATCATTTATAATGTTCATTGTAAACGCAATGTAATGTTTTTTTTTAAAGTAGACACAAATGTGCAAATCACCTTTACATTACAGATGTCAAAACGTAAAATCAGTCATTCAGCAGCTACTACAGTTGCTGAATCCACAATGTAGGGGACGGTCAGACGGAACACAGGCACCTCTGCCTTGCCATTAAAACACATTAATGAGATAGAAGGATAAGGAAAAAATGGAGAGATACAGTGTTCTGAGTCAGAAGATAAATAGTAGGGCCACGTGATAGAGATATTATGGCTCGAGTTAATCTCGCTAAAAGGGTTACGATGGTGAGTGCTGCCCTCTCTCTCTCTCTCTCTCTCTCTCTCCATCAAGAGCCACTTCACTCCACACTCCATCTCTCTCTTTCTCTGTCCCAACCTTGCCTTTGTGCAGCTCAATTTTCTCTGAGGGACGACTGAAAAATGAATTTATAAATATTGAGCATACACACTTGTGTGTTTAGGGTGTAGATAACCAAACACAAAAAAGGTTATCCTGGCTGAAATGAGACTATATAAACAGAGAGTTGTTTCAGCAGGAAATGTGTTTCAGGGGAATGAAAATAAATGTGAACCATTTACAAATTTGTCTGCTATAGTCCCCAAGACAATTATGTTGCTCAAATGTTGCTTTTATATAGCTCAGGAGACTTCATAGAGTTCTCAATCTTGTCTCATTCAAGTATCAACTTGGTCTCAGATGATTTTGAAACATTTTAGTGCAATTTTAAAATACAGAAAGAGTATTAAGCCATAAAATGCCTGTGGACAGCATTGTTCAGATACTTTGGTCTTCAAAGAATTTGATGAAAAAAGTTTGAGTTTATATTGAAATCTCTGACTTTTGGTTACCCACATTGGTATTTTGGCAAATCTAAGCACACTTTTAGCCCTTTTCCACTGATATGGTTTGGGGGCGTGTTCCTGGTCCTGCAAATTCTTGAACTGTTCCGTGCATTTCCACTGCAGTAAAGGCCGTTCCAGGGCCTAAATCCTGGTTCGGCACAGGCTCCAAAAGCTTGCTGGTCTCCACGCAGGAACCGATAACATCAGGGGGTGGAGGGCGAGATTATATTTCATCACCAAATATTTCCCAAACAACAACAGTAGCTACAGTCTACAGCAAAGAGTAATTCTTCACTGTATAAAAACAATAAAAACCCCCACAAAATTATCTGTGGGATTCTCAATCAAGACATAAATATAGTATTACAGTATATGCTATGGCAAAACTCCAACTATAACCATTTGCTACACCACTGTTAATAATAATTTAACTGTTAAAGTTGACAGAATTTAGGAAGTTAAACCATAAGTTCATACAAAATAATGTAATTATATTACCTGTTGTCTTTAGAGTAGATGTCGTCTCTGACAATTTTGTTAAGCAATTTAATAATGTTGGATTGCATTACTATTTAAATATGTCCTCAAAAACAAGAGTTAAGTGTACACAAACACTGTTGTGACATGCCATGTTTGCTTATGGGCAGGTGTCGCGCAACCCATTACGTCACTGTTCGGGTCAGTAGAAAAGCATGGCTGGTTTACGAAAGGATCCAGATTGCCCTGGCCGTGAACCAGTGGAGCACAGGCTCGGCACGAGAACCATCAACATTTTGGTGGAAATGTGCTATCAGTGACATTGTTAAGCACTCTTTTGAAATGTATTTGAGATTACTAGTCTTTTTCTCAGAAGGAAAAACTGTTTTTTTCATTTGTTCTTAATTTAATCTCATTGTTGTCTAGGAAAAACAATGTAGAAATAAACAAAATCTCATTTGTGATTTTTCTTTCTTTCGGGGTTGCTCTCAACTTTTTTTTATTTTTCTCAATCCACATGACCTTGTGTTCTTAAATACTGGTTATTATGAACTCGCCAAGTTCAAACAAATAAGGCCTTCTTCCAACCAGGCCACACACATACATCAGCCCTCTGGTACCCGTGTCAGCCTTAATACTAGTCTCCTGACTTCAGTTCATATCAACACTTCTCCCTTTGTCTGCCCCTTCCCTCGCTTTTGCTCTCCTCCACTCCTTAAGCTCCACATTTCTCATACTCAGGTGCTTTATTAGCTGGACAAAGGTGCAGCTGACTTTTGGTGGGCTATGGGGGTGGGGGTGGGTGGGAATGCCTAGCACACAAACTCCATATATGCACAAGTAAACACAGGCACTAGTGAACAGAAGACAGCTTTAAAATGAGGAAGTAAGGCAACGATAAACCATTTGAACCTCTTCATATTTTTATTATACTGAAAATAGAACATTTATAGAACATTTTCTGGCTCACTTTTCTGTGAGTAAAAATAATTAAATTGAATAACAGGAGATGATTGTGCCTATATCACATTTTGTTTTGTAGACAGTGTAAAGCAATGTGTTACAAGAAAGTTACTGCCAGTTGATTAGCAAATAGACAGACAATCATAAATTAAACAATAACTTTGTTTAATCACAAATTTGTGCTGTGCTTAGTTTCAGTGGATTTAAGGAATGCTCGGGGTTCAATAAAAATGAAGCTTAATCTACTTCATTTGTGGCATACGGCTACTACCACAAAAAATATTCTCGATCTCCTTCTTTTCTTAAAAAAAAGAAGAAAAAAAATCAAGGTTATATAGGTCAATAGAAAGTCACCTGCTGGAAGTGAATGGGGGAAATTTAAGGAGGATTTAAAAAGGCAGAAATGTGAAGCTTATAATTTTATAAAAGCACTCATATAAATTCTACTGTTCAAAAAAAAGTGTGTATTGTTTGAGCTGTAAAGCAGTTTAGATCATATTTTTTATAGTTATTTTAGAAGTTTAGCCATTACATTGTCATGGCAACAAAGTCAAAATATTGGTTATAACTTTACCAGCCTGATCTCATGAAAATTACATGACCATGGCCAAAATTATGTGCTTCATTACATATTTTGCTGCAGTTTCCCCAGTGAAGTCCAGCAGAGGCTAAGACTAAATTAAATTATTTTGTAATCAGACAAGGCTTTTAAGGTTAATTTTAGATTGAGGTTGTAATGTGTAAAATGTCCTTCCCTAACCTAAATCTTTAGCCTAAACCTAACCAGCAGTGTTCAAAAAGCACACGAGAGGTTAATAAAATAGATATGCTTACCGTTAACCAATGCCTAAACCAATAGTGTTTTAAAAAGCAAATACAACAGGAAAAGTTCTTTTCTGATGCAACCATGTCATTTTTTGTTTGGCTTCTATGACACTTTCTTCTCACGTGTCAGCTTGCATGCATGGCTGTTTACAAATATAGTTATAGTAACGTTCATTCTGAGATAAGGTCCAACTTCACACAGAAAAGGTTAGTAAGTGATTTTAGCACACTAAAACCATGTTTACACACATATTGTTTATGTCTTGTACCTATACTTTTGAAATAGTGAGTGTTTTCACATTTACGGATTAGCCCCATTTACTTCCATTGAAAGTGCCTCACTGCAAGCCAAAAAAGGAAGGACAAGTAGAAATAGATTTTTAGTGGTAATCAACATTATGCCGCAAATGCTGTCAATTAAGGTTAACTTGTACTGAACCCATTACATTCCTTAACAATCAAGGGTAAAAAGCCTCCAGGACACCAGGAAAGTGATAACAGGACCTCTTAATTTGGTTTATTTTTGATTCAAAAATATGATTTATTTCTCACTTCCCTACAGTTTTCCTTTCTCTCCTCTCTCTCCCTCATATTTTACACAGTCTGGCAGCAGCCCCATTCTATTTAAGTCAGGAATCCCTTTTCCTCTAATTATCTTCAGTTTGGCAGGGGAGACCGAGATAGAGGAACGAGGGGGAGGAGGGTGGGGGGAAGGGGCATTGGGTGACTACAGTCCCTCAGGCAATTGATGTTTGACTGTACATCCCTGATTTCCTGTCACTGAAGTCCAGCTGGTGTAGTTTTCTTTTCCCTTTCCCAGGTTAGAAAAAGTGGGAAAAATTAGGATAGGATAGTAGAAACTGGACATAGAAAGGGATTTTGCTGTGGGCAGAGCGATAAATGTTAAATTACTATGCATAATTGCATCTGCAATGCATATAATAACAGCTTCACCCATGAGTCAGTAAGGGTGAAAATGTAATCAAATCATATGGTGTTAATCCAACAGGATTAAAAGAGAGCATTATCATAAGTTTCACGTCTCCATGGTAACACCTTGTCGAACTGGTCCTGTAAAAACAGGCGAAATGAACAAAGTTGGCGATCTCATGAGGTCCATTTACCAGAGGCCCAATCATTTTGGCTGCAGTGTGTGTCAGGGAAAGATAGCAAGAGGCAGCGAGCTGTGTAAATCTCAGCTCAGATAGAGTGAAGCAGAATTTAGATGGAGATTTAAAGGATTATTTCACTTAAAAAAATAATTATTATTTCTCACACTCTTGTACTGGTTACTTTTTTCTAAGCAATCACAGTGAATGGGGACTGGAGCTTTCAAGCTTCAAAAAGGATGCAAAAGCACCATATAATTATCCTAAAAGTAACCCATATGACTTATGTGCTATATTTCAAGTCTTCTCAAGCCATACAATTGCTTTAAATTTATGCTGTTATTGAAAATGTTGTCATCCAAACTAGCAATACCATGGCGTGTTCATGATAGAAGTAGTGATGTCCAACTCATTAAAATAATTTGTTGAGTTGGATCTTTTCATTGAATTGGTTGACCCACTTTACAAAAACCATCTGATCTGTTCAACTCAATGACATAATGATCCTGTTGCATTGGTTCTCAATTTACTGGAAGGGAACAATTATCAGTCAAAAAGAATATTTTTACAAAAATCCAACATAATACTTCAGAGGACTTGGACTATAGACCATTGCAAGGACTATTCCTCGGTTAAATGAAGTGACGTTTTTACTCCTTGAACATTTCCTGCTAATTTTTAAAACACATTCAAAACAACAGCGGGAGGCACTTAATTTATAGTGACTTTAACAGCGTCTTTAACACGATTAATGTTACTAAAGTTAACATGATAGTCATAAAATATAGGGTACAATGGGGCTAAAGCCCATTAAGGAAATTTAGTTATTTTTTATGGTCACAAAATGTATCAATGTCAAAAAATATATATATTTTTTTGTATTGAATATTGATGGAGCAACTTAATTTGTGTGAAAATAAATAATAACAGATGGTTGTTTAGATTGACATTCTGTTCTAAAAAAGAATGTGGTGAGGGAGCCTTTTACCCCACACTTAAGAGTAAAAGGCTCCCTCACATGAGGTAAAAGGCCCCTAGGGGGTTTAAAGTGATATCTTGTATGTGATGCTTTATCAAAATAACTACTTCAGAAAAAAGTCAACCATTCCCTGTTAATTTCAAACACATTTGGCATTTTATTACATCTCGTGTATTCTATCAACAAATTAATCTCTAATATGATTGGATGAGTCAATGTGAGCCCACTTTGAATATTTTTCATAACAAATCTATTTCCCCCACTTAAGAAAAACAATGTGTTTAATAGGGGGCTTTTGCCCCTGCAACAGGACAGTTTTAGACAGTTATTGAAAATGTGATTTAATGACCTTAACAAATTTTTTTTTATATAACGATAAATAAGTATTTTGTCTCAAAAGAAACTTAATAATTTCCAGGATTTTCATCAGCTACATAAATTTGCAACATTTTAACAAATAATAAAAATGTGATAAAATTGCTTCAAACTCAACTTTTAGAGACCATACACAAAGATCTAATGGAAGTGTTTCCAGTGTATAGTGACAAACAGGTGTTTAGGAAAGTACTGTGGTCATTTTTTATGCTATTTAGTGTTTTAAAAGAAAATAAGATAATTGGAGCCTTTTACCCCATGGAGCCTTTAGCCCCTTTGTACCCCAATTATTACAATGTGGGCCATGTTGTTTGGTGGCTGGATGCTCTCTGGATGACTGGAACTAATGGAAATTAAAGTGTGTAGACCTCTGAAAAAGCGACCGTAAATGGACACATGAACCTCTGCAATGAAGCCAGACAGCTGGATACGTGCAATCTTTCAACTGAGGAAATAATTTTGAGCATCTAAACTATGATACAAATTCACATTGCGTAGATGCTCAGTATCAACAACACATCTGGATAAGTCACTTCAGGTAAACATTTGATGTTCTATGAGAAAATATGTTTTATTTAGAGGATCCGGTAATGATACAAGCAACGCATCAGGGTCAGTAGCTTTCCAATTGATTTCTTATTGTTTACATCCTTAAAATGGTCTATAGTGCACAAGTATTATGGACTTTTTTTTACTTTGATACTTATGGTGCTTTTCCATTTGTTTTAAAGCATGAAAGCTCCAGTTCCATTTACATTGTAATTAAAGGAGATTAGGAGTGGTAGAGGGGAGGAAAAATGCTGATAAAGAGAGAAGGACAGAGCGAAGGGAGGAGAGGAGCAGGTCAGGGTTTTAGCCGAGTCCTGCTGTTTCACAGCACAATGCTAATACAGTCAGACCTGCACCTGCCTTCCTCCTCCCTACCGCCATCCCCTCCAATATCTCTCTCTTCTTTTCTCTGCTTCTTGCTTCACGTCTCTCCCTCTATGCTATCTTTAATTCCCACTGCTTCTGTTTCTTTCTCTTTTTTTCTCTCTCTCTGTGCCTGTTTCCAGTATAAAGTGAGTTTGTTTACAATGTTGACAGCACTAACAGTAGACTGAGGTGTAAAGGTCAGAAACACACACACACACACACACTCCAAACACCTTTTCATCTTTCCTCTGCTGTTTCATTCACTCTGCAGTTGTCAATATGAGTCGAGTTGTTTTAAAAAATAACTCATTGTCAAAAAAAGTACCATGGAACAATCAATATGTTTACAAGCACTTTCAGTTGGACTAAAACAGTAATTCATCTTTTTAAAATGTCATGTATATGCTTTAGTCAGACTAAAACCAGTCCGATTTTTGCGAAGTCGGGCTAACAGATGCATATACATTACAAGTACAGTATCTCTTTTTTGCCCTATTAGGACGATTAGCTTCATATTTTTGAATGACTGTGGGTAAGTAGATGGTAACGAGTAGGGGTGTAATGATCCATCGATCTGGATCACTGCATCAATCCTATGACCAACAATCTAATGTTATCGATACACTGCATAAATATCGATAGACATTTTTTATATGTACTTTCATTTTAATACTCTCATGTCAGCCATGTCTGTAAGCATTTCCGTCAGACAATGAAGCAAACTTATTACATTCATTTGACTTTATGAGAGCTAAATATGCTTTTCATGTGGGACACGGATGTGCGCAGGGTCTTTGAAGCCAAATTGTGCTCTGCTATCTGTGTGGCATGCGTCAACCAGGCTTCCCGCAAGTGCAAGTTCCATTGACAGGATCCTTGCGAGCGCGTACAGAGAGCTGAATAAAATAATAAAATAATATTTTGGTTGAGGGCAAAAAATTTTTTTTTATAAAATGAAATGATTGTGCAAAATAGGCACAGAATATCGGAATATCGATCGCAGGCTCCTGAATCGAATCGCATTGCTACACACTTTGAAGTATCTGCAAATATCCGATCGCAGGTCAAGAGAATAATTTCAGGATCGTTTTGTGATGAAACTACCGATTTACACCCCCAGTAATGAGTCACACAATCTTACGGCTCTTGCTGTTTCTGTTTCTGTGATCAGGGCAGCCAGCATGTAAACAAGATAGAGAGTACGATAGAGGGATCGATGTAGCTCATGGTCGGCTAATCCATCTGATCCCCATTAGCAGCGCAGTGCACTCTACCTTTAATGATTCTACTTTTCAACCTAGCCTAGCATTTTTATCCCTGTGCAATTATCCAATAGATTCCCATTTTCCCCCATCTTTCTACTGTACTTTGTCTCTCTGTCTCTCTCTCTATCCTCTCAGTGTCTTATCTGTCAAGGTCTCATGAGCCACTTTAATTGATTAAAACAGTGGGTCACCTTGCAGAGGGCACTAAAATATGTAACTGTAAAAACACACAACCAACCCCCATCTCATCTGTGTTGCTGAGTGATGCCTACTGCAACTACAGCCTACACCAGCCAGACATGGAGGGGCGCTTCACTTACATCTGCCTGGATCATTCTAGTAATTTTAGGATGGACATCAAAAAGACTATTAATCAGCCATTACAATTATACAATTTCATCAATAAATACAATTTAATCATTGCATTGCAGAAATCATTTGATCATTTATTTAATAAACATATGACCAGGCTCACAGAATTTGTGAGTGCAGAACCCTACAGCGCAGAAAACTCCACAGATTTCAGAAGAATTCATGCCAGTGCCATCTTTTATTGTTAATGGGAATGATAATGAGGCTGTGAGGGATAGACTTACAGTCTCTTCAATGGGCTGTGCTGCAGTTTAAAGTGTTTATGGATCATTCCACAGAAAAAACATTGATAAAATATCTGTCCAAGAACATTCAGTATACAAAGGGCTACAGACAACATGAGTTCTGGAAAATCAGATAAGATCTAGGAGCTTTTTATAGCTTTATGCCATTAGTGCCATTGAAGAGTCTGCAAGTCTATCCCTCACAGCCTCGTTGTCATTCCCATTAAATATCATTGATGGCGATAGTGTGAATAAGGTCACAAAGTTACATTTAGCAGGCACTTTTATCCAAAACTACTTACAAAATGAGGAAGGCTACAACATAAGTGATTCATCTTAAGGAGACAGTAACATGAAAAGTGCTAACATGAAGTTCCAATTGCATCAGAAAAGTACTAGTCAAAACAAAGATTAGAGTACAACAAGATTATAATTTTTTATAAAAGTTCAACACATTCCTTACCCCTTTCCTTTTTGTTTAGTAAATATTGTAACTAATTTGCTTATGCTTTAGCTGTCAACAAAAACATAGGCCTCTCAACTCTGTTTAACACATTTTACCATGTTGTAAAGGGATTTAGACGGGCAAGGAGGAGGCGAGAACTGGCTTGATTAAATAAATAATATTTTAATGACAAACTTAAACAAAAACACACACATGACGGACATGTCCGTAAACGATCTCTCTCTCTCGCACCACCATCTGCCATCGGCCTTTATCCCTCTCAGAGGGATTAATTAGCCTGATAAGGGACCAGGTGTGTATAATCACGACCCGGCCCCGCCCTCCGCCCTGCCACACATGTAGAAATCCATCTGGCAGAATTCCATAAATTGTCTCACAAAATCAGTGCAGAAAATGTGAAAAACATCAGCAGATTTATTCTCGGCCTGCATATAACTGGGGTAGCACAAACTGTGTAACCAGATAAAATTTGACATATGTACTGCACTCTTGTTGGTTTTCCCTCCCTGTTCCACCAAAACATCTTTGTTTCTTCCTTGCTTAAGTCGCATTAAGGCACTATTTTCTGCAAAGCTGCTTTGCAACCATTTTTCTGTTGTGAAAAAAAAGCCCTACACAAATAAAACTGACTTGAATTTTCACACAGAGGAGCACACCCAGACCTTAATTCACTGTGACAGAAAAATGCAACATGGACGAGACACGGATCTTTTTCCTCACTATTCCACAATCAAAAAGAACCACAATGAGCTTAATTATGCACAACAAAATGCAACAACCGAAGAAGTCTGTTTTATTTTGTGAGTTTTTATTGCTGGGAAGAACTTGCATGTTAACGTCCCTCACATCTGTAATACATATGCGCTCAAAAGATAAAACACTTACGTGTTGAGTAAAGGCATGTAACCACATTACTGTATTGAGTGGTTCTGCATTAGCTGTGCCTGGACAGTGGGCGTATTTGTTTTGTGACCTTATTATCTGCATTCTCCGTCATGTGAGCAGTATGCATACCACAAACACTTGTGTTTGTAAGAATCAATCAATAAAAGACATGCATACAGTAGATAGTTGACATGAAATACTTTAGGAATGTTGACATGATCTACTCCATCCAAAACTATTTTTAAACATCACTTTGCAAATGATCATGTTACAGTAATGAGAGACAACATGGAATATTTGTACTTACAGTATATAATTTTTTTTATCACTCTGCAGGACCATTTAAAATGAACTTGTGAGGGCAAAAATGTGATTACAAAACTTAAAAGAAACGGTGACCAGTTACAGGGCCGAAGATATATGCTTACTCTTATAAATTAAAATACATTTTAACCTAAAATTTTGATGTTGATAAAAAGTTTGACATTTTATGCATCAGCTACTCACATATGCATAGATTCCATGCAAATTGATGTGAACAGACAGAATGATAGCACTGAAATATACAGATAGAAAGATAGAGTAGATAGAGGAGTGCTGAGAGACACATATTTCATGTGTGCCAGCATTGAAAAGGTGCCCTGGCTGTTACCCGACAGAGTCAGGAAAACAGTGCCCCAAAGCATTACCCAACTCTCCCAGTGCGCCTGTGTGGAACATTCTACCCTAATCTGCCTTCTATCACTCTGTTAACAAACACTCAACCAACACTTCCACTTGCCCTTTCTGTCCCTTTTATTTTCCAAAAGAGTTTGGCTGTCTATATATTCATATAAAAAAAAATCACATGCTAACAAAGACAAATCAACACTTCCTATTCTGTATCCATAGGGAAAAGCCCTAAATTTGAAGGGCGGGGTGGACAACAATGAAATGTCAACAAGGTTACAGGCAGGGAGTTATTGCCTTTGCAGGATGGCCACTAAGGGGGTAGAGAATAATGGAGGAGGGTGTCTCCCCTTGGGTGGAGGGAGACGGGATAGACAAATGA
The DNA here is from genome assembly GCA_032164185.1 of Moxostoma hubbsi. Lineage (NCBI taxonomy): Eukaryota > Metazoa > Chordata > Actinopteri > Cypriniformes > Catostomidae > Moxostoma > Moxostoma hubbsi. Next base: position 23,083,398 of record JAVLUX010000015.1, read on the forward strand.
GAGGGGTGGCAGGGTCACGGGTGGGGTCAGGTCAGGGGCAGGTCTCGCTCTCGCGGATCACACCTTCAGTGATTAATTTAGCTGTACAAGCTGACACTGCTGGAGGTTATCAAGCTGAGTTCAGAGTTAAGACATCAAAGAAGAGACTGATCACACTCCTTTTGTTCAATATGCCATATTACAACTCTATGCCATTTAGTAGTAACAATACTCTTTCTTTATCCCTAAAGGGAAATTGACTTGCAGTGAGTTCCGACATAGGCATTCGTTACAATAAACAGAGGTACTAGACAAGATGAAACACCAGGCATCTCTAAAAGTACACAACAGTAATAGCTATCAACTGATTATTTTACCGTGATTACAATTCAGTCAGTATAAATAAGTCCAATATCATAGATTCGCTACAACCTTTGAATAGTTAATTATTATCAGTAAACTCATGTTTGCATTTGTGGTACAGGACAACAATCCCAGTACACAGAGAGAAATGTAGAGGATGCAGTAATGAGTGATCTATAAAAGCTGATCTGTAAGCAATTAACCATAAAGATGGAACAGTAAGGTACTGAGATATTAATTGTTATGTGCAGGCCCACATGGAATCTAAACATGTGACTCTACAGAAACTCACAGATTTCCAGAGAATTTGAATGCCCACCATTCACTAAGTTCTACACGTTGTCCACCCCTTGCATGTTTGTTTCTTAAATATTTTTGCTATTTTGATTATGAATTCAGCTGTCAATAAGAATGTAGTACACTAAGCTCTGTTTACACACACTGAATAAAAATTTCAACCTACAAAATGTAGTAGTGTCTAAATTAACTGTTTTAATTTCTACCCTCTTTTACTCCTATTTTTTATGTAATTCTGTTCTCCCTCCTTCATTCCTGTCAAAAAGTAAAAAAATATAATTTAACATGTCTGAATCAAACTGACAACATTAGTATACATTTTACAATGCTAACAAGGTTAGAATAGCTCTTTGAGATCACAATATCATGTTATCACTTTCCACCAAAATCAGCCCTGAAAAGTACTGTCTAAGCATGGTTATTAGAAAAACACCCAGGTTTTAGTGAACAGTTGTAAATGCATTGTAAATGATTTCAGCGTGGTCGAGCTTCAGTACAGATTGCGATCTGCAGTGTGAACTTAAGATCGCCCTTATCCGCATTACAGACATAACACATCTCAGCCTGTAGGATCACCAGAGAGATGAGAGATAGAATGAGGGGGAGGTAAAGGTGGAGAGTGTCAGGGATAGAGCCATGTAATTAAAGAGTGAAAAAAGTCCATAAACACAAAAATGGAGATGTAAATGTAGTGGAGGTGGGGGGAGGTGTACAAAACATCCTGCTGAAGACAGAGAAAAGACCACAAATTTAATCTATGACACCATCACAGACTGAGATTTTCGCACACACACACACACACACTATTTGATCTAGATATCCCATATCCTCAGCCTTCTAAAACAATAACAGGTAGCACTTCAGAATATACTCTACAAACTCCTGGATTTATCTTTCTATGAGGACATACAATCATTATGTCTGTGTATCACTGAATGATAATAAAGCTCAAAAAAGTAAAAGATAAAGTGCTAAAAACAGGTGCACAGATTCTCTAAATTATTCACAAGCATGATGTTAAGAGCAGAATTATTAGAGCAGTTATTTTAGTCCAGTACCTTTAACTGAGCTTCTAGTGTGCTGTTCATATCGGTCTCCCTATTGTGCATCTTCATGCATTCACTTTTTAAAATTTTCAGATATTCCCTTTAAATCTGCATGTAAAACAGATTTATTTATTATAGCTCACAGATTTATTGTTATCTATCTTGTTGGTTTGCACTAGGGGTGTCCATGGTTAACCGATTAACCGATTAACTGTTAAAAATTGCGTAACCGAGTGAAACATTTTGCTCGGTTAAGTGGCGTCAATGGCGTGCATTGAATTTAGTTGTAATACATTTTTGCACCACCAGAGACTGCCAGAGCGCTCCCAGACATTTGTAATGTCCACAAGAAGTAGTCTTGACCAGTTTTCTAATATGAAGCGGGCAAAGAAAAGCACAGCGTGGGAGCACTTTAAAATCGAGAATGACGGGGCAAAATGCAAGTATTGCAATGCAGCATTAAATTCTAGGGCCTTGTTCACAGGCCACGAACGCAAAAGTCAGTGACCTACTTTAACTGCTCTGTCCTTACCACTGCGTTTTATTTCTATAAATTAATTTCGTTTCAAATGTGGTCCAACCAGTTATTAAAGGTGTTAAAAATGAACTACCCCTTTCTCGTGTGTCTGTATTTCGGGGTTGCGGCGCGCACACCAGGGATGGAAATTAGCACCCGCCACCAGCCAAATGCGGGTGATTTTGTGTTGTGGCGGGTAAACTCGCTTCACCTACCGGCCACTGTGGCGGGTAAATAAAAATAGCATCATGCGACGTTCGTCTGTTAATGGACAAATTTGTTTTAATAAACGAGGAGACACTGATTAGCAAGACAACTCAGTGAATGTGCTTTCCATTAAATGAATCACACACACAGTAAACAAATCCTTAACAAAAAAACAGGGCTATTCTGGTGGGTGCGGTGACGCGCTCATGTAAGGGTGGCGGCGTGGCGCTGCCAATTAAGCTCCTAAAATCTGTCACAAAGAACCGGCAAAAGTAATGATTATGAATATGTAAAATATAGCAAGGAGATATTTTAATTATTTATTAATAAACAAGTCTTTTCTTTGTCCGTGTCATTTGCAAAGATGAAGTTGACAATGCTGACTCGCGGTCTTCGCAGTAACGCACCAGAGAGAAATGCACATTTCTTACGGATTACATAAGCAGAGAGCAGTCTGTGTCTGTTTTCTTTAGTTTTGAATTATTTGTGAGGCAAGGCTACCTTATACACTGAGTTTCGGTTCATTTATGAGACGAGCTCCAGTTCACGCGCCGGCGCCTCGCTTCGTGATTATATCATCTGCTATATTTAATTCTTATTTAATAAATCCAGGCAATTGGTTGATGAAACATTGATTAAAATTAAGACACAATTAATACAAAACGAAATTCACTTTAAAGAAAGGTTTTGTGCTTTCTGTTTGATGTCTCTGTGGAAGTTTTAAAGCATCTTTCAGTGCCGCTTTCAGAGCGCTCACGTCCGTAACATTGTGTTTTCCTCGTATGCGAACTGAAATGAATATCAGTTCATGGATTGTGTGTGTAGGCTATAAGAGAGAAAGAGAAAATGCCAGTATTTCATTGAGACTTGAGATTAAATAAACGGCTTAAGTATTGTAGATCTTGTAGTATTAATTTTCACATGCAGTTACACATTGTCGGTTAAAAACAAGAAAGTGGCTGGTAAAAACACTGAGTGGCTGGTAGATTTTGAAATCCACAGTGGCCGGTGGACAAAAAAGTTAATTTCCATCCCTGGCGCACACTATGGTTAACCGAGTATTAACCATTAAGGGCCTCGGTTAACGGTTAATGAAAAACTTGAAAACGTGCAGCCCTAGTTTGCACTTAAACAAGTAATCGATTACTACCGTAGGTGCGACAATAGAACATAATAGTGCCCATCCACTTTATCAGCCGTTTTGGACAAATTCCACTAAAAAAATTGACAATTAAAAAATGTATGTGAATTGACATAGGCTGATGGCTTCAGCAGCATATACCATCCATTAACAACCTCAGAGATCACAGTAGATCTGTTTTTAAAGTTTCATAAGTTATCGTTAATTATCAATTACCTATGGAAAAAATGTATGGGTTTTTTTTACATACAGAACAGAACTGTCATGCTCTATTGCAAGATCATTCTCCTCCCTGACTGCAGCTACAATCCTGAAATTATTGTCTATAAGACTTTTTTACACTACTTTGCACATATGTAGAAGACCGTGGTTGGGGAGCCGTGGGTTTGATGCAGTTTGATATTTTGCTAATTTTTTTTCCCCAGGCACTCGCTAACTCTTGCACTCCTCTCTCATTATTTCATTGGCTGCTATTCACTACTGCTGTCTCACCAGTTGAGACAGTAAACACTTAGCAACTAGATGACTAGATTTCAAACAAGTATGAAACTTTCTTAGCATTTGAGGTCACTGGTGACGGCACATGCTGCTTTTTGCTGCAGATTTAAAACAAATAAAGGTGACACACTTTAGCATCTGGAAGACTGATTAATTACTGCCTCAATGAAAACAAACACATACAATACTGCTAACACACAGATGGAACTGCAGATGCATAACACTAGAAAAAGTTACAAGCATACACATCACAAATTTGAAGAGGATGGAGGGAGTGGAGACAGGCCAGAGAATTCATGGTCTGCTGAGAACCAGATAAGTGTCAACACAAAGAATGCAGAACAAAGACAAGAAGACGGAAGAACCAGATTTGCATGATCCAATATTAACTGATGTTTATCATTAGGATGGGCAGGTGACAAATTATCTCTTTAATCAGAATTCCAGCTAGACAGAGAGCGAGTGAGAGGGGGGTTTCGATGCCTTACTGTTTAATTATCAGGGGAGTTTAAACTACTGCTTCTAGTGAATAGTGGGGGAGTGTGATATAACTATATCTCAATATAGTAAAAAAATTAGAACAAATTGATGAAACTGAACACAGGCTGCTCTACTGCCCCTGGCACCAACTCTTCCTCTTCAACTGTTCTGGTAGGATGGTTAGAACCCTGAGCATGTGCAGATAAGAGGAGGAATAAAGAGAGAGAGAGAGAGAGAGAGAGAGAGAGAGAGAGAGAGAGAGAGAGAGAGAGCCATAGAGGAGGGCAGTGAGCTGGAACCTTGGGTGATAGAGAGAGAAAAGAACAGAGGCTACTGCTACCCTCCTCTATCTCTCATTATACCTACTCTAATTCTCACACAATGGATAGAAAAGCAGATGAGGTGTGGAGAGCTAACACTTGGTTGGAACAACAAATGCAAAAGATAAAATTTAAAGAGCAAAAGAGTGATTCAGTGCTCAAATATGAGAATCAACTGGAAAATATGATAAAAACAAACATTAAAAGGAGTGTGATGTAATCTGTCTTTCATCTGTATTGTGATTCATTGTTTGACTTGTGTAGTACACAAATATGCACATTACTGACATGAGGACACGTTGCAGTGTATCTGCTCAGTTTTTCGATCGTGATGGTTACTTTCCATGTATTTATATTGTTTTTAGACTGAGCTAATGCTATCTTTTATCCCCTAACCCTACACCTATGCCTAAACCTAACCTTCACACAAATGTTTTAGCATTTCAACATTTTAATTTGCACACAATTTAGGTGATTTCAGATTTTACTATCTCTGTGGGGACATTTGCTCCCCACAATGTAGACAAAACCTGGCCCACACACACTGTGTTTGCGGAGCCTGGAGCTGTCCACAGTTTTGGTAGAATGAGAGAAAAGTGTCAGCGATGGAAACTCATTCTTCTCTGCTCTATTTGACCTCTGTCACTAAATCCTTTCAGACCTCCAGTGTTAAAATGCACCTGGAGAAGAATGCAGGGCCTCAAGCTATGTCCTAACTCTTGGGTAAAGTGTGTGTTTAAAAGTGTTTGCTGAAGGTGGGTTATGAAGGTCTCGAGGTAGGAGAAGATAAGGTCCTTGTCCAGCTAGGAATGAAGGAGGGAGAACGGAATGAGGGTAAAAGAGGGTAGAAACAGCCATCTGTCACCTTAAAAATGGGGGGTACAGAGAGAGGGAAGGGTGTTGGGGCAGTGCCTGCCTGTCTGTTACTCAGTCAGCACCATCTAGATTTTTTTATGAGCGAACCGCTCCATTATTAACAAATGAATGACACCACAGGGGCTTTAGGAGTTATGCCTTTAAAATATGTTTTCCTCTGAATATGTGTGTGCATGGTGAGGGGCTCAGAGTTACTGCCCCAAAGAAGTTTCACCCGCTGTTTTCATGACTTCATTGTTTAGTGTTTGAGGTCAGGCTTGAACGATACTCTGGATAAACGAACACAAGTCGGCAACTCTACCGTAACACATAATCCTGTGTGTGTACAGTAAGGAGTTTGTTTGACAGAAACTGAGCAATGGTTCGAGCAAAATAGAGAGGTGGAATGAAAGGAAGGAAGGGACAGAAAGAGAGACTGCAGTCAGACATGTCAGCGAGTATGTGTAAGCGGATCTTTGAGCAGCATGTCCAGCTGTCTCTCTCCCTCTCTGTCACTCCATCCAGAACTCTAACACTTTAAATTAGCATTCCCAGAGAGAGAAAGATGGAAAGATCAAGAGAGACAGTGGAAGAGAGAGCACAATGGAGAAATTATAGAAAAGTTTAAAAACATACAAAAGTATACATAGGTAGCCAAATTGTGATGGTTAGACGACTGGGTCAGAGCATCTCCAAAACGGCAGGTCTTGTGGGGTGTTCCTGGTATGCAGTGGTTAGTACCTACCAAAAGTGGTCCATGGAAGGACAACCGGAGAACCAGTGACAGTGTCATGTGTGCCCAAGGCTCACTGATGCATGTGGGGAGCGAAGGCTAGCCCGGCTAGCTACTATAGCACGAATTGCTGAAAAACGGAATGCTGGCCATGTATGAATGGTGTCAGACACAGTGCATAGCAGCTTGCTGCGTATGGAGCTGCGTAACCGCAGACTGGTCAGAGTGCCCATGCTGACACCTATCCACCACTGAAAGTGCCTACAATGGGCACGTGAGCGTCAGAAGTGGACTATGGAGCAATGGAAGAAGGTTGACTGGTCTAATGAATCACATTTTGTTTTAGATCATTGTTTACCTGGGGAAAAGATGGCAGCAGGATTTTCCTTTGCCGATTTTCTTCACCATAAGATACACACCATGACACTCATATTATAATTAACTAGGTCACAAGCAATCACTATAAACAAAATCTAGCTGCAGCAAGCATGCGCCAGTGATGAACGTCTCCGTGCAAGACAGTGTATCAGCCAGGAGAAGTGTGAAACTCTCTCGGGCTGTTTTTTACATGTCTCATATAAGCGGCTATGACCGCACAGACAAATGCCAGTTTCAGATTTTGTGCTTATTTATACAGCCCGCGTCCTTATTATTTGAACTTTAATAAAGGATTCATTAAATAGAGTATATAACGGTGCAGTGTTTCCTTTTTAGACGCTCTGACAGGCAAGTTTTGCACAAGCGGAACACCAGTGTCCGCTTTTGCAGCTTGTGCCTAGACTTAAAAGGTTGTTATTAAACGTGCTTCTAACAATAAAGAGGACAAAATCATCTTTTACAAATATCTCTAAATGACATTCACTGAATTCCAAGTAATTTTTTTTTATTAAGTTTAATTCAGTAAAAATTAAATGCAAAAAATAACTATCATAATCAAGAGTATTTGTCTCGTTTTCCATTGTTTTCCACATATTCTCTAAAAAGCAAGTCTAATGAGCTTATATGTTGCTTCTCCGGTACATGTATCTTGTTTTAAGTAAGCTGTTTTTATAGATTTTAAAATATTAAATATTGTATTAAACATTCTCATAACAATTTTTTCTTCTGCAGTATAGCTACTAATGTAAATGTACTTTTTTTAAAGGAGTTTTTGATATTACTTTTGGAAAACAATCCACAAAATACTAATCAAAATCTTTGCAGTGTATAATGAGCTAAGACTACACTCTCATTTTTATTTTCACTTCGATCCATTTTTAACTCACAAACACAAACTCTATCTTCTCAACAAAGCTGCGTATCACAACTTTACTTCACAGTAAGATGCACACGTGACAAATAGGCTACAGTATATTATGATTCAATACATCGCAATCCATCACATTATTAATCTAGCTACAGCAGACGCGCACGAGGGACAGGTGTCCCCGCCTCAGTCGGGTGCAGTTTCAATCTCTCCCCCTTCACGCGACTCATAGACATGGTGCTGACCGCACAGAGAAATTATGCACTTCCTTATTATTTGAACTTTAACAAAGGATGCATTAAAGATATAATGACAGCTTGTTTGCTTTTTAGATGCTCTGTGGAATGCCAGATCCGGCTCTACTTTATTTCATGATGACAGTGTTCAGTATTACGTTATTTTGCATTTTTCCATTATAATTCCGTTATATTGTGTGATCTACATCACCTGAAGCTGTTTGGAAAGTTTAGAGTGCATCTGGACATGTGTTTTCTTTGTTTCCACAGTCAGGCGCAAGCTGCTGTGCTCCTCTCTCACTTCATCATTAGAGTTTCATATGATCTCATGTTACGTTAAATGAGATCAAACAACTATTCGACAACTAATATTTTTGACGCCAATTTTTTATTGTCGACAACGTTGACTAATTGTTTCAGCCCTACAGCCAAGCATCTCTTTCCCACCTACAGATGGTGCAAAATGCAGCTGCTAGTTTTTTAACTGGAGTTAGGAAACAGGAGCACATTACACCAGTTTTAATTTAATTGCATTGGCTGCCAGTTCGCCAAAGAATTGATTTTAAGATCCTACTTCTGGTTTATAAACCTTTAAATGGCTTAGCTCCAGGTTATATATCAGAATTACTTTCAGAACATCTCCCTGGGAGAACACTAAAATTAACTAACCAAAAGTTACTATTAATCCCTAGAACTAAAATGAAATCAAGAGGAGATTGCACGTTTTCTGTGGCTGAACCTAGGCTCTGGAGTAGTCTCCCGGTTAATTTCAGAAAGGCTAAAAGGGTACATCTGTTTAAAGCAAATCTTAAGAGTTATTTATTCTTCATCTCTTTTAATCCATAAGGATTTTATGTTTAATATTTAGGATATATTTGATAAAAAAATGTTTATTTATTGGATGTAAATTTTTTGTTTTAGACTTCGATGTGCTGCACATTGGTAAGAATTGGTTGTTTTTAATTGTGCTTTATAAATAAATTTGACATTTATAGTAACTATAGGCAGTGGCACCTGCAGCATCTATGGGCTGTCCTGAAGTCGTTGAGAAGGGCGGGACTCACAGCAAACCCTAAGAAGTGTGCAACTGGATGGGTGGAAGTGCAGTAACTGGGCATCCTCTTGGGTCATGGACAGGTACAGCCCCAAATTGACTGCAGCAATTGCAGCCTGCCAGAGAACTAAGGCCAAAAAGGCAGTGAGACAATTCCAGGGCTGGCTGGCTATTATCGTAGGTTTGTGCCTAATTATTCGTACGTCACCAGCCTGCTGACTGATCTTAATAAAAAGGGGGTACCAGATCATGCCAACAGGCTTTTATGTTGGTGAAGCTGTATTTTGTGGCAGGCCATTGTTACATTCTCTTGATTTTTCTCTCCCATTTGTTTTACAAACTGATGTGTCAAACAGGGGGTTGGGAGCTGTGTTGTTGGAACGTCCAGTAATGTACATCAGCTGGAAGCTCTTGACGTGAGAGGTGAGGTATAGTACCATTGAAGTATCTGGCCATCAAGTGGGCAGTCCTCACCCTTCAGTACTACTTCCTGGGACGGACTTTCACCCTCTGTTCAGACAACACCCGCTCCAGTGGCTCCATCACATGAAGGAAACCAATCTGCGGATCACACGTTGGTATCTGGCTCTTCAGCCGTTTAAGTTCAAAGTGGTCCATAGACAGGGAACACAGATGTCTGTCACGGATATCCTTTGGTTCCAAATTAGCTGGTTTGAAAATTTCTTTAACTGCTGATTATGCTCCTGTGATTTTCATGCACAACAGTCTCTAGAATTTACTCTGAATGGTGCCAAAAACAAAAAAAATCCAGTGAGCAACAGTTCTGTGGACAGAAATGCCTTGTTTATGAGAGAGGTCAACAGAGAATGGCCAGAATGGTTCAAACTGACAAAGTCTACGGTAACTCAGGTAACTGCTCTGTACAATTGTAGTGAAGAATAGCATCTCAGAATGCTATTCTGAGATGTGGATTGGCGCTGTTTTGGTGGCAAGAGGGGGACCTACACAATATTAGGCAGGTGGTTTTAATGTTGTGGCTGATCGTGTATATAATAAAAATTCTAAACAATGTTTTGTTCTTTTCATGGGTTTCGAACCTTAACCCAGTTGCCCAGCATAAGCAGGAAGCAGATGGAGAGAGGAGCGGGGATTCAAGGGAGGGCGAGAGCAGATAATTGGAGAAGAGGAGATTGACTTTGACATTGATTACACCATCTTGTGTGTTGGAAGGAGCTTCTGGTAGTTAGTGCCAGGACATGTTGCTGGTTGATGCCACCTGGCCATATAGCAGAGATAGAATGCCTGACATTGGTTGGCAATATGGCTCACCATGGAAGCACCAACAGGCAACCCCTGCCTTTCCACACCCTCTTTCATTCTCTCTCAAACACACTGATCCGTAGTAGATCCAATCATCAGCTGGTACTGTTATCGCTAGGCTGAGACATCCCAAACATTCCACTTCCTATTTTTAAATGCAGTTAAATCCAAATTCCTTTCTGGAATAAAAAAATTGCCATTTTCACATGGCCCTGTTTGATAGTGACCACCTTCCATGTCAACATAAACACTATATACACATTTTTTTTTTACATTGGAAGTGAAACTGTCAGCTTTATTCCAAGGCAAACTATTCAAATAGTAGAGCACTACTTTTTTGTCACATGACCTCATCACATTGCAAGTGGCTTAAATTTATTATTTTGGAAATGACAATGGTCATTTTGCATTTTTTATTTAATCAAGATGTTTTAACTTCCAGCAGTCAGATTATATAATGTGTCAGGAATGAGATGTTAGCCCCTTCGTTGCTGTGTCCGGTACGTGCTTTGCATACCTACTTGGACCGCACGTAGAGCTTTAGACGTTCCGAGCAGCTCTTTGTCTGCTTTGGTGGACCGCGGAAAGGGAACGCTGTCTCCAAACAGAGGCTCTCCCACTGGGTGGTGGATGCCATTTCATTGGCCTATCGCACCCAGGCCGCGGGTCCGAGCACACTCAGCACACTCTGAGTGTTGCATCCTCATGGGCACTGGCCAGAGGCACCTCCCTGGCAGACATATGCTGAGCAGCGGGTTGGGCAACACCTAATACCGTTGCGAGATTTTACAATCTCAGGGTAGAGTCAGTTTTGTCCCGTGTTGTCTCAGGCCCGAGCCAGTAGAACTTGGTAACACTCTGACGGACTGACCGGATGGATCACTTGCACCTAGCGCCCTTTCCCTCGGTTGAGTTAAAACCGTGCGCTTTTTCTCCCAGGTGATCGGTGGTCCCACTCTCTCGGCTCCCTGGATGACTCCTCCCTAGCCCTCTGGGTCCGCAATTCAGCAGAGGAATTCACTGACCCAATCCACTGCGGGTACTCAAATCTACCCTGTACTGGAATAGGTGCTCCACAGGTCAGGGCTCCTACGTGGACTTCCCCCCTGTGTGCATTTTCCGCGTTACGGTACCCTTACAAGCAGAACTGCATCTCCCTTGGGCAGTTCCCGCTACCCCCCGGTCGCCATGTCCGTAGCAACTCCTCGCTCCAAAGAGTCGGGATCTACCATCGCGCCACTTCCCACATGTGACCTAAAAGCCCATGTGGTGTATGTTACCACTCTTACCTCCCCCTCTCTGGGAAGGTGTGGTCTCCGCAAGGTCTTTTCCCCCTGAAAGAATAGGAAACTAGGTAAGACCTCCTTCCCCGATGCGTGTAAGGGCCCCAGCCGTTGACTCTATGCGAGAAACAGAGAGAAAAGAGGCTCGGCTAGGCTCGGCTCATTCCCAGACTTGGCAGCGTCACCTTGTTCCCCTGTCATGGGTAAAGAACCAGAAGGCTTTTGACGCCTTTATGGGGCATTGGGGAAGGGTACGTGCAGCCTGATAGAGCTGGTCGCTTTGGCACATTAAATACCTGCCCGCTCCTGTGTCAGCAGTATACGTACACGGCTCAGCACATGGCGTGATTTAAATTGGACTCCTAGTGTTGCTTCTTCGACACAACGTCCAAGTGAGCTACAGACGGGGAACCTCTAGGTTATGGATGTAACCTCCTTTCCCTGATGGAGGGAACGAGACGTTGTGTCCTGCCGGCCAAATCGCTGAGCTGAGCCACTGTTGCGGCCGGACAATTGTCGGCTCCTCAGAAAAATCCTGAATGAAACAGACGTATTTCCCCACCTTTATACCTGTATGTCTGGGGGCGGGACATGCAAATTCTGTTTGCCAATTTCTCATTGGCCTTTTTTCATAGATCAGAGGTATATTCGGCGCTCAAGAGTGACCCCTAGTGTCGCTTCTTCGACACAACGTCTCGTTCCCTCCATCAGAGAATGGAGGTTACATACGTAACCTAGATGATAATGCTGGTTGCTGTGGATCTACAGCATTAGCATGTTTTTGTACATGTTCCATTACCTGGGGGCACCATATTAAGACATATGAATAAGTTAATCATATAGTATACCATAGTACCACCATGGTATTCTTTGAAGTACTTTGAAGCACCATGTAAATACAGAATAGTACATAAATATGGCAATTGTATCTCAAAGTATCATGGTATTACCTTCTGGTACCATCAGATATCACATTGTTATTGCCTAGTTGTGCTCACACACACACACACACATACACACACACACACACACACACACACACGCACACACAAAGAATTTGGCCTCTGATCAGAAGCATCTTGTACATACAGAAATACAGAAAGAAACAGAATTACAGGACAAGATGAATAGTATTTTTTATACAGGAATGTGCAAAGGAAATTATGTTCAAATGGACATGGGTTTGTAGAGGTAGTGTAGTATAAATATGAAAACCAAAATGTAAAAATAGTGATTGGTAAATCATTTTCAAAAATGGGAACTAAAAGTGACCTGTTACATACAATCACCCAGAATCCTCTCTTGCTCTCTGAAAAACAATGTCATCTCCTCCACTTGCAATATGTTCCCTTTCTGTACCTCAATCTGTCCCACTCCATCACTTCATTCTCATCTAATTTTTCCCCAATTCAGTCCCTCTTTCTTCTTTTTATCGCTCCTCCTCTCCACAATCCCTCTCTCGCTGTGTCTAATAACTCTGCATTCCAGTAGCCCAAGGAATGTTTTAACAATGTAGCGCTGTCATTTAGATGCTGCACAGGTACAGGAGCCAGTATGCACTTGTGGCCAAGTGTAAGTAAATCTGTGTACATGCAAGACAGAAAACGAAAGAGACAGATTGATTGTTTGGATCATAAAAGTTTCAAAATAAAGAATTCATGAGGGCCCATTAAACGGAATGATTCGGATTATAAGTAAGGTCATTTAATGTGAAATAAATTAAGACGGGTGATCAGAAGGTCGTATTACAGAAGCATCCTAAAGGGGCGGTCACAGTATACTTTGTACTCTATTCACTCCCATTCAAATGCATCCATACGTGGGTGACCGGTAACACAACCTCATGCGAAGAAATGTCTTCCTATGCTGCGTATCGAAAGTTCAAATTTGATGAACTCTAAACTGCAAATCTGTATGAAGAGAGGATGCTTGACCAGCAGAAGATCGAAACGCCACATGCTGACCTCTTGGCTCAATACAACAATAAATATATTTTTTAAAGCTGTGTGCATTTAATTGTTGAGGGAAAGTGAGTAGACAATGCATTTTAACTAGTCAGCATTACCACGTTAATGCATGAGATTAAATTAAAATATATAATGATAAAAAAAATTCTTAATCACAATTAAGGCATGTACAAATTAGACATTATTTTCTGACATTTTATTCAGCTCTGTGCGAGTTCAGAACACTAGTTAGAGGGTGGAACCCTTGCGATGTATCCAGCGGGGACATTACACTCGTATACTCACTACAAACAAACACACAACAGTGAGTCCATGCCGGAGAAGGACCTCTTATAAAACAAACACTAATGGGACTTGTGACAAACGTTAAGTCCTTTGCATCTTTTGTATGTCAGCATATTACCACATATGCTCTTACAAGCTTGCTGTGCAGCTTGTTCTCCTGTGGAGGGTCTGTTGACATGCAGCTCAAATTTAACAATTTCAACTTTGTACCCATTGCCACCGAGCTTCTGAAGCATCAGCAAATGATTACCAGACAATTCTGATTAATTATATTTCCATCGGCAGTGGCAGCGCGAAAAGCTTTTCTTATGCATTTCAGTGCAGTGCTTGCTGCCTTGAAACAAATATGTGTATGCCATATTCAAAGTGAAAAGACAGCCTGATGACAATCAATATTGTCGAGGATAAGTGTTTAAGAGATTTAATGCACATTGCAATGAACATCCCACTTATAATTTGTTAAATGTTTTTAATGTTACTTATATTGGTGCCATTTTAATGAACTTCTGTCTTTGTACTGTGGATTTTTGAAAATGTTAATAAAGAATTATTGTGAAATATTGTTTTGTTCTTTTATGTTGTTCTTTCCAAAAAATGCATATATAAATAAATAAATGCAATATATAAAGTCCCATTTCAGCACTTTCAAAATCTGAGATTAATTGTGATTAACTACGAAACATCACAAGATTAATCGTGATTAAAAATTGGAATCTACTGAGAGCTCTAATTTGACATTTTTTAATTTAATATTATTTGCTAATTGTGATGTATTCTGTAATTATCCTGGTCTGTTGTGTTGTCCAAAAAACAAATGTGCTTACTCAAAGCCAAGTGTGTCTGCCCCTTAAATCTAGAATCCTACCTGTTAGTGTCAATGGTGATTTCAGCTAGTATAAATATTCTATTTATAATATTCTGTTAACCAAAAAATGTACTTAATGTGGTAACATCTGAATTAAATGGTTTGATAGGTCTGAATCAACATTACTACATTAGGATACACCAACAAAACTCATTTGAAGGATAAGATCAAGAAAAATGGCTCTAAGGTAACAATTTAAATTTCCCATTTTTTACAGTGATGGACCCTGGTACAAAGCGAAGAGGTCTTGCACTGGCGCCAGAACGAATTTTGATGTGGAATGGCAGCAAACTGGGCTACAACATTCTGCAATCAATATGGCCAATTTATGAAAAAAAAATGTATATGGCCAATTCATACCAGACCAGCTTCTAACATTGTCAAATCACGGTGACTGACTAGTTATTTATCAATATAGACAGTTCGAGTGATAATGTAATCTAACTAAAGAGATTTCAATCTGTTTCCGCACCACCGGCACAGAGAGAGACTGGCTATACACTTGTCATTCCACAGTTCACGCATATTTTTGATGAGGCAGCTTTCTTCAGTTTCGGATGCTTTTGTAACACTGTATTGGTTAAACTGTGTGTTCTTGTGTATGGGACCCTCTTTTTATGTCCCTATTAAATGGTTTGACAGTTGTTTTATTGTTTGTGTCTGCATTCAACAACATTACAGAAGCACAAAATGCCCTGTATTTTATACCTTTTTTTAAATGGCATATTGCATTTGACATTGAGTGACTTGAAGTGTTAAGGGTTAAAGTTATTTCCTCATCCCCAATAATAGGATACAAAGCAATATTGTTAATGATCCTACTTTGTCTAATTCTGCTGACTTTAAGACTGATCTTCGATATCAATCTTGCCTTACAGTGAATTAAGTCAAATTTCCCTCTTGAAAGAAGAATAACACAAAACCCACATAGTTTTTAAAACTAATTATTTTACTTGATAAGGTTGATAACATTGTGCAAAATATTTGGCTTGATAACATTGTGCAAACAGTATATGGTTATTATACATTATCTACATCATATTAGTCATATAATGCAAGCTAGCCTATAACTACTAACATAAAAAGCTGGACTTGTGTATACAGGAAGATTTCCTTATAGTTCAACACACATCTACAAACAACATAGAATGGTAGCTAGCCAGCATGCCCTCATCCACTTTTATTCATTACGGTCATTTTCTATTCAGATTCTGGGGCTTTTTTAGATCAGTGGTTAAATGGGTTGATCGGACGACTGTATTTTTTCACTTTTCTTGGCACAAACGGCAAAATGGCATGTTTACCTATTTAAATGAATATCAGATGCTAAAACAACATTGAATTATAGTCTTTACCAGGAATATAATTTAATGTCTGTTGTTATTAATGCTTGAGGACTTGCTATTGGCGGTTGTCATTGCATAATTACGCAGACTGTTTGGGGGTGTTATTAATTAACATTTAAAATGTAATGGGGGTTATAGATGATTTAAGTTCTGTTTAAAGTTGATTATGTTGTTTTATGTTTTAACATGGGTTTATTTTTTAGTTACCCTGGGTGAGATTAGTGCTCTTTTGAGTTTGGTGTGATACTGTTTAAAGAAATTATTGTAACAAAATGTTTCAGAGCCTCGAATCAATTGAAATAATTGCCTTGGTAAATGCATTGCCATTATGAAGCACTCAAAATGCCACATATTGGTGATAACTGTTAGTGAACGCACATGATTTGGCCAATGTGAAACACTTCGTTACCTTCTCAAAGCTTTAAGAAATGAGATTCTTAAGCTCCCGTCACTTGTTTGAAATTGCTAAAGCCTGACATATTGATTGCTTGAGCGAGACATTAGTTTGCTCATTATTATCTATCAAGAACAGGAAAGAAATTATTCAAAGTGGCTAGCAGTCACTCCTTTTCAGTCAATTTCCTTGCTATATTACTATTAATGCATGCACCGGAAGTTCGCATATTTTTATGTCAGCCAAAGTCCAGTTGAGGTGTAGGCTAAAAGTGTTAATATATATATATATATATATATATATATATATATATATATATATATATATATATATAAACAAAAAACAGATTTTTGATAACTTGCAAATTTATTAAAAAGAAAAAACTGAAATATCACATTTGCATAAGTATTCAGGCCCTTGCTTTGACACTTTAGCTTTAGAAATTTAGCTCAGGTGCATCCAATTTCTCTGGATCATCTTTGAGGCACACACCTATCTATATAAGGTCTCACAGCTAAAAATGCATATCAGAGCAAAATCCAAGCCATGAGGTAAAAAGAACTGCCTGCAGAGCTCAGAGACAGGACTGTGTCGAGGCACAGATCTGGGGAAGGCTATAAAAATGTTTTAGCTGAATTGAAGGTTCTCAAGATCACCGTGGCCTCCATCATTTTTAAATGGAAGTTTGGAACAACCAGGAATCTTCCTAGAGCTGGCCGCACAGCCAAACTGAGCAATCGAGGGAGAAGGGCTTTGGTAAGAGGTGACCAAGAACCTAACTTGCAAAAGTACAATCATCACTGCAATACTCCACCAATCTGGGCTTCACGGCATATCAAAAATCTGTTTTTTGCTTTGCCATTATGGGGTATGGAGTGTAGATTGATGTGAAAAACATTATTGAAAGCATTTTAGAATAAGGCTGCAACATAACAAAATAAGAAAAAAATTAAGGGGTTTGAATACTTTATGAATGCACTGTATATATATACCATATATATATATATATATATATATATATATATATATATATATGATAATACAATAATGATTATCATAGTACTTCATGACTTTCACTACTTTACTGTTGTATGTCGTCACTGTTTAGAGAATATGGTAACTGAGCAGCTCAAGAGTGGGAAAGATGAGAAAAGAGGGAAGGGGCTTTTCTCAAAAGAAAATGAGTCGCATCAACAAAGCAAGAGAGAAAGAATGGAGGACAAAAGGTAAAGGCCATGTAGTGTGAGAAAGTTGCCTTTAGCCGAATGAGATACAGTATCACACTCACAAGAGAGAAACACAAGCACTGTTTCAGAGAGACAGGGAGGAAGGTAAAAATCTCCCATCTGATTCAGAGTGGATAATTTTAATGAACATATGTCCTCTGTCCTTCCTCTGTCAGCCCTCCCCATCACACAGTCAATATGTGCCCACACTCCCATCCCTACTCCCAGTCTAACTGTTAACTGACTAGGGAATTCCACGTGCTCGTCACTATGGTTACTTGGCAGGGCATGGGGGGTCAGACTGACCGCTGTCCCAAAAATTTTCATCTGAGGTGGGGAGTGACAGCCGCCACTGCCCTTGCTCAAAAAGCATTCCACACCCCATCCAGCAGACCAGGAGGCCCAAATACCAACAACCCCAACAAAGTCCCTGAAACATATGCCCAACAGATTCTATTTACCAATGCGTGTCAACCTCTTCCCAAAATCACTGTCTAATTAAGTCTGTCTCAAAGAGTTCAAGTCCTGTGTTTTTCAGGGCAGAACCATTTCATAATCTTCTTTCTTTCTAATAAACTGAACTAATCAACCATAAACCAAATACCACTGTTGTCTACATAATTGTCTTTTAAGAGAGATTTTCAACTCGTCTAGGATAAGCAAGCAAAGGAATTACTGGGCCTCACAAAAGCCTAATTTGATTGCACAAAGCCCATTTCTCTTGATAATACATGACATTTTCATCTGGATTTTCATTTGTGCTATATTTTAGTCCTCCAAACTCAATAGACGTGTATATTACAGTATGATCTTCTGCTAGAATACCGTATCACTCCCACTGGAGTAGACGCATAAAGTGAGTCTTATAAACTTCATCTATGTCCCATGTGACTTGTTTTATAAACTAAAATTACATCCAAAACTGATTACTGGCTATTAATATGATTTCATTTCAGAGCAAATGGATTTCATACAACTTTGCTATGCTAACTATGCTAACTGTCAGTCATACTGGAGTAGTGTGCAGGGAAATCACTGATTGGTTAGGATTATGTTGAGGCAAACTGAAGCCCCGCAGGCTTGAATATGATAAGCAAGCTGAGTGTCAATCAGAAAGGCAACAAAATTAGAGTTGGCACTGAGGTCCTCGGGGTCCGTCAGACCACCTTCCTGTTTATTAGCCTGGGACACTCATTAACCACAAACTCAAACACTACACTCACCAATCTAAATCAAAGGGATGAACGGTTTCAGGATAGGTGTAGGAGAGGAGGAAGGAATAAGTAAAAGAAAGAGAAAGAGATCTGTTATTTGAGGCTCCAGCTTTTTTTAAATGTAGAGTTCTTCTAGTGCAGGTCAATTTTAAAGTATTGTTCACACAAGTTTTACATGAAATGGGAAAGCAAAGTTGAAGTTACAGATACACAGAGCAGGTTATGGGAGCTGATGTTTGTTAAGACGAAAACCATTCTTCTCCTGCAGGTAATCACCAGACCATGTGTCTCCTGAGTGAAATGCAATCCGTCACCAAATCCAAGTCTGAGGAACCCACAATTGCAGATTCACCAACCCCTCCTACTCTTTGACATACACAAACCCTCTGGCGATGCAATGTTATTTTCAAATCCAGCAATGTGGTCATTTTATAAACAGATTTACACAAAGAGAAACTACTATGCTCTTTTGCAGCACCATTCATCATGAAATGGTCTTATGTACACTCACAAATGCACTAAACTAATCTATTTTCCTCTTTTTGGCAGAACTCTCCTTCCTCTCCTCCCTGTGAGGACATTTTACAGTGAATTCACCGGAGGGCCCTGCAGTGCTCCGTGGGTCAAGCACTGTGAAAGCAACAATGCAGCATGTCAAACAGTGACCATTTTCACTGAAGAGGTTAACAATGCTCGGCTAACCATTAACCAGATTAAAAAAGAGCAAAATAGTGTCACAAAGAAAATGTGTCCTTCATGTTAGACACATGCTGTGCAAATGGATGAAGAAAGATTGGAAAGGAGATTGCAGAAGATAAATCACAGCCACGGAGAAACACACACACACACACTCACACACACATGCACACAACCTGCATCTCCAGTTTCGACTAAATTATGATTAATCTGCAAGCCAGGTATCTAAAACAAAATATTTAAATTATGGATACATAAAGTTGAGTGAGAGGGTGTACCTGTGTATGTTCAAGGAAGATCAAACAAGAACTAGCTACAGTTCTCTGATAACATAGCCATTTTTTACTTTTTTCTTACTTTCATTTACTCAAACTCTTGTTGTCCTGTATAACTGTCTTTCTTACATGGAACACAAAAGAAGATGTAATCAGAATGTCAACCTATAACCTAAAGTATATTGTGTGCTACGACTATTATGAGATACTGGACTATTTCTCTTCAGGAGTATACAGCGATGAAGTTGTCTTTACAGTCCTCATACAGAAAAGAGTTAAACAAATGCAGGCATCTCCTGACCTCCTCACACACACGCTATTGGCATTTATATTCACTGTTTCTATCTTTGTCTCCATTTGCAGTTCCTCGTGAAAGCAATGGCTTAATTGTGAGTGTTGCCACCTTTTGAACCCACTAATTAGTGCAAATAATTCCAGGCACATGCACAAACTGTGCATTCAGAGTGCACACGGTTAGAAAATTCAGGCTGTACGTGTTCAGTGCTCAAGCTTCTGATGATGACGAAATTTGCATCACACGTCCTGTTCGCAGACACCTAGCGTAACCAAAGTATATGTTGGGCTTTGGTCACCATTCACTTTCATTACATAATTTTTCTATACAGTGAAAGTGAATGGTGACTGAGGTTAACATTTACCCAACATCTCCTTTTGAGTTCTATGTCAGAAAGAATGGATATGGAACAACAAGAGGTGAATCATCCTTTTAATCGAGCTAACTATGTGTTTTTGTGTGTGTCTTGTTGTTGCATTTTTAGTTGGATTGAGTTAAAAAAAAAAAGATCAAGCTTTACAAAAAAATGTTTGTGAGTGTGTGTTATCCCCAGCTAGAGCACATCTTGAAGTGTCTCTCGAGTGTGGGGCAGTGAATACCTCAGCCAGGGGGTGCGTTTGACTAACCAAACAGCCGTAAGATGAGGACTATAAAAGCTTTTCTCTCCCCTGCGTCAGAGGACTGTTCCTCAGGGAATGTTTGCCAGCTGATAGTATAAGGACAATGGGCACAGTCTACACGAGGAAAGGGATGTTTAAGAGTTCTGTTTCACCATGACTCTGTGTCTTCAGTAATTTCGGGTGAAGCTGGCAAAGTTTAAACCAGGAGTTATGTGCTTCAGGGGTTCAAGGAAAGGCGATATGAAATCAATCCATGTTAGAGAATAAAACATCTTAAACCAGCCTAAGCTGGTTTGCTTGTTTTAGCTGGTCTCCCAGCCTGGTCACACCAACATAGTCTCTTGACAACTCAAATACAAGTGAAATCTTGATGTATGAAAAGGAATGACTTTTATTCCCCAAAGACCAACCAATCAACAAACATTTTTAGCAGCCTAATATCCAACACTTTATTTTGAGAAAGGAAACATCTATGAATACATTTGGTAATTCCTTCCATATTTATTTATGCAAACAAATGAGTGATATAATGTCAATAACCTGTAATAAGCTATGCTTCCCTTGCCTCATTCCAAATCCCAATGTTTTCTTTCTTCTGTGGTAAACACAAGTTATTTGCCAATTCAGATCATAGGTAGGTTTAAAGTTTGGCTAAGAGGTTGGACTTTATGGTTAGGTGTAGGTTTGGGGTTTGAGTTAGAGGTTAAACAAAGGGAAACATCATAAGAATGCTTGTTCAAAACCCCCGATGTTTCTATTTCTTCCATGGTACTCAGCAGCGATTTTCATATTAAAATCATGGTTAGGTTTAGGATTTGAGTAAAGGGTTAGAACAGGGGCCGGCAACCTATGGCACGTGTGCCAATATTGGCATGCAGAGGGGTAATCAGTGGCACGCCAGCAACAGCGAGAGAGGAGTACACCATTTTATTTATATAAACGTGATGTAATCCTTTCACGTGATGTAATAAGGAAAACACCACTATTGATCCTTGAGATTTCCAACCAAGCATACAGGTACACCCTTCTTAAACCATGGTCACACTCAAAATTACATTAAACGATTAAAAGAGAAAACATAAACCCACATCGTTGGGTTCAAAATTCTATTCAAAATATAAATTATATAAATTAAACCTGGAAATAAATAAAGTTTTAGGATTTTGCAGGTGCAATTCACTGTAAAAGCGAACATGGCAGCGGGGGCGTGGTCAAGTGCCCGTCCGAAGGGAGAAAGCGGTAAGGGCGCTTGCACCTGAGCTAAATTATGTCTAACACCTGTCTCTAATTTCAGTGAGTATGGGGAGAGCGGCATAAAGGGCCACAACATCGCCAGTGAGGGAGACACGCCAGTCTAGTGTTGGCATCGGAGCAAGCTGTCCACATTTAGAGTCTTGATTGTTTACTTTTCTGTATTATAAAAAATACCTTGCTGGCACAATAAAGGCCCCTACCTGAGTGGAGAGAGAACTGTCACCGTGTCCTTCTTTTCCCTTCCCATATTGAACCTTGTCACAGCTAAATACTTGATTGGCTTGTGATGTGTGAATGGATTGCTCGCGCAGAGCGAGTCTCGTCACACTTAGTGTTTAGCCTCCAATTCAGCTGATAAAAACACGCTGCATGATCATGAGGAAGGATTACATCAACATCTAGATTGGAATACAAGTGCAAAAAACACTTGTGGCACAGCCACTGAACAGGGAAGAAATAGCACTCCATGTCAAAAAGGTTGCTGACCCCTGGGTTAGACTATATGATAAGCTTCAAGTTCGGGCTAGCTGTTAAACATTGTTTGTCATAAAATTGTGTTTATTTTTTCTCTATGGGAGTAAAATTTGTACGTTTTGCACGAGCCAACTCATTGTACTCATTTCTCATTATTAGTCGCTTTCAGCTTGCTCACTGGGGTTATTAATACAATTATTATTTAATTACTTTTAATACAATCATATTTTATCTAATTACACAATGATGATTCATCGACATTATAGACATTACAGTTTTATCATCTGTTAATGCTTGATCTTCTGTAAAGCATCTTTGAAACAATGTGTGTTGTGAAAGGCGCTATACAAATAAAATTGACTTTATTATAACTTTATGAGTCTGGGTTGGGTCAGAGTGGTCGGTTGCCTGGTTTCAGATGTTTTTTGCGCACTTTTCCACTGGTCAGGCCAGAGACCAGGCTGGGAGGCGAGCGAGATCAGCAAACCAGCTTAGACTGGTTTTAGATGCATTTTGTAGATAAAAAGGGATAAAAACAAGACAACAAGATGTTAAAGTACATCAACAGAAAAGATTTCTTATAAGCCAAATCCCCAAACACTGTTAGGATAGACAAATCAATTCAGAACAACTAATGCCCATCTCCAGATCGATAAGAGTCTAATAGAGCTAAGGGAGATGCTGCAATCTACTACAAGATGGCCAGTAGTATAGCATGACCTACGTTCCTCTCAGAAAAAAGCAATATTTTCCCCAGAAGGAAACCCATCATCCCTGAATCCATTAGGAATGCCTGAGAGAGGCCTCAGCATTTGCGTTGGCCAATCACCCTGCCGATCTCTACAGCCAAATAGATCAGTCGCACTTAACCTTGTCTCCCCAAAGACCCCTAATGCTCTCATTCTCACCAACATTGCCCCATATTCAAGGCTGTTTCAAAGCATTATCCCTCATATTCTTCTGTTCCCCACTTTAACATCCTGTACAGAAAATAGCCAACACACACTCTTGTTTGTCTGAGTTTCCGCTATGCCACAAATAACAGCCTTAAAGTTGCAGCCTTGGAGAAATCAAAGGGCAGCAGGCTACCAGGCTTCTTCTATCTCTGCCCTGCCGGTTGCTTTGTAGTCTGGGCAGAGTGTTTGAATGGTGAAAGACTGGGCAGGGCTGTTGGGTTTTTTGACGAAAAGAGAGACTGAGGGGTCCCGTTTCCTTGTTTGAAATAATGACTATCAGCAGTGGTGTTTACAAATTCTAAATGAAAGGGCTCACTTAGTTGGCATGAATAAATTCTTTCCTGCCATCCCCTACCAGATTATATGCACAGATATCTGCCAACCCTGTCAACCTCTGTGTATGTATAAGAGACTGTTATATATGCCGGAGCATGCACAATAGCTGCATGTTAAACACAATCTGAACTGTTGTGGCTTTGATATTAAGATAAAAAGCCTGGCTGCTTTGTTACTCTTTTTATGAGCTCACCTCAAGTTGAAATACAGCATGTGGTTGCTGCTGCTTTGTGCCAGTGAGCTCTCTGGAAACCTGCTGCCAACAGGACTGCCGCCATTGGGTCTAACCATCCAAAACAAGCTTTCGTGAAGGACTTTCAAAGCAATTAAAACAAGCCCAAACCTTTTTTGATGATTATTAATAGTGTTTGAAGAATCATTGAGGTTGGCTCTGGTTTTCCTCTAAGGTGTAATACTTATGTTACGTTACAAAGTGATTGAGTAATTATATATAAGCTACAAATGGCACACAGCAATCTTTGGCATACTAAAATTACCATGCTAGAGGTAATTTTTAAACAGGGGCTATTAACCTGCTCAAATGTAGCCTAAGTGTAAAAAGTGCTTTATGGTCTAGCACCAAAGTACCATATTGTGATTTTGGACTAAAACCAGTGTGTTGTGGTTACGTGACAAGTTTCCACTGGCAGCCTGTGCGTCCCATCTGCGCCGAAAGAGAGAAGAGAGAGAATGAGACAGAATCTAGGGGGTTGAAGTGTCAGGGGGGTGAGATGCAACCAGTCCCCTGCTGAATGCCTCTCATTCCATGCAGTGACTCCCCCCTCCTTACAGGCATGAATCACAAAGCTGATTCCAGAGACTGGGGCCCACAGCAGTGATCTGAATCATACACTACAAGCTCTACCCACCATCATTACTAGCCAATGTAGCAACTGGGATTTGCGCAGTTACACAATGTGTGTTAGCCAGTGGGCTTGCATTGGTGTACAGGTGTGTGTGTGTGTGTGTGTGTGTGTGTGTGTGTGTGTGTGTGTGTGTGTGTAACATTAAATGGGTATGCAAGTCTAGCTGTAAGTGTGTGGGTTTGATAGATACCTATAGGAGCTTTGAGCTCCAAGAACCCACCACAAAAGTTTGGCTTTTATCTGCTGGCCCAGCACAAAGAGCAGGTTTTAATTTGAAGCCTCCTAATACCATAATAATTACTGCTGGCGGCAGGGGGTGATGTGAGTGCGTGCTCGCGTTTGATGCCACTGTAGTTGAGGAGGCTCTACTGATTTCTCTACTGAGGAGAAATTTAAGCAAAGAAATGAGTGGGGGAAATAAGCTTGCGATAGACAAAGAGGGGAAGTGCATTGTTTGCTGCTCCAAAGCGGACAAGCTGTCTGGATGTTTTTTCTGCCACCTTGTGACATCCTACTGCGTTCAAACACACACTGCCACACACACCTCAGCGAGGTGGTGTGCTGATACCACCTAAGGATACACACTTGGGGCTCGAAAAAGCAAATAATACTGTCTAAATATCATCTGAAAGGGTATTGCTTTGAAAGTGACAGTGAGGGCGGTTACAGAAAAAAGGTCATGTGACCAAAATTTGAGGCCAGTCAGGAACCATTTTATATGCTAATCATTGAGTCTTCCATTATGGAAAAGATAAGACAAATTATATGAGAGCGGTAACAGAGGCTGTTCCCTCTGGGCTGGCAACAAATTGAAATTAACGGGCAGAATTCGAGCAGCTTCTGTTTCACTGTTAAATGTGACAGAGTCTAAATCTATTTAAATTTATGCCCAGAAAGAGGATAAAGTCATTAAAATTGGTTTTCCTGTTGACGCTTTCCAATCTGGAAGAACATAAGATGGCATTAAATGATTGTGGAGATTTTAAGATGTCATCATTTGGCTTGATTGGCAATTTGGCATACTTGTAACTGCTGGACAGATCCCATGCACTACATTCTTCTCAAACATGAGCTGGAGAATAGAATTCCTTTGAGTATAGCAAAATAGTAGGGCAGCAAAATAGAGTGGATGATGTACAACTGTGTCCAATTAAAGTGTGCACAAAATAAATATTAAATAAAACTTAAATGATTTATGTTTGACAGAGAGAGAAAGAGAACTAAAGAACTATCGAGACCGGCTTTTCAGACATCTCACTAGAGGCAGACGGTTTTAAAAGCAACAGAGGCTTCACACTGATCAATGTATTAAACCCCATGCAGCACCCTGGAGACCTGAGCTTGCTCATCAGAAGAAACACTTCATCTCTCCCTATTGCTCCACACATATTTTCACACTCTGGACATGAGCAGAGCCAGAACACATTTTTCTCCCAAACAACGGAAGAAAGGCATGGTGCACTGGGAAAAGCTAGTTGGGTTAAAAAAAAAAAATGTTTTAAAAAATGACGGCAGATATCTGCCCTATTGAAAGAAGTTGAGAATGCTAGAAAAAAGCACATATGCTTTAATGGGGAGGGGAGTGAGAGAGCCTTAAGAGGAGATTGGAAGATAAAATGCGGTACCGCTGGGATGGAGAGATGCTTGTCTGGGAGGGTTTTTTGAGGGGTGGATACAGATGTAAGAGGAGAGAGAAAGAACGCTTTATATGGGTGTTTTAATTCATAAGCTCATGTTAAAATGGAAATTTAGCAAATTATCTATTTTAACCAAATTTTATCATACATGCAAATTTGGAGACAGCAGTGTCAAAGTGTAACTTTATGCAGTTGAAGTTATTAACATGTTACACCGTTCGCTACATAAGTTGTTCAGAACAGCGACTTCAAAAACTACCAGAGCGGCTTAAAAAGTGATAATATATCAACACATCAGCCCATAGGCTATGCAATATGAGAGAGGCAGCCTGTACTAAGCACACGAACCCTGATGAAAGAAAGCGCGTCTGACTGGCGACAGCGCACTCTTTCGCCCCTCTCAAGTGCACTGTTGAGCAGGAGCGTCCCTCCCTTCCTCTAAGACCAAGATTTGTCCGGGTCGTTAACCCTTGAACCATTGCCTGACAGACCCTCAATGTCCACAAACCCACAAAATAGACAAAAAGAAAAAAAAAAAAAAGACCACAACCTCTTTGATTTCTTAAAGAGTTATAGGGTCATGTGTCTATCATCCACAGTTTTTTTAATTGTTTTCAAATATGGACAACACGGTCGTTAATGACAGTTGCTTTTTGGCGCAAGGACGCTTTCGTTTTTTTAAATGTGCTTCCTTGAAGATAGTCCGTTTTCTCTCTCTCTCTCTCTCAAAAGGGCAAATGTAACACATGTTCGTGACCAATTTTTAACATTGTTTGCAACTCTTTTAACCTCAACGTAGCGTGTGGCCAGGTTGGAACAGGTTGTTGCGTAAATAAGCAACCTGCTCCTAACCAAGACATTTACTCCACTCCACATTCAAACAGGCCATTTAAAATTCCTCACAAATTAACCAGAAAGATTATATATTTTCCTTAGAATTTACATGTAAAAGACGGAGCAGGTCAAACTTAGCAGTATTTTTATTTTATTTTTAATTATTAATATTATTTTATAATTATTCAGGTTGTATTTGAACTTACCTTGCAGGGCTAGCAAGGTGCAGCAAACCGCGAGCTGTCCCAACATTGTTCTCTCCATAGTTGCCTCTTCACTTAGCGGCTTTTCTTCACGTAGCGTAGCTTAAGTTCTTCGCGCTCTTTTCAGTCCGTCTCAGGTCGGTACCGATCCTTCACCCTCTGCGTTCAAACTGCCCCACAAAATAACTCTCTCACACAACAGTGCGCTCCCCTGTCCTTGCCGCAAGAAATTTGATGCGGTTGGCGGAGACTTCTGTTGATAGCCTATATTTGCACAAAATGTGACCGTCCGCCCCTCCCCTCTCTCCCTTACCAAGCTGGGTATATTGAAGTGTTGCTGGATTTAACGTACACGGTCAGCAGAGGTTTGTTGTACTTTTTTTTCACGTTATAATAATGGATCATTTTAAAATTAAGAAGGAAGATTCCTTAAACAATACAGATTAATCATATTGTGACCGCGCGAGCACGCTCTCACACAAACAGTACATTATTTGCAAGCATTTTTAATCTGCAAATTACATTAGCAAATGTTGCCAATTACAGCACAACATTTGTGGGAATTTCTTAAATATAAATAAATTAATAAAAATAAAAAGGTAAATATACAGCATTTAAGTTTTGGGCTGTGTTTCAATTATCCTGCGAATGAGAGTGGGTCTAGAGCAGTGATATGTTGGTGTAATCCCAGTCCTGCCACCAGTTTAAACCACAAATCTCTATCCCATTAGTAATGTACACATGTTCATTTATAATTGGGTCCTATAACTCTGTGTTGTTATAACTATTGTTTATTGTGGCACTGCATGTCGGTTTGTTACAAAAATGCTTGTAATTTGTATTGCTCCTCTATGTTCTGTTGTGTTCGTAGTGTTTGCATGACTATATGTGCAGAAATGGTGTTGTTGTTGCTGTATTATTGTACTAATGTTACTAATTTTGCTGCTTTTTTTTGCATGGCTTGTGTTTCTGTCTTTACAATTCTTGTTCATTACTGTAGCTGTCTTTTAAGGCGCTTTGTTTGTAAAGTTTATCACTTTAATGATTCTCATAACATCTTGCCAAAGGACTGCAGTTGAAAAATAGCCAGTCAGCTAATACTGGCACATTTACAGATACATGTATGTTGATTAATGTGTGTTGTCCTAGGATAACTGCTGCAAAACAGCTGCTTTCTCAGGGTGAGAGTTGGGTCCACAAGAGAGAGTAGCCTGTGAGATCAAACTCAATAAGAGGTGAGGCTATTGGAAATGGAGTAGGGCAAAGTGATGAAAGAATCAGAGAGAGAGAGAGAGAGAGAGAGAGAGAGAGAGGAGGGTGGTGCTTTTATGTTTGAGCCACCCATTTACTTTAGAAAGAAAGGTTAGCACTGGACATACAGTGTGATGTTCAGCTGTGTCATTTATCAATATTACTTTGAGCTATTCCTGGGTCATGACAGCACAGCAAAGTATTAAACTGCTCATCCCATAACACCAGCAAATACAATCAGATAAGACTGTTGTTTAGTGTGTTAAATCAGTTTTCAAGGAAAACAGCAATGCTGATATCGTGAAGGGGTTGCTATTGTGAATTTCTTCCCGACAAAGCATATTTACGAGTAATCACAACACCAAAGATGAGGCAGACTCATATCAGTTAAGCCTCTGTTGTAGGTGGTATAGAGTTGCGAAGCATCCTTTTACTATTGGTCTCAGCCAGGACAGGAGAACATTTTAGTAATTGAAACCCACACTGTGACCTTTCCACAGTATAGACATTGCTCTTAGAAAACAACAGAGCCTTAGCTTGACGCAGAATGTAGCAGTTATCTAAAATTGAAGTGCTCAGTGTCAAAAACATACATTTTTATTTTGATGAAATAGTTTTGATTTTCAATAGAATCAATAGAAATGTATTTATTTTTTGGAGAGGACAATTTTAATATCTCATTTTTGCCCCAAGCCCTGGTAATTTTTTCTGATCCTGACTCCTGTTTCTTAATTTTATGATTTGTACGCTTTGGGAACAACATGATCTGATCTATACTTATGGTGGGATGACAGAATGATGTAATAATAAAATGATTAAAAGCAAAGAGCAGAGTTTGGAAGCACCCTTTGATTCTTGTGTCAGGGTGTGACAAGCATGGAGCCTCAGGGAACAACAGGGATTGAAGAACAGAGGAGAGAAACAGAATAATAAATTGGGGCTTAAGAGAGAGGAAGGAGGACTGCACTGCAGGCAAGCAGATCAGCAGAGAATGAGCAAAGACAGACCGAAGGGATAATGGACAGAGCAAGATTGAATTTGATGTGCTTTTTACAGTATTTTCGAAATTATAGGTTGTTTGAAAATGTGCTCATATACAGTAAATGCACCCCCACACACACACACACACACACACTCTTAAATGTCTTTGTCTCCTCTTATTGCTTGCTTTTTCACAAAGACACATCTTTCGTCAAGTTTTCGTTAACACTCCAAATCAGTTTTATCATAATTGTGTTACGTTTTATCAAGTTAATATTATAAGTTGCATTGCTGCAATTTTTGGTACAACTCTACCCTTGAATACATGGTGTGATGGAAAATCTTCTATCTAGAGAGATGGCTTATTAAAAAGTCACTTTTTATAGACAAACTTGGCATTGAAGCAAGAAAAATAAACAAGAGTACTCTGAGTAAGAGCTGAATCGATACAGAGAATCATAATATTTAGTTGCAATGTACCGACGCAAAACTGCTGTGAAAGCTTGAGTGCTTACTCATTGAAAGTTGCACAATGTTTTTCTTATCAGAAATACATTTAAGCAATATCAGCAAGAGTTCTTTTGTATATCAGCACAGCTGTGATTCGGCAGTGAGCATGAGGTAGTAAATAAGACGTTAATATTTACCAACTTACATTTTAGACATAATATGATCAATTAGTTTATTAGACTAGTTACTCTATATAGACTATTTTTGCTCTGCTAACAAATAAAGCTGAATTAGTGCTGTTAAACTAAGTTCATGTCAACACACCATCGTTTTCCAAAGTATGTGGTACTAGAAAGCATTTTGCCTTTGTTTTCGGTGAAGGACATGGCATTCCAGTGTGGATGATTGGTGTAAACGTAGCAAAATCAATGCATTTACAACCGAATACTAGAAAATACTCGTGTGGAAAGCCTAAATTACAGCACTCATGGAATGACACTTGTCCAATCAGATTAAAGGAATGGAATGAACAGTTATGATATGTTATAAAATTAAAGTCCCTACGCTGGAATTAATATCCACATACGTAAGGGGATACTGCATAAGGTCCTTGGGGCTGAGAGTATCCCCACAGACAAATGGGACTGATCCACATTCTGCTCTCTTTCCAGGAATGACTGTCACCTCACTAAACCCTCAAGCTGTACATACAGAGCCTTCAGATCTAGCCATTACAGTCGCTGAACATGGTGGCATAGTGTCAGAATTCAACCCCAAAAAGTTTGCATATTTTTGCCAGTCATGGCAAGTGGGCGAACATGCTGATATTTTGGCTGCAAGGTTCTTATTCATGGTGGCATTCATTGAAACAATTGAGCCTATCATTCCTTCTGCCCACAGCCTGACTTAACATCTTTCTCCTCACATAGAGATGATTATCATAAACTATAGAGCACTCATATCAGAGCTGCATGTGTGTGAGCTGACCTCAACTCATGAGAGAGGTCAGAGTGCACAGAAAAAGACATGAAATAAAAGCAGCCTGTTAATGCTCTCAGTAAACAGTGCAGATAAAGATTTCACAATGGAAACTCGATAACAGCCTTTGTCTTTGTTTCTGTGCTCTGTTATGCTTGAGTTTACTGTAAATCTGAATTACATGACTCATTTAAAAGAACTGTGAAACAGTTCACTCAATAAAACCTTTTGTTTAAAACTTACGTAGTTTGTAATGTCTAGAGCAACGTTTTTTTTCTACATGTGAAAATGGTTGCATCCTTTCATTTAATGCTTGGCTATCAACATCAGGATGCTACTGTACTGTAGTACTGTTATGCCATTTGAAAATTATGACTACTGTTACTGTATTGTTAAATTATGTATTGTTATTGTATAGCAAAATTTACATACTGTATTGTTACTGTATTGTTAAATTATGTATTGTTATTGTATAGCAAAATTTACATACTGTATTGCTACTGTATTGTTAAATTAATTGCACAACTGCCAATATTGTCTCCTGTGTGACAAATTGCTTGTGCTTTTCTCCATTTGGAAGTCACTTTGGATAAATGTGTCTGCTAAATAATTTATTTATATAATTAAATGTAAATATAGTATTCCATGCAAAATTTTCCACAAAACACCGATAGTGTATTACTTTTTTGCATTATTCATGTAAGAATGAAAAACAATATAAAAATGTATTATTTGTTTTCATTAAATATACACAGCTGATGGACAGATGTGGTGTTTTTGGTACTTTATGGCTCAAATGTTTTATAGTGTGCTATTAAATCTTTCCTGCTTTCTAAACACTTCTTTAGTTGTCAGTTTGAGATATAATATGGAAAAAGTTTAATAAAATTCTCAGAAGTCTAGACTCAATGTTTAAAAAAATAGCTAAAATACATCATATAGAAACTTACACTCTAATCTAAAAACTGTACAGTAAACAACTTCTCAAACGCAATTTTATACAGTAAATGAAAAAATTCTAACTGAAAAAATATTGAAATATTCCTACTCACTATGCCTCGAGAATTTAAAGCTTTATCCATTTTTAGCACTCTCTTTTTCTCATACATACGCCTGCAACACGCCCGAGGTGCGTTTCATCATGGAGTCAAGAAGTGTGTGTGGTAGAATAGATGGGGGTGTTTGAGCTTAAGGCAGCTTCTGTGAAATATATTCTGCAATTCCCTCTCAAGAGAAATAATAAAGTTCCATGCAATGAATTAAGAAGTAATTGTGGATGAACCAAAGCATGACTGTATACCTAGAAAGCGTATTAATGAGGTAGCCAATGTATCAACATGTCCATGTCAGCCACAATCTCTCAAAATACTAGCACAAAGAAAGACATGCCATCTGACATGTGGACATATCAAACTGGCCAAAAAAACATTCACACAAATATTTGAACAACACCTTCACACACCTTAAACAAGTGCAATAAACAGCAGAAATAAGTGTGTATTTTTAGCCAAGAGCTCTCTGATTCCTTGTCGGCCTCTCTAGAGCCAGATCATAGCAGTTTTTGTCCATCTGTGTGTCCTTTAGGCTGTGTCGCTGTTCGTGTAAGTTAGTTGTTTAGTGGGGCCACATCTGTGTGCTGTGAGGCCCATTTCATTGCCACACTCCACTGATGTCACCTCCCCTGACTGGCCTCTTCCCTTGAGGGGGACCACCAGACTCACCCCCAAACACCACAGACACATTTAGTCATCATGCAACTTCAGCACTTTACCAATTCAACCAGCTCCCATTCATGTTCCTGTCTACATCCCACTCTAAGATTTGATTGAAGTCACCTTACCCATCAATCCCTTTAGCCATGCTTTCTTCTCTCTACTGTACACAGCCACAGTCTGCAGAATATACTTTGTTTCTGCTTCTCCTTGACCTAATCTTCTTCATGGGTCATTATACAGTACCAGTTGAGGTCTGTAAAAAATGTACATGCCTGTATTGTAATTTATAAATTAGGGGGTATACCGCACTTTAATAAATATGCTCTTGTCAAGTTCAAGGACTCACTTTAGTACTTATAATTTCATTATTTACACAATGGCAAGAAAATTAACAGTATGGAACTTCCCAGGATGGAAATAAAAACTTACAGTTAACCATGATTCAGTAAGAGATTGAGAGTTAACTTACATGCGGGTGTCAACTTTAAGGTAATTTTAATATTTGTAACCAACTTTTAACATTTTTATAATGTCGGTTATTAGCCCCTTTGGAGTTAATTTGGCACACCCTTCATTCAGTATATATATGGAGAGACATGAAAATGTACTGCATAACAGGAGTGACCCTCCATGTGTTTAAAAGTTAAACCCCCTTTTTCCACTTACCCTCATCACCCTGTCACCCTAAGAGCCCTTTTACATTCAGGGGAAAAAACTTATGGCACGTGCTCTGACACAATGATGGATAAATGCCACTTTCTGTTTTAGGAAGAGAAAAAGCAAGAAAGAACAGAGAAAGTGTTGGAAATCCCAGCTTTTAACAGTCATACGGGAGGGTGCAACTATGCTCCCATGATTTAGCATTATGTTCTCTGCTGCCAAGCTCCTGGTGTGCACGCTCATCAGGATAAGTGTGGCAGTGCAGAGGAATGCCCACATGCTCCTTTAATTAACGAATCAGCTGATTCACCCAAGCTGCTGGCAGAAATAGATTGACTTGGACTTCTCTGCTGCATAGATCTGCAAAGCATTTCATAATTAAAGCAAACTAAATTTTTCACATTGAACTTCCTGTCAAGTTTCATGTTGATTTTAAAACTCTCATGCTCAACTATATGGCTCTGTAGGGTTTATATACACAATATTTGTCTGAGCTTTTAACTCCTTAATTACCTTCTCGTAGTCTTCACTCTTAAAACTGTGGTCTTGCAACTGTTACTCAAACACTGTTCCCTTTTCCAGTCAAAAAACATACGGAACATACTTTACGTAAGTATGTGAATGTAGACACTTCTAAATATGCAAGCTCAATTTCGTGCTCTGCTGCATTCCGGATGTGTCGCACTACACTTTCCCTCATGTCGTTCTAAACTCAGATAACCTCATTTCTTCTGTGGAACACAAAAGCAGATATTTTAATGAATATCTCAGTCTTTTCAATACAATGGTAGTGGATAGTGATTCACTTTCAAGTTTAAAAAAGGACTTAAATGTAACATAAAAGTGGTCCATGCAATTCATGCATCATGACCCAAGTCTTCTGAGGGCATACAATAATGTTCATGAGCACTATAAGAGAAGCTTGTTCACAGTGGCTCGTGTGTTTTAGCGCTAAAAACAAAGCAAGTTCTTGCATTGTTTTTATATTTCATGAAGACCGTGATGTTCTGTAGAAGAAAGACATACAAATTTGGAACGAAAAGAGGTTGAGTAAATTCTAACCAAATTTAAAATTTGGGGTATATTATTATTTCAAAGAAGAGCTTTTATTTGACTTATTATTATCAACTCTTCACTGTTTTAAAGAGCTAAAGGAAAGCATAATGTACACTCACTGCAGTAATTACTTGAAAAGGATTGATACTTAATTTAGTGCTTAGGCATGGGAGCATAAATCAATAAAATCATAATCAATATTCAGCATATGGTGAGAGCAGCGTCCCACAGGACAGTGTTTGTTATTGTGGGCGTGTTTATCAGGCTTGGCTGGTTTGAGCTATGTTTCTGTCCCTTTGATCTGGCAACCAGGGACAATCCAAGCTTCTGAGCCAGCCCCCCATAGTAAAAACTCACTCACAATCTCTCGCTCTCTCTCTTACACACACACACTCTGTTCAAAGGCTCCAAAAAATCTGACTCACTTTCTTACTAAGTCACATCCTTATCCTCAAAAATTATCATATGACATTATTAACAATAGTTTGATTATTCTGTCATAGAAAACACTGTCAGCGCTTCCTGGCAAAATTATCCTGTTTGATGCCCTGTGGTAATGAGCAATCTGACTCAGCATCTCTGACTTTCCGGACAGAGATGACTTCACACTGCAGTCTGCAGAGCATGTTCTACCATTGACAGAAATATAAGAGAAAGGATGAAAATGCAAGAACAATCGATCTGTATATAAGTGGAAATAATAGATTTTCTCTGAGTGCTTTTTAAAAGCAAACAAACACAAACACACTTTCTCTTTCTTTCCTCAATTCTCTCTCCTTTTCTTCTTTTTTGACACCTCCCCTCTTCCCTCCTCTACTCGCCCCTCCTC
This sequence comes from Moxostoma hubbsi, assembly GCA_032164185.1. Taxonomy (NCBI): domain Eukaryota; kingdom Metazoa; phylum Chordata; class Actinopteri; order Cypriniformes; family Catostomidae; genus Moxostoma; species Moxostoma hubbsi. The sequence goes on from JAVLUX010000015.1 coordinate 23,118,597, forward strand.
CTGTCTGTTAGTCAATTTTTTCTATAGCGGGTAAATCCGTTCTTCATCAGCATGCCAAATGGCTGGGTTTCAGTTGTGAACAGCATATTTAAATGGAAATAGAGGAGAGAGAAAGAGCAGATTACACTCTTCCAATACACAATCTGCCTTTTGGCTGGTGAAATGATGGAGAGGGGACATGGGGAAAGGTACAAGGACAAAAAGGGTAATAAATGCAGGTCAAAACTGCACTATGAAGAGTGGTACAATGCAGGGCACAGTGCAAGTGTTTGAGAGGTGGGAAGGGAACTAACGAGGGCACTTTTTAATTAATTAAGCTGCTACGGGCAGATGGTAATTTTTAAAGGATGGAAGGCATTAAAGGAATGACCCGAATGGTAGTTTAAATGTAATTAGAAAGGTCTTGGAAGAGTTTTAATTAAGCAATATCAAATAAACAAGTGCTGATATGGTTGTGGCCTCATGTCTACAGCTGAATTACTGTCATGTTGGTATTCAGTATAATGTCCAGTGTGATATTCCTCTCACACAACATTTCTAGACTAAATAATACTTCCAGAAAAAGGCAACCAAAAAATGTATAAACTATTGCATGTTGCCAAGCATGTCTGGAAAGATGTGAACTGACAAGCAGAGTGACACAAACAGTGGAAATGTCTAGTGCTGTTATACTAAATATCAGCACTCTTGGAACAGTGCTACAATTAGATTAGAGGTTCAGAACAAACTGTTTTATAAAACTATTTGATGACTGGAGCAAGTTTATGTATTATTTTCTAAAACTAACTGCAAAAAAAACTGTGATATATTTATATAAAATGAAGACTTCATAGCTAAGGCAAGATGGCTGAGAAACACACCACAATAATTAGCTTACTTCTCACCAACTTATTAAAGGAATAGATTAAAGAAAAATCTGTAACAATATACTCACCCTCATGTTGTTCCAAACCTGTATGACTTTTTTCTCCTGCAGAACACAAAAGGAGACATTTTAAAGAATATTCCGGTCCGTCTTTTTAATACAATGGCAGTGGATAGTTATTCACTGTCAAGCTTCAAAATGGACATAAAAGTTAATTCAACTCCTATGCAAATATTCCAAGCACAATAGATTTTGGTGAGAAAGAACACAAAATGAAGGTCATATTAGTGTTAAAACTGACGTCTGTTGCATGTTTGAGTGCATGAGAGAAGCTTGTTCACTGTGGATTGCGTGTTCATGCGAGAACCTGTGTTGATATTAGCGCTTAAAGGATTAGTTCACCCAAAAATATTCATTCTCTCATTATTAATTTATCATGATGCCATCCCAGATGCGTATGACTGTCTTTCTTCAGCAGAACACAAACAAAGATTTTTAAATTATAGATAGATCTCTGTCAGTTCCTTATAATGCATGTAAATGGGTGCCAGCATTTTGACGGTCCAAAAGTCACATTTAGACAGCATAAAAATAATCCATGTTGCAGACGATCAATGAGTGTCTTCAGAAGCAAATCGATGTGTTTGTGTAAAAAATAGATAATTAAAAAAAAATATTTACTTTTAAAACTTTCTGCAGTTCACGCATCATGTCAAGTGATGTAAGCGTGTCGGCGAATTCACGTGAGAATTCAGAAGTGGCGCTTCTTTACAATAGAAGAACTAACGTCACGTGAGATTTCAGCCATTTCAAACAGCATCAGAGCCCACTGATTTAAAGCTAAAAACATTTTAATTATCAACTTGTATCTTACATAAACCTATCGATTCGCTTCATAAGACATTCATTGATTGACTGGAGTTGTGTGGATTACATTTATGCTGCCTAAATGTGACTTTTGGACCATCAAATTGCTGGCACCCATTTATGTGCATTATAAGAACTTGACAGAGCTCTTCTTCTAAAAATCTTAATTTGTGTTCTGCTGAAGAAAGACAGTCATACACATCTGGGATGGCATCAGGGTAAGTTAATAATGAGAGAATTTACATTTTTGGGTGAACTATTCCTTTAACGATGCTAGTTCTCGATTTGAACAATCATCATTCACACCTAAACATAAACAAAAACACGGCAAACAAATTTGTTAATTGTGACAAACTGACATAATGTGTTAACAGACATAATCTGCATTCTAAGACACAACATGCTCCATAGTCAAGCCTGGAAACTGCACTACCGGCCAACAAAAAGAATAAAAGATGCTATCTCATAAAAAAAAAATGGGGATAGATGGAGTGTGTATGCAGGAAGAGCTGAGTGGCAGTTATGCTTGCAGGTTGCAGGCCACTTTAATGGGCAGAGGCTTGTACCTACCCAACCATTACTCCCATAGGGCAATGAAAAGAAGCAGTGCATTGTTATTCATGATATGCTGTGTGTGATGTGCTACAGATTTAAAACACAGTAAGACATGAGACACGGCTGTAAGAAAAATGTGTGTCTGTGATGAAATATGAAAAAGAGGGTAATTCATATATCAAAAGGCAGGAAAGCAAGACCCCCTATTACTGTAAAGGCGAACAGCCACAAGCAAATGCATAATGTAAAAAACTAAATGTCTGTCTGTTACATATGAGCAGCACTAAAGCAGATTCAGACCTTTCTTCCATCTCTGATGACACAGTATGCATATGACGTTCTCAATGGGATGAAGTGAGATACTAATTTAAAATTTGGCTTGCGGTAGGAAGAATAGAAATTATGTAGGCTCACTTTAAATCCAGGTGTAACAATCCTTGTTTTTGCACTCAGTGTTTCTCAAATGGTGGGTCCTTTTGTGGGCCTTAGACAGCAGGGAAAAAGAATGTTAAATGCAAATAATCACATAACAAAATAAATATGCTCATCAGCTTTTAAAAGAATGGAGAAAATGCCTCCCTCATCCTTTATTGTTGACGTTAAAGGCAGTGTATCCAATGAAATTTTGCATTTTGGTGGAAATTTACCTATCACTTGGAAGAAGCTCGCCAAATTAAACAGAAGCTAACATAGACAGGTTACTTGATTTCTGAACAAAATCATGAACAAGTCTATGCCAGCTAAAAGAAAATATGACCCAGACTACAATAAAAACGTGTTTACTTGCAAAAAAAACATGCTGACCACAAAGTGAATTATTAGGTGCTGAGATTAATACTGAATTATTTAATTATTATATTGATTTAATAGTATATTAACATTACTGATATAATACATCTGAATATTTTATTTTAAGGACATTTTTGTTTACTTTTGCACAATTAGCTATGTTGGGTTGCTACTTGATGTCCAATGTAAAATTTCCTAACTAACCTGTAGCAGATACCTAATTTCCAATTCACAGTACTTCTTAGTGTTTGAAAGTCTTTACTGTCCCTTTAAAATGTCACTGTCCTGATAATCTTTGACTGTAGCATTAGCATTCCATGTGAGTACTCTCCTGAGTGTTCTACTTAAAAAGCAAGGGATAGTCTGTGTTCTGTATCCAGACAGCAGTCTCAATGCCCCTGTGTGGAGCTCTGGAGTACCTTAGATGACCACTAAAACAGAACCTGGAACATAAAAGCTCTTATACCAAGTCACACTCTGTCCAGCTCTATACACATAGCAGCACTTAAACAGACCAATTGCAAGATTATTGGATCAGCTGATGGTAAGAAATAACAGGAAATGCCAAAGCAGAGGATGTGAAAAGTAATGAAGATGAGAAAGCGGTGACACAAATAAGTTGTTGCAGGCCAGATGAGAAAGAAGGTTGGGAATGGATGTGCTATTATTGCAATGCAGAGGAAGAAACTAGTGATATATAGTGTATACATCGGCTGTATATATGGATGTTCAATTGCCACTGGCCAAAATATGTGGTAATTCCCTGTTGTGTCAGTTCCAAAATACTTGGACAGCCTTATCAACAAATAATGCCTATTATCTGTTTTCAAAAATTGTATTGAATTTTATGTAAATATTATAAATGTGTTAATTTCAGCAAAATTGTGTACATCTCTTATGCTATTATTATTTATCTGCTATCATCATGTTCCATGATAGACAGACAGTTTGTTATGGGTTATATCTGGGTATGTAAATTAAGTAATAATGATATCTTATTTAATTATTTATAGTCCAAAATGTTTTCCAATTTCGTGAATAAGTGTAATATGTGTTACATGTGAAAACACGTGTCCTTAAAGCCTAGTTAAAAATGCATAAAATGTTTTGAGTATTTAAGTATAACGCAGTTCAATGGAAAGGAGGAGGCGAGAACTGGCTTGACGATATAAATAATATTTTAATTAAAAACTTAAAAGACACAAACACACACATGACGGACATGTCCGATCTCACTCTCCTGCACCACCGTCCGCAATCGGCCTTTATCCCTCTCCGAGGCTCAATTAGCCCGATAAGGGACCGGGTGTATATAATCACAACCCGGCCCCGCACTCCACCCTGCCACATTAAGCATGTGCTAAAGGCATAACATATTGTGAGTATTTAAGCAAGTACTTGAATGCATACAATACTATAAATTATATAAGCATGTATCAAGGTGATGTATGCTGAAGCATATGGGTAGGATAATGCTCTGTATTCTTATTTATTTATTTTTTTAACGTTAGCCTCTACTGTATTTCTTTGTACTGTATATCATCACTGTATTTCAAAATACCGTATTTTCTTTTAGATTCCATTTCCGGATTTCAGTTTCTATATTTTCTTTCTATGTTTTTATATATATATATATAATACAGCCCAATTGACGGCTGTTTTTTTTAAAATTTTTATTTATTTATCCTTTTAATAAACATCCTTCAGATAGAGGTGAAAATAGGTGCCTGTGGGACACAGAGTGAAGGTGTCTTCAGTGGTGCAGTTGTCCAGTGAACAGATATTGGCCAGAGGTGACAGGGCAAGGTGACAAGACTGCTGCATTAGAGAAAGAGAGCACCTGATTTCCGCTGATTCCACGGGGATACTGTTTGATGAGACACCTATCCAGTGACTGAACATAAAAATATTATACAGACATTCAGCAACTTTTTGTTTCATTTTACAGACTGATTAAGATACTAATTGTTTTGCCCACAAGTGAACTAACACTTTTTTTTAAAACTTTTTTTCTGAGTTGAACTGAGATCATTTTTAAAATGTCACAATCTGATGATGATAGACCAGTATTACAAAACAATGATGATGTACATGGTGCAGGTAGTAGTATGCATGATGTTCATGGACAGATTCAAGAACTCAACAGAAAGCATGACCATGGCAGCTATCGCCGATTTGAGTTCAGGGCCTATCAGGTCTTATGTTTATGTGTCAAGAGAACATCACATTCAAACATTTAGTGGTGATTTAAGCAAAGATGAGAGACATCTTGATGAGTTTATTCAGAATCAGAAACTTTATTGCCAAGTATGCTTACATATACAAGCAATTTGTCTTGGTGACAGAAGCTATACAAATATATATACAAAGGCAAACCGCAGGAAGGGCCTGTGTCGAGGTAAAACTGAGATGTGGAAGTACGCGTCCTTCAGGTCTACCGCCGCGCACCAATCTTGCTGAAAGCTCGCTAAAATGCATTTCTGCATTAGCATTTTGAACGAGAGTCTGTGCAAGGCCCGGTTCAGTACTAGCATGTCCAAGATTGTCCATGTCCAAGATCCGTACAAGGGTCGAGATCTTTCCACGTAGGGTAGCGGCATTCTCGCCCTTCACTGAGGTAAGCCGGACACTGCTAACTGGGGCAGGCGCCTAGCGAACTGAATCGCATAGCTGAGTTGGACAGTCCTGGAGGGGTTGGTGACCCGCCTCCACGGCACTGTACCTGCCGTAAAAATGTGGTATCCGGAGAAAAGACAACAAAGGATTCTCATCCCAGCCCTGCACCAGGGGATGGAGTGGTCTGTTCACCATCTCCAGGTGCCTCAAATCCCGAAGTAGAAAGAAATTTCACTTTTAGAGAAAGAATACACTCTTTTAGACTGCTGAAGCACCCAGGGGCATTTTCTGCACTTCACCGGTGCAAGAGGGAGAGAAGCCGCTGTAATGCGACATAAATCCAACAGCTTTGCAGAGGTGAATGGATCGGCGGAGGAATCCATTGTGCTGAAACACAACCGCTCAGCTTTGAAGAGAAAGTAGTTGCGAGCCAGCTCCTTTTATACCTGTATGTCTGGGGGAGTGGAATGCAAATTCCACCTTCCAATTCCCATTGGCCTTTTCTCAAAGATCAGAGGTGTTTGGGGCTCCCAAGGGCACCCCCTAGTGTCATTACATTGATACAATGTCGATTGAGTGACAGATAGGGAACTTGAGCTATTGGCCCTGAAGTAGGCTATCTCTGAAAAAAGTAGAGGAAGTCAGTAACCCTCACGGAAGTACACCTATTCTGCCGAGTTATCCAACAGCTGAACTGAAGAATTTTCAATTAAAAAAATCCCAATCTCAGTTCTTTCAGAACCTTTTGTGAATGTAAACAAAAGCCCACCACTCGCGAGAGATCAAAGTCTGTACTGTCACTGACAAAGCAGTGGGAGTGTGTTAGAGAGCTGGATGGCTTGCTTTATCGCATTGTAAATGACGAAAATCGTGGTAAATGTCTCATGTCTGAAAGAACAGGTCCTGGAAAGTGTTCATGACAGTATGTGACATCAGGGCATCGAGCGCACACTAAACTTGTTGAGGCAACGATGCTTCTGGGCTGGCATGTATAATAATGTGGAGTGGTGGATCAAAAAGTGTCAAAGGTACATCTTAACCAAGATGCCATCGCCAAGGATACATCCTCCTATGAAGCCATTTCTTGCTTCAAGGCCCCTTGAAGTAGTGGCAGTAGATTTTACTGTGCTTCAACCTGTCTCTTATGGCCGTGAGAATATGTTAATTGTGACTGATGTTTTCACAAAGTTCACACAGGCATTTCTAAACAAGGATCAGAGGGCTGAATCCACTGCCGAGATCCTTCTAGAAGAGTGGTTCATGAAATAGTGTGTGCCTGAATGATAATATTCTGATAAGGGCAGAAATTTTTAAAGTTTAACAGCACATGCAACCACTAGATTCTCACCACATCGCTTGCTGTTTGGAGTCAACCCGCATCTTCCAGTATTTACCAATACAGATTGAGAGAAGCTCATGAAAAAGCAAGGGAACATGCCGAACACCAGGTTGCTGAGTGACTTGCCCCTTTTGTATGACAAGGTCTATTGCCCTGTGATTGATGTGGGTCAGCAGGTATACTTGCGCCACAGACCTTATAAAATACAGGATCCATGGGGTCCTGCTGTATACAGGGTCATAGATGTGCAGGGTACTACACATAACATTGAGCCTCTTGAGGGTGGTCCTATAAGAGAGTCCATAGAGTTGACTTACGCCCCTGTGTTAACCCTGTTCCTGAACCAGAGGTGACTGAAACCTGTTCTCCTACAACACCACAAACGAGGCGAGAATCTGTTTCTGAGCATGTTGATTTTATGAATTATGATCCTGATTTTGTTGTACTAGAAGAGGTCACATATCCTAGTCTGCAAGAGACAGAGAATGTGAACCCTGAAGACCTTGTGTCAGCTGCTGAAGCCCTTATAGGTGAACCTGTACTGATTTTAGGGAACACAAAACAACAAGGTTCTGTACCTTAGACAGTTGAGTCTAGCAATGAATCTAGGCATGGCTCCTAGAGTGTCTGAACCAGAGATGAAAGTCTGTACCAGCACCAAGAAGAACTAAAAGAGCTAATGCTGGTATACACTCAAACCTATTTCAAGAGCCAAAATCAGCATGCAATGCTGTAGAGTTGGGGTACTCGAGTTCTGACTTTTTCAAGTTTCATTGGACATTATTACTCAGACTTCACTCAGACTCGAGCCTCTCAGACATAGGATTTTTTTCAGAGTCCAGACAAGTTCATGACATTTGTGATGTAATGAAAAACAAATAAACTAACAAAAAAATGTAACAGGGTGACCATACGTCCTCTTTTCCCCAGACATGTCCTCTTTTTGAGACCTGAAACTTGCATCTAAATGTACGGGATTTGGCTTTGTCTTCATATTGATGTGCTCCCTACAGTTAGTACTATCATATAATCTGTGTAATTAATTCTGCAAATCAGTTTACATGCATACATGTGCTTTTATGTGATTATTCTGGCTGAGAGCAGCAGCACGCACTAATTTAAAGTACTTTTTTAGCTCACTCGCCTGCATGCCCATGCTGTATGTGTATGCGGAAAAGAGATTGCCATTTGCCAGACATGCTCTGCTGCTCTCATCCAGGAATATCAATAACGTAAGTAGACTTTAAGAAGTATATTCCCCAACTCTGTAAATTATTAAATAGAATATGTTTTATCACTCATGCTTCCTAAGCAAAGTAATTTCTAACTGAAAATGTTGATTTTATTGAGACAAAAGAAAATGTACTATGTGTCAGGTACATTTAAACTAATATGATGGATGAAATAGACCATGATGGAAATTGTACAACTCAGTCCATCACATATTTGTTGCACAACCTCTCTGTGTTACCTGTAAAGCTGGCACTTGCGTTTCAATGGCAAAAAAGTCAGAAAATACAAAGAGGAACACAAGTGAGGGAAGAAGTCTCTATTCACCTATTATCCATACTTAATATAATGTGAAAAGAAAAGAGTTTGTCAAAAATGTGATCTTGACTTTAGGGAAGTAGGCTACACCTGGACACAGCAGGAGGACTGAAAAGTTTGAAGTGTAGTACTGTAGTATATAATTAGTTTTTTATGGTATCTGATCTTTTCTGTTTTTATTTTATGTTGTTGTATTTAATTTCATGGGCATTATTAAATGTTTTAAAATGAAAATTTTTAATTAACTAAACTAAACTGAATGGACAAATGTAAAAATTATGTAGAAATAAAAACTAAATTAAAACTTGAAACTCTGGTTGTGATGCAGCTTTCACTTTCTTTGGTGTATTTTTGTGTGGAGGGGAAAGCAACAAATCATTTAAATGTCAACAGAATGCAATAAGAGTATTGAAGGAAAGTTATGTCTTCAAACACCAAAAGCATATGCTTTCATTCTGAAACAACTTTTAATTTTGTTCAGCAGTATACTAATGTTTTGTAAATCTGCCTTTATTTTGACAAATTGCTTAGTTATGAAGGTTAAAATGAGCTTAAAATATTGATGTTGAGTTTACAGTTACAATTAAATTCAGGTTCTTGAACATAGTAATTTGGACTCTGACTTGACTCAGACTCTGCCTGTTATGGACTCGGTCTTGAGTCCGACTCGGCCCCTTTTGGACTAGGACTCGATTGTTTAAAGTCTCAAACTCAACGAAGGTCGACTCGAACCCAACATCAGGTTTTAACAAGCCTGGGTAGAGTGTTCTTTAGAGAAGTTGTTAAAGAAGTGAAATTATGTATTAAGTCATTGGGGACAATTACTTTTAGCAGGAGAAAATATAGCCAAGTGGAAAAATGTATTTAATTCAATGTTTCAATCATGCAATTTAACTTGTGTCATAAATTGGACATGGCCCCTTTAAGGACCGCAGTTTCCGGCACTGAATATATAATTCTTTGATTAAATATTAAATTTAACACAAAATGCTTCTAAATTGCATTAAATATATGTTCAGAAGAGTTGTATGTTAAAATTGTGTTTTTTATGGGTTATTTTTGAAGGATCCATAAGGATTGCATGTGTGGAGTCTGATCATGTTTTGTCATACATGTGAGAACTGGGTATGTAAATGTATTATTAATCATATCTTACTATAATTATTTATATCCCAGAGTGTTTTTCAGTTTAGTGAATACGTGTAATAAATGTTACATGCGAAAATATGTGTAATGACAATTCTATTGTTTTAAACTGTAATACATGTCCTTAAAGCCTGGTTAAAAATGCATAAAATGCTTTGAGTATTTAAGCAAGTATCTGAATGCATATAATGCTGTGAATGATATAGGCATGTATTAAGGTTATGTATGCTGAAGAACATTGATAGGCTAATGCTTTGTTTCTGTTTGTATTTTCTTTTGACATTTCCTCTACTGTATTTCTTTGTACCGTATTTCATTACTGTATTATGTTATACAGTATTCCCATTTTGTATTTAATTACGGATATCAGTTTCTGTATTTTCTTTATATATTTTTAAAATATATAATAAAGCCCCATCGACCACTGTTTTTTCCCTTTTTAATAAACAGCCTTCAGATAAGATATTTTTGTATCCTGTGTTGTTTCTATGCAACCACCAGCTACAGACAGACAGACAGACAGACATATAGATAGATGTGAAATAATGTGAATATATTGAAGCAACATCTCAAGACAACAGCCAGGAAGTTAAAGCTTGGTCGCAAATGTGTCTTCCAAATGGACAATGACCCCATACATACCTCCAAAGTTGTGGCAAAATGGCTTAAGGACAACAAAGTCAAGGTATTGGAGAGGTTATCACAAAGCCCTGACCTCAGTCCGACAGAGCATTTGTGAGCAGAACTGAAAAAGCATGTGCGAGCAAGGAGGCCTACAAACCTGACTCAGTTATGCCAGTTCTGTCTGGTGGAATGGTACAAAATTCCAGCAACTTATTGTGAGATACTTGTGGAAGGCTACCTAAAACGTTTGACTCAAGTAATACAATATAATGGCAATGCTACCAAATAATAACTAAGTGTATGAAAACGTCTGACAGACAGATAAATAGACCTCAAAAAGTATTTGAACACTTAAAATACTTAAAAATTTCACTGCATTAGATTAGAACAAAATTTCAAATTAAATACAAATGGGATCTGCTAGACCGTGTGTGTTTCTCAATGCTAAAGGACAAAGAGAACAGACATGCGTTCTTATAAAGACCAGAGTTGCCAAGCTACCTAGGAAGAATAAACTTGAAAGGACAGGAGGATGTATACTCATCTTTTGCATGCTTTGAGATGTTCTTGAGGGAAAACATGACAAATGTCCATCTGCTACCGTAGTGATTGATAATTGGTCTGATGAAGAACACATCCGAGTAATTTTATATATTCTCGATACTTACGTTTTAGAGTATTGGAACTGAACTTCATCAGTGGATTATGATGAGTCCAAGAGAACATAAGAACTCTCATTGAGAAACAGCCCTTGGCTCGTATCTAACCTCATTATTCTTAGTAATTTTTTCCTATTACTTCACTAACCATTCTCAATATACTTTTTAGTGAAGTCAGTTCACCTCATGTTCACACAGGTATCCTAGAGTGACCACAGGTGTAGTTCATCATGTTAACAATGGGCATGTCCCACTAAGTTTGACAACCAGAAAGTGTCCAAATGTGTCTTAATTCTGAACAGAAAATCTATGTTTTATCATTTTAAATCTAACATTGTCCTTTCTGCAAAACCTTTGGCTTGAAAAGTTTGCTTGTTCATGCTTCTTTAAAATATTTAACCTAGGTGGAGATAGAGAGTTAGGGCAGGCATACACAGTGCAATTTTCGCCTGTTGTGCGAGCTGCCGACCGTTTAAGATCACATGGAAATCATTGGTGCTCATGTGATTGCGGCTCACATCGTGTGAGAGGAATAACGAGCAGAGCTAAGCGGCTTACGAACAGCTATTTTAAAAAAAAAAATTAATGTCTAAAAAATGTGCGCTGTCGACTTGAATTTGTGAGGTGTTTGCGGTTGAACAAGCCGATTTATGCAATCTACCTGAAGTTGGCCAATCAGGAAAAGGTGTTACAACTCACACGATGAATGAAAACTGAGTGCACATGAAGTGTTTATACATTTAGAGAAAATAGTAGTTAAAACTGTTTTTCCCCTATTATTCACGACCACATCACTGAAAAGGATTCTACATAAAGGCCTTTAAACAAATAATTTGCCATACGTGTTGCGCTATAAAACAATCTTTATCACTCTGATGGATGAGTTGTAAAATTTCCATTATGGTCCATTTTTATTCGGCATACTTGCATTCGTTTCAGTTCTAGGGCTATATTTAGGGGGTATGTAGCATCTTTAGTAATTGTATATACACTATAGAGGATATGATGATATTTTTTTTAACTTCCCAAGCACGAGTCTGGTGAAACGAAGGACTTGAATGAATGTTGAATGTTGATGAATGTTGTACCTATCAATCAACCGCTGTGCTAAAACAAGATTTTTACACTTTTACATGAGCAAAACCTTATGGATCATCTTCAGAATGTCTGTTATCAACATGCAAGTGAAACAGCTGAGAAGGACATAGCCTACATCTTTAGCTGAATAATAACAGGTAGCCTACTCCATTAAAATAACTCAGAATTCTGCACTAAACATCATGTTTGCACTTAAATAAATCCAAGGAACAGGCAGAAATGGTGCACAAATTTTCCGCACTTTCTTTTTTATTCTTGTATATTTTGTGTGATTTATTATCATGTAGTAACTGGCAGCAACACACTGACGTTATGATTAATGTATGCAGTCATGAAATAACACAGTCTCCCTCTGAATCTGTCAAATGTCGGACTGCATTTGTAATAATAATTATAATTATTAAAAAAAAAATTTCAAGACACAACTACTTTACAAACAGCATGCTTGAACTGTGAGGGATACAAGGGGAGAGGAGAGGCAAGAAAAGTGGGAGAACGTTGCTTTAAGTCGAAGAAATTGGTTTTGGTTTTCAACACAAAGCTAGAGTTCAAGGTTGCTTGAGACATATCATACCATTAGCGCTGACCATTCCAGCTGCCATAAATAATCCACCATTCCTGCATTTCTAGAGAGTGCACCCACTCAAATAATCCTTACTCATGCGTGCCAGTTTTGGGTTGCCCTCAACAACTGCAGAGATCTGGACAAAACTTAATAAATAACTGCAGGTATGTGCATGGCTTATGTTCACATTCCTCTGGACAATGTTTGAGTAAATATTTAATACAGGGATGTTGTAAAATTCATATTCCTGCATGTAGGAGTGGGGAGGTGGATACGTATTGTCTGCAGATTGAATGGTAGAGGAATGGGCTGATAGGAGTAAACGAGAGTAGGACTCTGGGTCAGACTCTGTTAAGATAAGACCGCACTTGGTTAAGATAGACCACACATACTCTGGGGATCAGAGCAGCCAAGAGCTTATAGTCAACAGTAGTTTGAGTTGAAAGAGAGGTGAAGTAATATATAGAGATAACTAAGGAAGGGGAGATGGTGGAGGGAGGTGCAGGTGAGAGAAATAGAGCAGAACTTTCTATTTATCACTGTTTGAGATTAGGTCATGAGTAAAGACAGATACAACTCCTTACAATAACCCTGTGTGACTGTTGGGTATTCACAGTAACAAAAAAGAAGTGTGCTTGAAAACATTATTCTTTAGACTGTAGATGTTTCTAATAATGATATGTACAAGCATACATACTGGGTGTTACCTCACAATTTGCTGTATAATTCACTGTGCATTCAGACTGACCTCACTGTGAATTCTGGGACAGTAAGTTGAAAGTTCTTCATCTGAAAGTCAAATAATTTTTATTTGTATAGTGCTTTCACAACACACAATCAGCTTTACAGGAAATCATGCATGCAACTGTAATATCTATAAAGTCTTGAGTGATCATTGTGTAGTTTGATTAAATGTGATTGAAAATTGTGTATAGAAATTGAATAATAATTGTATTTAGATTCCCTGTGAGCAAGCTGAAGGCGACTGTCAAGGAACACAAAACTCCATAAGATGTTGGTTAATGGATATAAATAACCTTGGGTGAAACCAGACTCACTGTGGGGGCCAGTTCTCCTCTGGCTAAACAACATGAATATGAAGCCAATAATAGTTATTTATGTGCAGTGCAAGTCATGGTTTTAAATTTGTAAATTAAGCATTAAAGTCCCGTGTAAAAATATTTTTTTAAACTTTAAAATGAATGACTAATAGCTTTGAATTCCATTCTGGATTAACTGCAGAAATTCACATTGATGCATCCTTTGTTAGTTGGATGATGAATGCTTTTGTTGGCAATTAAATGATAGTCTATGTATTCCATTTCAAGAGTGTAGTCCATCAATAGACAAAGGTGATGCAGGCAGAGATTAATGAGGTGCATCGCAGTTCAACCTGCAGGTCATTTTGGAGGTTTGGTGGGGTCCATCCTAAATCCAAGGTTCAGGAAGTGGCATGTGAAGTATCCCTTGTCTTACAGTTGGAGTTGGCATCAGTTCATCCTGTGAAGTCAAATACTGAAGTGAAATCAGTGTGTGCTTACCGAAATCCAAACCACTGCCCGCAGAGTCCAAATCTGGAAGTGTTGTTAAACTTATGGGCACATTTGAGTTCCAGTTTTTGCGTGAAATGTCCACAGAGTGGGCAAATGAGTTGTTTTTAGTTTATGAACCATCAGTGGACTAAATATGCAACTCCAAACTGTGCTCATCATTGATAATGCGATGCCAATTTTTCTTAGTTTCCATCGGACCAGAACCTGTGTCTCTGAAACTGCTTGCGCATTGCGCATCAGTAGCACCACATTCAAAGATTGCACAACAAATATCTGATATATTCAGATGTTAAATTTCTTACACCAATTTTTTTTACATTTCCTGTTGTCACATTAGTCAATTAGTTAGTCAATTAGTTATTAAAAATGGAGAGTCTGATGAAACAGGTAAGTTCTTTTTAATAATTTGCAGAGTTGGGGATCATACTTTTAAAAGCGTACTTTATTGTGCCATTGATTGTTCTGGCTGAGAATGGTAGAGTGCTCTGACGATACATAAAGCGTGTGCGAGAGAGAGACAGATGGCAAGTAAAGCTGGTTACAAATGAAAACTATGCGCAGTATCAAACACACGGACTGTGTGATAGGCCTAGCAGTAACACAATTCAATAAGGTTCTGTTTGTTAACATTAGTTAACATTGAACAATACCTTTGCAGAATTGATTATTCTTAGTTTATGTTAATTTCAAATACATTTTGAAATACACACTTTTCCTTTAACCATTGTTTGTGGCTTTGATGAACAAACTTTCAGTTTCAATAGGAAATACATCAACACAGGACAGAGCACTGTGCCCGTAATGTAATATCATGGGGTCTTTAATATTTTTTTCTTCTTTTAAGAAATCCTCCATACTTTGACAGGTGTTTGACTGTGTTCAGCAACTGTATGAACACAGATCAAGTGTCAGACAGACAGACACACACAGCAACACAGTCTATCTAACCCGCATCTGTTCTCTGCTCACCTTTTGACCTCAAAAAAGGTGTTATGTTCAAGGGGCAGACCTTGCCATGTGCCTGTTAAGTAAAGACAACACAGGCTTGTCTTCCCTGAGGCTGTGCCACATGCACACAAGGAATCAACATAGCCACATTTGCGAGCATGCACGCATGCACGCACGTGCACACACACACACACACACACACACACACGATTAATGCACAAGTACACCAGGCTTACCACACCACCTGCCCCAAACACAAACAGCATATGATGGGTAGATTAGCAATGACGCCACACATATTCTGTGAATTTCTGGTACAGTCTGAAAGAGAGATATAAAAAAGAATGATAAAACAGTCAGAGAGAAAAAGAAACTCCATGGAAGTAGACAGACTCAGGGTCGGAGGTGACCAGTAGAAGTAGTAGTTCAGGGCACTGCCAGTGTTAGTTTAGATAATGAGTTCTAAGAGTGTTTCTACTCAGAGGGTTTTCTTTTCTCTCTACATGTAGCCATTCAAATCCAACAATAATGACTTTGTGCTCACCAGCTAGTAGATGGTAAAATTAGATTAGGGAAGGAGGAAGGGAGTATACAAAAAATTACACAAAAATCAACAACACGTGAAAAGACGACCGACCTCTGTATGAATGGATCCGGGAAGTAACATCAGATCTAAAGGGTGGCTTGTAAACACACAACATTGTTTTTGGGGAGGGAGGAAGCTAAACAAATGCTTTGTTTAACAGGAACACCAGATTTAATCTTAAACTTATTACGCATTCTGTCATTGTATTTACCCACCCTGTCTCATAGATTTTTTTTATCCTCTTGGAAAAACAGTTCAGTGGAGAGAAGTCTTGAATGTGAGGATAAGAAGGGTGATGAGCGGCTTTGTGACTTCCCTGATAATACAGCTATTTTACAGGAACAGCCCTGCAATCCTCAGCTCAACACATCCACAGTGAAAAATTGCAGACACCAGACAGTCTGTGTTTTAGAGTATATGCAGGCAGCTTTTAGGCAAGGTAGCCTGTTTACACAATTATAAAAAATGTTGCTGCGATTAAACAGGCTTACCATTACCTGGGAGCACAATAATTAATGATCTAATCTCAAAGATTTAATTGCAGTAATTACAGTTTTTATTCTGCTCTGTATACACCCACAGGCTCCATTATGAAAACAAAGCCCTGGTAAAGTTAATAGACGTAACATCTTGGCTGCAAGGGCTCAGTTTTGCCACTGTTATTGGAGGCCAAGCTTGCGTTCAGACAAAACCATCTCCAACAGTAGCATTTGAACAAACATCAACACCTCAGCCAGCATTCTTTAAATACTCTTCTATCATTTGAAGACATGTTTATCTTTCCCCCTTGCTTCCAAATTACAGGACAGAAAGAAAGAAGGGGGAGGTGAAGGAGGGATGGGTACAAGTGTTCCAGAACAGCTGGTGTCCAAAAAACAGAGTGGGTGCGAGAGAGATGGATAAATATGAAAAGGTAACAGATGAATATCTCTTGAGAGATGAATGAAGAGCTCTGTGACACTAGCTATGCTGACTGATTGTGTAAAGAGGAAATTTTGTGTACACACAGTCATAGATAACGTCTACCAAACCCTTGAGACGCTGAGTGAAGAGCTTTTTAAACTAAAGATAGTTTAAATCACATCCAGGAACCAAATTTATGTTCCCAAATAGTTATGAAACAAAAGTCTTCACCTGCCCAGCGATTCTGTCCAGGTCTCTGGTTCCCTGAGGGGTCAGTCTACACCCACTAGGAGACAATGACTGAAAATTAGTTCAACCCACCACAGTATACATCACATAGGTAGAGTCAGAGAATGACACCAATGCAGCAGTGTTGATTTCCAGATATATTTCTATCATATGAACAAACATTCAGTCAAGCAAGCGCAATAAACAGAAACACAAACCAGCACTCTCAAGCACAAATGGTCCCAAGGAAAATCCCAAAAGTGCAAACATACTTTCTTGTTTGTCCTTTTCTGTATGTGCAATTAACATTAAAGGAGTATCATGTTAATTTTCTGTTTTATTAAATGACAAGGGTGATTCTGTGCATTACACCAAATCCAAAATCAGTCATGGTATTTTTTATTTGATATTAATTAAATACTTACCAATTTATTTTAAGCGTGGGTCTCAGGAGGACACATTTTGATTTTGATGCAGTTCTGAATCTCATCAGCAGTTCACATAAATCATGAGCTTTGCTTCCCCCTGGTGTTCATCGACAGTTGTGACCTGACAAACTATTTTTTTCTCACACCAGGCAATGGCTGAATCGAGAAAATTTACATGCCACAATATTCCATTCGGACTATGTACTTATGTATTGTATTAAAATATCTGCTGTCCCAATTACAAATAATTTTTTCACTCACCAGTCATACACTCGCAGCATACTGGCCAGTCTCTTGGTGAAACATCCCTCTCTACAACAACAAAACTCTTGAAACCCATTTTAATTATATTCCTATTTTTGTCAGGTAACAGTTCTTTAAAGACTAAAAAAGGCACAAAAGACGTCAGATAGTCGTTTTAAATTTTAAAATGTGTGTAAATTATGCTACATCCATATACCAAGGTCTAAGTCCAATACTACAGTACACACACGCACATGACCCCAAAAGTATTTGGATGCTTAAGATGAACTTAAAAATACAAAACAATTTTCATTTATTTTAAAGAAAGACAACATAAGCACACTTTTCAAGAACATTTTAACAAAAAGAACTGTTACGTTTTAAATGATAAAAAAACAGAGAGTTTAAAATTAAGACAAATTGATTTGGACACTTGAAAATGGCTTCATTAAAGATTTCAAATGTTTCACTTTTTAGTTTGCAATCCTTTTGTTCACAGAACTTCTCGACAACATCAAGGCATATCAACAAGTTTCTGTAAAAGCTGTGGTGAAAGTTTCCTCCAGGTTTCAGTCACCAGTTATTTTTGTTCATTCACACTAGAACATCTGACGTTTTCTACATAGGTAGATGCTCTCGCCAAATAAATCTCCCATGATCCTCCAGGAATTGGGTATATTGCAAAAAAGTTAATAAATGAAGGACTTGTGAATGATAACACAAAGTGCACAGGCAGACCCAGAAAGACAGCCAGCAGATTGGACAGGATAATTGTGTGTAAAATCAAGAGAAACGGGCAAGAAAGAGCTGCAAGGATTGCCTCACCCATCAATGAGAATAACCAGATAGTTTCCAGATAATTCGAAACAGAATCAATGAATATGGGTACAGAAGGAGAGGATACAAAAGGCAGCCTACTGTAAAGCACAAAGGTGGAAACATCAGAGTCTGGGGTATTTCTCTTACAGTGGTGTCAGTGAGCTTGTGTTCACTGACGGAATAATGAATTCTGAATTGTACAGAGAAATTCTGGATGCAAACATGCAGACATCAGTGGAGAAATTATTTAAGACACAGAAGTGGCTCTTTCAACAGGATAACAATCCAAAGCATGCCAGCCACCTATTAGGTCCTAGAATTGCCCTTCCAGAGCCTTGAGCACCTATGGGATGCAATTGAGAAGAAAATGTCAACGTTCTAGTTTGGAAGAACAAAAAGCTTTGGTGGCGGAAACCTGGAGGAAACTTTCACCACAGCTTTTACAGAAACTCGTTTATATGCCTTGATGTTGTCAAGAAGTTCTGTGAACAAAAGGATTGCAAACTAAAAACTGAAACACTTGAAATCTTTAATAATGCCATTAT
Organism: Moxostoma hubbsi; assembly: GCA_032164185.1. Classification (NCBI taxonomy): domain Eukaryota; kingdom Metazoa; phylum Chordata; class Actinopteri; order Cypriniformes; family Catostomidae; genus Moxostoma; species Moxostoma hubbsi. Next base: position 23,137,521 of record JAVLUX010000015.1, read on the forward strand.
CATGTGACCAAATAATTGGTCTAACTTCGAAACCAATTTTCTATTTTACACTTTTTGTTAATTGGTCTACTATACAGGTGTGCTTATGTTGTCTTTATTTTCAATAAGTGCAAATTGGTTTGAGGTTTTCTTCTCAAATGCAAAGGAATTAATGCATTTCAAGTTCAGCCAAGTGTCCAAATACTTTTTGGGGACTCCATATATGATTTGGTCCTATATGCAGGAAATGGTGAGTCTATAAAACGGGATTATCAGAAAAGAATTTCATGAGTCAATCATGTAATTGGATTTTTGATGACAACAGCATTATGGCGAACCTGCCTCAATGTAGACGGACATCTTTGACCCAGAGCCACGAAGAGTTCCCAAAGAACATCTGAAAAGGTTCAATTTTGTTACTTTTTTGAAGTTGGAAAATGTCTTGAACTCAGGAACAAGTTGAGATTTTACATGAACCTCAGGTTTACTATAAATATGAGCTGAATGTATTTTGTCTTTACACTTGCCATTTCTTTTAATGTTATTTATTTTAAACCCCCTAACATTGAGAAGAGTAGACAATAAAGAAACTCTTTATTAGGCTACCCGACAGAAACAAAACATGACCCATTAGTTGCCAAAACCTATGTTGAGAACGTCCCCAAGACAGGATGTATCATCCAAGTGTGTGACGCTTAGCCTCAGGCTACAGAAAAAATTCCAACTTTCATCTCAAGCAAAGCGTGTCGTTCTTTAAAAGCCCACACGATAGCACTGTTAACCACACTGTACAACAACTACACAGTGAAGCTCACTAAACGGCTGTTATACTGCCCTTCGCAATAATACTAATTGATCAAAGTTCTCTGCCAAAACTATACTCAGAAAAAAATAAGAAACGTCCATTTTTCAGGACACTGTATTTTAAAGAGTTTTCTAAAAATCCAAATAACTTTACAGATATTTATTGTAAAGGGTTTAAACAATGTTTTCCATGCTTGTTCAATGAACCATAAACAATTAATGAACATGCACCTGTGGAACGGTTGTTAAGACACTAACAGCTTACAGACAGTAGGCAATTACGGTCACAGTTTTTAAGAGACCTTTCTACTGCCTCTGAAACACACCAAAAGAAAGATGCCCAGGGTCCCGTGCTGCATGGAGGCATGAGGACTGCAGATGTGGCCAGGGCAATAAATTCCAACATCCATACTGTGAGATGCCTAAGAGAGTGCTGAAGGACAGCTGATTGTCCTTGCACAAGTCAACACCTGCACAGGATCGGTACATCCGAATATCACACCTGTGGGGACAGTTACAGTCTGGCAACAACAACTGCTCAAGTTACACCAATAATGCATATTCCCTCCGACAGTGCTCAGACAGTCCACAATAGGCTGAACTGAGGGCTTGTAGGCCTGTTGAACAGGCAGGTCCTTACCAGACATCACTGGCAACAACGTCCCCTATGGGAACAAACTCACCTTCACTGGACCAGAAGGGACTGGAAAAAAGTGCTCTTCACTGATGAGTTGTGGTTTTGTATCACCAGACGAGATGATCGAACTCTGGTTTATTGTCAAAAGCATGAACGTTACAGAGGGCTGTACCCTGGAGCGGGATTAATTTGGAGGGTCCATCATGGTCGTGTGTCACAGCATCATTTGACTGAACTTGTCATCATTGAAGGCAATCTCAATGCAATGTTACAGAGTAAACATCCCCCTCCTGGTGTTCATCCTGACATGACCCTCCAGCATGCCAATGCCACCAGCCATACGGCTTGTTCTGTGCACAATATCCTGCATGACAGTTATGTCAGTGTTATGCCATTGCCAGCAAAGAGCCCATATCTCAATCCCATTGAGCACGTCGAGGACCTGTTGGATCGGAGGGTGAGGGCTAGGGCCATTCCCCCCCTGGAAATTTCCGGGAACTTGAAAGTGCCTTGTGGAGGATTGGGGCAACATCTCCCAGAAAGAACAAGCAAATCTGGTACAGCCCATGAGATGAACTGCAGTACTTGATGATATTGTTAATTTCACCACCCCCCCCCCCCAGCTTAGGGTTAGGAGTCAAATGTCTGTGAAAATTGTTCAGTGTCTATTTGTTTAATCTTTTTATGTTCATACAAATATGCACATGTTAAGTTTGCTGAAAATAAAAAGCAGTTGAAAATGAGGACGTTTCTTTTTTTAGCTGAGATTAGCAGCAGATAAAGATACTTATACTAATGAAAATATCCATCAGCATACTTACAAAAAAGTGATCTAATGAATCCATTTTACATCATGTTCTTAAGAGTCTTATGATCAGCAAGTATTTGATGTACAAACAAAACTGAATTAATGTGAAATCTCTCAAACGCACCTGCAGCATTTAAGGCATCAAGCATTTGCTTAAAATGAATAATTTCCCCAAAACCTTTTTTTAATAAACATTAAGCTAATGATTTAGTACTCCGACATTGTTCATGGCTTTTGCAATGGAAGGCAAGTAATACAAATATTTCATCCAAAAATAAAAGCCGGAGACAGTTGTGGGTTTCTCACAATTTTATTTTACACTTCAAGATTTCTTGCTTGCAGCAGCAACCTATAAAAAAAAAAAACAGGGAGAAAGTATAAACAACGAGACAATGAAAAAATATCAGTCTGTATATTTCCTCCAATTAAAAAAAAATACAAATGAATATCAACTGCTTTAAACAATAAGCAGGCTCTCCAGTTCTGGTCCTGATCTTAGCCAGGAAATTAGAGCAAACATGCTGTTCCACACTGACATTGTTTTTGCTCTAGCCATCAATGAGAAGCCATGTATATCAGCAGTGCTCTGGAAAGAGTGAAAGTGCAGAAGATACAGCCAAGGCATGCACAACAAAAATAACATTAACTCATCAAAATAGAGCTCATTAAGGGGATCAGGCAGAATAAAATGCTGCCATATGGCAGCCCAGCGAGCATGAAATTCAATCGCCATGTTTACTTCCACCATTGGATTGGCGCACAGCGGCAGCTTGCAGGGAGAGTGGAGCAGCAACATGGGCAATACACAAGCTGAGGCTTTTGGAGGATGTTCATGAGCTTGTTTTTTGATGACAGTTTCATGTCCATATACAAAATCAAGCTATGGCTGTCAAAACGTCTACCAAACCCTTGAGACGCTAAGTGAAGAGCTTTTTAAAGTAAGGATAGTTTAAAAATCACATCCAGGAACCAAATTCATGTTCCCAAATAGTTATGAAACAAAAGTCTTCACCTGCCCAGCGATTCTGTCCAGGTCTCTGGTTCCCTGAGGGGTCAGTCTACGTCCACTGGGAGACAATGATTGAAAATTAGTTGGAGAAAAAGAAAACCCACCACAGTATACATCACATAGGTAGAGTCAGAAGTAATAACATCCTATATAACAAAAATAGCGAAGTAAGAAGGTTAAAAAGACCTTAAAACAACCTGAAGAATCTCAATGTCAACTTTATTGTCAGACAACTGAAAATTGCTAGGGGATTCTCACCCATTGGGGTCTTTCTCCACCATTTTGAGGCCCTCAAGGGCCTGGAGCACTTTACGGGCTACATTCTTGGAGCCCACACTGAAGTGAGATGGGCACACACCGTTCCTCTTACGCCCTCCGTAGATCTTGGTCATAGAGCCCACACCAACACCTCCACGCAGGTACAGGTGACGCACTGTGGAAGCTGAGACAGAATAGAGACATGGGTGGACTTATACTTGACTCAATTTTCTTAAGTGTGTCAGAGTATTTTGTGAAGTTAAAAATTCAATATTAGTTTGGCAGTATACACAGTAACTGCTGACACGCACTAACAAGACAAGAAAATCATTTAAGTACCCCAAGCCTGCCCCAATTGCTCACTTTTACCAATGTCATCCCACTTTTACCATGTCATTCCAGATTCTGAAAGTAAAACATTTTAGACACTTAGTCATTAACACTTTATACGTATGCTTACACCTTGACCAAAAAACGGTTGCCAAAAAGCATTACACTGGATCATCATTGATCAACACAGGATCAAACAACAGAAGAAAAGGTTTAACCAAGACGGTTTACACCCGTGTTAAGTTAACGCACTAAATATGTTTAAGTCCACCTCCATCGTCAGGGTCAACCTTGCTGCCAATATCAAAATACCATAAGGACAATGTGGCCTATAATAATTACAAGTTAATAATTTTCCCATCATGGTCAATACCAATGATTAAATGGCCAGTATTACATATCATTGCCCATTATAAGAAATTATCTAACTAAACTTTAAAAAGATAATCTAGACTTTTACATTCTTTATCGAATTCAGGGATCACAATATTAAAAATGTACTGCATAACAGATGGATAGCATTTAAGGCTTGGGATTGATGCCTTTTTCATGCATCAATCAGAAGATTTTCCAGATGATATCAGGATTTTTTCCAGATAGATAGATAATAAAAATATATTATATATATAGCTGCTCATTGCTCAGTAGTCTTTGTCTTTTCAAACATCAACACAACTTTGGTAAATTGTGGGCAATGGGGGTAAATTAAACGGGGTGACGTTATAAAATGAAAACATTTTCTATAAAAAAGGTGCACACACACCACCACTAATGCGCAGTCAAATTTCTGTGCTACAGTGCAACTCAAAAGTTTTCCATTAAACTGGACCCAAATCATTATCAAAGCACAGATTATTGTGATGATGTGGGTGTTTGCCAAGTGGTGCCTGTGGAGATCGAGGCCAGGAGACAGAGAATGTTAAGAATTGACACCTGCGGGAAATTCTCTCTAACAGCCGTTCTGTGTTGTAGTGAGAGCTGGTGGGGGATAAAAGGGCAGTCCAAACCACCAGAGGGGGAAGAGAGAGATGCAAGCAGCGTGGTTTGCATTGTTGCTGTAAATCAAAACCCTTTGTGTGTAGACTGAAAATTATTTTAAAAAAAAGACCCGTGTTGAACATTTACTAGGCTCACTTCACTGACAAAATATTTACTCTAGCCATCACTAAATACAGGCAAATTGTATTCTTCAGGATTCATTTTATTGTTGAACTAACACAATGCTCTGTCAATCCAAAATATATTGAACCTCAAACCTGAAAGTTTAACAAAGTTAGTTTTGTCTCTCAGTATGTGTGTGCACAATTATTAGACAACTAAATAAAAATAATTTCTTCCAACTCAATTGTTTATTGTCAATTTTTAGAGTAGGTGCAACAAGTAACACAAAAAGAAAAATAAATAACATTTTTGGCCTTTCATAAATATTCAGGTGACCAATATAGCTACAATGAGCCTTACATCCATAAAGTCTGTCAGTTTCTTGATCTATCCACGATCAACTTTCGCTGAAGCAGCAACCACAGCCTCCCAAATGCTATTCAAAGAGTGTATTGTCTTCTCTCACTGTAAATCTCATGTTTAAGAAAGGCCCACAAGTTCTCAGTAGGATTTAAGTCAGGTGAGGAAGGAGGACAAATCATTATTTGGGCAAAATTGTGGCCCTTGTTGGCTAGCAAAGTAGTGGAGTGCTTGGATGCATGTGATGGAGCATTGTCCTGCACAAAGATCATGGAATAATTGAATGCTGAGTAGTTCTTCCTGTACCACTGGCTTGAAGAAAGTACTTTCCAGAAACAGTAGGTTTGAGAGTTGAGTTTGTCCATCTTCAATTAAAAAAAGGTGCAACTACCTCATCCTCAATGATAGCAGCCCATACCAGCACCCCTCCTCCACCTTGCTGGCACATGACTCAAAGTGGTGCCCTGTGTCCATTAGTGATCCAGCCATGGGCCCAATCAAGCTGGTCCATCAAGAGTTGCTCATTTCAATCGCACCAGAAAACCTTTGTGAAAAAAAAATTAGTCTTCAGGTATTTCTTTGCCCAATCTTGATGCTTAAACTTGAATATATTCTGTTGTAGCGGTCGTGTTTCAGCCTTCTTGAACATGGCACTTGGCTCATTGTACTTCTGGATATTCCAGGTAGGTTGCAGTTCTGGAATATGGTAGCATTGGATAATGGGTTCCAGGTCACTTCACGTTTAATTCTCAAGTCATTTGCACATCTTCTCCATGCATTTTTGTGCCCCAATTGACTATTTACAACAAAACATTTGATTGTCTGGTGGTGACACCGGACAATCCGGCATTTTACAATATTCGACTTTTCAGTGTCAGTTTAATCTCTTTTTTGGCCCATTTTACCTGAGGTATTGAAGCTGCCTAATAATTATGCACACCTTGATAAGGTGTTAAGTCAATTTCGCTAAACCCTCCCTCATCACACAAATACATACCACCTGAAAATGATTGTGAATCCAATAATCACATTGTTGCCAGTGATGTCTGGTAAGGACCTGCCTTACAACACGACTACAAGCCCCATCTCCAGCCTCTCACAGCCTATTGTGGTCTGAGCACTGATGGAGGGATTGTGCGTTCCTGGTGTAACTCGGGCAGTTGTTGTTGCCATCCTGTACCTGTCCTGCAGGGATGATGTTCGGATGTACCGATCCTGTGCAGGTGTCGTTACATGTGGTCTGCCACTGCGAGGATGATAGCACCGTCTTAGGCATCTCACAGTACGAACATTGCAACTTATTGCCCTGGCAAAAACTGCAGTCCTCATGCCAGCATGCATCATGCCTAAGGAACATTCACGCAGATGAACAGGGACCCTGGGCATCTTTCAAAGTCAGTAGAAAGGTCTCTTTAGTGTCCCAAGTTTTTTTTTAACTGTAACCTTAATTGCCTACCATCTGAAAGCAGTGTGTCTTAATAACCGTTCCATAGGTGCATGTTCATTAATTGTTTAAGGTTCATTGAACAAGCATGGAAAACATTGTTTAAACCCTTTACAATAAAGACCTGTAAAGTTATTAGGAAAAAGGCATGTTTCTGGAGTTATATAACACAGCAAGACAATTAAGCCCACTGCAAAATTATCAGTTTCACTGGATTTACTATTTATCAGAATGTGTTTGAGTAAAAATAAACATTTTGTTTTATTCTAAATTACTATTTTTATTTTGGAGAAATATTGTCAGTACTTTATAGAGCATTATTGGCAGAAAATGACAACTGGTCAAAATGCATTATTTGAGGTCTGAAATCACAAAAATCTATATTTGGTGAAATTACCCTGATTTTCAATAATAATGAAATCTTTGCATTATTTGTGGTCTGAAAACACTGCATCTTTGTTATTTTAACCAGTTGTCATTTTCTGCAAAATTTTTTTTTTTTTTTTTTTTTTCCTTTAATTTTTATTTGGATTGAGAAATTGTCAATACTTCATTTAAAAAAAAAATGCTAATTTTACTTAAACATACCTATAAATTGTACATCCAGAGAAACTGATACATTTTCAGTGGTCTCAATTTTTTCCAGAGCTGTATGTCAAGTTGGAGTCGGAGGTTTACCATATATCTAAGCCAAATAAATTTGAACTCAGTCTTTCACAATTCCTGACATTTTATTGTAGAATACGTCGCCCATCAAGATCACCATTTTAAAAATGTGAAAATGTCAGAATACGAAGAGAACATTTTTTAATTTCAGCTTTAATTTCTTTCATCATATTTCCAATGGGTTAGAAGTTTACATACACTTAGTATTTGGTAGCATTGCCATTAAACTGTTTAACTTGGGTCAAGTGTTTTGGGTAGCCTTCCACAAGCTTCTCACAATAAGTTGCTGGAATTTTGGCCCATTCCTCCAGACAGAACTGGTGTAACTGAGCCAGGATTGTAGGCCTCCTTGCTCACACACTTTTTCAGTTCTGCCCACAAATGTTCTATCAGGTTGAGGTCATGGCTTTGTGATAGTCACTCCAATCCCATGACTTTGATGTCCTTGAGCCATTTTGCCACAACTTGAGGAATGCTTATGTCATTGTACATTTGGAAGACTGATTTGCGACTGAGCTTTAATTTCATGCTTGATGTCTTGAGATGTTGCTTAAGTATAGCCACATAATTTTCCTTACCCATGATGCCATCCATTTTGTGAAGTGCACCAGTCCCTCCTGCAGCAAAGCGCCCCCACAACATGATGCAGCAACCCCACCATGCTTCACAGTTGGGATGGTGTTTTTCAGCTTGCAAGCCTCACCATTTTTCCTCAAAACATAATGATGGTCTTTATGGCCAAACATTTTTACAGTAACATTTTTGTTTCGTCAGACCAGAGGACATTTCTCCAATGAGAACAATCTTTATCCCAATGTGTACTTGCAAACTGTAGTCTGGCTTTTTAAAATGGCCATTTTAGAGCAGTGGCTTCTTCCTTGCTGAGCACCCTTTCAGGTTATGACAATATAGGTCTCATTTTACTCTGGCTATAGATACTGGTCTACCTGTTTCCTCCAGCTTCACATGGTCCTTTGCTGTTGTTCTGGGATTGATTTGCACTTTTTGCACCAAACTACATTCATCTCAAGGAGACAGAATTAGTCTACTTCCTCAGCAGTATGATGGCTGCATGGCCCCATGATGTTTATCCTTACGTACTATTTTTTGAACACACGAACATGGTACCTTCAGGCATTTGAAAATTGCTCCCAAAGATGAACTAAGACTTGTAGACGACCACATTTTTTTCTCTGAGGTCTTGGCTGATTTCTTTTGATTTTCCAATGATGTCAAGCAAAGAGGCAGGGATTTTGAAGGTAGGCCTTAAAATACATCCACAGGTACACCTCCAATTCAGAAGCTAATTGGCTAAAGGCTTAACATAATTGTCTGGAATTTTCCAAGCTGCTTAAAAAGGCACAGTTAACTTAGTGTATTTAAACTTCTAACTCACTGGAATTGTGATAGTCAATTAAAAGTGAAACAATCTGTATGTAAACTATTGATGGAAAAATTACGTGCGTCATGCATAAAGTATATGTCCTAAACAACTTGCCAAACGTATAGTTTGACAATATTAAATCTGTGGTTTTAAGAGTTTTAATGACTTCAACTTAAGTGTATGTAAACTTCTTTCTTTAACTGTATAATGTGTATATGCTATTTAGTGAAGGAACTGTGTGGTTTGGTATATTCCACAGGTGAAATAGTTGTTAAGTGTCCTTTAGGAATCTCCAAGTGGAGCTTGGTTGTTACCAAATTATTTTTTTTGGTACGGTACCCAAACAGAATTTTATAGCAAACTCATTTTTGGAAATATCGATCTCAAACTTTAAAAAAAAACAAAGACTTTTGGCTTTATATTTATCTTGTTTTTTGGCCAGGCACAGGTTATTATATACATTCTTTACATAATTTAGTGCAAGTTTAGGGCAGTACATTTTCAATGCAATAAACTTAAGCTTCTGTCATTTTGTTTTCTTTTCATTTCACTTCACTGCTTTCACTTCAGCTATAAGTATATTCTTTCAAAAGAGACCATATGTATGCCTTAAGGTCAAAGCATTCTCAAGTTACAACCCTTTAAATAAAAGTTATCACAAAGTGGAATATCTAGTGTACATTTTGGTACTGTCAAAAAATGCCAATGTAAACTAATTTTTTTTTGAGAGATATCAATCTAAAATTTTAAACAACTTGGGTAGACATATGGCTTTGAAGTCATAGCATTTTAGAGTGGCCAGGTACAGTTTTAGTGATTTAAGTTAAACGTTTGAAGCAATACATTTATCCCACTAAATTGAAACATCTCTAACTTTCTGTTTTGTCTTTTACTTTATAGTCTTTCACTTCAGCAATAAAATGCCAAGCGAGACCATGATTAGGTCTGTAGTCCAAAGCATTCATGCAACCATTTAAGTTTGGGTATGACATTTTCCGCTCTATGCTCAAAAGGAGCGGTGCCAGGTAAGAGGTTAAATAAAATAAATTCACGCAAATTGGGCATCACTAGTTCTGTTTTTAAACAGCTGACAGTACATATACAAATACAGGACACACATGTCAGAAAGATTCAAAGTCTTTCAATTCAGGTTTAAAAAGTAAACAATGTGACTGTTAAATGATTCCAGATAGTTTCTCACCTGGCAAAGTTTCAGCGCTTGATACTCTGGTGTGCAGACAACTGCACAAGTTAAATTCTAGGCTAAACCATTTAACAAACTGCAGCAGAGTAACCTCATGCACATGACATTACCAGCATTTTACAAACTAATAACTGATCACGAAACCTAGTCAGCTTACGGTAAGCGCAGTGTGTAGAGCAGGCATTACTCAGACCCTTTTAACTGGTTTCCATTACTGAATAATGTTGATTATAGAAATTTGTCAATATTTTATGAAGCTCTTGCAGAAAGCTCAAACATGGTGCATCGACCACATTTACAGATGCATATCCAGCACCCTTGATGTCCAGTGTCTGGGGTCTTAGTAACTTCAACTGATGCTTTGATACATCTGTAGTAAACAACCAGGGGTTGTGTGAACCAAAAATTCTCCATTTACTAATAATTTTTTTAAACGGTGACGGACAATTTCAAATATGGTGCGTCATTTTCACAGAAAAAAAATGCAGTGCATCTGTGTGCGTGCCCTTACTGCCTTGTAGTATTAAGATGTATATTAACAGGCACAATCACCATCAACACCTGGTAATATCCGTTCATTTGATCAATTGTGTTTGGATGTCGAGGACAGAGTTTCTGAATTAATGATAGCATACTTAAGTCATTGCGTTCGTGTTACTGCACGATCAGTGTGTTCAATTATTATAATAAAATGCAAAAAGTATACTAACAAAATGAAAGCCTGAAAAAAAAGCAGTGCACCATTTCTAAATTACAAGCATTTAACCGTAATTTCCGGACTAATGAGCGCACCTGAATATAAGCCGCAACCACTGAATTTAAAAAAATAAAAATATTTTGAACATAAATAAGCCGCACATGTCTAATAAGTTGAATAGCCTCAGAATTGCTTCATCCGATGTTGGATTGTTTTCATTGTCGCTCTCGTCACTTTCATCCGGAGGCAAATTCCCCGCTGAGCTCATGCTGTCCTCTTCAACACGAAGCAGTCCAGCCTTTCGAAACCCGTTGATGATAGTGGATTTTTTGACAATGCTCCACGCTGTCAGGACCCACTGGCAGACTTGAACATAAGTTGCTCTTCGCATGCGGCCCGTTTTAGTGAAGGATTTCTCCCCACTTGTCATCCAAGCCTCTCACTGAACACGGAGCACCACCTTAAATGCACGATTTATACTGATGTCGAGTGGCTGCAAATACTTTGTTGTGCCCCCAGGAATCACAGCTGGAATTGAGTTTGTCCTCTTGATGGCTTCTTTCACAGAATCTGTTATGTGGGCCCTCATGCTGTCCAAAACGAGCAATGCCTTGTTCCTGTGAAAGAATCCTCCCGGTCGCTTGCCGTAACACTCCGTATGCCATTCATGCATTAGGCTTTCATCCTTTCTTGTTGACTTTCACAACAATTCCTCTCGGGAATTTTTCTTTTGGCATCGTTGTGTGTTTAAAAATCACCATCGGTGGAAGCTTTTCTCCCGATGCCGTGCAGCTCAGAACACAGGTGAAGTGTGTTTTTTCATGCCCAGTTGTTTTCAGCGTGACGGATGATTCGCCTTTCCTGTTGACAGTCCGAGTGAGAGGCAGGTCAAACTTCAGAGGAACCTCATCCATATTTATGACGTCGTGCGGGCCAATGGAATGCTCCGCTATCTTTGCATCAGTGAATTTACGAAAGTTTAAAACTTTTCCTCGTAGTCGGGAGGGAGCTGCTGACACAGACTCGTCCGTACACTGATGGACAGTCCTTTACGTCTCATAAATCTGAGACACCACGATGGTCCACCTCTAAAATCCTCAAACTTCATTGCAGTGGTAATTTTTTTTGGCTTTCAGTCGGATCTGCACAGTTGAAACACCTCGGCTCTCTGTGTTGACCCAGTCTTCGAGCTCATTTTCTAGTTCGGGCCATCTTCTTTTCTCCCCTCTGAAAGCTTTAGTTGTCTTTTTGCACAGTCAGTTCCTCACGCTGCTGTTTCCAACGTCTTATCATCGACTCATTAAGACGTGCAGCAGCTCTATTTCCTTTTCCAACAGCCAGATCGATCGCCTTCAACTTGAAAGCTGCATCATATGCATTTCTCTGTGTCTTTGCCATGATGAGGGTGACAAAATGACTACCGTAATCAGAATGATGGGAAGTTTGAGCGCGCTCGATTTAATCTAAACAGTAAACTAAAGTTACATTGTTTCACCTTAACCCGTTCGGCAATTTCATTGGTCTAATGAAAGCTTCATGCTGCCAAAAAACTGAGCACCGTCACAGAATGGTTTTTTTTTTTGTTCTTTTTTTGGCAGCATGAAGCTTGTGAAAGCGGGAAAAATCCATTATTTAGCCACGTCATTGTTTAAGCCGCAAGGTTCAAAGCGTGGGGAAAAAAGTAGCGGCTTATAGTCCGGAAATTACGGTAATCAAAGCACAAGCATTACATTTAGAACAGAATTGTCAGTTATTTAGAGTTCCTGCATTAGAGCTTCAGAGATGTGTGTGCTTCTCATATGTGAAAAATGTATTATAGCAGGCAGATCGAATTTTTTTTGCATGCACATTTAAATATTTCAACTGGACTTTTATTTCCTTTAATAGCTGCACGTAACCGGTAAAGTTTAAAACCTGTGTTTTAGTGTGGTTGATTGAACCACACTCCTTGGCTTTACCAGACTTGCACTTGGAGATTCAAAGTGTATAATTTAAACCTATCCACAGTCATGTATGTCAATATAGTGGATGCTTCACCCCTGAAAATTAAGTATGATGAATAAAAATAGACCATGATGGCAATATTACAACTCAGTCTGTCAGCGACAAAGAAAAATGTTCTCTAGCGCAACCTCTAGCAACAACAGATCTGACGTCTAATGACAGAGCTTTTGCAAATTGGCCTTTGCAATGCTATACATTAAATACTTCCAGCCCAAATAAGCTCATACACGGAGGAATAATATCAAGAGGACTGACAAAAAGTTCAGGTGTCACAAGGTGGTACACATTTTTGTGAGCGGAACAGCACTCACCAGCTCTGATGTAGAACCAGTTGTCGTCGCAGGGAGCCAGCTCTTTATGCTTGGCCAGTTTAACAATGTCAACCCAGTCTGGCACCTTCAGCTTCCCTGACCTGTGGATCCACAAATGGGTTTTGAAATGAGCAGTAATACATTTAAGCCAATACTTTCTAAACCTATGGTGGATCAAGCCATCAATGCGGGGCTATGACACTGGCCAAATAAACAAGATTTAATGACGTAACTAACTTTTTGAGGAAGGCTGCCAGCGCCCGGACAAACTCCTGCTGGTTGACGTCTTTCACTGTTACACCACCACCTGGCATCTGGAAAAATATATTCAACAAATAAATTTCCGATTCAACGGCTCTTTAAAAAGAGCTAGCCACATGCAAAATAAAGTTTCCGCTACCTAATATGCATTGGGCAAATGCAAATTTCAAGAAAGCCTAGAAACAAAAATTAAATTTGAGATGACCAAAACAAGCATCCCTGCTAATAAGAAAAACATTAAAAATAAACAATTAAATGCTCCAGTGCCACATTACCCATAAACTATCTGCTTGATTAAAAAAAAAAAAAAAAACATACTTGATGTCTAACTCGACTCATCTCACTAGCGTGTTAGCAATCCAACCACGTTCATACCGACGCGGAAAAAACACATTCAAGAGCGCACAGCCCACTTCTATTAACTAGCAACATTTTACTGACAAGACCATGTGCAACCCGTTTATAACAACTCCGCATCGACTACTGACGATTTAAGGTAAACGAAACAGTTGAGTGTGTGTTGAGGACAGGCCTCAATGCATTTGCATGGGCGCAGCCATTGAACATAGCGCCTGACGAGCATGCGATCTCATCTTTATTTTCAATAAACTGTACATCTCCATTTCAATTTAATGACAGACCGGCTAAATATGAATATCTTTAAACACACGTGTCGTGGATCTGGGAGAGAACTAGAGCTAAATGACGCTTAAAATTCTCTTTATAGCATACAGACACGGCGAGAATGCATTACCTTGCTTGTGGACAGCAAAAGGAAGAGGGCCGCGCAGGGTTTCCTATGCGTGTTAACAGGGGCGAATCACGCTCGGTATCGCGACATTTGAGGAAGCGAGGGGAAGCGCTCAGGGGGGTTGCGCCAGCTGTGCGTAAGGTCTCACTTAAGCAGTGACGTTAAATTCACATTAAGGGCTTAGTAACTATTAGTTAGTTTGTAACTTAGTCAGTGCTTAATTTGATGGCAACACTTAGGTCGTGTAAGTAATGCGTAGTCGCATAAAATGACGTTTTACCTGCACTGATCCAATACAGCCTTCAAATTTGTACACAGAAGTGTTAAACAGTCCTGAATTCGGTTTGATCTTGTTAAGGTCGATGTTCAAGTTTGCCCACGTAACTGTCAGCTGTAATAAATTATATCCCCATTAAAGTACGATACGTAATAAAAGTAGATTTGATAAATAGACAGTTATTCATTTTAATATATATATATATATATATATATATATATATATATATATATATATATATATATATATGTGTAAATGTCAACATCATACTGTATGTCGAAATGATTGATGCCTGTCACGCAAAACATGAGCTCATTGATTTCATTAATTGAGTCTGCTTTTTTATTCCAACCGTTCTCCTAGTCGGTAATATTTAGTTCATACGAAGGGTTACGTCTTACATAAGTTTAATGGTGCAACGCTCAAATATTTAGTAGTGCGTAAATTGTGACTTCACTTAGGTATAGCTGGCGCAACCGGCCCCTGGTGAGGGACTGCGGTTACGGAAAATGCGCAGAAAGCGCAAACAGAAATATATGACAATAGTGCGACCCAAAATTTCACCTAAAACTATGATTTTGCTTAGGTATATAAATTGGTTTTAATCCCATTATAGCAGAAAAAAAATCGCTTATCATGCTTGTGGACAGCAATAGATCATCAATAAATTCACGTAATTAAAATAGGGAAATACTTGGATGGAATAACAGAGATATACCTGCCTTGTACAAATGACAAGATAAAACAGAAAATATCACATATGTACACGTCTATGTGTAGGCCAACGCTTGTCTGACGTTGATTTGGACCTTATTTTGTTTAAGACTGGCTGGTGGAGTTCAATAGCCATTTCTTGTGTTGATACAACATAGGCCTATTTAAAAAAGCAATAATACAGCTTTATTGAACCATGGCAGAAATCTGTCATTTCATATCCTGCTGAGAATTAGTGTGCGTCGACACCTAAACTCCCAAACAGATAAGCGCTTTCTTCTATCTCCCCTTCTTTTTTGCTCCCAATCATTCCTGCCAAATCTATTTACTTCAGAGAATAGTGATGGAGTCTTGGTGTACACAATATTTGTAGGAGTATGTGTCAGACCATGTATACCTGAAAGTGTGTTTGGCAGTTTAAGGGATAGTTTCCTCAAAAAATGTAAAAGTCTCATTATTTACTCACCCTCATGCCATGCCAGATGACTTCCATTCTTCTGCAGAGCACACATGATTTTTAGAACACAATGATTTTTAGAAGAACATTTCAACTCTGTTGGTCCTCAAAATGCAAAACTTCAAAACTTTGAAGTTCCAAAAAGCACATAAATGCGGCAGAAAAGCAATCCATACGACTCCAGTAGTTTAATACATATCTTTAAAAGCGATATGATAAGTGTAGGTGAGAAACAGATCAATATTTAAGTCCTTTTTTTTTTTTTACTATAAGCTAGTCCACTTTCACTTCCACATTCTTCTTTTGTTTTAAGCGATTTGCATGCTTCATGCATATTACCATCTGCTGATCAAAGGGGGAGATTTATTGTTAAATAAATTTACTTAAAGGTATAGTTCACCAAAAATATTAATTATCGAATTATTTACACATCCTCATGCCAACTCAGATGTGTTTGTCTTTCTCTCTACTGCAGGACACAAATTAAGATTTTTAATAGAATATCTCAGCTTAGTAGGTCCATACAATTCAAATGAATGATGACCAGGGCAGGATTGAACCAGCTGTGCCTAAGGTCTCACTTAAGTTGAGATGTAAAGTTCACACTAAAAGCTTAGTAACTACTATTTAGTTTGCAAACTAATTCAGTGCTTAATTTGATGGGACCACCTGTTCTTAAGGCAACACTTAACTAGTAGGTCGTAAGCTCTCCGTAAAGTAATGCGTGGTCGTAGTCGTAGTTCTGTGTACAACTATTTTGTACACAGAAGTGTTAAATAGCCATGAATTTCAGTTTGATCTTGTTAGGATTGATGTTAAAGATTGCTCACATAACTGTCAGCTGTAATAAATTATATCCCCCATTAAAATACAATACGTAATTAAACAAGAATTCATTAATGATATAGGCTATTTAGCTTACATAAATAATAATATTCAATAACTGTATCGAAAATGAAAAAGGGAAAATAAATACTAATACAACAGGCTGGAAAAATAGACATTTATTAATTTGAATATTTTATATATTTCATGTAGGTTGAAACTAGACACTGCACACAGGAAAGTGCACGTTAGATTGGATGAATCATGCTGAAAAAGTTTTTTACATAATGTTTTCTCTCGTAAATGTAAACAAGTGTAAATGCAAACATCATAATACTGTATGTCGAAAGGACTGAAGCCTGTCAACCAAAACATGAGCTCATTTACATCATTAAGTGAGTCTGCTTCTTTATTCCATACATTACGCCCGGTCGGAGTCTTGCGTAAATATTTAGGGTTACGGCCTACCTCAATAATAGCAATGCTCAAATATTTAGTAGTGTGTAAATTGTAAATTAGTGCCCATTTTCACCACACCTAGGCTAAGTTGTAATGTAAGTATAGCTGGTGCAACCAGCCCCAGAACGTTTTATCTCCAAAAATCACATAAATGCAGCATTCGAGTAACCCAAATGACTCCAGTTGTTAAATCTGTCTCAAGATTTCACAACAAGTAGGTGGCGATATGCATGAAGAATGCAAACCACCAAAAACAAAAGAAGAAGAATGTGGAAATGAAATTGGAGGTTTGTTTTGAAAATGACTTAAATATTTATCTGTTTCATACCTTATCATATCGCTTCTGAAGATATGGATTTAACCACTGGAGTCTGGATTACTTTAATGCTGTCTTTACGTCTATAATATTGCTTATGTTGTATTCTTCCTCTTTGGATAGAAGCGTCTGCCAAATTAATAAATGTAAATTTACATATAAATGTAAGTTTTGGAGATTCAAAGTTCTGCCAACAATTCACTTTGTAAGGACATACAGAGCTAAAATATTCTTCTAAATATCTTCAAGAAAGTCATACACATCTGGGATGGCACAAGGGTGAGTAAATGATGAAATAATTTTTATTTTGGTGGGTGAACTATCCCTTTTAAGACCAGTGTGTGCACATTCCCTTGCATGTGTGTAAGCTTGTGTCTTGATGTGTTCCTGAATTAAATTGATGCATATTTATGGTGGCATTGCTGCCCTTTGTACTCTCCTAATGAAAAAGGCAGTTCTGCTCACACAATTGACTTAACTGATAAGCCTACACATACTGCTTAGTGAGGGGTTGGGGTTGTGCTAAAAAACAGTTTCGAAATATGTTCACTCTGCAGTCTGCACATGAGATCCGCTGAGCATATGGGGAAGTGATGGAGATAGAACTGACAAAGTGACAAATAGTGAAGGATCAATCATGGGAGAAAAAAAAATCAAACTGAAAAATTCCTCTCATTTAATTAAGGTATTGTTGTTTCTCCATCCATTTCTTCAATTGTGCATGTATTACTTTTTTAATGAACACATTTCCTGTTCTTTTAGTCTGAGTAGGACCATGAATCTGCAGGTGTTTATTGTATGTTTGAGCTCATATTTGATTAGCTGTAGCAATTAATTGTGTGGAGAGTGAAGTGCAGAAGTGTAGAAGAATTACAATGGGAGCGGCACAATGAGAGGACTTCTAACTTTTACACCATTAATTATTTCAGCTAATCAATTTGTGTGAGTGAGGAAAACAATGAAAGAAGAGCAGACCCAGTGGTTCTGCCCATGCTTGTAAGTAGTAGTGGATTACGAGATTGTGTAATCATTGTTCATTGCTTTGAAGCACTCATGGGCATTCTAGAACTGATTATTGTCAGTGGCTGCTGAAAAGGTCAAACTCATTATGATAAAGAGACAGGTGGCATATTGAAACGTTTCTGGGTAAGTTTTAACAGCTATTTATTTTTTACAATGTTTTTTTTTTTTTTTTTTGTATGTATTGCCCATTGTCTGAGCAGAGAATGAAATAACCTGTCTGTCAAAGTGAGTGAGTGAGGCAAGTACGTGATTAGTTCATCACAGCAGCAGGAGCTGAGTGCGTGACTTTTCAAGCTTTTCCACGGCATGCATTTACATTGCGCTCACATCCACCGTGTGGCTGTACTGCTACAGCCAGTCTCCAATAACCTTTACTGCATAAAACCACAGATGCAATGAGGAATCTTTCTTCCTTTCTTTGTCCTCCTGTAACCAATTGACTTTGTCTATCTCATCAGGGGTGCTGACAAGGCGGGAAATCCAGGAACATACTCCTGACCTAGAAACAGAGAGGCACTACAAACTAAATAAAATCTGAGCCAAACATGAATGTTCAGGCCGAGTGAATAATTTCCCCATCAATGAACCCCACTATATTTGCTTTTATCTAAAGAGACTTACAAGTAAGGAATTTTGCAATATGTCCAATATGAGTTTTCAGTGGTTAACCCCCACCCACAAGTACAGTATATTCTTGAGTACAAACCAAATGATAGACATAAGTCACTAGATCACTAATCATTTAATGACTAATTAATTGTCTTTGCTATTGTCTTTACCATTTTCATTTTCATTACTTTTTAACATTTAAAAAATGGAGGCTCTCTCTCTTTCGCAGTGGTAATATATGCTTTGTGGCTATATTTCTTTGTTCAGTGTGTTATAGCAGTGCTAGTAATTGGAGTAAGTGTGAAGTTAGCATACAGCTGCTGGAACTCATGGCTGAGCCACATCTGCGTCTGAAGCTTCATCTTGGCATGGCTGGGGCAGTGTTGTGGGTGCATCTGTGCATCTTTATCTGAACCTGAAGAGTTTTCAGTGCTTCTGTGTCACTACTGTGTTCTGCCCCTGCTGGTTAGACGGTTAACCATGCTGCTTCTGCTCACACTTACAGGTGCACTCAGTAACATTTTGTCTACTTGGACACACTTAGTGGTGTGGATGCAGCATCATTCAAAATCAATAGTTTTCAGTTACAGATGCCATTGCGGAAATTCACTATTCACATCAGCCATGATTAATTTAATCCAAAAGTGAAAGTGTCCAATAAAAAGATGGTTACTGAGATTGAGTAGTATTAAGCTGGTCATGTGATTCTAAAATGGCAGCCCCCATGAGGGTTCCCCTACCACATGTAGAATAATGCAGCTTTTATAAGGTTACTGATATGACTAGAGTGATGATTTTATACATATGTCTCAAAATTACAATTAATTTCTTTAGGAGTAAAACTTTTTTAATAGGAAAAAAATACTGAGCGCACCTTTAATGAGAAAAGGTTATCTTTTGTTCTAAATAATTTGTTGCTTTTGTAAATTATTTATACATAAATTTACATTTTTAAAAACAGTCAAACTGTCTGTGTATCTAGATGCACTGAAATTGATGGAAAATCCAAAAACATACTTTCTGTATTAGACAAATATGGATTTATATAACAATCCCCTACAACTTTATATTTTATATCTTATTGTTTTTGTTGCATTTTTGGTGCATTTGTATATTATGTAAGCTATATGTGTACAGGCTTTATTGTGTTCTCATTCTGTATTGACAGGTATCAACAAAAGTAATTTGCCTTTTTGTTGTTCTAAGATGTTTAAATAATAAAAATAAATAAAAACATAATTCAAACCTGCAATGCCAGTTGCAGGGAACAGGCAAGCCTGGACCTTCCTCATTTTAGAGGACGTAAATTAGAGCAGTGGTTCTCAACAGGTGGGTCATGGCCCAAAATGGAAAAACAATAATGCAAATAATAAAATGCAACTAACCCTTTAATCATGCATTAGATATCTACTTTTAGACTATCGACTGTCATTTCTATCATCTTTTAAAATTTAATTCTATCATGCTTTTTTCATATATATCTTTTGTTGTTGGCATCAAACTCATCATCAACTTGGCCCAAATGCATCTGTCTCATTGTAGGAGCTAGCCAGATAATTGGATGCCAGCATGGACAGGTTGCATGACAAGACCTCATCTTCAAAAACCATTAACAAAATTATCGGTTCACATGCAATGAGGATAAACATAGTTTGTGCCAATCACAATGTTTTGTATGAATAATTGGCTGCCAAGAGCATGACACTATTGAAATTCAAGAGACATTTTAAAACACTCAATAACTTTGGATATTGTTGGGCCTATGCTGTTCAAGGTAGTATTAGTAAGTTTCATTCATTGGTTTTTAAAGACATATTTGTTTACTTTTTTATGACATAAAAAGCAGTAGTTCTCAACCGTTTTGACTCCAAGGCCAATAACTGCCAAAGCTAATTCTCAAAGGCCCCCTCCTTTCCGGAACTAGACATGTTAATAATAGATTAATTATAATAATTCATAACAACATTTTTTTTTATTCCAGATATTTCAGAAAGCATTAAAGCATATGTATTAATTTCATTAAGTTGTATGATTTATATAGTTTTTTATTATTATAATTATTATTATTATTTATTTTTGTCATCTTGCAGCCCCTTAGTGGGCCCTGGCCCTCTGGTTGAAAACCACTGAATTTAGAGTACCTTCTTGATCAGTATTTATGTTTAAGAAGACTGCTTTATATAGGGAGCAATTCATTCAAGTAAACTAAATTTCACCTATTTTGATTTTTGCAGCATATTTGAAACACCTTAAAGACACAGACTATAAAATACCAGAGTATTACATTTTGCTTAGCATGCAATGGTACAATTCAGGACACAGTCTGTGTTTCTTTTAAATATGCAGGCTTAGTGACTTGTAGGCAAGTTTTATGCTTGGTGCTGCTCCGCTGAGCAATATCCATGATCACTGCCTTTGGCCAGTTCATTGTTTCTAGCTCTCCTCACACCTGTGGAGCTGCTGAAGAAGAGGGTATAGATGGATTTGGACATGGGTTGGAGGAAAAGCCTGAAACAAATTTTACCACCCGTCAAACACCCCTTCCCACAGGTTCACTCTGTAATCAGGAAGTTCTTGCCTTACAGGGACTTACATGTCTGGGAGGACAAAAAGAAATCCATCCATGACTGGGGCTTCTTTACCCCAGACACTGTACTCAGTCCAGTCTTCCTGGTCTATGTAGACTATCACTGTGTTTGTCTTCTCTCTGTTGGTTCTGTTGGCTGTGTGTCTTGGCCTGATGTGGATCATTCCACAGCAAGCTTCTGTGTGCTCCACATTTTCTATGAAACAAAGTCCAGTCTTGCTCATGGCTCACTCCATTTCTCTCCAGGTAATGCTTTGCCTGCCCCTCCAGATCACACACGTTTTGCGCCTCTTTGCCTCAATTGCTATTAGACCCAGCTAGTCCTCTCCCATGCTCTATATCAACTATCTGCATAGATTTTGGCCAATAACCAATACTGCCAAAAAGCAACAATCGGCACCAGTGCTTTAAGTGGGCCGGTACGCGCCAGTACTCAGTACCACCACTTCCAAATATAGCTCTTGAGCGTACCGCCACCTCTCCGTGCGCCCAGAACGTGGTTTTAGCGTACCGGTACGCTCATTTGCACATCTGTTTTAATCCTTTGGCTGCGCTGCCGCTTTTCAGAGCGCCCTTCACAATGCACGCTTCCTAATTCGTCCCACCGAGAGCAGAGACTACATTACCCATACACCCTTGAGTTTTACAAGTGAAAAGCGCATGCGTCGCTTTTGCCGCTGTCAGTGTCAACTCAACGTGGTCCGGAGAGGGTGTGTGAAACGCGCAACCATAGCTGCTCGGTTAAAATACAAATACAATGAACACTTAATATGCTCTCCTGGCTTCAGACTCTGAGTAGTAAAAGAACAAAGTCAGAATCAGAGGACTCGCTGGCTGACACCCCACCAAGCCAGAATGATATCGCTGCAGGTCAGACGCAAGCTAATGAAAGCAGCACTTGTGCCGCGGTCGATGAGGTTCTCACAAGTTTCGACGAGGACGAGAGTGACCAACAGCCGCGTTAGCGAGCATGAGTGGCCAGAATGTTGGTCCCATATTTTTTTCAATACCCTTTTGCAGATTTTATTTATTTTCAGTAGCTCTTTCTAGTTCAAGCAAATCCACAAACTAATAAAAGGATTTATTATTTTGTATAAGGTCGTCTGTTGACTGCTGTATATAAAACCCCTTCAATGTTGTTACCTCAGGGGAGGAGGGGAGTCAGCAAAAAAAATAAAATTAATAATAATAATAATAGAGTACCGGCACCTCTTTTGGGCCACTTAAAGCACTGATCGGCACCAATTTATCAGCAAGGCTGATATATCTGTCAACCTCTTGTATAAACAATATTAAACATGTTGTAAATTCTTGTCATCCCATAAAAGCTGCAAAATGGACCCTTTTAACATTTTCAGGAATTAACCATAGCAGAGTAAACTTTAATATGGGTACACAGCAGGGCTTGACTGGTAATCTGGCAATCTGGGCATTTTCCCTGTGGGCTGATGCACTTTGGGGCAGATCAGGGGCGGACCGGCCATCAGGAGAACCAAGCAGGCCAAATAGGCTGCGATAAGCTAAAATGAACCGCCACATTGAAACCCCCCCCCCCCCCCCCCCCCCCCCCCCCCCCTTAACAACATTAGGGCCAGTTGCTATGTAAAATCCTGGGCCGATGTCTCTTCCCAGTCCAGCCTCGGTACCCAGGAAGCCATGACAACAATTATTTTTGCTTCCCTCTAAACAGCAAAAGACAAAATCCACTATTATGTCTTCACAACATTCCAAAAGAGGAAAAAATAGATTGATGGCAGTAAGAGGAGAGAAAGATGCCAATGAGCAACTGTATTTGAAATGCATTGCAGCAGAGTTGACAAATGTTTTTTTTTTTTAATGCCAAGGTAATATAACACAAACTTAGTGATATAAATGTGCTTAAAAAATGTGAAAAAAAAACAAACAAAAAAAACATCATCACAGTCTGTGCAAAGGGTCCACATGCATTCCATTAGTACCATGTCTAATGCCTATTATTTCCCAGGATTAATGGTCAACATGAGTATTACAGCAATGGGGTAATAGGGGTCATTTTTCCAACAACCTCAGAGGACTATTATATGGAGCACATCAATAAGTTTGTATACGTATTCATAATTATATATGTAGCACATTAAAACATGCCCTATCAATGTTCAAACCAATCATTAGCATTTGATTTGATCTAAACATTTAATTAAAACAACTATAATAGCATATCATCTGGGAGAGACCGTATGAATGCATTGAGATAATTAACCACTCAATATTCCATAGCTTTTTTGATTAAACAAATACTTCCTATGTGCAGTTTGAATAAATGCCCTGTTTCACACTAATTGGATTATTCTTTTAGCTCACTTGTGCCTATGCCAGTGTAAGAAATGACTCTTATTGTATCTAAATATTTGTGCTGGTGTGATCTCCCTCTTTCATTCTCTCTCTTGTCGTCTGTCTCTCCCAAACCAACCATTATCAATCCAAGTTTTAAGCATGAAATCCTCTAATGTTATTTTCATTCGGTTTATCTTTTCAACAGTTTAAATCCCAGATTTTAAAGCGTTCATTCACCCAAGTGTAAAATCCTGCCATCATTTACTCACTCTCATGGCCTTCCAGACCAGTATGACTTTCTTTCTTCTGTGAAACACAAACGGAGATGTTAAGCAGAATGATGACTCTGTGTCCCATGCCAAAAAAGAAAGTAAATTATGACAGAATTGTTATATTTGGATGAAGTATCCCTTTAAGATTGATTTGTCTGGTATTTCTTCTTAATTTTTTTCTTGACAACTGTCTTTCATTTAATTTTTTCTCTTTCTCTCTGGAGTGTGCACTAACCTCCAATGGGGAAATTATTGAGTGAAGGACTGTCAAAAGGAAAAACAAGTAAAAAGTTTCCTGATTGAGGGCTCACTCAATTTCTCTCTACACTTGAGCTTCCTGCCAATATGACAATTTTTCATCTCCTTGAATGAGATCATTACCAGGAGCATGGAAGCTTCGAATCCATCATGCGGAGAGAGCAATGTTCATTGTCCTTGGATAAACCTGAAGGAAAGTTTGATGATGTATTTCACAAACAAATACTTCATTCCCCATGTATCTGTCAATAACTTATGTCAGCGAATTTGGCCGGGTTCAATAATCCAAATTAGAAGAGATTGATGATAACTTGGCACAACTAGGGCTGTCATTTTTCATTTCAATTCTGCATTTGGAGTTTGCCTGCTCAATGATGCACAAGTCACTTCTCAGGAGCTCCAAAATTAGCAACTCATCCCTTCTGTGTGTCATCTGTTTGATTATGTCTTATGAATCATTTATACTCACACTAAAAAGGAATAGTTCACCCAAAAATGTTAATTTGCTCATAATTTACTCAGCCTCATGTCTTTCCAAACTTGTATGTCTTTCCTAAACAGAAAACAAATGGAGATGTTTAATTATTATCTTTGTTCATCTTCTAAATACAATGGCAATGGATAGTGCCTTACTAAATTCATAGCTTAAAAAAGGACCAAAAAGTATCATAAAAGTAGACCATGCAATTTGTGCATCATATACCAAATCTTTTTAAGCAAGTGATGAGATGAGAAACAGCTAAAAATGTTTTCTCAAAATCATTTTTCAGTAAAACTCTTGACATCTATTGAGGGTTTGAGCGCTATGTGAGAAGCTCAATCATGTTGCATTGTTTTAGCCCTAAACAATGCAAGTTCTCGCATGAGTGACATTGACTACGTTTATAAAATGTCCTCCTTTATGTAAGAAAGCTTTCAAAGTGAGCAGAACAGCAGGTAACGTAGTGTGTGCTTTGATTGCATGTGACAGTTACTGTTTATGATAGCCTTCTGCAGTGCCTCTCCATCAATAGAGGACAATCACATCGATCAGTCATCTTCCTCTCGGCTTTTAAATCTAAACCCACCCCTTTGAGCGCTTAGCAAGTGTCTTCTGACACAAACGTATATTGATTTCTCTGGAATAATGGAGGAGTCATATTTTAATGTACCTACTCTCACTGTCTCTTTCTCCCTTCTCCATTGTTCTTAAGATTCATCATCTCAGTCAAACAAATTTCCATCTTTGTTATTTCTCTTTGTCTCTGGCTGTTTCAGCTAATTAAAATATCCTCCCTTTTTCCTCCTAAATTTCATTGTAACCAGTAAAACTTGATCATTAAGTCTTCTGCTGCTCTTTAATGAGAGTTCCCCGTCTGTCGCTCACTTCGACGTTGTGTTGAAGATGTGACACTAGGGGTCTCTCTTGAGCGCCGACTATACCTCTGATCTATGAAAAAAGGCCAATGAGAAGTTGGCAGACAGAATTTGCATGTCCCGCCCCCGGACATACGGGTATAAAGGCGGGGAAATATGTCGGTTTCATTCAGAAATTTTCTTCAGAGCCAATGATCGTATATGCAGCGAGCTGCGAGTCACACACACTGTTCCTCTTACCTCAGAGCGATCTGTGGTTGGATCTAAGGTGCACTTCAGCGGCTTTCTCCTTCTCTGCACAGCAGTGCAGTTTGCCCCTGGACGCTTCGACAGAGCAAACTAAAAAAGTGTTTGTTAAAAGAGTGATTTTCTCTAAAAGAGTATTTTCCTCTAAAAGAGCAATACACAGTGGCATTGAATGTCCTTTTCAGGACGCGTCTTTATGAAGATGCCTTTCGCGCGCTAGGTGCAAGTGACCCTCTCCCTAAAGACGGCCCTGCTGATCGCGTTTGCCTCCATCAAGAGGGTCAGGGACCTGTAAGTGTTCTCTGTCAGCGATACTTGCCCGAGGTTCGGTCCGGCAGACACACATGTGATCCTAAGACTGTGGCCGGGCTACTTGCTCAAGGTTCCTACCACGCCCTTCAGAGATCAGGTAGTAAGCCTGCAAGTGCTGCCCTGGGAGGAGGCAGACCCAGTCCCTTCATTGCTGTGTCCGGTACGGGCTTTGCGTACCTACTTGGAATGCACACAGAGCTTTAGACATTCTGAGAAGCTCTTTGTCTGCTTTGGTGGACAGCGGAAAGGGAACGCTGTCTCCAAACAGAGGCTCTCCCACAGGGTGGTGGACGCCATTTCATTGGCCTATTGCACCCAGGCCATGCCCCCCACCCCCCGCGGGTCCGAACACACTCAACAAGGAGTGTTACGTCATCATGGGCACTGGCCGGAGGCACCTCCCTGGTAGACATATGCAGAGCAGCTGGTTGGGCAACACCTAATACCTTTGCAAGATTTTACAATCTCAGGGTAGAGTTTCTCAGTTTCTCAGTTTCGTCCTGTGTTTTCTCAGGTCCGAGCCAGTAGAACTCGGTAACACACTGACGGACTGACCGGGTGGATCGCTTGCACCTAGCACCCTTTCCCTCGGTTGAGGTAAAACCATGCGCTTTTTCTCCCAGGTGATCCCACTCACTCGGCTCCCTGGCCGACCCAATCCACTGTGGGTACTCAAATCTACCCTGAACCGGAATAAGTGCTCCACAGGTCAGGGCTCCTGCGTGGACTTCCCCCCTGTGTGTATTTTCCGCGGTACGGTCCTCTTACGAGTGGACCCGCGTCTCCCTTGGCAGTTTCCACTGCCCCCCCGGTTGCCGTGTCTGTAGCAACTCCTCCCTCCGAAGAGGCAGGATCTACCACCGCGTCACTTCTGACATGTGACCTAAAAGCCCATTTGGTGTATGTCACCACTCTTACCTCCCCCTCTCTGGGCAGGTGTGGTCTCCGCAGGGTCTTTCCCCCTGAAAGAATAGGAAACTGGGTAAAACCTCCTTCCCCGATGCGCGTAAGTGCCCCAGCCGTTGACTCTATGCGAGAAACATAGAGAGAAAAGAGGCTCCGGCTAGGCTCGGGTAAGGGTACGTGCAGTCTGATAAGGCTGGTCGTTTTTGCACGTGAAGTACCTGCCCGCTCCTGTGTCAGCAATACATGGCTCAGCGCATGGCGTGATTTAAATTGGACCCTTAGATTCGCTTTGACACAATGTCGAAGTGAGCGACAGACGTGGAACATCTAGGTTACGGATGTAACCTCCATTACCTGATGGAGGGAGCGAGACGTTGTGCCGAGCCACTGTTGCGGCCGGACCATTTCTGGCTCCTCAGAAAAATCCTGAATGAAACAGACGTATTTCCCTTTATAGCTGTATGTCCAGGGGGCGGGACATGCAAATTCTGTCTGCCAACTTCTCATTGGCCTTTTTTCATAGATCAGAGGTATATTCGGCGCTCATGAGAGACCCCTAGTGTTGCTTCTTCCACACAACGTCTCGTTCCATCCATCAGGGAACGGAGGTTACATCCGTAACCTAGACGTATTGCAGGAGGCTTCTCTAGGTTCCAAAAACATTCACATGAGATTCTTTAAGTATTTTTTTATTTTGTCGTGCTTGGTATCTTCCCCTATAAAGATGTACAGTTTGCTATATCAACAGTGACGCAAAGACTATAAAATAAACAGGGAGTGAAAGACAAATAGGAGATGGACAAATAAGCAGAAGGACACAAAGAGGATAGAAAGATCAAGAAAGACTGAAGCGAATGAAAGAGCAGAGAGAAAAGTGGGAACACAGCTTTTTCTACAGGTAAAACTAAAGCATGGGAAGTATACAATTTATAGCAATTACAATTATAATAACAGTAATAATAATAATAACAATAACAACGATCATAATAGTCCAAATGATAATTAATAAAAAACATTTAAGACCTCAGATATTTCTTTAAGATGAATTTTTTTTTTAGTTTTCTATTTTTTTTAAAGATAATGTAACAGTAGTTTGTTCATTTTTGCATCTCTAAGCTAATTTTCTGTTAGTATGATAGCATCGCTTTGTAATGCGTGCAAAAGTAAATATTTTTTTATCAATTTCTTAAGAGTAATTTAGCTTACTATGTAGACTTTTCCATACAAATAATGACTTCAGAGATATGTTTCAATGTGTAAGTGTTTTTGTGTCATAGCAGTCATAAAATTAAAATTTCTCACATGTTCTTTGCCAACCCTTCTTGTTTTTTTCTTGCCCAATTCAAGCTATTTGCAGTTCTTCTTTTCCAATGATGCTTCTCGATAATTAAGCCCCCAGTTTTACAGTTTCAGAGCAAGCCATCCACTCCAATTCATTCAGAAATGAGAACAAGTCTAATCCCTTAATTATTAACAAACAATAGTGGAGCGATGGAGGAAGGAGAGGAAGGACATTTGGAGAGGAGGAAACTGAGAATCACTGAGAGAGGATCAAAAGAAAAGAACCTTTCTTCGAATTAGGCAATTGTGCTCAAGATTTTGTCCAACATGAGCAGATAATTCAGTCGCTGGGTGAAACACAGCGATAGCCCAGTATGAATAATTTATGAGGGCGGCACTAAGCTCTTATTCATGTGATTGGTGGATTTATATTCTTCTCAGAAGCCTAGATGCTTTGGTAATGCTGGGTATTTCAATTTACTCATGTTGGGACATTCAATAGCTCATAAGCACTTGTGGCTTCCTGCAATGATGTCGTTGCATCCAGTTATGTATTGGCCCATTTTGAATGGCCAGTTTTCTCTCCTGGCCCTACAATTACAGATAACTGGCACTATCTCACGCAACTGAAAACAGAAAGTGTGTGTGTGAGTGTGAGACAAGAGATGGTGTTTGTGGTTCCTCACATCTCTTTCAATAATAATAATAATAGTAATCCTCTGCCTTCTCTCTTTCTCTTGCTGTCTCTCTCCACCCATCTGCGTTCTCCGTCCTCTCCTTCCCACTCCAACTTCATATGGCACGATTGTGATGCTTCCCTCTCGTTGTCATTATGGTGGTGTGTAGGTCTGTTTGGGAGCAGTGTGTGTGGTTGTGGTGTGCATTTTGTTGCGGTCCAGTGTTTCTGAAGTGCTCCACTAGGGCGGCACTACAGTAAGTACTCTTTCTTGCCCTGGCTGGCATCATTACCGTTAAGGAATGCCTCCTGCACTTCACCGTGTTCATCCAACCCACTGGCCTCATGAGTCAAATATGAACCTTGAGAGAGTAAAAAAATAGAGAAAAATTACATTTTTGTCAAATAGATCAATAATCAGTCCATGAAGAAATCAAAGAACTACCTTTCAATTTAAACACCCTGTTGTTATTCCAAATCCATATAACACTTATTTTATGCAGAACACACAAGGAAAAATCGTAATTAATATTCCTGTATGTTTTTACTAAAATTACAATAGCAGTTGATAAGGTCTCACTTTAAAGCTTAAATCTTTTGGTGTTAAAATACTTCCATCTTAATATGTAGAGGGAGCTATAAGTAGCAATTTGCAGGTTAATTTTCTTGAAAACTGTAAACACTGTGTCTCTGTGGCGCTTTAAAAATTTCTCTGTTTGTTTTGAGTGTCCTGTCCAGCCCGACACAACAACATTGACTCAACCAATGTTGTGAGTTGCGGGCAGGGTACTATCTGTTTGTGCAATCAACAGCTGACAGGATATTTTTTGAAAACAATATTTATTTTTCAATACCGTTTGGTGGAGCTACTGGACAAAAAAATCTCACACTTCATCTTTAAAAAGCTTCTGCCATTTAATTGAGAAGATAGAACGGAATATTCATTCAAATGTTTGTGTTCAGCATAACAAAGAAAGTAATACAAGTTTGGTTGAGGGTGAGTAAATTGATGACAGAATTATTTTTTGGGTGAAATATTCCTTTTTTTTCTTTCTCCCCTTTTCTCCCCAATTTGGAATGCCTAATTCCCAATGCGCTCTAGGTCCTCGTGGTGACATAGTAACTCACCTCAATCCGGGAGGCAGAGGAAAAATCTCAGTTGCCTCTGCGTTTGAGATCGTCAGTCTGTGCATCTTATCATGTGGCTTGTTGTGCGCATTACTGCGGAGACACAGCGCGTGTGGAGGCTTCACACTATTCTCCGTGGCATCCACGCACAACTCACCACACGCCCCACCGAGAGTGAGAACCACATTATAGCCACCACGAGGAGGTTACCCCATGTGACTCTACCTTCCCTGGCAACCGGGCCAATTTGGTTGCTTAGGAGACCTGACTGGAGTCATTCAGCACATCCTGGATTCGGACTCGCAACTCCAGGGGGTTGTAGTCAGCATCTTTACTCGCTGTATATAATGGTGAAATATTCCTTTAAATTACCTACCTACTTACTTTACCTATTATTCACTTATAATTTGTGTTATGATTATTTATATTTGTTAATATTTTTTACATTTGTAGATATATCTATATGTATCTAGAATAGTTTAGTTATTTTTACCTTTATAATTGTATATTCCTATTTTATTTTAATATGTAACTTTTTAAAATTCATTGTATATTTTTAGTCTCTAATTTTTCTGCCAAATATCCAAACTTTGCATATTTCCCTTTATGTTTTTACCTATAGCAAATCTGCTTCAATCTGTATGCCAAAAATTAATTGCCCTTGGGAATTGATGAAGTTGTGTTGTACAATGTATGTATCTGCCTCTCTTACATCTGAAACTTCTTTACCTATTTGACATCATGTTTCTGCCCAGAAGACAAACAGTTAGGGCTTTTTTTTTGCAGGGCCAGCAAAAGTAATCTACTGTACTTTGGGAAACTTATGCACATCAACTTTTAATTAATCACAAGATCAATCTGAGATACAATCAGCCTTAATGTTTTACAGCAAAGTCAGCATTATAACCTTTTTATTCTCTTCATTATATGAGCCACTGGTTTTCTACTGTGGCATCGAGATAAATAACTGAAATAACTCTGGCAGAAGTATCTCTGTGGCACTGGCACAACACTGCTTAATTAAAAAATCGATCTTATTTATGCACAGTTTTATTTGTCTACAATACCAATGTAAAGCAGTGGCTGATGGGGTCATTAAAAAACAGTGGTGTCACAGACCGCACAGGACCAGGACAATGCATCAAGAGCTTTAATGTTCCACTTACGTGTCTCCTATATGAACCTCTGATTAATAATTTCCATTCTGCCTTTCCATCTAGCCCAAGGTTAGACAGGATCAGCCCTAATGCTCTGTATCTCAACATTGATGGGTGAAATAACAGCTTTTGACTTTGATTGGCAGGTGGGCTCTGGTTCCTTGGCCCCCTTAGCCTCTGCCCCCAATTTGTAAGTGCTGTGATCTTTATTGGAAATGGTGAAACACTGAGCTGGCCAGATGTTCTCAAAAGACTCCAGTGACAAGGTAATTAACTTTTCTTTATAGATGTGCCAAGATACGGTCGACAAAAAAAGGGCCATGCCAATGTTTCCCACATTTCCCTGGGCTAGATTTCAATATTACAGGTCTATTATTCTAAAGCTATTTTTGTTCTCTCTCCTCTCCTCTCATCCAGACATATTTATGCTGACACTCTGTTCCTGAGTCTTCCCTTCAGGAACACAAGATGTATCAAACAACTACACTATCCATCCATCCATCCATCCATCCATCCATCCATCCATCCATCCATCCATCCATCCATCCATTATAAGTTTAAACCTAGAATGTAAAAAATTACCTCACATCTAATTTTGATCTGCCTATTTTGGAAATGTATTCTACTACAGATTACAGAATAAATGCTGTAAAATGTAATTTGTAACGTATTTCATTAGATTACTCAAGGTCAGTAATGTATTCTAAACACTTTGGATTACTTCTTCAGCACTGGTAGATTTTTTCACTTGTTTTGACTATAAAAACTCTGCCAGTACAGTAAGACAAAGTACACATGTTAAAAATACATTCTCTAAAAACCTAAATATCTTATGCAGTGCTGTTTCTAAAACAAGATATATCAAACTGATCTTATTTTAAGGATTTTTAGATATTTTTACAGGAAAACAATACAAAAAATATTTCCAAGAATACCCTAATATCAAAGGTCTTACTAGAAAAAAAAATTATTTTGATCTAACATGAATTTTCTTGATAAAGAAATATGATCATGTCTGGTAACGTGCACGTAAAATGTCTAGAAATAGCATTTTAGCTTAGCGTAAAGCTGAAAATTTACACAAGGTTTATTTCTATTTCTTCTGCTCCAAACTTACTTCAAACGTACTTCTCTGTCTGCTCATATGAATGTAACACATCATAAGAAAGAGTTTCACAGCTGCTCAAATGTGCTTTGATCGCATCATTTAAATAGATAAATGTTTTCCATCTGAAAGGACTAAATATTAAATGAAACAAATGACTATAAAATGCAAAGTAATCTCTTCAGTAATCAAAATACTTTTTGAATGTAACTGTATTCTAAATACCAATGATTTCAATTAAACTGTTATTTATTTTTGTATTTTAAAAACGTAATCCCGTTACATGTATTCCTTTACACCCAACCCTGTCCTCAATATAGGTGTGTTCTATCATGTGAAGTGACTTTTTTAACATATAGTTGAATATTGTTTAAATTATAAGAGAATTTGCATCACTAAACTTAGAATACATATGTGGGTCCTATTTAACTCATATACTGTGTGTTTCCTATGTTATTAAAGGCATTTTACACTGGTATTTTATTTTTGTAATACATCGTCTTTTTCAGTTTTAATTAGTTATGTAAATAAATATGAGTTAAATACCATGTTCACATTTAAATGTATGTGTAGTATGCAAGTATAGAGAGTTGTCATTCAGCCAATGCTAATATTCAAAGTGTTTGATAATACACCCATTACAAAGACAGTCCTCATGGAGCAACATGAGGTTAGATGCCTAATTTACAACACGGGCACAATGTTTTACAAGTTTATCACCATTTTATTTATTTAAAAAATTAGAATTTTCCTAGTCCATAGTACTTATTTGTTTGTATGTGTTTGTGTGAGTAAGTCGTTGAGACATTTCATATTTTAACACCAAACATTGAAATTGCTCATATTTCTGTTATACAATCTTTTTTATTCTCTGCTCCACAATTTCAATGTGTCTAAAACTCTTCAGAATTGAATAAAATATATATAATCTATTTTAAAATGTCAATTCCAAATGAAATTATCATTATAGTAAATATTCCTTGAAAAAATACGTCGTTTTTAAAAGAATAAGCATTTAGAATTCATCTGGATCTTTTTTGAACCACATATGCATTAAATGGGGGTAAGGTTACATTTGCATTCTAGGGTTAAAAAGTGTTAAATACCACACTGTTTATTCAAGTAACATGATCTGCTTTAATTTACATTATTATGTGCTTAGGACAAGACAATGTACAGTATCTCACAAAAGTGAGTACACCCCTCACATTTTTGTAAATATTTGATTATATCTTTTCATGTGATAACATTGAATAAATGACACTTTGCTACAATGTAAATTAGTGAGTGTACAGCTTGTATAACAGTGTAAATTTGCTGTTCCCTCAAAATAACTTAACACACACCCATTAATGTCTAAACCACTGGCAACAAAAGTGAGTACACCTCTAAGTGAATATGTCCAAATTGGGCCCAAAGTGTCAATATTTTGTGTGGCCACCATTATTTTCCAGCACTGCTTTAACCCTCTTGGGCATGGAGTTCACCAGAGCTTCACAGGTTGAAACTGGAGTACTCTTCCACTCCTCCATAACAACATCACGGAGCTGGTGGATGTTAGAGACCTTGTGCTCCTCCACCTTCTGTCTGAGGATGCCCCACAGATGCTCAATAGGGTTTAGGTCTGGAGACATGCTTGGCCAGTCCATCACCTTCACTGCTTCTTTAGCAAGGCAGTGGTCGTCTTGGAGTTGTGTTTGGGGTCGTTATCATGGTGGAATACTGCCCTGCGGCCCAGTCTCCGAAGGGAGGGGATCATGCTCTGCTTCAGTATATCACATTACATGTTGGCATTCATGGTCTCCTCAATGAACTGTAGCTCCCCAGTGCCGGCAGCACTCATGCAGCCCCAGACCATGACACTCCCACCACCATGCTTGACTGTAGGCAAGACACACTTGTCTTTGTACTCCTCACCTGGTTTCCGCCACACACACTTGACACCATCTTGGTCTCACCAAACCACAGGACACGGTACCAGTAATCCAGGTCCTTAGTCTGCTTGTCTTCAGCAAACTGTTTGCGGGCT
Source organism: Moxostoma hubbsi (assembly GCA_032164185.1). Taxonomy (NCBI): domain Eukaryota; kingdom Metazoa; phylum Chordata; class Actinopteri; order Cypriniformes; family Catostomidae; genus Moxostoma; species Moxostoma hubbsi. The sequence goes on from JAVLUX010000015.1 coordinate 23,171,835, forward strand.
TTCTTGTACATCATCTTTAGAAGAGGCTTCCTTCTGTGATGACAGCCATGCAGACCAATTTGATGCAGTGTGTGGCGTATGGTCTGAGCACTGACAGGCTGACCCCCCACTTCTTCAACCTCTGGACTCAACTTCTTTGGTTGACCATGGCGAGGCCTGTTCTGAGTGGAACCTGTCCTGTTAAACTGCTGTATGGTCTTGGCCACCGTGTTGCAGCTCAGTGTCAGGGTCTTGGCAATCTTCTTATAGCCTAGGCCATCTTTATGTATAGCAACAATGATTTTCTTCAGATCCTCAGAGTTATTTGCCATGAGGTGCCATGTTGAACTTCCAGTGACCAGTATGAGGGAGTGTGAGAGCGATGACACCAAATTTAACACACCTGCTCCCCATTCACACCTGAGACCCTGTAACACTAACGAGTCACATGACACAGGGGAGGGAAAATGGCTAATTTTCCCAATTTGGACATTTTAACTTAGGGGTGTACTCACTTTTGTTGACAGCGGTTTACACATTAATGGCTGTGTGTTGAATTATTTTGAGGGGACAGCAAATTTACACTGTTATACAAGCAGTACACTCACTACTTTACATTGTAGCAAAGTGTCATTCTTCAGTGTTGTCACATGAAAAGATATAATCAAATATTTACAAAAATGTGAGGGTGTCCTCACTTTTGTGAGATACTGTAAAAGCATCACTTTGAGTCCTGTCTGGATGCCGTGCTTCACTAGGAGATTATGAGAGCATCATGAGCACTTTATTAGGCTTTCAATCAATGTATTTTTGTTTCACCTGGAAGCCTGGCTTCTCTATATAATGAGAGGACAAGCTCTTAAATGGGCGAGAATTTACAACAGCTAATAATTGAAACAGTGATATATGTGACTGACAATGTTTGCAGTTTTAAAACAAAGCAGTGCACAGAGTGCTGGAAGATGCAAGTCTATCATAAAACATTTCATTTAGTATCCATAAACTTGTCTCTTGTTTATTTCAATTTACTGTAAAAATATAGTTCTGCGCCTGGACAGTTATTTCTGCTGAATATTTTTAATGTTTAGTAGTAATTTGAGAAGCTGCTCTTAGGAGCATCACTGCAAACACCAGATCTAAGAAAACATTTTTTTTTCTCAAATTGGTCAATCACATCTTGTTTTCTCCACTCCTGAGAAGCACCAGCCACCACTGCTCTCTACTATTTAGATTTATTTCTACCACCCTCTCTAAAGGTGAGGTGTAGCATGTCAGTGTGTGTGGACAGAGTAGGTCACCTTTCTGTCGGACAGAGCACCAGATGGTGATGATGAGCACACAGATGACAGTGAAGACCAGCAGAGCCAGGATGCCCCCTATCACTGCATATGGAACTGCACTGTGGGTCTCCACAACTGCCCCGGGATCTGAGACACACACACAAAGAGAAGGGGTTTAGCTTTAGCATTTAAACTAAAAACCAAACACAAATGAAATGGAAACAAACACAGAGGCAGGTAGAAATGTGATTAAATAATGCTGCGGATTTGTTTGAATTGCTCACATTTTTACATGTTTAATGGTGTAAAATGACAGGGAAAGGCTATATTCAGAGGAAATATGGCTGGGAAAAATCGGTGTGTGTGTGTGTGTGTTTGCTAGTTACAGAGATATATACAGTAAAAAATATTTTTCCTCTGGAATTGATTTTAGAGGCATTTTTGAGGGCATATTTTATATATATAAAAAAGGGTGTTGTCCTTTTATGTAAAATACTTTTTTAATTTTAAAATTAAAGTATTACATTTATTCAATTCATTTAAATAAATTCTCAATTTCAATAAGGCCAAGATTTTTTTTTTAAATAAAGACAGAGAAGGAAAGTATGCTTACTTGCAGGGAAACAGACAACATCACTGACACGAAAAGTTTCTGCGAGTGTCTGAACTCGACGATAAAATGTGCACATCTTAGAGAAATGCTTGAGAAACAGTGGGAGGTCTGGAGAGAGGCACGGCATGGTGCCTTTGAACAGGATGTCGACTAAGATTTCATTAGCAGTCTGTTTTATAAAAGATGAAAAATTAACGGTGCTCCTTGTCTCAAGCACACTTTTCAGGAAACCAGCCACCCGGCACTGAAGAAGGGACATAGACAGAGACTGCAGCCTCTTTCTCCACGCCAGTGTACTTCTCTTGTAGTTGTCTTCCTCTCTTATTCTCTCTCTTTGCATCTCTTTGAGAAAACTTTCAACTCTTGCTGGCAATTGGAGAAAGTAAAAATGCAAGGCAAAGAGAGAAAGAGCAAAGAGAGAAAACCACGCAGACCCCTGGTGTAGTTAGCTTCAGTTTTAGCAATTGATATTTCAAACAGGTTTGCCAAAATGTGCCTTTCTGCCTTGCACTAAAAAAGCAAATCCAAGCATCTAACTATAAACGTACTAAACTCCCTATAGCTACAGTGTTGCCTGATAGTAAGAACACAGAAGACTTATATATGGTCATTTACACACACATATATACATACATACATATATATATATATATATATATATATATATATATATACAGTATAAATATATATATATATATATATATATATATATATATATATATATATATATATATATATATATATATATATATATATATATATATATATATATATTTGAGTATATACGTACATATTCAAATTCTACTAGTATTTGGGAAAATACAGTATATGTTACTTATATAAAAAGGTAGAATTATGAAATACACTAAGTGACCACTTCATTAGGAACGCCTGTACACCTGCTTGTTGATGCCAAAATCTAATCAGCCTATCATCTGGCAGCAACTTAATGCATAAAATCATATAGTCAAGAGGTTCAGTTGCTGTTCAGACCAAACATCAGAATGGGTAGGAAATCTGATTTAAGTGACTTTGTACATGGGATGATTGTTGGTGCCAGACAAGGTGGTTTGAGTATCTCAGAAACTGCTGATCTCCTGCGATTTTCACATACAACAATATATAGAGTGTATAGAATGTACCTGTATATCTGACTTCTGTTTTCTTACAATCAGGGAACACTGTTGCTTTGATCTTTGAAGTTTACTTAAATATCAAAAATTTAACATCAAAACATTATATATAAAGTGTAAAATAATTGTAAATAATTACAATTGTCAATGGTGCATTAATTGGCTATTTTGGTATATAAATATAAGTTAAATAATAAGGATGATTTTTGTTTTTCACACCATTCTCTAAATTCATGGTTTGATACAGTTTCGGCACAGCAGGAAAAACAAAGAATCTTTCTTTCAATTATATATTTTGAAAACACAGTGGCTGATGGGCAACAATTCTTTTTGTGAAGGCTCATTAATGCATGACTGCATAATGACCATTTCTTTAACAAAATTACAATACAAAACAAAAAGCCTCTCATATGCACATTGTATAAATATATCAATAATAATAACAGTAAAAAAGTGCAATTATAATAATTGTAAAAAAATAAATAATAAGACATTAGCAGTGCAGATTTCTGTGTCTTTTGGCTTTCAGCTCACTATTTGTACTTTCAAGTTTTTGTTCCAGGAAAATCAGAATATCCACATTATCAAAGGAGATGGTGGATTTGTTAGCATTGACAATGTTCTCTGCTGTTGAAATATTACTCCTATGGCATTCGTTAAGGCTTTAGCTCTGTCTGAGCTTGCAGTGAGAGGCTGCTTGAACGCAGAGACTAACTTGCACAGGCTGTTTATGCTTTGCTCCCGTAAGCTCAAGAGACACAAGAGGATGATGTCGCCGCAAATGAGCCATCATGTAAGATGTGCTTCTTGAGACATACCAGACTTCTGTGAAACGGTGCTGAAGCAAAGCCTTTATCCTGTTCACTACTCATTTCTCAGTAATACTGTAGTTCACTGCAAAACCATAATCTCCCAAATAACAGATTTTAGAGATGGCGGTGTGTCTTCAATCTCTGGCTTATTTCAGTCCAACATATTTATATTTTGTTTAGTTCCATCACAGTTAGGGAAAATAGAGAGCTAATGTAGCTAGTTTAAACTTCACATGCATTTATCTGATCCACAGTTTCTAGTGTACCGCTTTGTCTGTTAAGTTCTGGTTCTGTGCAGTCCTGTGTTGCTTTGCTATCTTTTTCATTTTAGTTCCAAGAGCTTTGTGTTGTTTGTTTTATGTTGTTTTAATATTGGTTTCACGCATGCTAAGATATGAAATCATTCGTGTGACCGCGTGCACTGTACCGAAGGCCCTATATCCTTTCGGCGTGGATAAATGTACCACTGCATCCCTATTGGTCATATTTGAAGATTTATACAGTATCAGTTTGTATATATATATATATATATATATATATATATATATATATATCTAAACCAAGTTTCCATCCCACTAGAAAGAAAGCTTTAAAAGAAAAGACAGCAAAAGGTGATAAATTCAATGACTTGGCACTGTGAAGTGCGTGCAATGAAAATGTTAGAAATAGATCTGATATAATCTTCTTCTGCAGGTCATTCAGACAGAAAGTGTGTGCGTGCTAATCTTTGTGAGGGTTGTGCAGTGTTGCATGACTTATTGCTCTGCTGATGTGCAAATGTCTTGAAGTTCAGTGAAAACTGTCAGTAGCTCTGTAGGTGTGGGAGGTTGAAGGGCTCTCTGCTGACCCGACCCCATGTCCCTGATCATTACGGATGACAAGTGATACTGCTGAAGATGTCATTCTTTGTGGGACCACTCTATTTTATGCACCGTTTCAGCATGTGTCCCTTCATCTGTTCAGAGATCCTCAAACGGTAGCAAAAAACAAGGCACAGCAGCTGAGTAGATACTCTAGAGAGCAGCGCTTGTGCTTCAGATGACAAGGGCACTTATAAGACAATAGGAGTGTGTGCACATGCATGTTAAGGAACAATAATACAGCAAAACATGAATATGAAAATGAGAAGCTAGTATTTTCTAACAGAAGAAAACATATGGAATGAGGTTGATTTGAAGATAAGCCTTTAGAGGAGCGAAGTCCAGAAGGAATACACATGTTTACTTAGAATGAGGATTAAACACAATAAAATTGTAACACATTTCACATGAGAAGAGGATAGCCAATCATCACAGAGGTAATTTACATAAAGAGGTTTCTAAGGTACATTAACCAAAACAGTGTGTTTAATTCTAAAATAAACAGAGGGGGTGGAAATGGTCATGTAACACTAAATTACAACTGTTTTTGAAGCATGAAACATTAACTAATATACAATACCTGTCAAAGATTAGATACACTTATGCTTTTCACACTAATATTAAGAATATTTTGATATAAAGGCTTATGCTAAAATGCTTGAAATTTGTTTATGAATTCTATGTTTAATTATTACTTTTGGATCAGATAGTAATAGAAAAGAAACTATTATAATATCCATACATCCATTTGTGCTATTTCATAGTTTTGGCGACTTTATTTCGGTACTCTTAAATGTGAAAATGAAAGTAAAAAAAAAATATATATAAAAAGGTAATAAAGAATGAGTAGCTGTGTCCAGAATTTTGACTGGTAAAATAAGTGGAATTACAAGTATGAATAAATTAGTAAGTGAAATACTCTAGATGAAGTATGAATAAATGAGTGAGGTGAGGCAGGAAGTGTAGTGGAGGAGAGGTGAGGAGAACTAAGGTAAAGTGAAAAGATGGATGGAGTGTTACCTTTGTATTCCTCTGCATTACTGGTGGATGGAAGGATGTGGTAAGTGATGGCAGGATGGGAGGTGGGAGGGAGAGACACTAGAAGGGAACGGCAGTGGAACAAGTTTATTTACAAACTACTGCAACTAAATACAAGCACATGCAGGGGAAATGCAAAATGAGGCATGTCAGTCTGTAGAGTAAGCGAGTTTGCGTGAGTATGTGAGGAGAAAACAAACAATCTTGTTCCTTTTGCAGGGGTCAATGTTATCTTTGTGGGCTACATCTCCAGCCAGCAGGGCGCAGCAGCTTTATGTTATGCCCTCCAATCCCTCACAGCTAAAAAATACTGCTGTTACCGTGCACCCTCTGCTCAGCTCTCTCTCTCTCCCTCTCTCTTTCTTACACTGTAATCTTCAATCCCTCCATCCCAAAGATCATCAATCTTTCTGCTCTGCTCACCATCCTCCTAGCCTAATCGCTCTTTCTCACCTCATCTTTCATTCCTCTCGCAGTCTCCTCCAACTACAAATCAGTCTATCACCATTTTTTTCCCTAAATACAATCCAGAATGAAACAATGCAATAACCATCTGGAAAGAGGTAGGCACAAACATATGTTGTTGTTTGGATGCTGGTGTGCTATTATGCCCTTCCAGTTTCTTAAATATCTTAACTAGAAACACTGCATTAGTAAACCAGTTGGTAAAATATTCTTTTACCAACTTAAAAGAATATTTCACCATATTTTGCTACAGCTATGTTGGCCCAATAGCTAGACCATCAACATAGAAGCACTAATCTCCAAAACAGCATAGGCCTGCATGATAACTTATGATGGCCAAAGATGGTCTTTCGGCAAGTTTAGCTTTTTTCGGGGGTGAAAATACTGAGGGAGGCAGCACACGGTGCAGGGGACAACACAGAGCATCCTAACATTCAAAACCATTCAGAATCCGTCAGTGGCATCCAGATCCAACTTCTGGGGCTGCTCAATCATCAACGGACATATATTATTTAGATTATGCTAGAAGATACATTGTGTATATGCAATTTTTCATAAACAAAATTTAGACAGCTTGAACACATCCTAGGCAACATATAAAGAAATTGCATAATAAACGTTGCCTTTTAATTTTTCAGTTTGCACAGTTGCACTGTTTTTTTCATACACCAAACTGCAAACTCATCAATGTCACTTTGTTCATTTTTGAAGTGCAAAAACCTTTTGTATGTAACTTTTCTTTGTACAGTGATTAGAGTCACTGTTTTGTACTGCCACTAGGGGTTGCACGACTACTGATTTTAAGCCCAAAAGTCAAGTCCAATTAAAAAATTTGTGACATCATTCCAACACACAAATTGCTGATAATGTTGAAAATGATGATGCCTTTTTAAATGATTCTGCATAGCACTATATTTGAAGGCAGATTTGCATATATTGCAGGTTACTGTAGCATTTGTGTCATCTTTATCATAGTAGCTTTCATTTGAGCCACTTCACATATTGAGCGCAGTGCCACAGGGCTTCACACCTGCTGTATTTTCCACAGATGCCATTTTATAACTCTTGTGATAAGCGACTAGTCGACTTCAGGCTGACAGTGTATTCACTGAACACTTGACTGCCACCTTTATTCACTGTACAAATCTCGTCTGATGTGAACCGGCTTTGGGGGTTGAAATTAGCAGGGACCTATCGATCCTATGTTGAATCAATATAGAGATACAATACTACTGCAGTACTTTAAGTTTAGTGTATAGTTAAACAAAAATGTGTATCTTTTACTTGCTAGTTTCATAATTTCACCTGCATTGTTTTTTTGCGCATTTATGTTTTAATCCCTGAGTTTAGTCTAATATAAATAATTGAGTGTTTGTTGACCTAATGCTACAGCCAGTTTCACTCTCTCACAGACATGCTCTGAATGGTGCTCTCTTTTCCTTTTTTCCAGAAATATTAAAGGAATAGTTCACTAAAAAAAATGAAAATTCTCTCATCATTTACTCACCCTCATGCCATCCTAGATATGTATTACTTTCTATCTTCTGTAGAATGCAAATTAAGATTTTTGGAAAAATATTTCAGCTCTACAGGTGAAGTGAATATGCAAGGGAATATGTGCCAAAAAGCACATATAGCCATCATCAAAGTAATCCATATGACTCCAGTGGATTAATAAATGTCTTCTGAAGCTAAATGATAGGTGTGTGTGAGAAATAGACAATATTTCAAACTTTTTATACCAAAAAATTAAAGAGGGTCAAGCTCTCTCAGCCTCTCATATGACGTAATTTGGAAGCGCTCTTTATCAACTGTAAACCTTTCTCGCCTTGGAAGTTTTCTCGTTTATTCTGGTAAGAGTTTATATTCCTCAAACGTGTGTGAGTTCAGTGCTGCAACAGCTGGCTGATCAGCTAATCACCCGTGAACTGCCAAAATACAGACCGCACATTACATGCCACACCAGAGACCGAAATATACTGGATCACTGCTACACAATATTAAAGGATGCATATCACTCTGTCTCTAGAGCAGATTTGGGACTCTCTGATCACTGTTTGCTTCAACTTCTTCTGACGCACAGGCAAAAACTTGAATCAGCTAAACCTGTAGTAAAGATGGTATAAAGATGGACCAATGAAGCAGAGCTAGAACTACAAGCCTGCTTTGAAAGGACTGATTGGAGTGTTTTTGAAGCTCCAGAAACCAATCTTGATGAGCTCTCAGACACTGTGACATTATATATCAGTTTCTGTGAGGATATATGCATTCCTACTAGGACTTATTCAACATTCAACAATGTGAAACCATGGTTTACAGCAAAACTCAGGCAGCTTCATTAGGCCAAAGAGGATGCTTACAGAATTGGGGATAAAATCTTGTACAGTCAGGCCAGAAACACACTGACAAAAGAGATTAGAGTTGCTAAAAGAAGCTACTCTGAGAATCTGAAAAACAAGTTTTCAGCTAACAACTCTGTATCAGTGTGGAGAGGCCTGAAAGATATTACTAACTATAAGACACCATTCCACAACACTGTAGGTAAACAACAAATGGCTGATGACCTGAATGAGTTTTACTGTAGATTTGAAAAGCCCAGCCTCTCACCCCACACCCGCTCTGACATTCACTTCACACAAACATCAACACCTCCTGCAATCACCCTTCTCCCCCATCCTGCTACTAAACCTGCACTTAAGATCTGTGAAGAGGATGTGTGCCAGGTCTTTCAGAAACAAAAGTCTTGGAAAGCACAGGGCCAGACAGTGTTTCACCCACTTGTCTAAAATCCTGTGCTGACACGCTGGCCTCCATCTTCACACAGATCTTCAACAGATCACTGGAGCAGTGTGAAGTTCCCTGCTACTTCAAATGCTGCATCATCATCCCTGTCCCAAAGAAGCCCAAAATCACAGGACACAGACCCATCGCTCTAACCTCTGTGGTCATGAAGTCATTTGAGACACTAGTGTTGGCCCAACTGAAGGACATATTTGGACCCATTCTGGATCCCCTTCAATTTGCTTATTGAGCAAACAGGTCTGTGGATAATGCAGTCAACATGGGATTGCATCATACCCTGCAACATCTGGACAGACCAGGGACATGTGCAAAGATCCTTTTTGTGGACTTCAGTTCGACTTTCAACACCATCATCCCATCTATTCTCCGGATTAAATTAACCCAACTGTCTGTTCCCACTTCTATCTGTCAGAGGATCACCAGCTTTCAGACAGATAGGCAGCAGTTATTGAGACTGGGGAAATTCACTTCCAGCTTCTGTACGATGAGCACTGGTGCCCCCCAGGAATGTGTGCTCTCCCCACTACTCTTATCCCTGTACACAAATGACTGCACCACCAAGGAGCCCTCTGTCAACCTCTTGAAGTTTGCAGACAACACTACTGTCATCTGCCTCATCCAGGATGATGATGAGTCTACATACAGAAGGGAGGTTGATCAACTGGCTGTCTGGTGTAGTCAAAACAGCCTGGAGCTGAACACACTCAAAACATTGGAGATGATAGTGGACTTTAGGAGGAACACCCCAACATTGAACCTACTCACCATTCTGAACAGCACTGTGGCAGCAGTGGATTCATTCAGGTTTCTGGGCACTACCATCTCACAGGACCTGAATTGGGAGACCCATATTGAATCCATTGTGAAAAAGGACCAGCAGAGGTTGTACTTCCTTCACCTGTTGAGGAAGTTCAACCTGCCATGGGTTCTATTGATACAGTTCTACTCAGCAGTCATTGAGTCTGTCCTCTGCACTTCAATAACTTTCTGGTTTGGTTCAGCTATGAAATCGGACATCAGAAGATTACAAAGGGCAGTTTGGACGGCTGAGTGAATTATTGGTTATTCCCTGCCTCCCCTTCAAAAACTGTACACTTCCAGAGTGAGGAAAAGGGCTGAAAAAATCCATCTGGACCCCACTCACCCAGCCCACTACCTTTTTGAACTGCTGCCTTCTGGCTGGCGATACTGAGCACTGAGACCCAGAACTGTCAGGCACAAGATCAGTTTTCTCCCTCAGTCTATTCATCTCATGAACAGTTAAAACTGCCCCATTGAGCAATAATTATGTGCAATACACAACTTAGTCTATTTATATTTATCCAACACATTCTACCTTTTCTGCCATTACTGTATATAACTATCTGATTTGTATTTGTGTGTGTGTTTGTGTGTGTGTGTGTGTATATATATATATATATATATATATATATATATATATATATATATATATATATATATATTGAGTCTTGAGTCATCCAGTGACTGCTGTGAATAGAATGGTGGACAACAAAGGAAAGACCATGTGACTGATGTAAAGACAGCAGATAGGTGGGAATAGACCCCAACTGGGGCAGGCATGGGATAACAATCCTTGTCTTCAGAATCCAATACTAATCAGTATTTTGGAGACACCCATTAATGACTGTGAATAGAACTAAAGAGAGAATACCCCAAGAGTCTGTGAAAGCGGACTCACTGATTAATAACATGGATATTGACCCAGAAACAGAAAAGACCACAAGGAACATAAGCGCCCAAAATCGCACTTCAGATCTGTTCCTGTGGATGGAGTAAAGTAATGTCTGTAAAGGGCCTGAAAATACATCAAGGGAAGAAAAGGTGCTTGAGAGAGGGAAAACGGGGACCTCGCAATGACAACTACTTCATGAGAAGTAAATCAATCAGTTGAGTGAAGTTCAGCGACTGGAGTCTCATCAAGGTTTGCAGGACATCAGTCCCCCTGAGGAAGAAAACTCGAGCACATTAACTGTTGCGGAAGAATGTATTGAGCCCATCCATCCAAGGAAATTTTCAACGGAGAGGAAGATCAGTGGAATCACGCTTCAAGTGAATTGGCCTGGAGCCCCATAAAAAAAAGAATGAGAGACTATAAATGCTAACCTGACTAGTGTCCTAGAAGGGATGAGGGGCACAGTCGAAATTAAGCTTGACAAGATTGGGAACATCATCTATGGCTATGGAGCAGAACGATATGGAATTAGGAACCAAAAGGAGAAGGCAGTAGTGTTGAAAAGAAAGTCTAGATGTTTACAGGAAATATAATGCCTAATCAACAAGAGTAGGCAGCTCAAGAAGCAATGGAGGAAGTCCTCTGACTGCGAGAAGGAGTATATCAACATACTCAAGGTTCACATCAAAAACAATTTGACAGCTTTGAAACAAGCAGAAAACCTGCAGAAAACACAAAAGAAGAGAGAGAGTTAGCAAGATCATGTTTCCTAAAGGACTCCTTTACATTTTTGAAATCACTCTTCATCAAAGAAAAGATAGGACACCTGAAGATATCAAATCAGGAGCTGGAGGAACATCTGAAAAGAAAACAAGCTGACGAAAAGAGGCATGACCAGACAGTTTTTCCATTGGATATTCCACCAATTGAACAACCAGAACACCAGATGGACATTAGCCCTCCAAAGTGGAGTAAAGTGGGCAAGTGCATCATCAGCCCCATGGCCTAATGGCGTTCCATTCTGACTCTACAAGAGTGCTTCTGATGTTCTCCAATTCCTGTGGAAGGTAAGAGAATCATACCCAAAGCATGGCGCAGAGCAGGAGGAGTCCTGATTCCGACGGAGAAGGAGTCCACAGATATCAGCCAGTTCCGCTCCATCAGTCTTCTCAATTTGGAGGGAAAGATTTTCTTTAGTGTGGTAGCTCAGAGGATAAACAGCTATCTGGAGAGAAACAGCTTTGTGCATACCACAGTCCAAAAAGCTGTGATTCCAGGGTTCTCTGGATGTCTCGAACACACCAGCATGATTTGGCACCAAATCCAGACTGCTAAGAGAGAGAAGAGTGTCCTCCATTACATTTTTCTTGACCTTGCCAATGCGTTCAAATATGTCCCTCACAGCTTCCTCTGGGCAGAAGTATCTCTATTATCAAAGGCAAACTCACAGAACAAAGGTTTTTTAACGATCAGGAACCAATTCTTTCTGTGTCTGAGAAGCCAGTCAAAAGTCTTGGAAGATGGTACAACTCTAAGCTAAAGGACACAGATTAAGCACATGAACTGCAGCAAGAAACCATCAAAGGTCTGAAGAACATCGACCAATCTATACTGCCTGGCAAGCTAAAATTCCGATGCCTGCAGTTTGGGCTACTACCCCACTTTATGTGACCACTGACCATTATAACATCCCCTTCACAAGAGTTGAGAAGATGGAAAGGATGATCAGCTCTTACATGAGGAAATGGTTAGGCAATTTGGCCTGAGCGGCATAGGCCAGGGTATGGTCAGGGGATACTTGAGCTGCCTCTCTCCAGCCTCACAGAGGAATTCAAATGCACCAAAGTGAGGCTAAAGTGAGCCTGTCAGAGTCTAGAGATACTTTGATCAGAGCTGCTGATCCTACCCTAACAACAGGAAGGAAGTGGACTGCCAAGAACACAGCACAGCAGGCAAGTCCAACAGGGAAGAGGAGGCTTGGGGCTTGGTCAAAGACAACCTTGCTGGAACAAGGCATCCTCACTAGAGTGGAGGAATTTTGTCGTGGCTGAAGTTCGCCGACAGGAGGAGTCAATAAAGTGTGCCAAGGCCATGTCGCAAGCCAAACAGGGTCAGTGGATTAAATGGGAGCGTGTTGGAAAGTCTTGTGAGAGATGGAGACAAGCAAGATAAGTTTCCTCATTCGTGCAACCTACAACATCTTTCCTACCCCTCAAAATCTCAACCAATGGTGGGGTGAAGATCCATTATGCCCCCTGTGTTCATCACCAGCAAAATTAAAGCACATCCTTTCTGGTTGCAAAGTGAGCCTCTACCAAGGATGGTACACCTGGAGACACAGCCAAGTCCTCAAGTGCTTGGCAGTGACTCTGGAAATCAAGAGAACAGACATCAATGCCTTGCCAACAATGAGAGCCGATCCAGATAAGCCAGAAGCATTTGTCCAGGAAGGGGAACAAAAACAGTGGAAGAAGCCTTTGAGGAAGAAGCTGCGATACACTGAGCTGACAGAAAAGGCAGATCAGCAGGGCTGGAGAGCAAAGATCTGCTCAGAGGAGGTAGGGTGTTGGGCTTTGTGGCAACATTCACTGTAAGAGGGACCTGAGCATCAGGGGACAAGCACTACTCCATTTTTTAGTAAAAAAAAAAGTTTTAAATATTGATCTGTTTCTTACACACAAGTTTTTCACTTCAGAAGACACTAATTTATCCACTGGAGATATTTGGATTACTTATATGTCTATAAGAGATTTTTGGAGCTAACAAAAATTTGGTACCCATTCACTTAATTTTATGGACCTACATAGCTGAAATATTCTTCTAAAAAGTCATACACATCTGGAATTGCATAAGGGTGAGTACAAGATGAGAGAATGGATTAATTATTCCTTTAATTGTGAACAATGTAAATACAAATTTGAATCCTTATTGTAAGAAATTCAGTTTCATTAGGTAAAATGTCACAATACTGAAATATTGATTTTCTCTATTTGTCCACATTATACAACTGAAGACAGCGAGAGACAGGAGTGAGATCTTTAGGTTGTGTACTAATTCAGCATCAATGGAGTCTGTAAATCTCTCGATCTCTCACCTCTCCCCCTCTCTGCTCAAAGGCCAAGTCCCTGTCGTCAACTCTATGCCGCTCCTCCATTCAACATGCTTAATATTTCTTTCACGACTCTCCAAAGAAAAAAAAAATGACATCTTCAGTTATTTCTCCTCTTGCTCACTCTATCGTTCTTTTTCTTTCGCCTGAGTTTCATTTAATTAAGCGCTGTGTTGTTTCTCCCAATTATAGCCATAGCTCATTACTGCACATCGTTGTTTGTCCCTCCAACTCATTCTCCATCTCTCCTTTTCTCTCCATTCATTTCAATCTCATCAGCTCTCCAATGCATTTAGATTGTAATGGCTTTTATCGGCAGTAAGGTCCATCACAGCTGAGTACTACTGCTGTTTTACATAACAACATCTCAAGAGTACTATCAACTTGACTGTTTGACATGACAAATCATTGTGACAACTGAACAGGTTGCATATGTGGATGTTATGAGCACACACATATGTATAAAAAAATACACATAATCAAATGTGGCTATACATTAAAATACTTCTTTATAGGTGGTTTTGATGAGGAAGCGTCTATAGCAAATATTAATGCAAATTTAAAAATACACAGACAAAGACAGTTAACACAACCTATCTGTCAGTGTAAATTCTGAATTCTCCTCTGTCCTTTTCTCTTCCTCATTTTCCCTATCTCTGTGACAGAGTATCTCTCTGCATTACTCAGAGAGTCCAGGAGCGTTGTAAGAATGAATATCTGAAGTCAAGCCCCTTTTCCATTCTTGCGATAGCTGGGAATAATGTCTGTAACCATAGTTACAGTGACTAAAGTAAAGTCACTGTATCACGATTGGCACAATGTTTTTTGAAAACATACAGAAATTACAAATCAGATGATTGCAACACGCTCCGTAAAAAGTTGAGACAGGGACAATTTAAGACTAATAACAATTTGGTGAGTTGAAATAACAAGGGGATGTGAAACAGGAGATGTTAAATAGGTAAGGCAATTGTGTCATAGTACTTTATAATGTATATGGAGCCTCCAAAAACAGCCAAGTCCTTCAAGAGTAAGCATCCTCCAAGACTTGTCAATTTGCCAAAAAAATGCTTCAGCAAATAATCCAGCAATTTGTGAGCAATGTTCCCCAAAGACAAACTGGAAGGATTTGGGGCATTTCACACTCTACAATGTACAATATAGTTAAAAGATTCAGGAAATCTGGTCAAATCTCAAATCTGGTCAAGTGCATAAAGGGCAAGACGAAAACCTCTTCTGAATGCACAGGATCACTGATCCCTCAGACGTCACTGTCTTAAAAAATGTAATTCATCTGTAATTGATATCATGAAAATGTGCTTGGTATAACTTTCGTAAACCTTTGTTAGTCAACACCACTCGCCACTGCATCCACATATGCAAGTTAAGACTTTACAATGCAAAGCAGGAGCCATACATCAACACTGTCTAGAAGTGCTGCCAACTTCTCTGGGCTCGGTCTCATCTTAGATGAAATGTAGAACAGTGGAACTGTTTTTGAAAAAACCACATACTGCCAGGTTTACAAGTGCATGGCTGTGTATGTAGAGAGTAGAGAGTGTCACTCGACTGTCCCAACTTGTGTGTTGCAATCATCTGATTTGAAATGACTACATTTTCACAGGATAAAACATCATATAATATGTAGTTGTAGAGCTTTCAATATAGCTGTAACAGTTCGGGAAAGGAGGATGTGGGAACTGGAGTAACAAACAATACAAACTTGAATCAAACCGAATATCAAACTGAAAACATAGAACATAAACACACACACAGAGTGGCCGCATGTGTCTCTCTCTCTCTCTCTCTCGCTCTGACCCTCACTGACGTATCTGGCTCCCATTTATCTCTCTCTCCTTGGCACCGGTGTGCAGTCTCATGGCCTGGCCACACCCTCCTCCTCATCACAATAGCAAAGGGTAATTATAATTTAGAAATCACAAATTTTTGTTTTTATTATCATTTTTCATACTGTCCCAAATTTTCTGGAAATGAGGTTGTAACTCAGAATTTACAGAATCTAAAAAAAAAAAAATTCATTACATGCATAAATTTAATCATGTCCATTTATAAGAGTATTTATGGTAATCCTTGTATTGTGTCTCTATACTGTATATGTAAGTACTTTTAGTAATCCTGATGAATCGAGATTAAAAACAACGTAACACAGAGCATACAATTATTTTCACCATTCATTCCATCTCTAACACCAGCAACGGCTCCACTGAGCTATCACCATGACTGCTGGCTCATCATCCTTGACTCATCATCCCTCCTTTTCTATCAGCCTTCAGTCAGCAATTTCTATCTTTTTAGTCACACTTTCACTGAGGATAGGATTTCCAACAGGCAAAGCTTAAATAAGCTGATACTGAGAGTTAACGCCTCATCCTGTCCATTTACTCACAAATATACACACAAAGATGCATAAAATGGAAATCCATGTTCTATGTAGCCAAGACAGAATGAGTGGAAGAAAGAAAGATAGAAAGAAAGAATGCATTGGAATAATAGAATAAATAGACAGAGAAAGGGAATCATGTGCATACTGCAAAGTGCAGAGGAGTTTCAAAGCTAAGAGGCTCACCAACACAGAACCACTGAAAAGAAAGCGTGGAAGAGAGCAACAGAGAGGGAGCGAGGGATAGAAACTGGATGAAAGATGACATTCCTTGCCACCTGTGCTCTCTGAGCTCACTCGTTAACATGTGCATTTGATGGCTGTCATTATCATCCGAAGAAAAGAAGAGAAAATGGAAAAATAAGGGAGGGGAACTCTGGGGATCTCATTTCTTACGGTCTTTCAAAATACAGTAAATCACATCTCCTGCAGGTCTATGGAGAGAGAGAGCTGAAAGAGGCAGTGTCCCATGTTGCCACCGGGAGCACATGTGGGCAGAGGGGAGGAGTGCAAAATAACCCACTCAGAACCAGAGTAACAGTAAGAAACATCTGTAGCTGTGGAGAACCACGCTGTACTCGAATACTAAAGGAAGTATAGGTGTTTATGCATAAACATGCAGAAATGCTTTGTCATACTGAACCATGTTGAGATTTTGTATGTTTTTAACACATGTAATGAAAAGAGTGGAAAAAACATAGTTTTTGATGTGGATTGTAATGAAAAGAGTGGAAAAAACATAGTTTTTGATGTGGATTGTAATTGTTCAGATGGGGGAAGGGTTGATGTCATGTAATTTTTCTTACCATACACCAGCAGTGTGTAGTGGTCTGCTGCACGTCCGTAATTATTATGCGCCTGACAGAGGTAGGTGCCATTGTGTGATTGGCTGAGGCGAGACATATGAAGAATGTTGGCCGTTTTCTCCGCCCTCTCAGGAAGAGTGTCGTTCACTCGTGACCACTGGATGTCACGTGGTCTGAAAAAAAAAAGTGAAATGAAAACAGCAGAAGTTGTTGTTTTATTTGCATCATAAAACAATCAAAGAAAGAACAAGGCATAGCAAGAAAGGCTTAAAAAAACACTTTCTCAAAATAATGAGGAACTCGGAAGAAAAGAGAATACTGCACAAGGGACATAAAAAGAGACAAAATCCTTTCCAAATGGTAACCAGTTATAACTAAATAAAAACATGGTTAATAATGTTCTTTTTAAAATTATTACTCTGTGACAAGGTGGGTGATATACCAGGTGCAGTGTTGCCAGATCTCACAAGAAAAACAAGCAAACTGGTCTGGAAAAACAAGCTCAAAATATGCCCGCCATTAAGGATTTTTTCCCATGTGAGGGCATTTTCAGGATAGAAATTATAACAAGAATAGTATACAGTAGCCTATATAAAGTAATGTCTCTTCAATAAATGTATGCTTAATGTCAAATACAAATGCATCTTAAAAAATGTGAATATTTATTTTTTATTCAAAAAATGGAACTTTCAAATATTATAGATTCATTACAGACAAAGTGAAATATTTTAGGCCTTCTTTTGTTGTAATCTTGATGATTATGGCTTACAGCTCATGGAAATCAAAAATCCAGTATCTCAAAATATTAGAAAAAAGACCTTCTGAAAAGACTCAATTCTAGGTCTAATGGTGGCCTTCAGCTCATCTGTATTGTTGGGTCTGGTGTCACTCATTTTCTACTTGACAAAACCCCATAGATTCTCTATGCGGTTCAGGTCAAGCGAGTTGGCTGGCCAATCAAGCACAGTAATACCATGGTCAGCAAACCAGTTACAAGTAGTTTTGGCACAGTGGGCAGGTGCCAAATCCTGTTGGAAAAGGAAATCAGCATCTCCATAAAGCTTGTCAGCAGATGGAAGCATGAAGTGCTCTAAAATCTCCTGGTAGACGGCATTGACTCTCGACTTGAGAAAACACAGTGGACCAACACCAGCAGATGACATGGCACTCCAAATCATCACTGACTGTGGAAACTTCACACTGGACTTCAATCAACTTGCATTCTGTGCCTCTCCACTCTTAATCCAGACTCTGGGATCTTGATTTCCAAATTAAATGCAAAATTTACTTTCATCTGAAAAGAGGCCTTTGGACCCCTGAGCAATAATTATTTGCAGTAATTCGTGCAAAAGGAGCCCAAAAAAGGAGTGCATAAATTAACATACTTTTCAGAAGGTCGACATTTATGTATTATAAATTCTTTATTCCAATATTTTGAGATACTGGATTTTTGATTTCCATGAGCTGTAAGCCATAATCATCAAGATTGGTGATGATCTGGGGATGCATCAGCAAGGCTGTAATCTGACAGATTTGTCTTTGTGAAGGATGCATGAATCAAGCCACATACAAGGATATCCTGGAAGAAAGTTTGCTTCCTTCTGCTCTGAAAATGTTCCACAACTCTGAGGATTGGTTATTCCAGTAAGACAATGCTCCATGCCACACAGCCAGGTCAGTCAAGGTGTGGATGGAGGACCACCAGATGAAGATCCTGTCCTGGCAAGCCCAATCTCCAGACCTGAGCCCCATTGAAAACCTCTGGAATGTGATCAAGAGGAAGATGGATGGCCACAAGCCATGCTGAGCTGCTTCAATTTTTGCATGAATTATTGGCATGAAGTTACCCAACAACGTGAAAGACTGGTAGAAGTTGCATGAAAGCTGTAATTGAAAATTAGGTTTATTCCACCAAATATTGATTTCTGAACTCTTCACAAGTTAAAACATTAGTATTGTGTTGTTTAAAAATTATGATGAACCTGTTTTCTTTGCATTATTCAAGGTCTGAAACACTGCATCTTTTTTGTTATTTTGACAGTTGTTATTTTCTGCAAATAAATGCTCTAAATTACAATATTTTTATCTGGGAGACATATTGTCAGTACTTTATAGAATAAAACAAAAATGTTCATTTTACTCAAACACATACCTATAAACATTAAACCCAGAGAAACTGATAATTTCGCAGTGGTCTCTTAATTTTTTTTCCAGATCTATATATTTCAAGCTTATAAACTCTAAAAACTTTTTTCTCTGGGCCTTTACATGATATTAAATTGATATGTGAGTGAAATCATATATTTTGTATTCTACTCGCGAGCTTTATGATCGGCATGATGATTTGACCGTATGTTTGTGTAACGTCTGCAGGAACGAGGCGAGAGAATGAGGATCTATGTGAAGGCTTTTAATAAAAACTCAGAGAAAAAAACAAAGAACTCAAAACAAGACCACAAAACAAACCGTTACATCCATGGAAGGTTGACAACTGACAAAGACAGAGAACAAAAAGGCAATATGAACACAC
Source organism: Moxostoma hubbsi (assembly GCA_032164185.1). Taxonomy (NCBI): domain Eukaryota; kingdom Metazoa; phylum Chordata; class Actinopteri; order Cypriniformes; family Catostomidae; genus Moxostoma; species Moxostoma hubbsi. The sequence goes on from JAVLUX010000015.1 coordinate 23,191,356, forward strand.
ACAAGAACTAACAATGGTAACAAGACAACATTGGGATGACAATCAGGGAAGGAATCAGGAACAGTGACAGAAGAAGGAAAACACAGAACTTCAAACTAAAAGTCTTAGTTCTCCTAGCGACCTCTAGTGACCGCTAGGGCAAATTACCCAAGTGTTACAGAGCCCCCATCTAAGGAGTGGCTGCTGACATCCCATAATACATAAAACAAAACACAAAAAAATAGTTAATGGTGGAGCCAGTGAAGGGCCCAGAGACAGGCGTAGACCAGGGGACCAGGGTGGAGTCGGCAGCCAGGGAAGTGGCTCCAGGAAGGGAGCAAGGGCTGGCAGGCAGCGAGGCGTAGACTCAGGGGTCTGAGTCACATGAGACGGATCAGCAAGTGGTGGAGCAGCAGGAGGCAGAGCCATGGAAGACTCAGAGTGTGGAGCCACTGAACATTAATCAGCAGACTGGACAGCGGCCGCTGGACAGTGATCATACAGGAAGTGGGTTGGCGCTGGACACTGAACAGACTGGTAGCTTGTGTCTGACAGGTGCTGACCACTGTATTGAGCAACATACTGGTTGAGGGCTGCTGGGCACAGGATCGATGGTCACAGGGAACTGAACAGGCTCAAAAGTCACAGGGATCTGGACTGCCTCGTGGACAGTCTTGGAAATCCGGACAGCCTCAGGGAACTGGATTGGGGAATGCTGGCAGCGGCAGGGGAACAGCCTCCGAGGCTTCAAGCGCTGACTCAAGGACGGACGATGCACAACTATAAATGCAAACCAATGCGTTGGCCACTATGCAGGGCCTATGCTATACGTAGCAGCATTAATCAGCCTTTTTTAACCAATAACAAGCGATTTAAAATAATGTTTTCACTCCGGAAAAATTTAAAGGGATTTCATTCCCGTTTTTTGGGTTATGTTCTGCAAAAATAAATAAATAAATAAATAAAATATTTTTTTTTACATTTTATTTCCTTGAACTAAAGTACCTTCAACCTTTATTAGTTGCTGAATTTAGCAGCATAAATTAATCTTGGTTAATGTTAATGCCTATATACAGTTTACTAATACATGTATTACAGTAAAAGTTGAATATGTTAACTAAGTTAATGCAGATTAAGCATTATGAACTAACATAACAATGAGTAATAGTATTTTGATAAAACAAAATTAACAAAGATGAATAATACCAATTTTTAATATATGCTTACATAAACAATTAATATCCAGCTCACAAGAAATACAGCGTTTTCCTATTAAGTTAAAAAAAACAAACTATTAATTCTGCATAAAACATCATTTAAACCCCAAGCATCAAAACCTCAAAAAATAATCTTTGTTTCCTTGTTAGCTCCAACTAAAAACAGCAAGAATATGCTCAAAACATATTTTATATTAGTAAACAGCAATAAGATTAAGGTTTAAAAGAAGAGAAGAGAAGAGAAGAGAAGAGAAGAGAGAACTAGTACAGTCTAAGCAGATAATACAAAGCAGACAGAAACAAAAGAGCATGAAAGGAGGAGGTTACCACACACACACACACACACACACACACACACACACACACACAAACAAAGAGCAGCAGGAGATACAAGGAAACTGTAGGGCAAAAGCCTGAGGCTTCTGTTCTGAGCCCACCGCCTATGAAACACCTCATCCCTCATCCACCCTGGCTGGAATACAATCCCTGCATCATCACCCGCCGCAATCCCACATGACACTTTTAATTACAAGCCTTCGCAGGATCCCAAACCACACACGCTTTCACAAACACACACATACGGTATGACCGCAAACACTGAGGATGAGCCTGCCAAGGCACTGAGGGATAATAAATACACCCCTCCAACAAAAGCAGACTGTGTTTAATTGGTGATTAATGTCGGAACGAACAGGATCATAATGGCTTTATAACCAAGCAGCACGGGACAGTGTACCATGAGCTCAGCTACCATGTAGCAGCATCTGAATCCATCTATCATCCCTTTAATACTACATCATTTATCTCCACCCATCCCGAGATTGCTCTCATTGCTCATCAGTGCATCCCGTAATCTTCAATCGCGTCCCTGCAATTAAGCATTTGTCTTTCGCACTTTCTCCATTTCTCTCTTCCTTTTCTCCCATACAATGAGTGACAGTGGCAGTTCAACGATCCTCTCTATCTCTCCACCTTTAATTTCTGTTGCGGTCCCTTATGAGACACTGGAGAGGTTTAATAGCTTTATGCTCACAGCCTCTCAGGGAGAAAGGAGATAATGAGAGAGAGAGAAAGAAAGACAGAAGGAGTTATGGGTGGAGTAGAGGACAGTCATGGCTGTTCTGCCTCATGTACAGATGCAGGATAGTATATATATATATATATATATATATATATATATATATATATATATATATATATATATATATATATATATATATATATATATTTTTTTTTTTTTTCTATACAGTGCACCCGGAAAGTATTCGCAGCGCTTCACTTTTTCCACATTTTGTTATGTTAAAGCCTTATTCCAAAATTGATTAAATTCAATATTTTACTCAAAATTCTACAAACAATACCTCATAATGACAATGTGGAAGAAGTTTGTTTGAAATATTTGCAAATTTATTAAAAATAAAAACGAAAAAATCACATGCACATAAGTATTCACAGCCTTTGCCATGACACTCAGGTGCATCCTGTTTCCACTGATGATCCTTGAGATGGTTCTACAACTTGATTGGAGTCCACCTGTGGTAAATTCAGTTGATTGGACATGATTTGAAATGGCACACACCTGTCTATATAAGGTCCCACAGTTAACAGTGCATGTCAGAGCACAAACCAAGCCATGAAGTCCAAGGAATTGTCTGCAGACCTCCGAGAGAGGATTGTATCGAGGCACAGATCTGGGGCATTTAATGTCCCAATGAGCACAATGGTTTCCATCATCTGTAAATGGAAGTAGTTTGGAACCACCAGGACTCTTCCTGGAGCTGACTGCCTGGCCAAACTGAGCAATCGGGGGAGAAGGGCCTTAGTCAGGGAGGTGACCAAGAACCCAAAGGTCACCCTGACAAAGCTCCAGCTTTTTTTCTGTGGAGATTGGAGAACCTTCCAGAAGAACAACCATCTCTGCAGCACTCCACTAATCAGACCTGTATGGTAGAGTGGCCAGATGGAAGCCACTCCTCAGTAAAAGCACATGACAGCCCGTCTGGAGTTTGCCAAAAGGCACCTGAAGGACTCTCAGATCATGTGAAACAAAAATCTCTGGTCTGATCAAACAAAGATTTAACTCTTTAGCCTGAATGTCAAGCATCATGTCTGGAGGAAACCAGGCACCGCTCATCTCCTGGCCAATACCATCCCTACAGTGAAGCATGGTGGTGGCAGCATCATGCTGTGACGATGTATTTCAGTGGCAGGAACTGGTAGACTAGTCAGGATTGAGGGAAAGATGAATGCAGCAATGTACAGAGACATCCTTGATGAAAACCTGCTCCAGAGCGCTCTGGACCTGGGGTGAAGTTTCATCTTCCAACAGGACAACGACCCTACGCACACAGCAGAGATAACAAAGAAGTGGCTACGGGACAACTCTGTGAATGTACCTGTGTGGCCCAGCCAGAGCCCAGAATCGAACCCAATTGAACATCTCTGGAGAGATCTGAAAATGGCTGTGCACCGAAGCTCCCCATCCTACCTGATGGAGCATGAGAGGTCCTGCAAAGAAGAATGGGAGAAACTGCCCAAAAATAGGTGTGCCAAGCTTGTAGCATCATACACAAAGACTTGAGGTTGTAAATGGTGCCAAAGGTGCTTCAACAAAGTATTGAGCAAAGGCTGTGAATACTTGTGTACGTGATTTTTATTATATTTTTTATTTTTAATACATTTGCAAAGATTTCAAACAAACTTCTTTCACATTGTCATTATGGGGTGTTGTTTGTAGAATTTTGAGGAACATAATTAATTTAATAAATTTTGGAATAAGGCTGTAACATAAATTTTTTTTGGAAAAAGTGAAGCGCTGCGAATACTTTCCGGATGCACTGTGTGTGTATATATATATATATATATATATACATACACACACATACATACATTCTCTGTAAGTGCTTTGGATTGTTAGACGATAAATGCTGCTCTAATGGGACCAGTTCAGATTATTTGCTTTTAAAGCACATGTAGAAACAGAACTTCGCACAAGGTTTCACATCCATCAAATTCTCCCACGCACATCCTAACACATACAGTACATCCAAACAAATAACACATCCACTCGCGTACACTCACAGTGGGTTGCCGGTAACAGAGCAGGTGAGACTGAGGGAGTCTCCTTCTCGGAGGATGCCCTGAGGGGGAATAATTTTCACCGCAGGAGCAACTACAGAGATAAAGAGATAGATAGAGAAAGAGGACAGCACATTTTCAACAGGTATCAGGAAACAAATTCACTGTTGGTTACAACAGCAATAAATACCCTAAAGCTTACTCGGTTCAATTGTCATTTTTTATAGAGTAAGAGCTGTTCGACTCTTAAATATCTGTACTTTGAGTGCTCTGGCTGGCCTACTTTATGAGTTGAGGCCTTGTATCAATTTTATATTAGTTAATTTTTTTTCCTGACATCTTTATCTATATTATCATATTTCAAGTATAGTTAAAGCTGTGATGTGCAATGTGATATACTTTTGCTTTCTCGTCCTTTATTATACCAGGCAGAATGTAACACAAACAAACCTCATTAGAGGCTTGCCAAGTGAACATGTTCAAACAGATGGGGCTTCAGTGAGCTAATAACAACCGTTAATCAGTCTTATATGGCAGTGTTCATGGAAACGGCATTGTTGGCTCACAGTGAACATCCAGGCTGTAGTGACGAACTCGTTTCTGCCCCACGAGCACTGGGTGAGACGCCTCACAGCTCATCGCCGCTCCATTATCTTTCCTCTCCACAGGGATACGGATAGTGTTGGACACACTCACAGTCTTCCCATTTTCCTGCTGAGAGATCACACCTGAAAAAAAAGAATTAACCAAAAAAAGAGGTAAGGAAAGAGAGGGTTTAGAGAAGTCAGTTTTCACAAATTTTAACAACATGTTTTACATTTCAACAAGACATTATTTGCATACTTTTAAAAATAGATTGCACTGATTATTTCAAACGGTATGAATTTGATGTGTGAGTAATGCACCTGCACAAATCTATTCCACCTGCATGAACAGGTTCCATTATTCTTGTGAGATTATTAAGTTTTAATTTGATGAAGGAAAAAATAAATGACATATGGAGGATTAAGGGCATAAAATTGAGAATGGGGGTGTTAAGAAGAAAAGGGGTGATTAAAGATGTAGGCGGACAGTGCAGCAGGCCAAACTAACAGTTTTATGAGGGATATATGGTAATAACCTTCATCAAGTAGACATTTAAATTATTTTCCCTGAAGTGGAACAAGAGGCTGGCTCTAATTTCCAGCAGAACCCTGTATTAATGAATCTTTTGTGGGTAGACACACATACACTTACTGTATTTGCTCTGTTCCAAAACCCATTGAGCTGTCTACCAATGAAGAATTTTAAGACATCATATGTACACTCCCAATATGAAGCTGTTCTAAAAGGTAGCCAACTTAATTATGCTTCCTTTTAAGGAATATTCCGGAACAATGTAAGTACAAGTTTAGCTCAATCAGCAGCATTTGTGGCAAAATGTTGATCACCACAAAAAATGTTTGATTTTGGTTGTGTGATTTGGTCTAGCAATTACAAGGTGAGAGAAATACTGCTTATAAACAAGCTTATTCAATACTGATGTCTATAAAAAATAGTTCAGTGAAAATACTTGACACAGTGACCTAAAAATTTGATGTTTATGAAGCAATGCACCCAAGACACTACACAAGCATGTCTGACGCAGGTGTACATTGACTGGTCCTTAAACAAACCCTCATAATAAATCTCAAACTGATTGACAAATTCACCTGTGAAATGGATTGCTGTGAACTGTATGCTAATGTTCAATAATATGGTAGTAAACAATACATTGTATTCTAAAGCTACTTTTTGTATTGCCTTATCAATGATTAACTCTTCTTCCACAAGAATGTAATGCATTTTAATTATCTGAATATTTTTTTTATTATTATATATACTGTATATATATTTGTAAATATTTAAAGATAACTATGTATAATTATTTAATCATTATATATTGAATTATTGTTATATGAGGGGCTTTCTCAGCAAATATTTGTATATGCGATTAAATGCGATTAATTGTGATTAATTAATCGGGACACCATGTAATTAATTCAATTAAAATTTTTAATCGATTGACAGCCCTAATATATATACATAATTTAAAAAGACATTTACAAACTTTTTCAATTTTAAAAATTAACAAATTTTAGAAGTTACTCCAAGTTTACTCTGAATCTATCTGTAATGTTATGGAAAACAGATACATTTCAAAATATCACTGTCCTCTCAAAAAAGCAAAGTTTGTGGGGAATACTATTGAGGCATAAGCAATTATGACAAACAGGAACCAAAAAAAAAAAGATAAATTGTTACACGGTGTATTCAATAGGTTATTTTGAACAATCATCTAATCTAAAGCATCGCTATCACAACTGCATTATGTCCTGCAAATTTCTCCAGCAACTTTTAATGACCAACTGAACTTGACTGTCATCTAAAATAGTTTTCTGAAAGTGAACTCATTGGACAAATAGTTCTGATAGTTTATAGTCTTGAAAACAGTGCCGAACATTCTGAGAATGTCATTCAGCCAACTTTTTGTCTACAGAACAGGGTAAGGCTAATTTCAATTTGCGTAAAGAAAAAGCATACAAAGGTCTAAAAATAAAAAAGAAATAATTTGGTAATTAATTTTTTTTAATGTAATGCTTTTTTCATTTGGTAATTTCTTTTCTTAATTTAATGCTTTTTTTTGATTGGTAATTTAATTGAATACAGGGAATTTTGCCAGTATTTTTTCAAAATGAAGTTAAACAATAATTTGATAGAATTGGGCTATATGTTAGTGTTCTATACTGAAGCTTTTTTCCTAGTTTTGTAAATGTATTTTTAATTTAAAACATCTTTGTGCATATAAATAATATGTTTTTTTTTTTTTTTTTGTGTTGTGGGCTAATTTTGTGACTGCCATCTATTCTAAACAAACCATGATTAAATTAATCTTAAAGAGTGGCTATACATTTGTTCTCCATGATACGAGATATTTGTGTTGGCACACCTGGAAGTGTCATGTTTGCAGCATCGGATCTATATGCCGTTAAAATCAATCCATAATCACGTACAATAAATTGGCTTTCAAGGATGTATACCTTGTCGTCATGATTAACACAGGCTAACGATTGGGGCATGGGGCATGTGACACTATATTTTTGCACTAATGCCAATTTTCTCAATTTTAATGCCAACAGATTTTCACGACATCTGAAGAATTGACAGAATTTATGCGCTAGAGTTAAATGAAAAAATATTATGTCCAACTTGTGAAATTTTAGCGATAATTTGCATTTCCATCAGGTTTATTCTGATGTGCTAAAACTTTTTTCGCAAAAAATCCTTGGATGGAAACGTAGTTAATGTGATATTTCAGTTTTTTCTTTTTAATAAATTTGCAAAGTCATCAAAAATCCGCATTTTGCTTTAACATTATGTTGTATGGGGTGTAGATTGAAATGAAAAAAAAAAAAAATCAAGCATTTTAGCATAAGGTTGCAACATAAGATAATGTGAAAAAATGAAGGGGTCGGAATACTTTCTGAATGCACTGTATGTATCTCTGTAAGTACTGTTTCTCTTTCAGTCTTTTCTCCATCTTTTTTACCCACTTCGAGCCCAAAAAAGGAAAGCACAAACAAAGACAGGAAGCAAATGTGATGTTACTGATAGAAAAGTGAGAGACAAAGGGAAAAAGAGGAGAGTTAACAGAAAAAGAGGTATGCACAGATTGGGGCAACACCTATATCCACACTCTGGCACAGTTGTGTGTGTGGGTGTGACAACAAAAGGGGGCTCTTCTGCACACATGCGAGGGGAACCAGATGGACAGATGCATTTGAAATTCGATAAAGTAACATAAAGCAATAGAGGGGAAAATGTGCCAATGAGCAAACACATAGGGGATTGGGGCAGAGTATCTTTCTGTCTGACAGAGGGATTAGCAAAAATGTATGACATTTACCATGTACACAGAAATTCTGACAGAGAGAGACAAAGCAAATATGCACATATGCTTTTATCAGATTTTACTCTTTTCTGTGTGTTTAAGAGAGTAAACTGTATATGTACTGTATGCTAAGAACATTTCTGGTATATGAATCTTTTCATTGAGGGGCTATATTTGCCCTGAATTGGATTTTCAGGGGGGTTTTCACCTAAATGAGGGCATTTGTTTCTAACCATTTAAAACAATTTATGTGTCATCCTTTTAGGTCTAATTTTTCATTTTAATCAAATAATTAACACAAATTCTCAATCTAAAACTCTTGATATTTAATATGCATAAAATAACTTGATAATGTGTTTTACTAGACTAGACTAAATTATTAAGATGTTACAAATAAAAAACAGTAATTCATAACAGGGCTTTTTTTCACTTTCGGTGGCATTTTTGGCCTAAGCCTTGGTTAATTCCCTACTCTGGAATATGCACTCACCAGGAATCTCTCGACGGTCTCGAACCCAACGTAGTGTTGCTGGTGGCTTGCTCCGTGGGGACACACATGTGAGTTCCACTTCTCCACCCTCCACTGCCTCTTTCTTCACCTCCACAATGGGCACCTCCGGGGGCACCACCACCGACAGTGTGGCCACCTGATGGTGTGTGTCATCAGTGTAGAGCTGGCAGAAATAGCCACCCTCATCAGACACACTAACGTTAGTCAGCGTGATCCGCACCAGCCGCGGCGTAAAAAGAACCATTTGAAAACGGTCATCTTTCAATGCTGAGAGAGAGAGAGAAAAAATAGAATAGTGTGTAAGTAGGGAAATGTATGAAGGATATAATATATCAGGAAAAGATAGATGAGGAGCTGCAAATTGAAAGGAAGAAAATGGTTGTGTCGGCAGGAATGAAGCCGAGATATGCAATAGAAAACAGTGTTGGGGGTATAACTACAAGCCCAGATGCTACTAACTTCAGAAGCATGAGCGTAGCAGTAATAAGTCTTTGTCTATAGCACTATGGCACGATAAAATACTGCATCACTGTTTTTATGTCAAATTGTATTTCACACACATAATTTTAAGTGCTCTCTTTTAGAATGTCCTTCCTCTTAAGTCTAATTCATTGTAACAAATTGGTTTGAAATCATCCAGTTTGAGTCAATGAAGATCCATGCAGATTCCGCTGAAATCTTGAAAAAGAACCTCCTCCAAGGGCACTTGAAAGACCAGCCTTTTCCACATTTTTCTTCCTTTTTCTGCACTTAAAATAATCTTCACTATACTTCTGCCTTAGTGTTGTACTACTCCGGCACAGAATTTGGTATGGTAGCACTATGTGCATTGTGTTCTCCCGTGGATTAATTGCTTCTGATTCTGCTCTCATTTCTATAAGTTTATTTGGTTAAATATTGCTGTTTATCACAGTTTTTTATTTAATTATGCAAATTAGGATGTTTTTGTGCAAGTTTCATTAGTTTTTCATTAAGATCCTGATTGTGTATGCAAAATACAGTTTGCTCTGTCTTATCTGTCTTATAAATAATTTGATAATAAAACATAAAAGTAGTATTACCCTTTGAGTATTACCCAACCCCCCCCCCCCCCCCCCCCCCCCCATCAACTCTGATTGAGAATTACACAATAAAGGTAAAAAAGAAAGAAAGCAAAAAAAGAGTACCATAAAAAGGACAAGATAAAAAGGAGTACAAAAGAAAGATTAGGGGTTTAACTACCATTCCTCACATAACAGCTGACACAGAACAATACGTATACACTGATGGGAAGCAGAAAACAGAGGAAATGAGGAGTTGTGGGGAAAAGGTTTTGTGCTTTGAAACCAAGGTGAAAGAAAAATCAATCACCATAAAATTATAATAATAACATATAATGATGCCAGTTACGGGGGCTAGAAAATGCTTTTTGGGATACAATCACACAGACTCATTTTGAATTGACTGCTGCTAAATACTTATTTTCTCCCAACTTCCTTATAAAGCTCTTTGACTCTTTGTCTGTCTCTGCTCAGGAGATATGACCCCCTACCTTCAGCACACTCAGATATTCTTCAACACCTGAGGTTTGGGTGCACTTACTTATCTGAGTCTTATATTTGTTGAAAATGTAAGCAAATGAATGAATGAGTGAGTCAGCAAGTCAGTGAGTGAGTGAATGATAAATCAAGGATTGAATATATGAATGTATGAGCGGGCGAAAGAGTTAATGGATAAATGAGGTAGCAATAGAATGAGTTAGCAAGTTCAAGAGTGATACATTTAATGAGAGAGTGAATAAATTATATGAATGATAAACTGAGTGAATGATTAGGCGAGACTAAATTTGTCAAGACAAATTTAGATGGATGGACAGACAGACAGATGGATAGAAAAGAGAGTGATAGATAGATAAAAAAGTGATAGACAGACAGGCAGAAAGAAAGAAAGAAAGAAAGAAAGAAAAAGTTGGAAAGTGGGCTTGTTTGAACATTCCGTCAATGTAAGCCAATGGGATTCGGGGGATTTTTGATCACCTCCAATGGGAAAACCATAATTCATTTTCATTTTTGAAAAACCCTAATAAGCCCAGTGTAGAACAGTACACTTTTTCAGGTCAACATAATGAGTTAGTAATGATTCAAAGAGAGAGCGAGAGTGTGATAGATTGAACAAGTGAGTGAGTGACTGAGTGAGTGAGCGAGTGAGCGAGTGGGTGGGTGGCTTGATCAATAGGTGAGCACATTTTTGTGACATGTGTATGTACTCACTCTATCCCTGCTCTACATGACAGAAAAAAAGATTCCCAGTAGGTGGTAAATGCTTTCACTTGTGCTAAATGGCAGGGAAATGTCAACGCATTGTCCAGACTGGTGTCACCTTTAGTCACGCCTCATTTACATACCCTGCAGATCTAGCCAATCTGAATTAATATTATGAAAGGAGCGAATTCTGATAGGCCATTGTATTCATGACTGCTGGGGTTATTTACGCCCTGCCACCCACTAAAAGACTGTTATCAGGATTCATTAGTTAGCAAGCAGATTTCATTTTGTGTTTCTCCATGTACTGAGGCCAGAGCACTCAAGCGGTAAGGGCAAACAGGAGCTGTTATGGGCACAATGTAGACTCCACAAATATTAAAAGCCTGAAGATTTTTTGCAAAAAAGTGTGAGTGGATATAGTGCTGTGAATGCCTCAGAAGAGGGGTGGTTTAGCACCAACAAAATGGACAATTATGGCCACTTGAATAAGCTCATGTATACTATTTCAGCTTTAAGGCCCCAGCATACTCAGAGTAAAGTGCTACTCCATTTTTCTCTCAGAGCCAAAAAGAAAATTGAAACAGCTGAGCATGAAAACATGCTGTTTGCGAACATTAAGGCACCGCGCCATTATTCAAGGCACCACGCCATTATTCAAATATTAGGATGTGCAAAACTACATTTAAAACCTTAACATATGTGACTTAAAATATGCTATCAATGACTTCATGCTTCATTCTATGAGAATAATTCAGATTAGATCAGTAAAAGAAGCTGTTTTTAACAAATATAGTAATTTAAAGTAATATACTGTACATTATATGCAGTATTTAATGTGTAATTTGTCTTGATTACATTCTGCATCAATGGCGCTAATGGGTTACTCTGTGATTATAATTTATGATCAGACTGGTACTACTGCAAAATATATCAAATGGGTGTATAAAAGAGTGGTAATGGATAGAATACAGATTAAAGAATGATAATAGGCATTTCTTATTTTGGGAAGATGTGTGAATGGCTTTTGGCTGCAGACAGCACGTGGGTGAAGCAGCATATGTTATTAGGCTCTTTTAATAGGCTACTTATTTTTGAGTAGATTTGATTCCTTTTGTAGACTAATTAAACATGCAAAAAATTGCATGATATTGTCTTGGAAAATGTCTCTTCGCGAATGATCAGACAGATATTGGTAAGTTTATACCAGCTCGCTAATAAACCTACATGCTTGTGTGTTCATGTTGACTGATCTTAACTGACTGAAATGAAATTAGATGTTGGCCTCAAAGTAGCTGGAGCTCCTGGTCACACCTACTGATGACTTGAACCAATGGCAGTAAGTTATTTATCAACCAGTATGAAGTTCTCCTGAAAGTTTGCACTGGCGAGCTGTTACAAACCACCGAATCAAACTCAAAAAACCTTCGTTTTGGTCAGAATTTGTACAAAATTACATCACCCATTCATTCTTTGATTTCATATGAAGTACGCCAGGGCCTTTTTAGTTGGTAATTTGTCACCAAATTACATATGCTCTCGGAGTTATTTTCTGAGTCAAGGGTTACAAGAAAAAAAGAACACAGTACATATCATGTAAAATGAGGGTGACAGAGAGCCATCACTTAAAGGGATTTCAAATTTGAGCAATAGTGACAGCTGGGACAGGAAAAAAAACAAAGGTTATTACATAAAAAGATCTTTAAAAAGAAATTGAAAAAAGATGTAATCAGTTAAAAGGATTGTAGAAAGATTGATAGCGCAAGCAGGAATATATTCCGAAGATGATAAAAGCTAACCAGCATTAAAGGAGACTGCTCTGCTGTTAGCTTGAACTCCAAGGCTATGTTTAACATATTTACCACTTACTAACACAGCGAGAGAACCTTTAATGGATAAGGAATGCATCTGAATGACTGAGTGTCAAAGAAGAGTGCTAAATAAATTGGTAATTCCTATAAACGCAGCAGCTGAAGTGTAAAAATATTGATAACACTTTATAAGAATTTTCTTGAATAAGTCAATAACAAACATAATATAAAGTTTAACAGAACAGCAGTTAATATTTAAATTCCAAATGGAATCCAAAAGTCTGAGACCACGACTGTACATAAATGATTCTTCTTTTTTTCTTTTTTTTTTTTGCTATTTCTTTTTTCATTATAAATTATATAACCAGCATTACAATTTGAGAGAAAAGTTGAACTGAAACATTCATACAATTAACATGAATGTCTTTGTATTTGGTGTGTCCACCTTTAGCTTTAATGACATAATGCTCTGGAGCTGGCATAGGCTCCATAGGTTTGTGCAAAACCAGATGATCCATTTTATCACAGTATGATTTGAGAATGTTCCAAAGACCATTTTGTGTGCTATGGCGGAAATCTGACCTTTTGTCCAAACATGGTCAATGTCAAATATTTTTGACTAGTGACCTAATTAGCGATGTTTCTTTGTTCTTAAATCTCTCAAAATCCTAAAACACTGTGTTTATTTCCAGGTTTAAATTAGAATTTAAAAATATATTCTCACTGCATAAGAATATACATCCAGTGTTTCCCATTAATTACCTAGATTCATATTGAACCGAAAATATCTTTACACGTCTCATAATAACATACAGTAAAAGTTCTCTAAGATGTGTCTTTGGCAAAGCATCTCTCTCTCACACACACATACACGCACTGGAACTAATTATCTAACGTTATTACCAGCGGGTCTGACAACGTAACTATATTCAGCGTCTGAGGAGCAAGTTCAACACAGGTAACCACTTTTGCTTAATTTTGTTGATATCTCACAGGGCTTGATATTAACACAAGTGGATTTTTGAATGGGCAAGTGAAAGAGAATTTTACTTGCCCGATCGGACAAGCAGACTGATTAAAACGTCTGGGCTTTAGGGATGCACGATCCAGTTTGGTGATCCCCCTGTTCGAAAACAATGAAAAGGGGCAAGTTGCTTTTTTACTCGGAAAGTGAATGACCAATTTACTTGTCCGGAGGACAAGCACATGACAATGCTTAATGTCGAGCTCTGGCTTAAATGTATGCTCTATTTGATTTTGTGTTTTTTCACAATTTGTGAACTGTTTTACCATGCCATCACCATTCATATATATACAACCAATGTGTTTATGATTAAATTAATACTAGAGCACAAAATTGTTTATAAGAGTACAAATTTCATCATAGATCTAGCCTCTTAATTTGGCTCTCAAAGGCCACCAGATTGATGCATTTAACTTTAAAATGTACACAATTTTCTCACAGGGGAGCATAACCCCCTTAGAGGGAGCGAGGTCCACCCACCACAGTCTCACAAAATCCTGTGGGAAACACTGACATCAATCAAAGTTCAAAACATTTGCGTATGTGATCTGGGATAATTATGAGATAAACTAACAATTTGCTAAGCATTATGACACAATAATATTTGATAATTGAAGTTTGTTTGAAAGAATTCAGACACTTTTTATAGCCTGTTTTGTAATATAAATAGCAGTTAAATGGACAGATCAGTGAAGCGAATTAAAGGAATACATTGTGTTCTATTACATTAATCTAATTTGTTCTAGTAAAATATTTGACTAATTAGCCCTAAATATCCCCAACATAATCCATCTTTAAGATAAACAGCAGTCATGGCAGTAGGCATAATAAAATAACTACAACATAATCATAATGATTACATAATAAAACAACATAATTAGAAAACTTGGGGTGATGTCATCTTTATGGGAAGCTGATTCACTGTTGGAGTTGTGAAAACTAAAGCACATGAGCTCACCTCGTGTTCCGTTGAAAAATAGTGTTTGTCTGCGTGGGTTCTGGATGACCACAATAGAACCATCATAGTTCTGGAGACGACAGGAGATCTGTGCTGTCCCCCCCTCCAGCACTGTCACATTCTCAGCCTGAACCGCCTGCCCACGTGCTAAGAGACACAGAGAGAGAGAGAGATTGCGAGAAGTAGACAGTTAATAGAGAACTCACATTTAATGAAATCAATCATTAACAGACATAGTTTTGATGGACAGAAGGAGAAAAGATGGAGCGAATGTGAAGACAGCAATGCCTCAGTGACCAATTAACACCTAGCTCATGTAACAACTCTACCTTTTGTACTTAGAAGTGTGAACTATGCAGAAGAGGACAGAGCGAAAAAGAAAAAAAAAATAAATGAGAGGCTGATAGATAGATAGATAGACAGAAGCAGTGACAGAGAGAGAAAAGGCAAGAAAAGGGTCCTAATTAAGTGCTGGTACAACCAATAACATCATTATCTCATCCATTTCTATGGGCTGACACTCTTCTCTCTTCCGTCTGCTCAGGCTAACACTCAGCTCATAAGAGCAGCGGTGATGACAGCTTTTTTTCGAGAGTGAACTCAATGAGATCAGTCATATGTAGGGAACACAGAAATTTACTAATGGCACTTGGCATGCTAAATTTAAACAAAACACATCTTAATGTCTCGTTGAATGCAACAGTGTTCTGGGTGACACTCTGCAGCCATCAAGGTCTGTTGATTTTTATTTGGGCAGTACAAAGAAGGCTGAAGATGAGGTCATCACCGCATCACAGGCCTGAACATGTTGCAGAAACTCACAGTACATCATTAGTTTGTGTCGAGAGCCTGTTTCTGGTGGACAGTAATGATTTGCAAGCCTGACACCAAGGCACTAAGTTTTTCAACAGAACAGTGACTCAATCTGACATCACTGTGACAGATCACTAAGGTAAAATTGTTACATTGGTTGATTTGCTGAAACCTGTCTCTTCTCCATCTCTGCATTCACTGAGGTAGTACAAGATGTCTGACATGTTCGAGTGACTGTTTGGCATTGTATCTGACACGCTACAGACATGATGAAAGGCAGTGTTTCTAAATCCTGGTCCTCGAGGACCCCAGCACTGCACATTCTGGTTCATTCCCTTACCTGACACACCCATTTCAGGTATTACATTCTGGTATTTCATAGTTTCTACTGTGTTAGATAAGGGAAACATTCAAAATGTGAAGTAATGGGGTCCCCCAGGACCAAGATTCTTGTTGAGAAACAAACTGCTGTAAAGATGATGTACGAGATGATTGTGATGATTGTCACTCACATTTGCAGTCTAACGCCATCGTTCACACATCGTCTGTGAACGTGGCGTGAGCAAGGCACGAGTGGCGTGTGAGCGGGGTGGTCACGTTAGACATTCACATTGGCTGTGTCTCTTCCGCAAGAAACAGCACCGCCTCTGAGCAGAAAATAAAAGTTATCTATGGGGTTGTACACCAGATTTTGCCAGTCAGGACGGTGGCATCAGAAGTTCTGGGGGGCTGAAGGCAAATCTAGAGAGTCTCTATCAAATCTTAGGACTGTTACATGAGGAGTTTGTGCCGAATGTGTTTAAAGAGAGAAAAGACACAAAAGACATTATGTTCAGGAGGGAAATAAAGAACAGTCTATAAAGGTGCAATACCGAATCATTTAAATTTAATTCTGTCAGGTTCTATCTATCTTAAAGTACTCTTGTCTTAAATTCAGCACAGAGGGAGAGCGGGTTAATAAAACATTGACAGGTGAGGTATGGAGCCGAAATAAAGAGAAGAGAAAAAGGAGGAAAATGAGAGACAGTGACTGAGGATGTCGCAGAATTTTGCACAATTGCTATTGTAATTGTGGCCATTATTTCACATCAATATTGTGATTCATATCACGACATCGGCACCGCCAAAGCTATCCCAATTATTATTCTAATGACTGTTATTACTCAGCACTCGGGTACCTGTGGACTTGACCGCCATTGTTTTAATAGCTCCTAATTGTTCCAACAGCACTATACTTCAAGAGATGCCCTGTGAATGCATGGATGGCAATTAAAAACCTGATTCAAACCTAACCAAACTCAAACAAGTGTGGCCAAATTTCCGACAAAAGTAGCTAAATGCGTTTGATTGAGAAGTCAAACAAAACACGGCTAATTGAGCTTCCGTTAAATGCATTCTGTTGCACGCCAGCTGTCTCCTCTTCATGTAAATGACCAACATGAAGGGACACGATTCACGTGAACAGGAAAACAAATGGCACGAAGGGAGGGGAGCGTGCCATGACGCCAATGCAGAATTTGAGAAACCGGCCAACTCGCCGATGGGGGAAGAAAGAGAAAAAGAGAGTAATATAGATGGAGTGAGAAAGAGAGTGAGATATAGAGACAGCTGTGGCGTTTGTACGGATTCACAGCTGTGAAGAAAATACTGAAGGGTTGGCTGAACTCGCTACACAAGCTTAATAACTACTACTTGTGTGGGAGTTGTTTATGGTCATATCTGCATTGTGAACACAGAAGTTTATGAGTAGCAATGGTCAGGCAAACACAATAAACAACACCTCCTGAGATTAAAGCTATAATAAAACAGAAAACATGATTAGAATTGGATTATGCAAGAAAATACAGCAGTCTATAACAGACTGTCATAATGACACTTTGAAAAGCAAATAAATAGAGGAAATTGGGGGCTGGTCCAGGGATGTGCAGTTCATATTTTGTCCAGATGAGGGCAACCTTTCAAAACATAAGAAATGTATTTTTATTTTTAACTGTCCTTTAAGGAATAGAGCAAAATAGTTTTAATTTACCGGGCCTTTACACAGAAGAAAATGGCTATAATTTCAGAATGAATGAGGAAATAAATAAATAATATGGGTGAATAAATAAACAAGGCAGCATCATGGCAGAGTAATAGTCCTATGGAAGCTGTAGTGAGTTATGCTATGTAGGTGAGCTGAATTTAGGGAGATGGCAGAAAGCCATATACAAGGCTGGGCAATGAGCAACTACTCTGCTCAAGATTAACCATCTGAATTATAGTGTATAATCCACAAGGCACACACACGCACACACATAAACAAACTCACTATATATTCACAGCCATATATTCACATTTAGAACCCTCAAATGAATTAGCAGATATCCACGCAGAAGATTAAGACTGCCCTGTCAAAGTTTAACAATAGTCAGGTTATCAAGACATTAAGAATTTTGTTGATTCTCTCCTATAATCCAATTTCACATCAGTCTTTTCCTCTCACTCTGTAAGTGTCTGATATCTTCATAATTCGAGTCACATCGCTCTCTCGATTTGTTTTTCTTGCCATGCCTCACCAAAAGCTGAAGCTGCCCAATTTATGTCACCCTAACCTATTGTGTACTGTGTGTGTTTACTGGTGTTTTCAGGTAATCAGTGAGCTGGTTTGGTGGAAAAGAAGACAAACTGCTCCAATCTTTTACAAACATGCGCCTCCTTCCTCTTTCATGGCTCAAAATTAAAACTATCTCTCCATTGAATCTCACTCTCTGGCAGTCATATCCAGAAAAAAACAAACAAACAAAAACAAAAAAACTGTCAAGCCATAAATAACAATCCTTTGCAAATCCCTTCTCTTCCTTACAGTATTATCCCGATCTGTCGCTGTCTTATTCCTGGTCTTCCTTTTCGCTCCCAGCTTATTTTCTTCACTTCGCTTTCTGCTCCTCTCTAAAACTCACAACTCCCCCTCCTACCGCCTGCTTTTCCTGACTAATCTCATTCCGTCCCTCTTTCACACCTTCACATGCTGCCTCACCTCATCTTTTACATCAATCCCTCTCTTTTTTTCTTCCTTTCCCCTTTTTTTCTCCTCCTTGTCTCCCTAACACTCACATTAAGCTCCTTCTTCCTCTGTAACAGCTGTCATCCTCTGCTTTCTCTGGTTTTCACCTCTCCCTTCAAGGAATGTAACCTCTCCTAAAATTTTCATCTCAGTTTCCTCTACTTTACGTTTTCTTAACTTTCCTCCTCTTTATCTCTTTGCCATGAATTCTTCATCATCGCTATATCTCTCCTCTCTCTCCCTCCCTCTGTGCTATCTCTTCAACGAGGGCCCTGTTTATTTCCATCTCTCTCTTTCAGAAAATGTGATTTGTTCTGCAGCTTAGCTTTGCAGTATAATCATCCAGCTTTGTCCAGGAGAGAGAGAGAGAGAGAGAGAGAGAGAGAGAGAGAGAGAGAGAGAGAGAGTAAAAAGGACATGAACAAGACTCAAATGCAAAGAGAGGACAATATGGACTTTGCCACTTTGATGTTCATTATTCCATTCTTTCTTCTTACATTCCAGTACGTGAATAATGCAGTGACTTTCAGGAAGAGACAAAAATTATCTTATTAGTAATTGCTTTGTTTTTAACACAATTACTAAAGGATATTTTCAGGTTCCAATCAGTTATTCAACCCAACCTAACCAATTACAGGGCCATTTACTCTCCCTTATGTCATTTCAAACCAGTATGACTTTCATAAATAAATTTGGAAGAATGCTGATGCTGCTTCTTCCCACACAGTGAATGGTGACTGAGGTTGTAATTCCCTAACGTTCTGTCAAACATCTCCTTTTGTGTGTTTCATGGAAGAAACAATGTCATACGGGTTAGAACCAACATGAGAGTAAGTACATCATAGAAGGATTTTTGGTGATACAATATCCAATATTCATTGTAATTTTTTTTTTGTGATGTTTATTCTTTCATTCTCAGTTCCATCTCTCCATCTGTGATTTCTCCCTCCTGTCCATCCTTATCTCTTCTCCTCGCCGTAACTGCTGCACTCTCTCTTTCTTTTGACCTTCATGTTTTATGCTCCCCTGTCCTATCACAATATTTCAATCATATCTCCTTCTCCTCACTCCATTTCATCTCTCGCACACTCTCTCCATCCCTTCATTTCTCTAGATTGCCTCTCTCTACCAGGTTATTCTTTGCCTGGTGTCTGCGGTTTATATAAGTGTGGGTGTGTTTGTTCTGTGGTTTTTCCATTTGAGACCCCAGTGCATTCCTGACATGCTGTTTCTGAGTTGCAACATTTGCAGCTAAGCAAAACAAAAGGGGCTTACGGGAAATTTACAGGGCAATTACACAAGGCTAGCCTGAGAGAGTTAGCATACGGCCAGCACAGAAACCCAGACCATCACAATTCCTCCCCACACACACTCAGCCAGCCAACCCGGCTCCCATCCCCACCAGCATCTAAAATTCAACCGAAAAAAATAAATAAATGCTTTATTGGTGAGAATTACATAACAGCAAATGCTGCCTAGGCTAAAGACCCCTTCTTTATCTGTCCTTCCCTCTGTCTCACTCTCTTTCTCTCTCACTCACACACGCAGAGAATTATCTTTTGCTGCTGAGATATTATAAATGTTCACTTTTGCTCCTGCTGACAAGGCCACATAGCCTAAATATGCTGGTTATTAAAAGGGAGAGTCAAACAGCCAGAGAAAACCAAAGAAAAGAGGAGAGCAAATCTGTCATTTCATCCCAAGAAAGTGAATCCCTAAGTGAAGGAACAACAACAATGTCCTTGCTGATTTCTAAGTGCAAATACTTTGGGAAATACACCAATTACACCACACAATTCTCAATCAAAGTTTCCATCAAGTGCTTTGAGATTTCTCTTGAATACTAGTTCTATGTAATGGCAAACATCCCTCAGTGAGTTTGAGGTTATCCTTCATAAAGTGACTGTCTTATCTACTTCTTCTATTTCCTATCCCTTCTGTGTCCCTACAGAGTGCAAGCTCACGTTCATTTTGTCCCACTCTTGCTCACTCAATTACTCCCTCATTGTTGTACAGCTGTGTCATTTCTCTCCAGCGTTCTGCTCATATCAATGATTGCATTAATAATTCCATCTCAACTCCAGGCTCTCGGTTTACCGCTCTACTTACTCACTTTCTACCAGACATTCTGTTATCTGCTCTAAAGTTTTAGTCCATTCCTCTTCAACTTTTTTTTTTGCTTCTCTAGATCTGTCCATTTTTTGTGTTCAGTCCACACTCATCTCACAATTGCGTTTATGACACTATCAGTTTGGTTTAAGTTTAAGGTTTAGGGCAGGGAGGTATGTTTTGTTGCTTTTAAACTTGATAAAGCATAAACCTTAAACACCTTATCTGTTTGGGAAAATGAATGATTGGGAAAACGTTTAACTTTTTAGTAACACACAGTGGACATCTCACCTCGAAACTGCCGCAGTATGTGTAATAAATCATGTATAAGTCATGTAAATAATCCATGCACATGCAAATAGATGTCTTTGCCCGTTGAGTTGCAACTTGCACTCTTTTTTTGAGTTGCATTTTTAGGACGGCATGTGAAGTTAAAAATATATCCACTTTTAATGTATATGCTTCTCGAAACACCTGCATTCTTTTCCATTCCTCTGCACTTTGTCCCACTGTTTTTGACTACATATTATTTTAAGGCCCCCTCAGAAACGCTTTTGTTTGAGGTGAGGAGAACCTCAACAGCCTAGTTAGTTATCCAGGGTTTCCTCAAAACTGATTAGTTTGACTAGTCTTCCATGCAACCCACAGACCGGTCAACTGTGAAGATATGTAGTTTTGCACATCCCTTGCAAATGCCTTCTCTGATCCCTCAATCATGAATCTGCCAGCTGGCTCAACCACTATTCTTTTCTGACTGTATCCTCTTTTCCTCCTCTCTCGCTCTCTTCTCGCTCACTCATTCTTTCCCATAAATTATCTTCCTCTGAGGGAGACCGAGCAGTAAGAGAAGGACAGAGCGAAGTGACTGAGGAGGCAGGCACTGTCGAAAATAAAGAGAGAGGGAGAGACTGCGAGCATAGTGGAAAGAGAGATGAGAAAGACGAAGAGAAATGAAAGTAGCTATGAAAGTGTTTCATAGGGTAATAGATAGAGAGGAATATTAATTTCAAGGTGTGTCCAGATATTACTGAGAGATTTTCACACAGAGAAGGTGTGATGGAGAAATAGAGGAAAATACTAAATAAATGGTGGAAATGTGACGACTTACGGCAGAGGGAGAGCAAAACGAGGGAGCGCAGCAGGAGGGAAGGAGTGGAGGAGAGCAGGAGAGATCGCTGGCCTGGTCTCATTGTGTATTGAGGCTCAGTAGCTGATCAATGAGGCCTCTGTGGCTGTTGACTGCACAATTCAACACATACACACAAACACACACACACACACACTCACACACCCGACAGCTGAACAACAAAATTACTACACTACTACACTAAACACCAGTGCTCTTTAAGCGCAGGGTTAACTAAATCACTTTAGCAGCAGCGTTTGAGAATTCAAGCAACTAATGCAATAACCGACTGAACTCAGCTAATTAAAATGATCAAATCTCCATGTTTAAAGAGTAAGAAAACATTCACGCTGCATGGCAATTTTCACACTAAAATCTCTGATTAATACAGGCAAACCACTTATTAGCACTCAAAGACTGAGCTCAATTTTTACAGTAGTATTTACTTTAGATAATATTACACTTCATATTCAGAATGTTGTTGTTATCATATTCCAAACTGTTGCCAGCTAAGAACACTCTCTGAGACCACATCACAGAATAAATACAGAAAAGCTTTTGGTTATATAAGCTTTTTCGAAATTCTTGTTTTACATCTTGCTGTCGCTTATCTTTTATTATGAGCCCACATTGTTTTTCTGTACAGCGATGAATCAGAGCCTGCTGAGATTCACTTTGTCATTATGCACACCTTGGTGCCAGCATGACGATGTGATACTGCAAACATAGTTTGGCTCACCGAAATAACCATAAATCAATGTGCAATCTTGTCTGCCAATTGTTTTCACCAGAATTTAAATTAATTAAACTGCTTTTAAACTGTGAGAAATCAAACAACATTCAATCAACTTTAGAAAGGCACATAAAGAGCTGAACACAAGAACAGATGTATTTGCAGGTGCTAAACTTTGTTTATTATCTGCTTATTAATGTGTTAATACATAGTAATAAACCATAAATATGTTTATTATATGGATATTACTATGTTACTATATAGTAATAAAACACCTAATGTTTAACAGGCTACGCAACATTAAATCAATCACACACAGCACATACTATACTAAGAAACCTTAGCAAAACGTGCATAAACAGCTCAACAAAGTCAAGCCTGATCCCTAAAGATCAGAGAGCTATGAGCCTGAGCCTCTGTGCAGGACTCCTAAAGCTCAGAACAGCAGATCATGCTAGTCTTCTAAGCACACCCTGATACTGAACACAGCCAGGATCCACAGTCACACAAACACTCACACTGATTGACAGGGCTAATATCCACTGTCACGGAATGTAAGGGAGTGTGTACGGGAGCACAACCCCAGATCTTTGCCACAGGTCACTACAGTGGCCACCTGATTCCAAATCGATTCTACCCAAAACACAGTCACACAAAGTCTCTAGTTCCATCAAGGTCGGGTCAATGTTAGTCCGTTCTCCTTTCCTGTTTCTGTCTCTCTTTCGATCTGTCCATCTGTGTATGGTCACAAAGTGTTGTGGTTGTCCTTTTCTCTGTAATTGTGCTTTAATGTTGCTTTTCTTCCTTTTTTCAACACAATGCCCTTTTGTAGTCTTAAACTCCTGCTACTGATCGATTAATCCGCTTGCTGTTTATATAACCCCTCCTGATACTGCACAGCCAATTTCGGAGGAGCACCCTTATATGTGTGATTGTGTGTGTGTGTGTGTATGTGTGTGTGTGTGTGTGTGTGTGTGTGTGTGTGTGCAGATGCATACTCCACATGTCAGTTATTTTTTTGCAAAGGGCAAGGGAGGGTAAGAAGTCTACAACAGAACTCATTCAGAAACCAAAACAGTTAGTCAGAGAGCTTCAGTCTTTCACATTCACTCCAACAGTGTGTGTGTGTGTTTTGTCAAAGCTCTCTGGGTCATTAGGCTCTTTCTGATCAGCCTTTATCTGTCTGCCACACAGAGAGTGTTCATGAGGTCACAAGGGGCCATTATAAATTAATTCTGTACATTCTGTACTACACTCCCCTATGTGTGCATATGTATTCATGTATGAACAGTCTCTAGTATGTGTTTGTGTGTATTCATGTATGAGCAGTGTAAAGTGTTTATGTAAGGGACAATGTTTGGGAAAGCAAGACTGTGTATATGTGTGCGCATATTTTATAGAGTGTTTTCTAGACCAAGGGTGGAATATGCCGTTGACATGTCCTGGGCACAGATGTCTCATACCGTCTCTATGTTGGAAGCGAGCGACGCAATACAAAAACAAAAGAAAACTCATTATAATCCCATTATGATCAACAAAGCTGTCTACCCTGCAAGTGTAGCAATGTTGCACACTTGCTGTGTAGATATCATTGATCAATACTGATAATGGTAGCAATCTACTTTTGTCGCACCGTGCTGCACCACTCGCTTCCAGTGTATATCAGGTGTCGAAGACCATCGGCATCGCACCACCACATCTGCACAACATGATCACACCGGAAATTGGAACATTGCTTCTGAAAGTGCATGTACCCCAAATCAAGCCCTTTGAGCCAAATTTGCCATAATTTTTTTTTTGCATCAATTCAAGTGTGAATACAATTCCCCCTAACACTACTAGCAGCGCGTTGTGCAAGCAACCTCCAAGACATGGGTTCTAGTCCTGTGGGCACCAGGAAGTATTTTCAGAGATTGCATTTTCACTCAAAAATGTAACTTTTACTTCACTGATGGTTAGGTTTAGGGGTGGGGTTTGGGTTTGGGTTAGAGGACAAAAAAAAATATATACAACCTGTTGACTGTTTTACATTATTTACAACAAAAATGAAACTCTCTTTTGGCATCACAACATTGCCCTGCTATTGGCGTAAAACAATAATTATTTTCGGTTTGCCCTCTTTCTTTCTGCAAGCTCAAAATGACCATGCATTGCCATGTACGCCTATCCGTCTGAGACAATTGTCACTTTATTTGAAGCACAGATGTAATTTAATTTCACACTCATACCCTTATCAAATTCTATTACTGCTGATGTGACAGTGTGTATGCTCATTTTACAGTTTCGCGCAACAAGAGATGGTCCCAATTCGCCCTTCATGTCCCTCTTTCCCACTTTTCATCCAATTCCATTTTTTTATGTCTTTCATTGGCACCACATTGGAACAAGAGTTGCCAAGGTACTTAAGGGGCACAAGTTAACTCGTAAAATGCAACACACACACTCTGACCTGCTCTGATTTTGCATCTGCATTTCTGATCTTATAGCTTAATCCAGCATCAACACTTTGGTCCTTTAAGGCCCAAGGCCGGAGGTGGGTAGGTATGCATCCATGAATGCTGGAATTCTGGTGCATCAGCAGAAGAAAGTGGAAGATATTTTTTGATGCACTGATCCAATGTTCTGCTTATCACAGATTAAATTTGCGCTTTGTCCTTCAGGCTATGTAATAATGCGTGTGGGTGGGGGAGTGGTGAATTTATGTCTCTTGGAAGAGAAGAAGGGCGTAGAGTAAATAGAGAAAGACTAGTGTGTATGGCCCTGAGTGTGTGAGTGTGCATTTGTATGTGTCAGGAGAATGTCTTGGCACTTTCTCTCTCTTTCCTTCTGAGTCTTGTTGATTGTTAATGCCAGACTTTAACGCCAAGCCGGCAGCCATTACTCAGTCAGACAGCTTCCTGTGAGCTCTTCTCATTTAAACCACACACAAACTCCAAACCTATGAGCACAATTATCACCCTTTAAACAAACACATGCACAGACCTGGCCAACCCGATATCACGCCAAGGCGTGAAATAGACACGCTGGTCCACTAGCGGATGTGTGTCGGTGTCACGCTTTGCCTCCTCTAGGCGTGTACATGACACGCGCGCGTCTAGGTAGAATACCGGCAGGGGGCAATCATTTCCTCAATGCCAACAACTCTCCGCGCACCAAAGAGAAAGCGATATATCGCGTTCTCCAATTCCGGTTAGCAGGATATATATTTTTTTATATAAATATATTTTTTAAATATATATATATATATATATATATATATATATATATATATATATTTACATCAGCATAAGATACTCGACAGCCCACACACACATATAACAACGTAAGGCTACAGCAACGTTAGGATTTCTTCATGAAAGCAGCACTATAATGAACAAATATGTCCTGAACTAGTATGTGTAGTAACCCTTTATTGTCACATAGTCACAAGTGAAAGTAAGCAGCGAAATTGGCCATCATCCTGCCCGTGCGAACGTACAATACGACAACGGTATCGCTTACTCTTTGGTGCGCGGAGAGTTGTTGGCGTTGAGGAAATGATTGCCCCCTGCCGGTATTGCAACAACACGCGCGCGTGTCATGTACACGCCTAGAGGAGGCAAAGTGTGACACCGACACGCATCCGCTAGTGGACCAGCGTGTCTATTTCACGCTTTGGCGTGATACCGGGTTGACCTGGCGGTGTGCGTGCATTCACGCACAGACAACTCTCACATCGAAAACACTCTACAAGTGCAAAACAAAAAAAGTTCTGCTGAAGTCTCAGTTTCTGGGAAACCATTAAAGCACTTCATTTCGATATGAACCCACATACACAAAGCCTGTATACAGCACTGAAAGTGGTCACAAGCAAGTCTTCTAAGGACAAAAATACAGTAACTGCCCACACAGATACAAATGAACACACTTAAATAGAGATGTTCATTCATAATTCAATTTGTAGACCGGGCCGTGCGGCTAATTTGTGTTCCCTTCGAATGGGTTTTCAGAATAGCGTATTTTTGCATTTTATGAGAGAAATAAGGTCTGTGGTAAACATTATTGGAAGATTGTTTCATGTTATGTTTCACAATATAAATTACACACTATCAAACATAAATGTTGATTTTTTAAAACAGTTCAGTTCTTTAAAAGCCCAATTTGCAAAAAACATACGGACAACCACCTTATGTAGCAACTTACATTTTTAAAACAAAAAATGGTTTCAAAACTCATGCATGAGATATTAATGTATATAATTTATGTAAGTCTCTTCAAGTGATATTCAAGGAACACTTCACCGAAAAATCAAAACTCTGTCATCATTTACTCACTCTCTTTGTTCCATACCCAATAAGAGCTCTGACTTCCATAGAGTACAAAATGTAATTATTGGCCAAATATCCCAATATTCTGCAGAACACAAATTAAGATTATTAGAAGAATAACTCAGCTCTGCTGGTCCTCACAATGCAAATGAATGGTGACCAGAACTTTGAATCTGCAAAAATCACGAAGTCAGCGTAAAAGTAATCCATATGACTCCAGTGATTAAATCCATGTCTTCTGAAGCAATATGGTAGGTATGAGTGAGAAACAGAACAACATTACAAATCCTTTTTTTCGTATAAATTTCCACTTTAACTTCAACATTCCTCTTCTTTTGTTTTTGGCTATTAGTGTCATTATGGATTTACCCAGTAGAGACTTATCAATTATTTTTATGCGACTTTATGTGATTTTTGAAGATTCAAAGTTCTGGTCACCATTCACTTGCATTGTATGGACCTACAGAGCTGAAATATTTAATTAATCTTTTAATCTTTTATTTTAATCTTAATTTATGTTTTGCAGAAGAGAGAAAGTCACATATCTGGGATGGTATAAGTGTAAGTAAATGATGAGAGAAATTTCATTTTGGGTGAACTGCCCATTTAAAGTAGTCAATTACACCCTTGAGATGTATTCCAAGTCTTCAGAAATCATATGATAGCTTTTTGTGACAGACCGAAATTTAAGTCATTATCCAAGAAAGTCATATGGGTTTGGAATGACATGATGGTGAGAAAATAATGACATAATTTTAGTGATCTATTCCTACAGACCTTATTATACTCATAAAACAAAAAACACAATTCTAAAAAAACTATTAAAAATTCTAGAGGAAGCCCATGGCTCAAAGGTATTACTTTATGCTAAGAGTATGAGGACTATAAACTGAAGAACTCTAGTTGGTCAACAGGATATGTGCCTGACATTGTTCCTGTATGATTTTTTTTCTTGCTGCGTTTGTGTGAAGCTGTATGTTGTTTATCAAAAGGAACAGTAGAGAGGGAATGTGCTCATCAACATTCTTTTTTCATCCCTCTCCTCTTGTCCTCATTCTGCAAGCTCATATCAGCCAACAAAGAAACTATTTCTTTCCATTTGATAACATAATCTTCCTTTTCTGTGCCTTTCTGAGTAGTGGCCTTTAGTGGCTCTTTATCAACATTGTGTTGCTCTCTCTTTCTTTCTCACCCTTTTTGGCTGTCTTTTCCTGATGCTTTCTTTCTAAATAACTTTTTTTTTCTGCCAGTGACCTTACAGCAGGGCTTTGAACCTTGCTCTTTCTTCCATCCTCTCCATCAGTCTATCATTCTCTCCCTCTCTCCCTCACCCTCTCTCTAGAGAAAAATCACACATCAGGGAAAACTGATGAGTGTGTGATTTTTGCTCTTGACAAGCAAAGTCACAAGGAGAATATTAATGGACTTCAGCAACCAATTAACACCTATCTCACATAACAACATTTTATAAAAACAAGCCAGCATGCTGAGAAAAAAAGGGTAGAGGGCAAGTAAGAGAGCAAGTTGAGGGAGGGGTGTTTGGACTGACAGATGAAGAGGAAGCTGGTTAATTTGACATTTACGCAATGTGGACAGAGATGACGGAGGTGTCTGGGAGAGAATGATTAGAGAGCATGTGATCATGATAGAAAGAGATAGAGGAATGATGAGGTTGGACACGGTGTGATGAGAAATCATGGGAAGTTACTGTAATCACAATAAATTAAGAGTTGTGCTTCTGGACCTATCCAGGCTGTTGACAGTATTAAAGTGATTAAAAAGGAGTTCATTATTCAATGCACATAATTAAATTCAAATCCCAATTAAATTTGGAAGAAAAATGACTGAAAGGGAGCTTATTGCAATTGTGAATGCCTACTATGAATTTAAAATGTTCAATAATAGGGTCATATGTTAAGGGACAGACATCTTCAAAATCCCTTTGTACAGTATTTTAATAATATATGGGCTCTAAATGTCTTGCGAAAAAGCTTCTATTTAGCATTTTTCCAATTTAACAGTTTTTCTCTTTACTAATTATTTTATCAGCATAACAATTTGAGTGCTATATGAACAGAAATTCTTTTTTAGTTTTTGTATGCACACTTTTTGCTTTTATGGCAGCATGCACTGGAGCTGGCATGGATCCCAACAAGTTTGTGCAAAACATGATGATCCATGTTATTCCAGAATTATTTGAAAATGTTACAAAAAGCATCTTGTGCGTAGATGGAAGCAAGGAAATCTGTTAACATGGTCATTGTCACAAATTTGCTTATTTGATTAGTGAAAATCTTATCTCATTATATTTGTCACATTTTTCTGTTTTATTTGTATCTTTTGAAATCCTAAAAAGTTCTATTTATTTTGAGGTTTAAATTAGATTTTGAATCCCATATACAGATGTTTGTACCCAGTTGTACAGTATATTACACACACAGTCAAACAAATGTGTGCTAAACAAAATAAAGCTGAATACCTGACAATATAAAAAAAAAAAAAGTATTTGAATTTAATTGAATTACATGACCCAGAATAAAGATACAGGCTAAGAATCAAAATACTGTGAAATTATGTGTTCTTCTCTCTGGCTCTGAAATCCAAACATAAGGGCTAAAGCACATCCGTAACAGACCATCTATGATGCAAAACAAATCAAGGCAAATTAAATTAGAAAACAAAATGGCCCTGGAACTCTGAGGGAACAAAACCAAACCATGATACAAGTCATAATGTCATTGGGCCTCAAAATAAGACAATGACATGGAAGAATATGTCGTCACTGTCAAGAGACACTGACTACAGATTGACATAATATATCCTTACAGACAGGGGTATGCAATTCTGATGCAAAGAATATCTCTACATTTCAAAGATATTGAAAGACAGGACCTCAGATGTGAGTCTGGTAGAATCACATTGTGTTGACATATGAGGACAGACCTTGAAAATTACTTATTTATGGTGAGCAAAAAACTTAGTAACTGTGTAACAACCAGTGTTCAAAATTAATGTTGAATTTAATTGAATTTACATTAAACTAGCTGTTTGTCCTTTTTGTAGTTGTGGCAAACAGCACATACCATCATTCACAGCATCAATCTCTCTGTGAAATGCAACCTGGCACCAAATCGTTGAGACTCATCTAGAGTTTGTTGCTAATATTTTAAGGAAAAGTTAGGACTTTTTTTTCTTTTGGCTACAATTGACTAATTTTCTGAAATGTTCAGCTTCAAATTACGGAGGTTTTCTGTAGTAGGCCTATTCTTCAGAAAATGTACTTGATACGTGTAATGATGTGCAGAATAATGAATAAAGAGCACAATATCTAAATGCAACAGTTTAAATAACAAAATCCAAAACACTGGAATCAAGAAACAAAACAAACCGAAACACAAACACCCTGAAAGGATAACAACAGACAAAGAACACTAGGAAACCAAGGAATAAATTATACAGGGGGCAAATTATAAAATGAGGAACACCTGGCTCTAATAACCACAGAGACCAATATCAAAACCCATAATAAAACACGAGGAATGGACAATAAATATACATGGCGACCTCTAATGGTCACCAGGGAAAACCATACACAGGTTTATTTATTTATTTATTTTATTTTTTTTATTTAAAAAAAAAAGATGGACCAGGCGGCCAAGGTGGAGCGGGCAGAGGGCCCAGAGACAGTGGTGGGCCAAGAGACCAGGGCAGAGTGGGCGGGAGACCCAGAGACAGAAGTGGACCAGGAAACCAGGGCGGAGTAAGCGGAGGGCCCGGAGACCAGGATGGAGCTAGTGGAGAGCCTGGAGACCAGGGCGAAGCCAGCAGAGGGCCCTGAGACCAGGAAGGACCAGGCGGATGGCCAGGAGAACCAGGGCATACCAGGCGGAGGGCCCAGAGACCAGAGCTGAGTTAGCAGAGGGCCCGGAGACCAGGGAGAACCAGGTGGATTGCCAGGAGGCCAGGGGGACAAGGGCAGACCAGACGGATGGCCAGAAGACCAGAGTGGACCATGCAGAGCAGCAGATGACCACTAGGAAACCGGTGGATGGCCATTAGAATCTGTCGGGGTCCAGACAACAGGGGACTTAGGAGCTCAGAAGTGAGAACAGCTGGGGGTTCAGAGGGCTCAGAGGTCAAGGCAACATGGGACTCAAAGGGTTCAGAGTTCAGAGTAATTGGGGAATCAGAGGGCTAATAGGTCAAGGCAACATGAGACTTAAAGGGTTTAGTTAAGAGTAGTTTGGGGCTCAGAAGACTCAGAGGTCAGAGCAGCTGGGGATTCA